>JAPWIX010000001.1:10612500-11212500 GCA_028751805.1 Podosphaera xanthii
CGTTATTCTCGTAGTGGTATCTGCAAATGAAATCTGAGTATGAGTGTTCCAAACGTCAAACAGAGTTATTCTGCGTCACATACATGTCTTCCGTAATCATTCGCGTCATAGCCTCAGGCTGCATACGCAAAAATGATTTAAAAAAAAAAAAAAAAACTCCATCTCTACAAATGCCATCTAGCCGACGACCAGGCCATCTTAGAAATACATAGAATATTAGAGAATGCTGTAGAAGCCCAATCGAGCATTACAAGGGAGAGAATAGTATGGAAACCTATAGAACCTTAACCCAAAATCCTTAGTGTTTAGAAAGATGTACAGAAGTTTCTAGAAGAAAGGAATCGTCAAGTGACAACACGTGAATCCGTTACTACTCACGTGACAGCAGTAGGTAGATTAGCCGCTGTTCCTGACACTTATAGTGATATCCAAAGAGTTACTCATCCATGGCGGGGACCACTTGGCATTTAGAGGCTCCAACTTAGAGGTTATGGAGAACTTCTTGAGTAAAAGAGCTAATCTATGAAGTTGACTGCTAGGATTTTCGTTCAAGGAAGCAAACATACTCAGATCTATTGAGTGGCAAGGAGGAAAAGGTTCATTTTGTAATTTACAAGATAATGAAATGTAAAGGGGGTAGTGAGCTTGCATTTTCAGGATACGTAACGCGTAGAAGGCAGCCTGATTGAAATGTCTTACTCTGATTGGGAGAAGGGCCGTTTCAACTTCCAAGACCTTGCTCGGGCTACTTCTATAGGCACCTGTGATTGAAACAAGGGCTTGATTTTGTAACTTATCACACATGTGAGTCAGTTTTGCTGTACCATATTTATCATACCAAAGCACTAAGCCGTAGTCTAAGACAGGAATAATACAGGACTGATAGAGTTGCCTCAACGCATTAAAGCTTAGTGTTATGGCGCGTAATACTGTGGCCTAAACTAGATTAGGGCGAAACGAGTCTAGGACGGAGTTGTGTTTAACTTCACTGTATGGATTACGTGTTTAAATTGTGGTTTTAGAGTGTTATCAATTTATCATGGCGTTACTTTGGGTCTGGATGATTTGGAACAACACGCTGTCTCTTTGCCGGTCAAGGACAAGTAATGGTTGTGGAGTCTGGCGCTATTATTTAAGAAGCTGGATTCCGTATGTGGAATCTTCAGCTTCGCAATTTGTATTTACCTTTGCACTTTGTTACTTGTTATTTGTTCTACTTGACAGTACCTCCTGCGAATATTATTAACCTATACTCTCTCCAACTTCGAATTCTCTCGGTGAAGCCGGTTCTTTACCCTCTCACTCCGAAGACGACAATTACCTACCCTCAAGTTGGTCTTCGTCGTAACACTTAGTCCCTTGGATTTAGAAGAAAGCTGGAAAAGCTTCTGCATAGCCCCTTGTGCTAGATGGAGTCTTTTTTCCACATGATCTTTGAATGATAAGTTGTGTTGCAGCCAAATCCCTAGCCACTTCACTGAAGTTTTAGGTTCCAATGAGATTTCTTCAAAGTGCGATGGCTCCAAATAAGCTTGTCGTTTTTTTGATAAATGTAATAGCTCGGCTTTTGATTTTTCAAACACAATTGAGAGTGATTGTGCTTTATCGAAGAAGGTTTTAAGATAGGGTTGAAG
The DNA here is from genome assembly GCA_028751805.1 of Podosphaera xanthii. Classification (NCBI taxonomy): domain Eukaryota; kingdom Fungi; phylum Ascomycota; class Leotiomycetes; order Helotiales; family Erysiphaceae; genus Podosphaera; species Podosphaera xanthii. The sequence continues at coordinate 10,614,135 of JAPWIX010000001.1, forward strand.
TTTAGAAATATTTTTCTTCACTGAAGAAGAGGCATAGCAAATGCAAATATCATCAACATAGGAGATTTCTAGGAATTCATTCAATGGATCGATAGAGAATAATTCGCTTATTGAAAGGAGAAAAAGCAGAGAAGAGATAGGACTACCTTGAGGAGCCTCAGTAACAGAATAAGGGTGACTCAGTTGTCCATTGAAAAGAAGCCGAATTTTTCTTTGGGAGAGAAATGAGGAAACCCATGAAATGAAGTTAGCAGAGAGATTCTTCCTTCTCAAGACTTGTATCAGCTAACTGGGCTGAAGTCTATCAAAAGCCCCTATAACGTCTAAGAAAACACAAGACACAACTCTATTTTTCGATATGTGATGTTCGGCAAAGTTCTGAAGGAGCTTAACAGCATCTATGGCTGATCTTTGTTTTCTTCCTTCAATCTGACTAGGATGAAGAAGGCCGGGTAAAATATGCGCAAGGTATGATATTCTTCTTGAAAGGATTCTCTCTAGGAGTTTGGATAAACACGGGATTAGAGAAATTGGTCTGTAGGCCTTAGAAGCCAAGTAATCGGGCTTACTTCTCTTGGGAATAATAATGCCTATGGATTCTTTCCATACTGATGGATGTTCACCACATTCAAATAGAAAAGTATATGCTAATAGAAATAATTTAGGACTGCTTTCAAGTGATTTTTTGATCATTGTCCAGTCAATATTATCCTTCCCAGGAGCTGTTTTCTTTTCTGGTACTGCCTGAGGGAGTTCATCAAGGGAGAGTTCAGGCCAGTCCCACTGGGAGCTGGCTTTTGGAGAAACAAGTCTCCGTGAAGTTGACGTTAAATGAAATGTATTTTCGTAAACATTTGGAGCAAGTACATTATCAGGGTTTGACAGGGTAGAAGGAGACATTGAAAATGAACTAGAGTTATTGCTTGAGACTTCTTGGGGAAGCAGTGTGCTAACTAGAGCAGTGCACTTGTCTGCAAAAGTTGATCCTATTAGGTTCTGGCCTTGAGAGTCTCTGTATTTCAGAGTTGGTATCAAGGAAGGTTGGAAGAACTTGGGATTAGAATAGTTGAAAGCTTTGAATGTACTTTTTTCTTGAACGCCATCGAAAAAAACCCTCCCAATGTTTCTTTTTTGTGAAACTTATTGTTCTGAAATAAGTATTTCTTGAGATCCTAGCCTCCTCAATGTCATTAGAAAGCCAAGACTTTTTGGCTCTCCTCTTTTTTGAGTGGTAGTCTTTTCTCATGCTAGTGAGTTGCTCAGTCCACCATGCTTTGGAATGACTTGATGGCTTGGACATTGGAATGGCACCTTTAGTCGACTTAATAATGAGGTCATGGAGACAGGCTACTTGGTCTGGCTCCTTGACTAGTATTGCGTTTTGAATGAGAGATGTATAATGAGATTCAGATAGTGAAAGGTTACGGGTAAAGACCTCCCAGTTAGCCTTTTTGATGTTAAATCTTGCCGATAAGTAGGGGCCAGGATTAGTTTGATAGGGAACCGATGCTTCAAGCAGAATTACTTCATGATCTGAACCAGTGCTTTCTCCATAGTGCTAGTTGTGCCATTGTATTTTCTGGAATCCAGCAGCAAAGGCCAGATCTATGATAGACGTGTTCCGGGTATTTGATCTATAGAAAGTCTGTCATGATTATCCTAAGTATGATTAGCTGTTCTGACGTCATCATCATTCTGTAGATAGTTAATATGACGTCACTGGTACTCAGTATATATTTGCTAGCTCTGCCACTTAGTAAATCAAGCATCTTTCACTTTTTCACCAGACTCGAACCATAACAATTGGTAGCATTATCTAGTTCATCTAGATGGAAATTTCTTCACCAGCTAAAAAGCACCAGTAATAGGATAGTATCCACCAGCCTTGAGGCACCAACTTAATTCCAATAAGTCACCATTCTTATATTACCATTCTCTCATGACTAGTTCAGAAAATCAAACCACTGAAAAATTTATCAGAATCGCACATGAAATCTATTTATTTAAGATAGAGAGACCAAAATTCTAAAACCAACTTTCAGAACGTCATTGGGAAAGTCACCATTGGGTTGTAGAATCATTTTGTTGTGCTTAGCATCAGTGGGCATGGAGGAACAGATCAGCAGACCATGGAAGGGATGATGCTGCCACAGTCGGGCTAGAGTGCCGGGACGTGTTAGGCAAGATCCGGAGCTCACGGGTGTGTATGCTCGCTCTGTTTGCACTATCGACGCACGGACATTATTTGGGTATAAATAGGCAGCAGGTCACCCTCATGTAGAGTATCATTCTCATCTTCTTTAGATACACATTTCTCAAGTATCACTACCTCACATATCTATTCCCATAAACTATCCTTTGTCACAAGCTGAAGCCTGACCCTAGTTAGGCTAATGCCTAACCACTTAAAAATTAAATAGCCGAGCTAATTATGCATAATACTTATTGTTAATTTTATTAATAATGGGCCGAGAGCGGAACCTAGCAACATCATCTTATCCAGGAATATAAACAAAACAAATTGACAACCTCAACCGAGTCATACAACATCCTGGAAGGAGATTCCATTATGCTTGAAGTCAGGTACTCCATGAACGACTAATCTAAGCTCCATTATGGTTTAATATAATGTAATGATGGCAATGGAAATAGAAGGAGATGAGGGAAGGAGTCATAAGTTTGGACAGGGAGATTTTATTTCATTTGATTTGGTCATCAAGAGAAACAAGATTCTCGAAATGTAGATAAATAAGAGAGAAACTTCTTAGATTACTTTCCTCTTCACTTCAAGATATTCTAGTATATAGCTCTGAGTAGTTTGTGAATAACAATCACTTTAAGACTGTTACACCTTATCTGCCTTAACATAAGTATGTTCCCAAATCATACACCTGGTAAAACAGGTTATGAGCCCGGCGCAGTACTATGCATGTAAGGACATATGCTAACGATAAGATTAGGAATCATCTGCACTATGTCTGGAACTCACAATCACGACTCGTCCAAAATTGTCTTGTCAACAGGCGTCTCTCTGAGTAAATGGAAGAGCGGCCTACAGGCGAAATTAGCAAAGAAAAACGTGATAGGCCACGTTTTCCACGACTATCCTGGCATATGACCAATTGTCCAACCAGCTGACCCAACCAAAGGTTTGGCGCACAACGACCCCAAGTTTAACGCCGTATTTGAGGGTTATTTGCATGATCTCGAAGTTTGGACGTTAGGTGAGATATCTGCAAAGAATATCATAATTAACCGTCTTGAGAGTAGCATGTGCCCACGCACGCACGATCACATGACGGCGCGTCAACTCTATGATGGTGTCGCAAACACCTGCAAGGAAACTGCAACAGCGCCCTATGCGCTCGCATTGGAGACCTTCCTTCGCACTAAGTTTGTATCCCAGGCAGATGATTACATAGACAGATTCCAGGCAAATCTCCAAAGTTTGAATGAAGCCGCGGATACTCTGCATGCCACAACTGGCACAGAGTTCCACGTGACCAAGGGCCAAGCGGCTGCAATCTTTGTCTTAAGGACAAAACATGTATCGTGGTTGAGTAACTGGAGAGACCTTAGAGCATGTATGGATGAAAATTCGTACACTTCCCTAGAATCAATGATGTCCACCATCCGCGTGGTAGACGGGCATAGGGTACCCCCACCTAACCCCATCCATGCTAACCCTGCTAATCCTGCATTTGCCATGCGCGCATCCTCCAACGCCAATGGCCCTAACGACGATTGCAACAGATGCAGACACCGACACAAGAATAGGGAGTGTTTTAAAAAAACCCCCAGAGCTTGCCGTTGGGCCCGCAGGGGAAAGATGGTTAGCTAGGAGAGCTTTAGCGAGAAGTGGGAGTAATGAAGCAAAGGTCAATACTGTGAACGGCATCAATACTGACAGTGACTCTGACATAGGGTTGAACAATGTAGTCATAGCTGCCACTGCAGCTGCTCATAATGAAACCATTGCCATTTATGATACTGGTGCCTCGCACCATTTTGTCCCCCGTGAATCTATGTTAAGTGAATTAATCACCAAAAGTAAACCCATCAAGTTCGATCAAGCGGTCCGAGATACAGTATTGACTAGACAAGGCACTGCACATGTTACCATAGGCCAAGTCACATTTGAGCTACGCGATTCACTCTACTTTCCAAGGTCGTCATGCATAATCTTCTCTGCTGGAAGGTTACAAAGACTCGGAGGTATTATACCAGACAAGAACATGACAACATTAATCAGCAAAAGACCTGACCATCAAGACATTGCCCTTGCAAGATTGAGTCGGAAGAACGACGTCTACTATATTCTCCCAATTCCTCATTCCTCGAAGTTAACCCACATTGCGGCCCCAGGCATTGCTAGAGTCCCAAAGACAACCAGCGCTCAACGTTGGCACCAGCGACTCGGCCATACAGGGCAAAAGATTTTAAAGAAGACTGCACAATGCTCCAAAGGCATGGAAGGCTTAGACACTGGTGAGTTATCAACCTGTGAAACCTGCCACCTTAGTAAAGCGCAACGATACGTCTCACGTGAACCCAGACCAACACCATTCGAGCCGCTCGATGAGGTATTTATTGACACTGTTGGAAAGTTAACAACAGCATGCAGCGGTCATCAATATGCTGTTATTATCACCGACGCAATGTCACGCATGAGATGGGCTATCACTGGGTGCACCAAAGACCAGATTGCACCTGAGCTTGTAAAATGGGTTGAACATCAGCATCATCAATACGGCAAAAGAGTCCGCACCATCTTCAAAGACGGAGGTTCAGAATTCTCCCGCATAAAATCTTACTGTGACTAGCATGGGATAAGGACAGATGTCTCTGCCCCATATACACCAGAGCAAAATGGCGCTTCAGAGGCATCCAATAAAGTCATCCTTAGACGAGCCAGATCCATGCTCATTGATGCCAAAATGCCCGCATACTACTGGCCATGGGCTATCGAGCATGCATGTTTTATCACAAATCGCCTGTACTGCTTACGTACCAAATCTGTACCATTGTTAAGCTTCCTCCAAGCACTAAAACAGCCTCACCCAAGCCAAGTCGATTTCACCAGTCTCCCACGATTTGGATGTCGTGCATATAAGCTCATCGACCCAAAACCAGGGAAATTTGAGCCAAGAGCGAGTATGGGTTGGTTTGTAGGATTTCAGAAAAACACCAACAAGAATTTCCTTATATACTACCCTCATTGGGCTCCTGTTCATGGCTGGAAATGGCTAGAAGGTGTCACATCCCACGCAAACTTTAATGAAGATATAGTATTTGGCGACGAGCTGAACTCGACCGAACGGCAACATACAACCAGTTACTAGTCAAATATCGACTCCATCTTTTCAGAGTCCCCTCCTCAGCCGTCGCACCCAGTGCCCACTTTTAGCAATGGCCCATCTCCACGACCTGAAGAGTACAATACTAATACACCTACTGTGAGAATTAAATCTCAGACTCTATCATGCCTCATTACATCGCCAAGTCTGAGGGAGGAGTGTGAGAAATAAATTTCACCTCTAAACATACGCTAGAGTGGAATTAGGGCGTTCATATTAGTTTCATCGGTTGTTATGTGGTCCGTGTTATCTCAGTCGCGATTTCTCAACGTCGCGCTCATCATCCCATCACGTCTCAGGTACGCAACATCTTGTGTTAAGAACTTTTGTTTCAGCTCTGGTTTATCAACAAAGGTTTCAGTCAGCGACTCATATGCCAATTTCGAGTCGGACATATTACAGTTTGTTTTAATGCTGGAATGCTCATGAAACTAGAAGAATATAGATATATGTACCTTAGAAGGCTTTATGGGGAGACAGAGAAGAGGGAATACCAGATTTGACATCACCAAATTCATCATCGTTGAACTCGTTTTTATCATTATAATTTATCTCTTTACAACTTCTTGAAAAGGCAGGAACTTTTCTAATCTTCATTTAACTTTTATCCTCATCCTTTTCTCACTTTCCACCTCACAATTTCTGATACCTACATTCTATCAGACTCATCCAAACAATCAGATGAAGCACAACCCTTCCATACCCAATCACTCAATAATGAACATGCGACCAGAAGAGGCGTATAACACAGCTCCATCCTCTCCCATCATAACCCCACAGTCTGAATCACATGTTGTTCACACTGTGCCCAACTCGCCATCTTCAAGTCTTATACCTTCAAGTTCAAGAGATCTACAATTCCTATCACATAATCACGACCTTGCTGATCAGAGGGAGACAACTAATGAGGAAAGATCAGATGAAGAAGCAGAGCTGACTGAAGATGATGTTACAGGCTATTGCCTGGTTGGCTAGATCCTGAGTTAATCCGGCTCTGATTATTTGCTTTTGTAAGCTAACGGTAGCATAAAACCGGCTCTTGTCTTCATAGTTAGATTTCTTCCCTTAGATATAATATAAACTTAATTTGGACCCATCCGCGCGACCGCGATTGTGACGACCCTTGACATATATTATATCTCATCTTTTATTTATACTACTAGTGCAAGTCTTACGACCTCTCCTAGTTTTGTTTATTCAAGGATCCGTTGTATGAGCACGTATAGAGTCCCATCCTCAACAAGCTCTGCTCATTCCTTAGATTCGCTTCTCACATAAGAAAGTAGCGCCTATTTCTCGGCATCAGAATTTCTTATGTCTGACATGCCATCTTCGCAGCCTTTGGGACTGACCCAGGATCAGATCCAACAATTACTGTCTTTCCTTGACAGTAACAGTGCTGCTGCGCCTAAGACACTCAAACCTGCTCCCGCTGGAAACAAAGCAGTATCAAAATGGCCATTATGGAACGGCGCCAAGGAGTTATATTCTCTATATATTGACCAATTAGTGACTAAAATCGAAACAGACTGGAACTCTCTTGGGGGCCATCGTGCTGTTTGCTCCGATATGATAAGCACCATCCCCGACAAGTATAAGTCAAGAGTATCGCATTGGTTTTCGACTGGCGGACCTGACAGAGATTGGGATTATCAACAATTCATCAAACACTTCAATGATCAGTTCGAAGATAAGACATCTACACGAGCGGCAAGCGAGTCACTCGCGATGATGAGGCAAGGGCAATACCAGGCATTTACGGATTATTTAAATGACTTCGAATACACATTAGCTCAAGCGCAAGGGTTAAATTGGGAGGGACGCGTCAAGATCAACTATCTCACTATAGGCCTCAACGACCGCCTATCAAAAGCGCTGGTCCATGTTTCGACGTCCGAAGTAAATTATACCCTCTTTATTAACCAAGTAAGAGAAGTTGCCGGCAAGCTCGAAGCTCGTGATCACAGATCGCCGAAGCCAAGTACGACTCAGTCAAAAACATGGTACATCAACAAAGCGACCGAACCTTCCCAATCCTACCACCATAATACATCGTCAGTTTCTGGTACAACACCCTCGCCAATGCAGACAGTAGATGCCGAAGGTGATACGCAAATGTCTGGAATCAATGGTATTAGCGCAGCCACACTCTTGACTATAGTTAATGCTGTCAATTCTCAAGCTGAAGGGACAGGAAAGGGGAAAATTAATAAGCCCCCAGCGCCATGGCGCTCTAAGGAAGACCACGCAGCGTTAATTGCAGCTGGGAAATGTACATGATGCGGGGAAAAAGGTCATTGGTTTAAAAAGTGTCCTAGATTTACTTGGCCAAAGAGACCTATCAATGTGAATCACACATCTTCCAGAGGAGCTCAAGGCTCAGGAGAAGTGTTTTATGATGACAGTGAAGAATTGAACTCTGGAAAAGAGTAAACCCTGATCAAAGTTAGGACCAGGGCTGAAAAATTGTTTTTAAAAAACAAATGAAAGACATAATTGTAAAGTTAGATGGCTCCCCATTCATGATAGAAGTCTTGTTAAATAAATGCTTTTATACTGATGCGTTCATGGACTCAGGATGCCTATGTTATTCTGCTTTTAACCTTTCATTCGTAAAACGTCATAATTTACCGCAACTACCTATTGAGTCGAGAGAACTAAAACTCGCCAAGAATGATACACAACGGCGCGCAATCAACAACATCACTTGTGTGGACATGGACATAGATGGCAAGTATGAGAGGATATGGGGATATGTCATTGAGGACCTAGCGTATGATATGATACTAGGTGATCCTTGGATGAGAGCTAACAATGTTGTATACGACGCACGAAAACGTTCAATACGACTTGGACAGCAGGGTGAACTCACAGTTAGAGCCAAGGGATGGGATAAAGAGCTTAAGCCAGGATTAATGGCCAAAATTAACTGTCTAAAAGTCTACAGGGGTAGTGCACACCAGATTTTAGGCGCGCATTTTGCGGCCATCTCCATGCGAACACGCAAGATAAGAGATGACAATATCAAAATCTTTGCCGCTTCAATCTCTGACATCAACAAAGCTCTGGAGGTTAGAAAAAAGAAGACTCCCGAAGAAATCAAAGCAGAACTACCACGAGAAATAGAGCAAAATGCCCAATACTTTACTGAAGATGAAAAACATGAGCTCCCACCCAATAGACCGGGATTAGACACCAAAATCGAACTATCAAAAGATGAAAATGGCAGGGAAAATGAAATACCATTTGGTCCCCTCTATGATATGTCAAGAGAAGAGTTACTTGTTTTAAGAAGGACTTTAACAGACCATCTTGATAGAAACTGGATCCGTGCTAGCGCATCACCAGGAGGCGCTCCACTATTATTCGCTAAGAAGCCAGGAGGCGGACTACGCTTTTGTGTTGACTACCGCGCACTTAATGCAATTACGGTAAAAGACAGATATCCACTCCCACTAGTAAAGGAGACGCTTAGACAAGTAGCGAGATCAACGTGGGTCTCCAAAGTAGATGTGAGAGCGGCGTTTCATGAGTTAAGAGTACGTGAAGGAGATGAACAAAAAACAGTATTCCGAACACGCTATGGATCTTTCGAATGGTTGGTAACACCCTTCGGGTTAACGGGAGCTCCTTCTGCGTTCCAAAGGTACATCAACACGGTTCTTGGCGATTATCTGGGAGATTTCTGCTCAGCTTACTTAGACGATTTTCTGATTTACACATCAGAAGATATTGTTGATCATTGGATTAAAGTCAATATGGCGCTAAAGCGATTAGGACTAGCTGAACTAAAGATGGACCCTCGTAAAAGCGAATTTGCTGTGAAGCAAACGAAATACCTAGGGTTCAGAATCAGCATAGGAGAAGGTATCAAAGTCGATCCAGAAAAAGTCGAGGCGATCAAGGGATGGAAGGCTCCCTCTAGCACCAAGGAAGTACGAAGCTTCATTGGTTTTGCAAACTTCTACAGAGATTTCATTCCTGATTTTGGGGGTATCGCGGCACCACTCCTTGACCTTACAAAGAAAAACAAAATTTTCAAATGGGACAGTCACCACCAAGAATCGTTCAAAAAACTAAAAGAACTTTTTATCACAGCACCGATTCTAGCTTTGTGGGATGACGAGAAAGAAACTGTACTTGAGGCAGAATGTTCAGGCTATTTACTTGGGGGTTGCCTATCGCAAAAAGATGACAGAGGTCGTCTCAGACCAATTGCCTATTTATCAAAGAAACTGAGCCCCGCAGAATCAAACTACGAAATTCACGATAAAGAACTGTTAGCTATCGTGCGTTGCATGGAAGAATGGAGAGGTATGTTAATAGGCCTAAATAAGCCATTCACTGTTCTCTCGGATCACAAAAACCTCCAACCTTTCATGACAACACGAAAACTGAACGAACGACAAGTGCGGTGGTCTCAATTACTCTCTCAGTTTGACTTTAAATTGAAATACCGCCCCGGGAGACTAGGTGGTAGGCCCGACGCGTTATCAAGGCGAGAACAAGATATGCCTCAAGGTGCAGACGACTTCAGGCTAAAGAATAGAGAACTCAAACTTATAAAAGACATCTGGATCTCAGCTTCCTCCACGGATAGACTAAAACAACCACAGGTTTCAAAAACGATAAGCAAGATTCCTGCCGGTTCATACATTTTCTCTGATCCATATTTTCAATCTTTATGGGATCAAGCGATACTCGCAGTTGAAAAGGTTCAGATACTCTATGAAACCTTACATAAAGGAGAAAGGTGCTTGCCCCCGTCACTTAGCGACTTGAAGATTTCTCTCGCCGAGTGCAGCTTTGATCCGAGAGGAGCATTTAAGTTCCGAGATAGGGTTTGGATACCCAATTACGAACCATTAAAGACTGCACTTATACAGCAAACGCACGATTCGCATGTCACAGGGCACCCAGGAAGATATAGTACTATTGCTATACTAAACAGAAATTTCTTTTGGCCGGGAATATCAAAAGACGTAAAAAGATTTTGCAGGAACTGCGATGTATGCGGCAGAAGTCATGTGTGGAGAGAACGGAAAAAGGGGTTGCTTCGTCCTTTACCCATACCAGACAGGTTCAACAGCGAATTGGCGATAGAATTTATGACAGATTTACCCGCAAAAAGTGCAACTGACCCCCGATACATGATGGTAGTAGTTGATAGATTAAAGGGAAGTGTAGTAGTTGAAGAAATGTCAACTATGAGGGCCGAAGACTGCGCACGAACATTCCTCAAGCTGCATTTCAGATATCATGGATTCCCCGCTCATATAACTTCGGACAGAGGCTCCAACTGGGTGGGAGAATTTTTAAGGGAACTCTGTAGACAAACAGGCATAAACCAGCGATTATCGACGGTATTTCACCCACAAACTGATGGTGTAACGGAAAGAATGAATCAGGAAATTTTGGCTTACCTACGTGCGTTTGTCACGTATGCGCAATTTGATTGGAAAGAACTCTTACCATGTGCAATGCTTGCTATCAATAACCGATCTTCGACTTCATTGGGAATGAGTCCGTTTTTTATTGAACATGGTTACCATGTTGAACCAATTCAGCAAATAGAACCAAAAGTCACACCAACAGACCCCACAAAAAGAGCACAAAATTTTGTCGAAAGACTGCGCGATGCAGAAGAAATGGCACAAGCGGCTATGGCATCATTGCAACATAGTGTGACGGGCTGTGCCTGGTAGGCTGTGGCTGGGCAAATCAACTTGGCCCATCCGTTTACCTGGTCGTGGCGCGACGCGTTTACGCGTAAGCGAGGGTCAGGGGTACTCCCTGCTATGACTACTAGAACTTTCGAGAAGTCTCCAGAAGAGTCGAGAGTACTCCGGATGATTCTATCCCAAGAGTAATTAATGATGAGGAGTTAAGGAAAGAACCTTCTAGTGGTAAGGAGAAAACTATAAATATCAGTATTTTAGAGCAGATAGATTCCTTCTCCAGATTTAATATTAACTTATTTTGTGGTATTGCTTTCGTGCAGTGACCGTTTGCAGTGACCGTTTGCATTAATCCTTAACATATATTAAATCTCTTTTTTTTCCACATTTAGGTGACTCTCCGTGGGGTGTAGCCCGGAGGACGTTGCCCTTAAATAATTCATTTTTAGTCGAACTGCATGAGGATTTCAGTTCCGGAGTCCGACCAGAGTTTGATATCTTCAAATTCTTTTCACAGTGGCGAGGAATACATCACTCAGGACAACTTAAATCTGCCTAACAATCTCGCAGAAATGGCGGATCCTAGGACAAGTCAACAACCAGATGATGTGGATATGACGTCAGAAACCCCACAGAATAGACTAGCAAATTTATCAACAGCGGATCTCCGAGGATTGATTAGGCTTCTGGTCAGAATGAACATGCAACAGCAGTCTCAACAAGCTTCTTCAGGTCTCACCCAAAGGGACGTGTCACTGGCTAAATGGGATGGCGATCAGAGAGAATTCCCGTTTTATATTCAGTTACTCGAGGCCAGAATTGAGGAGGAAATGGATGGAAGATTTTCGGACAAGTCGATCTGTTTGGACATGGTGAATTCACTCCCGGTTGACAAACGACCACGTGTGGCGGGTTGGTTCAACGAGAGGTCAGAGAAAAACAATTTTAATTGGCGAGAATTGGTCCAACACTTTCGGAACGAGTTCGAAGATAAGCAAGCCAAGTTGGCCGCGTCTGAAAAACTCCTCAGGATGGAACAAAATGAGCATTAATTCTTTAGCGATTTTATCAAAGATTTTGAGTACCAGGTGGCTATAAGTGGGGGTAGTCGAACGTGGACTCCTGCTTCTAAAGTCAATATACTGAATGCGGCGATCAATAATGCTCTACGGAAAGCTCTGGTTCCAGTCAAACTAACTTCGGAGGAAAACTACTCCCTGTGGATATCAGAAGTCAGGGAAGTTGCTGACAAACTGGAAGCATTGCCAGATTATCGACCAAAGGGATCAATCAAGATTTCTACCAGTCTCGGACCACCTAAGTCAGGCAGTGCCCTTTCGAAGGGCGAAGAGCCGGCGAAGGACTTGGATGGAGATGTTATTATGAAAGATGTCGACTCGATTCTGGCAGCGTTAGCCAATTTCAACCGCCGAAGTAATCCCCGTCCCAACAAAGGAAGTCAGCAACTTGAATCTAATCCTTCTCCAAAGCCGCCAGCACCTTGGAGACCGAAAAAGGAGTTTGAACAGTTAGTAGAAAAAAAATTATGTGTGCGCTGTACCCCATCAGGACACATAGGAAGAGACTGTAGAAAGTTTAGTCGGGCAAAGCGTCCTGTATCCGAAGTGAACGCTGCAGACATACGCCAGGGGGTCGAGGAAGAAGAAAGCTCGGATTCGGGAAACGAGGAACCCTGAGAAAAGTCGCGCTCGGGGGTAAAGACAAGGACTTCAGGGGATTAACAAATGCTCAAAATCTAGAGAAGCTCAATAGTCAGCCACTACTTATAGATTGTTTAATTAATGCATCTTTTTATACACAAGCTATGGTGGATACAGGCTGCCTATGTTTTTCCGTAATTGATGAAGGTCTTGTGCGCAAACATAGTTTATACTCAGAAAGAATCCCTCCACGTCATTTACGGCTGGCCGATGGGAGCAAAGCAATAGGAATTACGAAAATAGCAAACATGAAATTAGACGTGGATGGAAGAATAGAAAGAATTTGGGGCTACGTAATGCCGAATTTATCTTTCCCAATAATACTGGGTAAGCCCTGGATGGAGTATAACAACGTCTTCTATTTTGCCAAGCGTAGAATCCTCCGGATAGGGAGTCGAAAGCACGGAATGATAGTGCGCGCCAGCGTATGGTACGAGAAAGATGCGCCAGAAAAAGTCAAAACTCGTATTGCGCCAGTGAGTAGCAACCGCTTGAGTCAAATATCGCGAGTTGATCTTTTGAAAATAGTGGCGAGACAACCTAAACGGAATAACTGGATCATTGGGGGTGTTTCAATGCAGGATATTACTCAAGCATTAGAGCCAAAGAGAATATTATCACAGGAAGAAATACTGAAAATACTGCCGAAACAGGTCAAAAAATATACCAACTTATTCTTAGACAATAAGTTGGGGGATGACAGCGCGCTCCCTCCTCATAGGACAGGGGTGGACACCAAAGTAAGGCTAATTAAAGATGACTCGGGTAGAGAATTGGAGGTGCCCTGGGGTCCGTTGTATGGAATGTCGCGAGAAGAACTTTTAGTACTAAGAAAACCTTTGACAGACCTACTAGACAAGAATTGGATTAGGGCAAGCAGTTCGCCGGGAGGAGCTCCGGTCCTATTTATCAAAAAACCTGGAGGTGGGCTCCGGTTTTGTGTTGACTATCGGGCCCTTAATGCAATCACCAAACGCGATCGCTATCCACTACCCTTAATTAGGGAAACAATGCAGATGCTGTCGAACTCTAAGTGGTTATCTAAGGTTGATGTTCGTTCAGCATTCCATAGGCTTCGCATATCCGAGGGAGACGAATGGAAAACGGCGTTCAGAACACGGTTTGGGTCCTATGAATGGTTAGTCACTCCATTCGGACTAGCGGGAGCTCCATCAGCATTTCAGAGATGGATCAATCAAGAGTTAGGTGATCTCTTGGGAAGCACGTGCTCAGAATATGTGGATGATGTAATTATATTCTCCAACAGAGATCTTGTCGACCATTGGAATAAAGTTGACCAGGTGTTGGAAAGGCTAAATAAAGCGGGCCTTAAACTCGACCCACAAAAATGTGAATTTGCAAAAAAAGAAATAAAGTATTTAGGTTTCATCGTCAACGTCGATGAAGGTATCAAGGTAGACCCAGGGAAAATAAGGGCGATAGCATCGTGGGAAACCCCAAAGAACGTCAAGGGAGTTCGAAGTTTCCTCGGGTTTGCAAATTTTTATCGCGAATTTATTGAAGACTTTGCCAGAATCAGCGCACCGTTACAAGACTTAACAAAGAAAGGAACAATGTTTCATCGGAGCGACCAGCATCAAAAAGCGTTCGATAGATTGAAATCTTTGTTCATAACAGCACCAGTCCTGGCTTTGTAGGATGGGGAGCTGGAAACCGTGTTAGAAACAGACGCATCAGGATGGGCAACTGGCGGCTGTCTTTCTTAAATTAAACCTGGAGGAAAACTTCAGCCGATGGCTTACTATTCAAAGAAACTTTCGCCAGCAGAGTGCAACTACGATATCCACGACAAGGAACTTCTAGCCATAGTTAGATGCCTGAAGGAATGGCGTAGTGAGCTAGTTGGTCTTAAAAAGCCGTTTCAAATTCTGACGGATCATAAGAACTTGAAGTACTTAATGACATCTAAAAGATTGACGGAGCGCCAAGTTAGATGGGCTCAACTACTGTCAGAATTTAATTTTAAACTGAAATTTAGAGCCGGTAAGCATGGGGGACGCCCGGATGCCTTATCTCGCAGAGCTCAGGATGTGCCTATATCTTTGAAGGATCCCCGTCTGAAAGAAAGGGAATTTAAGCTACTAAAGGACGATTGGCTCTCTTTAGCGGCCCAAGATGGTGAGGACGGCCAGGCACTCATGCTCTCTTCGGTAGAAAATTCAATTCCTCGGGGGAATCAGCTTTTCGAGGACGAGGATTTACAGCAGCTCTGGGACCGGGGGGTATCAGAAGATGGGACACAATTCCAGGAGCTCTACAACACCATGTGGAGCGATAAAGACCAGTTTCCAACGACATTACAACTGAGAGTAAGTAGAGCCAAATGTGAACTCGACCTCCGGGGAGCGCTCTGTTTTCGCAAGAGGTTATGGATCCCAAATTCAGAGCCATTAAGAACAACATTAATTCATAAAGTACACGATTCTCACATAACCGGGCATCCTGGGCGGAATAACACGTTGGCTATCCTATCCCGAAATTTTTATTGGCCGGGCATGAGTACCATGGTTTGGCAATTTTGTAGAAATTGTGACGTATGCGGCAAGTCGCATGTTTGGCGTTCGAAAAAAACAGGGTCTATTACTACCTTTACCAATTCCTGACAGATTCCATAGTGAGCTTTCTATTGACTTCATGACGGATTTACCAGCGAAGGAAAAGTCTGATCCGTGTTACTTGATGGTTATTATCGATCGCTTGCTGAAAAGCGTTACACTGGAGCCTATGAACTCCATGAATGCCGAAGATTGTGCGGAACGTTTTTTACAGTGCCATTATCGCTTTCATGGATTTCCTCAAGCTCTTACGTCAGATAGGGGCTCGAACTGGGTAGGAGACTTTTGGAGACACCTGTGCAAACAAGTTAACATTGAACAAAGGCTGTCTACTGCCTTTCATCCTGAAACCGATGGTTCAACCGAGAGAATGAATCAGGAGGTATTAGCATATCTGCGAGCTTTTATTTCGTACGCGCAGCTAGAATGGCCAAAAATGTTGCCTTCAGCCCAGTTGGCAATTAACAATAGAGACTGCACCAGTGTGGGACTAAGTCCTTTCTTCCTAGAACATGGTTATCATGCAGAGCCAGTCCAACAGGTATCTCCGATTGACAAGAGGTCGTCGACACCTCCAACTAAGAGAGCCCAAAACTTTGTGGATAGAATACGGGAAGCACAAGAATACGCCGCAGCGGCTATGGCGACGGCTCAACAATTAATGGAAGAAAATGCTAATAAGAAGCGAAGTTCAGCTCCCATGCTACGAGTGGGTGACAAAGTTTGGTTAAACCTTAAAAATATTCATACTCCTCAGCCGAAGAAAAAGCTTGCGTGGGTAAATGCCAAATACTAGGTCACCAGAGTGATTTCGCCTCATGTAGTGGAATTAGATGTACCATCTAAAATCTTCCCCAGGTTTCATTTAGACTTGCTACGTAAGGCAAGTTGTGACCCTTTACCATCGCAAGTTCAAGATGATTCTCAGCCCAACCCAGTCGTTATAGATGGGCATGACGCAAAGCCAGAGCATAAAGTGGAACGTATTCTGAGGGCCGAACGTTTCCGAAGAGGAAGGGGCTGGATAAGACGAGTCTTAGTAAAATGGAAGGGATTTGCAGAACCCAACTGGGAGGATTGTTCCGAGCTAGAGAACGTAGAGGCATTAGACAGGTTTGAAAATGAGTTTGGCTTGGGTGATGGCGTGAGAGTCAACAAAGGAGCCAGACAGGGATCCCGTCGAAAACTTCGACCCAGGAAGTCTAAGGAGGGGGGTAATGTGACGGGCTGTGCCCGGTAGGCTGTGGCTGGGCAAATCAACTTGGCCCATCCGTTTACCTGGTCGTGGCGCGACGCGTTTACGCGTAAGCGAGGGTCAGGGGTACTCCCTGCTATGACTACTAGAACTTTCGAGAAGTCTCCAGAAGAGTCGAGAGTACTCCGGATGATTCTATCCCAAGAGTAATTAATGATGAGGAGTTAAGGAAAGAACCTTCTAGTGGTAAGGAGAAAACTATAAATATCAGTATTTTAGAGCAGATAGATTCCTTCTCCAGATTTAATATTAACTTATTTTGTGGTATTGCTTTCGTGCAGTGACCGTTTGCATTAATCCTTAACACATAGAATGGAAGAATTTGCTAACAGAAGACGCACCGAAGCTGAGATATTTAAAGAAGGAGATCGTGTATGGTTAAACTTGAAAAATATTCAAACCCCGCAACTATCAAAGAAGCTCTCCTGGATCAACGCAAAGTACCAGGTCGTCCGTGTCATAGACTCACATTCTGTCGAATTAAACACACCAAAAGGGATATGGCCACGGTTCCATGTCGATTTACTAAAAAGGGCTGCCACGGATCCACTTCCATCCCAAATCACTGATGACGCCCAGCCACCACCTGTGACACCTCAAATTCCAGATATGCAACCTCATAGTAGCGATCCAGAGCCTGAACCCGAGCAATTTGTTGAAAGAATCCTTAGAGCTGAAAACAAAAAAATAGGCAGACACAGACGCTCAGTACTAGTGAAGTGGAAAGGATTTGCAGAGCCCACTTGGGAACCAAGGGAATGCCTAGACGAGACTGAAGCATTAGACGTTTTTGAGGCAAAATACGGTAAAGGGGGCAATGTCGGCGAAAGCAACGGGGCCATAGTAGGGCGGAGAAAAATTACGAAACGCGATTTGATAAGAAATTCACTTCAAAAGAGAGGGGGGAAATAATGTTACAGGCTATTGCCCGGTTGGCTAGATCCTGAGTTAATCCGGCTCTGATTATTTGCTTTTGTAAGCTAACGGTAGCATAAAACCGGCTCTTGTCTTCATAGTTAGATTTCTTCCCTTAGATATAATATAAACTTAATTTGGACTCATCAGCGCGACTGCGATTGTGACGACCCTTGACAGATGATCACTATGACCAGATTATGACTGGCTGGGATCCAATACAACCAGTGGCCCGAGTCAAGCGTCCGCACTCACCAGAAAATGGCATGACCAGGTCACAACGCGGTAGAGCAGTCAAGCGTGTTGACTATTATCGTCTACACCATGGCAGGACCGCACAAGTATTAACTGACCCACAAACATGGGATGAAGCAATGACCAGCCCAGAAGCCTCGCATTGGAAAAGAGCAGCTGAAGAAGAATTCAAATCTCTGAAGCAGAAGGGAGCCATACAAACAATCCCGAACTCGCAACTACCCAAAGGCCGCAAGCCTATGAAGTGCAAGTGGGTATTTAAAAAGAAGTTTCTCGCAAACGGCGACATAGAAAAATATAAGGCTCGCTGCACAGCTAAGGGGTTTACTCAGCGACAAGGCATTGACTACTATGAAACCTTTGCTCCCACACCTAGACCTGAAACGGGACAAATCATTCTTGTTCTTGCACATCAACTAGGCTGGCATAGAAAACAAGGTGACGTACCAACTGCATTCCTTAACCCTGACCTCAATATTGACTTGTTTATGGAACTTCCAAAAGGATACGAGAAAGATGGCTATGTCATCCGACTCTGAAAAGGCCTTTATGGACTCAAACAAGCAGCGGCATTGTGGTATGATGACGCCAAGTCAACACTCGCCCAACTGGGTTTACTTCCCACTATATCTGATATCTGTCTCTATACTAACAGTGAAAGGATATTTTTGTACTGATGCATGTTGATGACTTTCAAGTAGTAAGTCCATATCAGTCAAAGATAGACCTACTAATGAGCGCATTATATCGTAAATATAACCTCAAGACTGTTAGTACGGATCTTTTCCTCGGCATAGAGATCAGCCATCCAGCCCCTGAGATTCTCAAACTCTCCCAAGGCCAATACGCTCGCAGACTGCTGAACAGACATGGTCTCAAAGACTGCAAGGCAGCAAAAAAGCCAATGGAGCGCATGATGGAACCAAACAATGAGTTATGCATGTCGCATGAAAAGACAGAGTACAACTCATGCATTGGAGGATTGCAATACCTCTCAAACAATACAAGACCAGATATTGCATTTGCAGTCAATCATCTTGCAAGATTCCTGGTTAATCCATCTAATGAGCACATGCAGGCCGCACGTCAAGTAGTCTGGTACATTGCTAAGGACCCCGATCAAGGCATAACATTCAACAGAAGTGACAATCAAGCAACTCTCGAAGCATACACAGACGCAGACTTCGCAGCCGATCCATCAACTAGCCGGTCAACATCTGGAAGGCTAATCAGATTATCATCAGGTCCCATCAGCTGGAAATCGCATCTGCAACGAGAGGTCGTCCTGTCCACTACTGAGGCAGAGTAATTAGCAGCTACTGAAACCTACCGCCAGCTCCAGTGGGTTAAATCATTAATCCAAGAGCTAGGTCTCACCAGCCGCATTGATGGGGCAGCATGCTCCAACCTTCATGTGGACAACCAATCAGCGATCTCGCTAATCAAAAACCACGACAACCATAAGCAGTCTAAGCATATAGCGCTGAGGAACTTCTATTGTCGTGAACAGCATCAGAATGGCAAGATAACCGTCACCTACGTCCCATCTAATCTTCAGCTCGCTGACGCACTTACAAAAGTTAAGTCACCTGTAGCAATCCACTAAGAAGCTAAGTATAGTTGTTACCGACAGAGGGAGTGTTGTGCTTAGCATCGGTGGGCATGGAGGAATAGATCAGCAGACCATGGAAGGGATGATGCTGCCACAGTCGGGCTAGAGTGCCGGGACGTGTTAGGCAAGATCCGGAGCTCATGGTTGTGTATGCTCGCTCTGTTTGCACTATCGACGCACGGACATTATTTGGGTATAAATAGGCAGCAGGTCACCCTCATGTAGAGTATCATTCTCATCTTCTTTAGATACACATTTCTCAAGTATCACTACCTCACACATCTATTCCCATAAACTATCCTTAGCTGCCTTCACATAAGTATGTTCCCAAATCATACACCTGGTAAAACACATTTCCCATTAATCAACTCAAAAATCCCATATCAACGTCGAGATACAAAAATAGCTATGCTAGAGCCGTCAAAGAAGTCCAATATCTAATCACATATCTTCCAAAACTTCGTGCAAAGCTTAAATCACCTAAGTCATCGTTCTTGTCTCCCGAATCCCAGCTCATAAATTGTGATTCAATTACCTCCAATTTTCATCAGGGAAAAAATTATCCAGAAATCAAAGAATTGGACGCCTCGAAATTATTGCCCTCATTTTTTGAGGCTAATCAAAAAAACCCGCAGAGTGCTATATATCAAGAAAACGCTTTACCCAAAGCCGAGCCATGAGAAGCTCGAATAATGGCAGACAAGTCCTCGGAAGAAAATATCTCCTTCAGCGAAAGTCAGCAAACAGAAATTTCCAAGAATGTAGCAAAAGAAGTTGCTGAAGCTCTCAAAAATTTCCATCTCACGCAACAAGGTATCAAGGATCAATCGCGTAATCAATCTCATAAATCTAGAATCCTGGCGGGAGATCCTTTTGAGAGGAATCAGGATGATGATGAGTTTTTATCTTGTACTAAATTGGAATTTAAACCCAAACCTCCGCCAATAGAAACCTACTCTGAGTATAATAATCCTGGCTTTCGGCCCAAGGAAGTGGGTTACTTCGATCCTAATACCAGTAAACCTACAGTTGAGATAAGAGACACGCATAATATTTATCACAATGTGTTTTCGTTCATAAATCGTCTCCATGTCAAAAGAGGTAACAATAACGCCATTGCTAAAAATCTTGACGAGTGTCTCTTGGGTGAAGCCAATCAGTGGTATACGGAAGAAATATTTAATACCACTCGTAATGGTCTTAGGCACAGCACAGTTGAGGACTGGTGATCAACTCTTGAGAAAAGGTTCAGCGAGTCACCTGGTAAAGCGCTGATTGCTCTAGAAACATCAAGGTATACTGTGCAAGATGTCAGAGACGGAAAATCTCCAACTACATATGTTTCAAATATTATCCTGCACGGACGTAGTAGTGGAATTGCTCCAAATATTTTCGCACAGTTATCCCTGGCTTATGAACATGTTGACGGTGTTCTTAGAAGAGATCTTATTCGGCCGACAGCAATTACTCGATTGGATGATTTTATGGAACAAATAAGAGATGCTTTTAATATTCGGGCTGATATCTACAAGCCAAAAAATGTCTATTCCCAACGTTATTATTCAAAGCCTACGAATCAGTGCTCGTCTGAATTTGAGTACCATTGAAAATTCCCGGAGAATTTTACGTGGCAGATGGGAGGACCCAGCGAGTCAAACTTAAGAAAAGAAAAGGGGACATTTCAATCAACTAAAAACCTTCATTTACAGTGGAATCCACGTCAGTCGCCAAATAGAAACTTTAGCGGATGCAATAATGATGCACGTTACAAATCTTTTCCTATGAAGGCCCCAGGACCTTTACAAAATCATCGCCAAGATCCAAAAGCTTACAACGGGTATCCGGAGAAGATAATAGAACAAGAAGAACAAGATATGGGGAAATTAAATCACCAAGACCAGGCCAAATCTGAAGAACCAAGATTTCTTAGTGAGCTATGTTGAAGAATATGACGGTCAATATGATGAAGATATCAATAATAATCATGTCAATACATCTTCCCACGTAAATAATCTAGGTCATCGAAAGCCGACAATCTGTAGGAAGTGCAAGCAACAATTTAAATCAAACAATTCCTTTCATACTCACTGGAAGGAATGTTCTCTAAAATGCCAGCTCCCGGAGCCTAATATAGAAACTTGCAAGTCATACATTACCAAACCAACAGAAATAATTAGATCAAAATTCAAGATTTAAGGCCCCTCAGGCTATGCGTTTCCCGGGTATAAGTATGCGACGACAAAGGCTAAGCTTACAGAAAATGGCTTGCTGCAAGATATATGTCTTGATACGGGATGTACAATGTCATTATTAGATAAATAATTTCTTCGCCAGCAGTCTCCGCAAGCAAATATTATTGTATTACCAAAGGCAATACCAGTATCGGGAATCGGAAGGACGATCCACTACTGTGATAAGTCCGTCTGCCTAACAATATTTCTGCCGAGCGATACAAAAATAGCAGTAATAGAAGCAGAATTTCATTTAGTCAGGAACCTGACAGCGAATATACTAATTGGAATCAATACATTATCACCCCAAGGTATCATCATGGATCTTAGGTCAGAAACAGCCAAAATAACCTCCTGTGATGATATCACAATCTTAATATCTACTCACTCAAAAGGCCCCAAAAATCTATGGGCTATAAAATCAGCACAGAATATTGACATCGCTCCAGGGAAATATGCCAGAGTTCCGTTTCAACCCCTCAAAAACTTACCTAAAAATCGACACTTTCTATTCGAACCATATGTTGCTCATTATGTCTCGGTTTATTCTCATATTATCGACCATGGAACAAGTAAAATAAAAGTTCATAACCCAACATCTCGTCTAGTCCAAATCAAAAAAGATACTAAGCTTGGGATGATTACGAATTTTGATTACAATGGAGGTTTTTTGACAGAGCCCGAGTCAGAAAGCTTTGCTGCTCGTACCCCAAAACGTGGATGGAAAAAGTTCAGCCTGATTACCCCTTTAGCATATACATATAATACTAGTGCTATTCATGATGTCAATCACACTAAACCAACCCTTGTTATTTCAGACTCTAATCCCGCTGAAATAGTATTGCCAACAGGCGTTACCATTTCCAACCATAACCCAGATTTGTTAAAAAAATTCAAAAACATCGTCACGAAATTTCCTAATTTATGGAAAGATACTGGAAATGTAATTGGCATCAATAAAGATATGGAAATTCCTATTGTGGAAAACTGGGAAGAAAAATATAAACCAAGCGTCGCAAAAGTCTATCCTGTCGGTAGTAGAGACCAGAAAGTTATTGATACTACTTTTAATAAACTCCACAGTCAAGGCCGTATGGAGTGGACAGAAGAACACACACCTTTTACCTATCCATGTTTTGTTATTTGGAAGGATACCTCAAAAGGACCCAAGGGCTACTGTGTCTGATCGGGACCCCAAATTTGTGAGCCAATTGTGGAAAGCTATTTTCAAACAACAGAATGTGAAATTACTGTTTTCAACTTCGTATCACCCACAAACGGACAGAACATCTGAAAGAACGAATGCTACGGCAGAAATTGCTTTAAGGTTCTTTATTACCGGTATTCCGCAACTGACAGATTGGCCAATTATACTCCCAAAATTGCAACTTGCACTCAATAATTCTCCAAAATTTAGCACAACAAACATTGCACCGACAATATTATTACACGGTAAAAAAGCAAACAAACCATTAGATCTTATTAAATTGCCAGTCAACGAAATTCCATCTCGAAGAGTTACGGCGCTAACCGCAGGCCTAAGGAGGTCTACGAGACTAACAAAGCCTACTCAAAATGTTGTTGAAACCTCAATAACTAGCCTTAATTCCTCCACCTCTACGGAGCCCCAAGATTCCTTGATCTCTAAAAATAAAAATATTCTTCAAAAATCGCAGGCAAAAAAAGACAAGGCTATAACAAGCAAAGGAGATATAGTCTATAATCCCTATCGAGTCGAGGCGGCAGATGCGATTGCGTTTGCTTCTATGTTGATGAAAAAATATTTTGACGATAAACACATGCCTACGTTCTTTAAGGTTGGTAACTTTGTAATGCTGCGGTTACACAAAGGATACACAATACCTAGTGCAAAGATGGTTACAAAAAAACAACAACTGCAATTTGTTGGTCCATTTAAATTCACCGAGAGAATTGGTAAGCTGGCATATAGGCTAGACATTCCAAAGAATTGGAAAATACACCCTGTCGTAACAATTGGACAACTTGAACCAACTCTCGATCCCGGGAATGATCCGTACAATCGCCAAACCAGGCCAGACCCTCCAATACAAGTGGATAGAGTTTTAGAACAAGAAATCAAAAGGATTTTAGGCAAAAGAATTATCAGGAAAAGAGGCAAAGATATGCTTCAATATCTGGTCACTTGGGTAGGATACGGACTGGAGCATGATGAATGGATCAATGACAAGGAACTGAAGAATGCGCGAGAGGCGATTGAAAGTTATGAAAGCTCATTATTTTAAACTTGCTGTTGAATGTTCAAAGGATGTAAACTTAAGCATTTGGCTAGCTACTGGGTCAGTAGCAAATCATTTCAAAGGGGGACAACTGTCATGATTATCCTAAGTATGATTAGCTTCTCTGACGTCATCATCATTCTGTAGATAGTTACTAAGACGTCACTGGTACTCTGTATATATTTGCTAGCTCTGCCACTTAGTAAATCAAGCATCTTTCACATTCTCACCAGACTCGAACCATAACAAAGTCCCTCCAAACTCTCCTATAACTTCAGGATCAACAAGGAGACTTACCCTGTGCTCTTCTAAGAAATAAAAGAGTTCAGAAGCGGGCAAATTCGGGCTTGTAACCATAGAATTCCACCAAGGATGGTGTAAATTCAGATCACCTAACAAAATAAATGGCTGACTGAAATTTAGATTTTCCTGGAAGAATCTTTGCAGTGTTGTCTGGGTGTCACCTATTATAGTCGATTTTTCATTGTATTTATGGAATATGAAAAACTTCTCAGAGGCTGTAGTTATCTCAAAAGCCTGCATGTCTGGGTCACAAATGAGATCAGACCTTGCTGAAACATCATAAGTGGAGATTTTATTTATGTAAGTTACAACTCTTGGCTTAATGTTTGAATTGTTGTACGGCAGGATAGTATAATATACTGGATGAGAAAGTGTAGAGTAGGCAGCCAAAACAGAATTCCAATATACAAACGGTTCTTGAACAAAAACTAAATCAGAATTTTGTGATAGGGAAACTTCAAAGAGTGACTGTGTTATGTCCTTGCCCTTGGCAACATTGTGTTGGCATATTTTCAATTGTCCTAACATGAGAGTGCCTTGTAAAATTCACAACTTAGTTTTTTAAGGGTATTATGGCTGGTGGAATTGCAATTGTGAAATTTTGTGGGGTGATGTTGGCAAATGTCAGAAGACTTACATGTAGGGCAGCTATGCTCTGATGTAATATGTTTGCCCGAGCAAATTGCACACACTGGCGGCTTTTTGCAGAGGAGGTGATGGTGTCCATATTTTAGACATTGCTTGCATAATGTCTTCTGTGTGCCTGATTGAAAGTTGACTACTTTCAATAGAAGCCCGCTAATTAGTACTCCCGATCTGATGACCTCCGACTTTTCAGCTTCAGACCCGACCGTGAGGACTAGGGAGCCATGTGCAGTCTTGGGAGGGCCTGTGAACCATCTTGGCTTGCCTTGGACATTGATGTTTGGGTTGAAAGATGTGATCTCTTCTGCCATGTCAGGAAGAGGAAGATATGAAGGTACCTTATGGATAATAATAACCGGATATATCTCAACTTTCTGTGCCATACTGATAGTCCAGTCAGCGAAAACTTTGTTCCACTTGGGTTGTTGCTCCAGAAGCTCTTCTGGGGTGGATTTGTAGCAAGTTAAGACGAAGTTATTCCTTGGGGAGGTATGAGCTCTAGAAATCGCAATCTTGCCCATAGCTTTGTTGAACTTGTCTCGGACTTGGTTAGGCTGATACACTGGTACCAGGCCTCCCTTGTTCAAGACTAATTTTATTTCATTCTTACTGTGGTCTACACAAGAGAGGGGTACGGGTCTTTCCATGCCCTCTGGTGACCGTAGGTCAATAGTGGCATTAGCAGCGTCAGGAGCTTTGCCTAACGCCTGGAGGTAGTTCCGGGTTAGTTGCTGACAAATGTAAGCACCTTGGGTGTTTGGGGCTGAGCTGGGGGGAGTAAATTCCCTGTTGTAAGACTGCATTATGTCTGGAATCGGGTGCGCTTATAGATAGGTCATTGGGGCCTTTGGTAGAATAGAATCACAGGGTCGCCCATGTCTTGTCGGTTTGTCTGGTTGGTTGTTAATCGTGGGTGGCTAGGCTTTTTTGTTTGACGGAATTACATCCTCCAATGTAGTATAGCCCTGCTCGATATATCTTCGGAATATATTCAGAAAGTCTAGGAGTTGTTTTTGAATGGTCCTATTGGATGTCAGCCTGTAGGCTTCAATAATGTTATCTCTAGCAGAGTGGAGTGCCTCATCTGCAGAGGTGAACTTAGCCTTGCTGCTAGACTCTGGACAGGCATTTTGGGTCAGACCGGTAGTATTTGAAGCGGCCGTGGTTGTTCTGGGTATTGTTTTGGGTGTTGATGATGAATTGGCTTTATTAGGGCCGGAGGGAGAGCTCGAAGCGTTCTTGTCGTGTAAGAGACAAATGCAATTGCATTTTTTCGTGTGCTCCGGCAAGGATTTAACTCGGATGATCTTGTGTGGTGGTTGTAATGGGTGGCTATTTGATTCAGTCCTTTTTTGGTTGTCATTGAATCTAGAATTGGTATGGGTGCTCTTTACAGATGGCCCCGAGGTGAAGTCTATCGTCGTGGTCGAGTCACTGTCTAAGTTAAAGGTGTTAGAAATCATGCTAACATCATAGTTTTGGGGTAATGAAGGAGTGAGCTTAGGAAAATTTTTGTCTCCCCACCTAGAGGAGTCAAGCCTAGGCTGGGCTGCTAGATCGATTTCCGGAAGACTGAGACAGCTAGAGTCAATCTCCATCCTTGGTAGTAGTGGTAGTTGTAGTACAGTACAATCTCGCTATAGCAATGTGGGGCAAAACTTAACCAAGGGTTCTTGTTGGCTGATTCAATTGAATCCTCTGATCAGAAGCCTTGGTTAAGTTTTGCCCCACATTGTTATAGCGAGATTGTACTGTAGTAGTGGTAGTGCTGTTGATGGAAATGCATGTGACACGTTGGTTGGTAGTCGCAGTTAGATGGGGTGAGGTATAAGGTTCTCAATTGACTAGGCACTCAAGGCCCTAAAGATAATATATGATCGCACTAGACTGGCGATATTCAGAATGACAAGACTAGACTCTCAGGTCCGCACGCGATGTC
This sequence comes from Podosphaera xanthii, assembly GCA_028751805.1. Classification (NCBI taxonomy): domain Eukaryota; kingdom Fungi; phylum Ascomycota; class Leotiomycetes; order Helotiales; family Erysiphaceae; genus Podosphaera; species Podosphaera xanthii. The sequence continues at coordinate 10,640,880 of JAPWIX010000001.1, forward strand.
CCCAACTTCGAGATACCCCACCTCTATATCTACATCTTCTCCAGTCCTCTCTTACGCTCTGGATTTCTGTCCACTTTGGCCTGTTTCGCAACGCGCCTCTAGTTAGTTACAACATGTTTGCTGCGAAACTCCCTCCGTTCCTCGGTTCCTGCCCGAGTCTCATGTCTGCTACATGTCTCGCTTCATGCTTCGATCTGTTTCATACCTCTAACCTTCGTCCCTGTGACACAAACGCGGCCTTCGCGTTTGGCCCATTAACTACTCCCGGGCCTAATCCAGGAGCGCCCCCGCGACTCAAAGCTTGGTCCAAATATTTTTCGGAAGCCGAAATTCTGTATTCCCTAGCCGAATATTCTGAAATATTGGTAAGTCACCTTCTTCTCCTGTGACCAGATATCCTTCGCGAAGTTGAAACTTTTTCAACAAATCCCCATGGTAATGTCTTGGGATTGGCGTGCCGTTGATTTGGCGTATAGTGAAAGATTTTCACATGTCGCCTCCAAATCCAGTGACAACAAAAGGTCCTCTCCAGGAGGGTCTTAACTTCTTTCCAGCTTGTCGATGATCAAACAGCATTACTAGATCTCCAGGATCATACTTCGCAATCCCTCGAATCCCTTGATTGTGCCTTTCCGCTGCCCTATTTTTGGAGTGGTCCGAGCGTTGCAGCACAATCTCTTGCGTGTTTGCGCGGTTTGTTACATAATCAACCACCCTATTTAGGTGTTCATCCTCATCAAGGTCAATAAACTAAGTCTTTCCTGACAGTCCTGCTGCCAACGCCTCGCGGTTTTGGAGGGGAACTTGAGGTCTAATGAGCTTACAGGGTTGAATCCAAACAGAATCTGAGTGGGGGAATACAGCAGGTGGGGTATTTCTCGTCTGTTTACCTCCAGAACTGCTCTTGGGACATACTCAGCCCAACTACGAGAGCCATCTGATACCTTCTTGAGTAACCTTTGTACAAGGTCAACGGATTTCTCCACCATTCCTACTGCTTTCTTCGCCGCTACTGGCGAATTACACCACACAATTCCTTCCTTCTCCACGAACCTGCGCGTCTTATCTCCGAAATGAGGTCCTGGGTCCATGTACATACCCACAGGTGCCCCAAACTTGTCTAAAATTGATTTTTTTGGGAATTTTACAACAGTGTCAGAGTCATTTCTGTGTGTAGGCTCTGCCCACACATATCTTGAGAAGTAGTCCACTGCTACTAGCAACCACTTATCGTTTGTACTCTCACTGATAGGGAATGGTCCTGCGAAATCAATTCCTAGCAGTTCCATTGGTTCCTTCACCGTCACTCGCGCGCTCAGCTGTGAGCGCAATGCCGTTCCATACTTGGCACATTCCAGACAGCCAAGTATGTAGTCTTTCAAATCTATTGTTAATTTCGGCCAGTAGTATTGTCTCAGATTTTTTAAAGTTATAGCATGCGAGAAGTGGCCTCCGTTGTCATGCGCTTTATGGAGGAATGCAGCGACTTCTTGCTTAACTAGGCACTTCTTCTGCACACCTCTCAGATCGTAGTATAAATCCCCATTTTCGGTGACCTAAAAATTTGCAACTTTTCGCACCAGCGCAACTTTCTGAATCTTCGTCTGACATTCTTTGGGAAATCTTCGATGCAGGATATACTCCGAGATGTGACTATACCACGCCGACTCGCAGAATCTAACGTCTAATTTTCTGTCTTTTTCATCATTTCTCTCAGCTAAGTTTGCCAACAAAACCAACACAAGGTCCAGCCTCTTCTCTTTTTCCAGCGTTGCACTCATGCTCTCATTTTCTTCACTTCTCTCTTTGTTCTTTCTAACTCCCATCAATACTTCCGACCATTCTTGTGGCCCGCCACAACCGGCAAACAAGTTTTCCGTCTCTTTTCTTTTCAACGGATCTCCTATCTTCTTCAACAACATCTCATATCCGTCCTTTCTATCCTTCCACACCCACAGTGGGTCTCCTTTTTCATCTATTGACATTTCACCGAACTCATCAAGAGACGGTACCTCGCCATTTTCGTCCGGAAATATGGTGCGTGACAATGCATCTGCCACCACATTTCGTTAACCAGGTATCCAGTGGATTTCTATACCTAGACATCTTAGTTCTGTCGCCCAGCGAGCATATATTCCCTCTAAAAGAGACGATGAAAGGAAGTAAGTTAGTGGTTTGTGACCAGTTAAGATGACTGATCTGTCTGAGTTCCGTAACATATGCTCGTACCGGCGAGCAAACTCAACAATCGCACACAGCTCTTTCTTATACGTGCCATAGTTCATTTGCGCCTTATATAAGGTAAAAGCGTCATAAGCAATAGGCACCTCAGTCTCTTTTGCTTCCTCAGGTCTGATTTTTCTCTGCTGTGTTATGGCGCACCCGGCACCATACAGGCTTGCATCGCTGTATAAACGGACCGGTTTAGATGAGTCCCAGCCATTCATCTCTACCAATCTCGCACATCTATCTTTCAGAATTTGGAATGAGGCCTGCTCAGCGGCTCCCCATCGGAACTCTTCTTTTCCAGTCAATCTTGTCAACGGCTGTTTGATTTCGGCAAAATTCTTCACCCAATTTCTTGTGATGCCAATTGCACCTATGAATCGTCGTACTCCTGAAGCGTCGGTTGGGACTGGAAAGTCCCGAATCTTGTTGCATCTTTCTGTTTTTGTCACCATTATGCCTCCCGCTCGATGCGTGACTCCCAGAGCAACTATTTCCGTCACAAATAGTTCCAACTTTTTGAAGGACAATCTCAATTTCGCCCACGCCAGCCTCGGCAAGAGTTCTTCTTCTAATAATCCGTAACCTTCTTCAAACGTCTGGAATCCGCTATATATATCATCAATGTAAAAAGCTGCACCTGGCAACTGTCCTGATTCCTTCGGCAACAAGATGGAATCCATTCCAGGGAATGTATTCGTAGGGGGTACCTGACCCAAGACCAAATACATTAACTCCGTGAAGCTAAAACTGGCCGAACAAGATCCTTGAGGCATTCTAGTAGGCTGTAGTTGTCCCATGCCCGGCATTGAGAACGCGAAGAGATGACGGTCCTCGGGGTGTACCATTATAGCCCAATACCCATTTTTCAAATCCAGCTTGAAAATCATTTTGTGGGATGGATCCCTGTAACGGCCGGTAGTCCGAATAAACCCTGTAGCTCACGTTATGCAACGCGAGCCTCTTCGGGTGACTCAAGGGGGATCCACGCAGGACTAGTAAAAGTCGGAGCTTCTAACTTCCAACCGAAACCTGCAGAAGACGGTCAACACCATGCAGGTGATAGAGTGCATGCTATGCAGAATAATCGCTTCTCGACATGCATTAGGCGGCAGGGGAGCGATGACGTTTGCGAGGTGGAAAATAACGCAATAGCACGTGCGGACGGGTATTGGAGGAGAACGTATGGGAATATAAGTAGACACAATTATAACATAGTTTAATCTTCAGTAGAACTCGAAATTAAATCTGCAATATCTTTAACATCAAGCTCCAGCTAACATCATTGATTCGTGACAATCCCCCAAATAGTAGTGGCAGCGAGACATGAGCTCGACAAAGCATCCAGGCTTATCTTCCACAACATTCTGATAGTTGAAGGTCAGTCTAGGCTCATCCCACTCACCAGGATCATCCGACTTTTCAACAAGTTGGGCCATGGCATTCCAGTCGGATAGTTTTCCGTTCGCTTTTATCGTAGATTCATATAATCCACATTTTAGGCCGTCACTGATGATCCTCCTCATTTAAAACTCTTTTCCAGGCGGCCAGCGTCTCTGCCTCAATCTCGAGAAAGGCTTCGTTCCCTCCTTCAACCGAACTCGGTGTACATATAGGTTGGTATACGGAAGATTTTCCAGATTGGTTGAGTTTAAATCTTTGTAGGTATACAACAATCTGATCAACACATTTCTCTTTTCATCTGGTAAATCGCCAATCTTAATTCCTGTCTTAGAGAACCAACAATCAATATCTTCAAACGAGACATCTGATAAAATTCTTTTCTGCGGCCTGCGCTTCTCAGGATATTTCGGGACATTCTGTTCGGACTCAGAGCTATGTTTGTTGCTGGCTCTGCCTGTCGACTCCCGGGCCCCAAACAAAGACTGTAATCGATCTCTTTTCAGTCTTATTCTCGGCGCATTCTTCATATCCACATATGGCTCATCTTCTCTCGCACCCGGAGACAAAAACCCCACCGTTGTATGACCCGAGCTCAACTCCAGGTTTTTTTCTGAAATATTTTCCATGTGCCTTTTTACGACATGCTTAGGTCGCTTTTCCTTCCCGAGTTCTTATCCCCAAATAGGTCGGATAAGTCCTCGTCATCCGAAGAATCATCATCATCCGTGTCTGTGTCTTCTTCCGAGTCATCACTGCTCATATCTTCAAACGTGACATTTCTCTTTTTCTTGGGGCAAAGAACCAGCTTGTGCGCATCACCTTCTACAAACATCGGCCCCTGGATCTTCACAACTTTCTCTCCTCGCTCCGGGTCACCAATTTCGATGATAGACTCCTTCACCTAGATCTTAGCACACACTGTATGAAGCCATGGAAGCCCCAAAAGCAGGTGAATTTCGTCTGCATTCCTTTCTGAAAATAGTCGCACAAAAGCCTCAACAGTTCTCCAAATCCCAAGTACGCCAATATCAAATTGGGAGTAGTGGGTCAGTCTGGCTGATGTCCCATCTGCCACATTCATTGTGAGCCCATGCATCCCCCGGCTCGAAAGTGTTTTAACCAGCAGTTTGAATTTTTCGAGAAACCCGACTGTGACAATGATCATATCTGATCCTTGATCTGCTTGGGCTGCGTTAACCGGAAGAGAGACTGTGACCGGCTTTCCATTCTTTTTTGTTTTCACAGTCACCGGTATTCTAAACGCCTTTTCATTGGTAACGGAGATCAGTCCAGCCGCTCTCCCGAACAGTACTTCAGATTCGTCATCAGGGACGTTGCGTTTCGCCTCTTGTTGTACAGGGAGTTCGTTCTTCATCCGCTCCTTCATTGTCCTCTCATTGACGCGTGTCGATAGCTTTCTGAATGCTTTGGACATGTCAGGCGAAATCTGGAAAAGGTCCATCAAGGATACCTCAACTTTTATTTCCTCCGCTAACTTTTTGTGGTTTACCGGGCCTTGGCCTAGTCGCCCTACAATCTCTCGCAACTGTTTTACCGCCCTTCTCTGCCGTCTTGTCGATCTCTTCTGGATTTTGGCTGTTTGTTCGTCATCATTTAAGATGTCCTCAACATTCATAGGTCTCGGCCTCTTTTTCTGGTTGGTCATGTTAAGATATGACTCCAGAGTCAGTCCTTCATCGCAATATGGTTTCGATGAGGCCTTCGATGGACGCAGCTCCTCATCAAATCCTATAATAACACTCATGTTCTGGGCCGAGCGGGACGACCTTTCATTGAGAGGGGTATCATCGAACTCTTGGTAAGTAAGATGTCGGATGTTTTCTTCTTTCTCAGCGTCTTGTTGGTCTGGTGTTTCCTGTGAACGTAGATTATGGTTCACCGCTGGTTCCTCACATTTGTTCCGCCAGTTACTATTTTGGATATCTCTGAATCGGAGACTTCCAGAGCCTGACCCGAATCCGGCAAAGTTTGATTTCAGTCCTTGGTACAAATACTCTTTCAGGTAGTCCTGCTCCCAAGGTTCTAAAGGCTTAGCACGGCAATTAGGCTTTCTGTGCCCAAGATCACCACAACGGAGGCATAAATCTCCCATTTCTCTTCTATACACCTCAGACCCATTGATGACAGGGTGTCTGGACAGGTGTCTTGGTGGAGTAACTTTAGGCTCACTGGGCCTGTTCGCTTGTCCCTGAAAATCTCTACCAAAAGAAGGTCTCGTATCCCTAGGCCCGTTGTTGGTCAAGTCTGCCCCAGCATTCCTAACTACTAGCGCTCCTCCTTCCGGTCCTGCAGGTTTCGACTCTTTCCATGTTAACTTTTGGGATGGCCTCCTATACTGTTGTGGTCGTGGTGTGATATTCCTCGCCATCTCTGTCAGTTGCTGGTCGAATGAGTCTTTCCTCGAGCTTTGGTATACTTCCGCCAAAACTGATTTTAGTGGTCTCCCATGTTCTTCGACGTAATTTTGCCGAAGAATATCCATCTCCATTCTCTCAAATTCGGCCTTCTCTACTGCCTCAACTTGCTGCATACCCGTAGTCACCTGCTAAATCGTCTCGAATGCCTCACGGAGGCTAGTCGGTCGTGGTCTCGTGAGCATCACTTTCCTGAGCTCTTTTTCTCGCAACCCTCTAACAAAAGCTTTTATTGTCATCTGTAAGGGTCGAAAGATAATTGCTATTCGCAGAATATCTAGAGCTAGATACAAAAGAAGATCTTGAAGTGAAGAAGCAAAGAAAACCGAGAGCAAACATCATATATCTATTCCTCATGTTCAACATTTCCTCCCTTTCTTCGCATGATCTAAATCAAAATCGCATGATCTACAATCTCTGCATTCGCCTGTAACATCTTATGATTCTTTGGTGTCCTTTGTGCAGACAACCAGTGTCTCGTCACGTCTCATTCTTCATCGCAAACGAAACTGTAAAATCAACATATGTTACCGTAAATGTTTGGGGAAATCTGCGTGTCGGAGAAGTTTCAGCTTGGAGCTGCTTAGCAAAGAGTATTCTTTTTGCCTTAGGCACCAGCCTTAAAATTACCAGGCATTGGCCTGTGACATAAATAGGCCTTAGCCTAATGAAAGTCAGGCCTCAGGCCTGTGACATCATCTGCAAGAGAATTCTTTCCGCAGCGTTCACCGGTGGGCTTCCGACTGGTGGCGTATCTCTCGTGTTGCTGCGTCGAAGCAAGTTTAATGCCCGCCCATAGTACGTCGGCAAATCTTCTTGTTCTCCTTGCTTAAGGTTGGTCGTATCTTCCTCAACAAATTCTTCGCCCCTTATCATAGATGATTTTGCAGGAAACCGTGCCTGCACCGCCTTTTTGAAATCCTCGACATCTTCAGCTTTCGGTTTTTCAACCTGTTCAGTAAATAAGAGGTATTGTGGGTTTGCCTCTACCCAATCCGATGCATCTTTTGTAAAACGTAAATCCTCAGCTTCGAAAAATAGCTCCGGTGTTTCCGTCATCTCTGCTGTCCAGAAATCAACAGCTAGCTTCCTCAGCCATTTCCCTGTGGCTTCTGATCCGTCGAAGGGTCCGCATAGTTCATATAAAGTTGGTGGCATTTTCGAGTATTTAATGGATAGTTTTTCCAATCTCTTAATTAGATGTTGAATGTCCTCGGGATCTATCCTTGCTGATATCGGCGGGAGGTCAGCTCCCGTACCCTCATAAAAAAAAATATAAATAAATAAATAAATTAGGAGAAAAAAAATTTGAGTCCAGAATCGGTAGATAATTGATGATAGAATATGGTTTTTGCCTCCAGGGTACGAAAAGGTTGATCCGTATAAAAAAAGATAATAAAAAGGTATTTTATGCAACAGAGTCTCTTCGAAGCAGAAAGAAAGAGGTTCCCTGCGTAGGTCACCAGTTAGATGGGGTGAGGTATAAGGTTCTCAATTGACTAGGCACTCAAGGCCCTAAAGATAATATATGATCGCACTAGACTGGCGATATTCAGAATGACAAGACTAGACTCTCAGGTCCGCACGCGATGTCCCCAACTTCGAGATACCCCACCTCTATATCTACATCTTCTCCAGTCCTCTCTTACGCTCTGGATTTCTGTCCACTTTGGCCTGTTTCGCAACGCGCCTCTAGTTAGTTACAACATGTTTGCTGCGAAACTCCCTCCGTTCCTCGGTTCCTGCCCGAGTCTCATGTCTGCTACATGTCTCGCTTCATGCTTCGATCTGTTTCATACCTCTAACCTTCGTCCCTGTGACACAAACGCGGCCTTAGCGTTTGGCCCATTAACTGTCGCGACATTCTCGTTGCTCGGCCAACGTGGGCCCCGCAGACCGTAGAAGGGATACCCTAATGCCGACTGGTGCGGCGGAGAACTGCTTTCACACGGCCTTCTCGAGGAGGAGCTGTAATTATATCGTTTGCCTACGGCCTAGATGATGCCTAGCATTAGATTTAGCTCGGCAGCTATGTACGTGAGTAAAAGATGCTCAGCCTTTGTGGACGATGCCTGATCGTACATGTAGTCCTATTCTCACAGAGTTGGTTCATGCGGTTCACTTTTTCTTGAATTGTCCGAGTGTTTGCAAGCTGTATAGGGGGTCAAGGTTAAGTGAAGTCACCTGTCATTTACAGGGATTTTTTTGCCAATATTTACCCAAACATAGTAATCTACCGTGATGATTGCGATTAAGCGAGGCCGAATGTGGTAAAGCTTAAAACTCTGCTCGAAAATAAGGTGAGAGAAATTGAGGTCGACAAAAGTGATGTCGCCTGTTTCTTCCCACTTTGTTTCGCACTAAGCCTAAAAAATCGAGCTCATACGTCATATTAAAACTTGCAATTCAGGTTCGCTGATGATATAGATTTTTAAGCCAAATATGAAATAGGACCTCGTTTGCATTCAGTACTTCCTCACATCTTCTAGCCATACTCCCAATCAGTTGTGTGAGGTTTCCCTTTGTTGTACTATGGCACCATGCCTCTAGCACAATGGGTCGAATCTCCGCCCTGTTCCGCTGTCTCGTCCGCTCAAACTCCGGGTATCGTTCTTGTATGTAGTATTTCATCATACTCCATACATTCTCGATCGAATTTAAGCCAGGAGAGTTGGCAGGCCAGGGCATAGATTCATCTCCATTGGCATCGAGAAAATCCCTAGCCGGACGTCCTTTATGAACAGAGGCGTTGTCGTGCATAAAGATATAATCATGGCCCGTCGCTTCTCTCTTTTCTCTGATACAATTACCTATCCTTGGGAGGATATGTTCACTATATCCTTTAGAGGTCATACTTCCCCACTCCCGCTCCCAAAAGACACAGGGGCCTCGTTAGACTCCCGCGAAGCTTCCCCAGAACATCCAAGAATTGTTCTTCTTGTAATGATCGATAACACAAGTATCATCAAAGTCTTGGCCCCTCTTTTGACGATAATAGGGTCCGAGATATTTTTGAAAATGAATAAGATTAGACTAACCTTTCTGGTAACATATCCAGACATTATTCGGCTATCGTTTATCCATGTCTCGTCACTCCAAAGAACTCATGACCACTCTTAACGCCAATTCAGATGCTGTTCGCTCCACCGTATTCGGACCGCACGAAGATTTTCAGAAAGCGGGGGAGAGCTACGTGGAATTCGCGGCTCGTAACCTTGTTTTTTGAGCGCATTCCGAATTGCGTATTCTCCGGCACTCCAACGACGAAAGTGGAGAGCCAGCTCAAGAAACGACATTTGCTTAGTTTCCCTCGAAGAACAAATAAATGCTTCCAGCTCATCAACTTGGGCTGAGCTTAAGAGCTGTGGACGTCCTGTCTGAGGTTGGGGAGAGGCACGACCAGATCTGGCCGTATTCCGAACTTGAAGGATATTGACTTCAAGTTGATCTGCTATTTCTCTATTAGAGTCCGGCTCTATGGAGTGTGAGTATCTAAATGTAGTTAATTTATTGGGAAAGTTTTCTTGTAGCTGAATTCCTATTATCACCTGCAATCTTTGATCTCGAGTAAGATAGGGCGCACGTCTGCTAACAGGTGGAGTAAATTCAGTATTCATTCTGCTTAGATTTTTGTTAGCAATGAGGTACATTTGTCTGTTTGGTTGGAAATTACATATTTGTATTGAACGCATGAAACTTATTGTATATTCTATCGCGCTAAAGATTTGGTAAAATTTATGCAAGAAAGGAAAATTTGTTCCAGATGTCTACTCTACCCCCAGGGTAAGTTTTCACGAATGGATCCAATTTGTGAGGCGAAATCGGATCCTTTAAGCCTAGTTAGGTAGCATCTTTTCTGAGAGGTCTTCAGACATTCTGGCAGGGATTATTTGTATGGTGTTTTTGCCCGACAGAGGTTTTCAACACTGGCACTAGTTCATAAGCATAACTTCAATTAGTAATATTTTTTGAATTTAATCGATTTCAGATAAACAAGTACATGCAAATTTACTTTACATAGCAGATTTAATATTTTACAGGCCGGCCTTGAGCAAGTATGACTGCCTCACATCTCGTGGGCATGCTTCTGATAAGCTTCTCAAGCTTATCCGGCTTAGTCGCGTCGTTCCATGCTTCTTTCACTATTCCTCGAAGTTCATCGTAGGATCGCTGCCTTCCCATTTCTAATCTCGGGTAATGGTACTGTATGTAATCTTTCATACTATCCCATACGTGCCCAATTGGATTCAGATCGGGAGAATACGGAGGCCAGTCGATCGGAGTAATGAACCTCTCCCGTAACTCTTCGATTGTTCCCGCTGCGCTGTGTGAAGGAGCATTGCCCTGCATCACAGAAACCCATGGTCTCATGCTCATCATTCCATCAATCAGTGGTACAATTCTCTGAGAGTGTGATTCTGAGGTAATAGACCCCCATTCATTCTCCCAGAAAAAGGCAAGGACCTTCCTCTATCCCTGCGAAACTTCCCAAAAACATCCAGCCAAGACTCTTTCTCACCTTTTCCACTACGCAGGTGGCGTTGACTTCTTCACCTATCTTGAACTGAGAGTTAGATCGGTATTTTTTGTTAGTTGAGGTAAAAACATACCAACCTTTCGCGTTACCCATTCTCTCTTATGTTGGCCGTCTGTGGCCCAGGTCTCATCAGTCCAAAGAACCGCCATCCAATCTTCAACAGTCCAGTCCTTGTGGGCTTCGGCCCACTCCCGACGCTTCTTTTTAACCTCTTCAGAAAGGGGAGGCTTTTTCAGCGCTGGATGACGTCCGTAACCCCTTTTTTTAGCTCGTTTTGAACAACCCTTTCACTCACTCCAAAATTCCGAAAGGGGCCATGAGCAAGTTCAAACCATGAAATTCGACGACCTTCAGAGGATGATGTTATGAAAGCCTCAATCCGGACAACTTCAGAAGAGGACAGTGTTGGGGGGCGACCTGCAGCTTTCTTGGGTTCAATGTATGGAGTACAAAGGGTGTATCTGACCTGGTTTCGAGACATGCCGAGTTGTTTTGCAATATTTGTCTGATTCATTCCCGAATCGTGGAGAGTTTTGATCTAGACGTGTTACCTCAGACTTTTATTTACCATGAAAATTGGGCTTACCTGGAGACGCTGATCTCTGTTTAATCGATTGGCGTTGTTTATGTGAGCTGCTGGTTGTACCTGGCTCATCTTTTAAAGAATAATTGGCCTATGAAATGTGCTAAATGTTAAGAGTAACGATTTACTGATTCTCTTAGATGTAAATGCTGATGATGATGATTCTGTAGACAGTAACAGCAGCGATGTCTATTGAAGTGCGTAAGTGTGAGAGGGGGAGAAAGAGATTAAAGCAGCAGTCCAGTAAAAAGCCTGATCACTCAGGCCAACATTTTCAATTTCTTTTGGTGTGAAAAATAGCAGGGATTATATAAGACTAGTGGGGATAATATTCATAATCGAGGTTTTAGTGCATGCTGAAAACTTACCCTGGGGGTAGAGTAGTGAAAATTTAGATCAGCGAAAAATGAACATATCCGAATCTAGTAGTAGTAATAGTTTTGTTTATTCGTGCTATGTAGAGTCCACGACTATTATAACACTAGGGCTCCTCTCTGACCCAGGCCACACCTTTTACAGTGCTCCTATCCCCTTTTACCTAGAACCTAAGATCATTGATACATTGACCCATAACAGGTAGCCATTTAGCTCAGTAATTACCCGTAAAATCCAACCACCTTTTCTACGGAACCTTCTGCTCAAAAAAAAAATTGAAATAGAGCAGCCATGGAAACCGGTACGCGGGAAGAAGTCTCAAAAAACCTGCAACTCCAGCCAGGCGAGGCCTAGACACTAGAGCAACACGAGGTGCGTATCCCCATCTGTATCTCCCTAATATCCCATCGTCCAGATATTCTCCTTATACTGACACCACCAGCGCTCAGGTAGCGGTGCTCTTTCCTCGGGAGATAGTATAATGCCAGAATATCTGTAAACAGTGAGAATTCATCTTGGTAAAAAGGGCCAACTTAGTCTGATCCATCACCACCATAACGGGAGCTGGGTACGCCCCGGAAACTCGTTTGGATGACTTTTCCTCCGTGACCAAGTAATGCGTGTTTCTATTGGCTCTGAAGATAAACTCCAGGTTCGTAGGGGACACCACGTACAGGTAGAAACGCCGTCTTCGTCCCCCTCCGAATCTAGTAGAAAACGAGTAATAAGGATACAGTCGTCCCTCTCTAACTCGATAGTGGGTCCCGGTATAAGTGTTGAAAATATTCATTGTAACTTGGAGTTTTATATTTGCAAGACTTACCTTTACAGGTCATTTTGAATGCAGGGGTAAGTATTGCAAATGTAAATGGTTGAATTTCAATGAATATTTTCAACACTTATACCGGGACCCACTATCGAGTTAGAGAGCGACGACTGTACTTTGGAGAGTAACTCAATCTGACGCCTAAAGGGCTCATTCAGATGTAATGATTAGATATCACTTGAAGCTGATGACTTACGACACCGTAATCTCTTCCGTGCATGCTAACCAAATAGAATCTCGACAAACATCTGTGATCACATGTGTCAGTAGGCCTTTGGCGTCATTCGGCGAATATGCGATCACTGGGGAAAATGGTTCCAAACGTCCGTTGTCTCGAGACGGCATTCTCCTGTTTTTACGCGGGGCAAGTGTGCTGGCCACCGAAACTCTCCTTTGGGGAAGGGCCAGGACGGTATACCACTGCACCATCTGACTAATTTGAGATGATTGATGTGTAGAACGTAAGTGGGGGTTGCACATTTGACTCTCCCACTATCAAACTGTACAGTGTCTAAGCCCTGAAGATTGTTAGTGGCTGATGTTGGTTTTGTGTGTCTATACCTTGTAGATACTTATCTTAACATACAAAACTAACATCAGCCACTAACAATCTTTAGGGCTGAGACACTGTACACGTACTGCCTAAATTCCTTTCAGGCGGAAGTTGCAATACGTACAGAGGCCAGTGGGTAATGTACATGCCGAATCGGAGTAGACCTTGGGAACGACAAAAGCGCTAGATAACGAAGATGTAAGTACGAGACAGGTCACGGGCTGTTCTTCAACTCGGGGTCAAGTTGTCACCACTTGTCTGTAGGGATTTTGCCCTGACTCCGGACGTTGCGAAGGGATCAGAATGCTCAAACCCTTAGCCTGGCTCAATACTAGATATTTCTAATTTCATTACAGTTTTTCTCTTATACAGTCCAACCTTATCTATACCGGGACCCACATCGCTATAGATGAGGTTGGACTGTATAAACATAAAGTGCATGCAAACCTCATGAGAAGGGTATTCGAATCTTCCTCATCTCCATTAATAACTAAAATATTACAGTACCTTTTCCACTTAACAAAGTCTCTCACAAAAGCGAGCTCGCTAAATTTTGATGCACGGACTCTTATTAGAGTCCAATAAGTAATACTAGTGTTACCTAAAATATCCACGTTCGACATAGGTCTGTATGTTGGAGTAGTGCGGAAACCCTTCGAAGAGGCTTCGTATTTTCTGTATACATGTACATGTACTTCGTAATGCCGAAACCAGAACCAACAGGACCGAAATAAACTCATCATACGTATACATGTTAGCAGATTCAATTTCCTTGAAATGCGATTTTCTCAAAGTAACGGGGATAGCCCTGTAGTGGGGCTTTAAGATGTGAGGACCGGTTAAACTTTCACAAATTTTTATCAACCTCGAGCCGGGCTAAGCGTGCACATACCTAGTGCGGGAGACATCTTGAATGGCGTGATCACGCCATTCTTGTTGTAGTTGTCCCCGGCCTCACAATTGGCTGTAATTCTTATTAGTTATTGTGAAGAACGCAGCGGCGATCGCGACCATTCAAGTAACCACACTATTTTATTTACCATTAATCCACTCGGAAATTAAAGATGGTGCTCTTGTTGGTACAACCTATCTCAGGCGAAAATTTAATGTGCTGTGAGATCATTGCTGATGTGGAACACTACCCACTAGAGCTACAGGATCTCCTCTAAATTGGACAGAAGCCAGCAAAAAGGCTGACCTGATTCGAGAATGGGGAACCAAGGTAGATGCTCTGAATGATATTGAGGTCCATTCATACTAAGACCAGGTGTTACAGCAACTGCTAGCGATATGGAATAGAGAAAAATCCAAAGAGAAAGAATCTTTACTCTGGGGTGATGAGGTGCGAACTCAAAGTTTCTATTGATCTATGCATAACGTCATTCGTATTCACCGAAATCTTTATCTAGGTAGAGTATATTGTCGTCAAGGTAACGGAGGACGACCCGAAAGTTGTACTCTCTTTGCGCCAGTCAGAAATATTACAAGTTTTAGCTCAATATGACAGTATGAAAATCGCTGAGGACCAAGGTTCCTGGAGCGTTGAGTGAGTAACTCAGCGTCACGTTTTCTGTGTTGACATTTCCGAGTAAGTGCGGCGGTGGATCCTCCTATCTTTCAGCCTGAATTTGGACGCTTTATGCTGGAATCTACTCCAGGCCAGCCATGGGGGATAGATTTGAAAGATTTACTCAAAGTCGAAGCGAGTATGAAGCAGAGGTAGAGACTACAGTAGGGTCTCACGTGTAGATTTCATTGACTAACAAAAGCATCGCAGACGAAGAATTGCAAAAGCGCACATGCCTCTGGATGAGTACCTTATCACGTTAACCACGTTTCCTCGCTTAGGGTGTCCCGGAACGTTTACGTCACCATACTTTCCTCCGTCCGGAGAAAGATTGCGTTCTCAATTTGTTCCAGATGAGATTGCCAACCCCCACATACGCTTTCCGACATTAGCGGCAAACATTAGAACCCGCCGAGGGCGGAAAGTCCAGGTCAACGTTCCAATTTTTCGTGATCAAAATACCCCATGGCCGTGGAAGGATCCCACCGTCAATTATGATTTACACAATTGGCCCGAAGATGACGATGTCAGGAATGGCGCATCGCCAGATAATTTTATCCACATGGATGCTATGGCTTTTGGAATGGGGAGCTGCTGCCTACAACTTACATTTCAGGCCAAGAATATCACTGAAGGAAGACGTCTATACGATCAATTAAGTCCATTAGGTCCTATTTTTCTCGCACTATCTGCGGCGACTCCAGTATACAAGGGATTTTTGGCCGACACAGATGTACGATGGAACCAAGTCGGTGCGTCTGTCGACGACAGAACTCAGGAAGAGTTAGGAGAAAAGGTTCGTCCCAATGCCACTCTTCATCTACGCTACTCTAATCCGATGATAGCCACTAGTAAATAATCGTTGGCGTATTTCTAAGTCTCGATATGCATCAAATTCAACTTACATCTCTGAAGATTCACGTCTCCGTAAAGAGTACTTGGAACCGGATCTTATTTTTGATCCGGAAGTCAAAAGTAGCCTCGAAAAAGGTGGCATGGACTCACTCCTCGCGACTCACTTTGCTCATCTTTTTATCCGTGATCCAATCGTCGTATTTGCCGAGGATCTCCAGGAGCTTGACCTATCAAGGACAGAGCATTTTGACAATTTACAGTCCACAAATTGGCAACATATGCGATTTAAGCCCCCGCCAGCTGGTAGTGATATTGGATGGCGGGTTGAATTCCGACCGATGGAAGTTCAACTAACAGATTTTGAAAATGCGGCTTTTGCAGTTGTCATGGTCCTCATCACAAGAGTCATCTTAAGCTTCGACCTAAATTTTTACATACCTATTCGGAAAACTGATGAAAACATGGAAACAGCCCACAAGCGAAACGCTGTCATCGAAAGTCTATTTTATTTCCGCCGAAACCCTTTCTCACCCCATTCCAATGAAACGAATGATGCCCCCCCTACCGAATTACAAACAGAAAGTATGAATCACCGCAAACTGATACCAAAAGGTCCAGTTTCCGATGAGTATGCGCTGATGAGTATTGATGAGATCATAAATGGTAGTAAAGCTACATCGGACCATGACTTTCCCGGTCTAATTCCCTTGGTTCGAAGCTACTTGAACAACATGAATGTTGATGTAAATACTCGCTGCCGACTAGAGAAATATCTCGTCTTTATCCAAAAGAGAGCAGATGGAAGATTGTGGACCGCGGCTCGATGGATCAGAGAGTTCGTTCAGACGCACACAGATTACAAGGCTGATAGTGAAGTTAGCGAGCAGATAAATCACGATTTGATCAAAGAAGTCCTCGCCCTTGAAAATGGCCGGCAAGGAAATGTTAAAAATTATGACAGTTTCCTGCCCTAGTTGTCTGATTATTTCGTTGGCTTAGGGTGGCTTTTTGAGCGATGAAGGTCACAATCGCAGAGTGAGAATAATCAGATCAAATACTATTAGAATGTTGAACTATCTTCATGTGCCTTTGGTTTTGATTAAATAAAATACTTTGAAGTATGTCCTTGAAGGAAATACTTTCTATCCACCAGCTCAATGCTTCGGGTTATGACTTGAGTCTAGAAATCGATGTGTATATTCGGAGGCCTGATATCCATTTGCTGCTCCCTCATGCTATACGAAAGTATTTTTTGTCTTTATTGCAGTCCTTTAAACCTGGGGCGTTTAACGAGGAAGGTCATTCGTAATTCCCTGTCAGTCTTCATATCAAATTTGGATTCGTTGTCTAAACAGATTTGCTTACAAAAATGCTTGCCCACCGACTCAAGCTTGAATCAGACCAACCAGAGAAATACAGAGAACTACGCATAACGTTCCTCTAAATTCAAATTCTTAGATACAACAAAATCTAGAACTTTGGAGCAAACAGTGATTCATTTAGTGATTTTTTCGAATCATTTCCGGGCTCTTGCCTACGTTCTGGTATGAACATTGATGGCAGACATTAAATGACATGACACCAAAGTTGCGTAGCCATATTATCGATTACATGCTCTAAACCCATCGCAAAACGATGAAATAGGAACCAACGTCTTTCCGAAACGCATAAAATTCAACTTATACGTACGGGAATCCTCCGAAAAAGACAAGGCAGTGCAGGTTAGCAATATTAGCGCACACGTCAAGCCACGAAAGATGACCGCCAGAGGCGTCGTATGGGGTGCGAGCCCATGACAACCCGTATGGCGAACGTGATGTACAATTGACTCCCATGGCGCGACCTCGCAGGAAACATTTCCGCGCAGTGCGATGGGCAGTGTCGCGAAGCTGAACAGCGTTTGGGGCGAGAAGCGAGGTATCTTCGAACTCGTCTCGCAATACCTATCACAGATGCATGATGTTTCCGCAGTCGATATTTTTTGTGTCGGAGATGGTGAATAATGGTAAGTCGCGCGCCGTCAGATTATCACCGGGGAGTGTTTGTTTCAGGAATTTGGTGAGGGGTGTTAAAATATTGGATTGGGAGTCTAGCGATTAGAGATATTAATCTCTAGAGTAACAAATCACAAATATAATATTGGAAAGCTTGAGAATAGTTTGTCTGTCAAAAAGTGTGTTACTTTAGTAGTGGTACATCTCAGCGGTACTTATGCGCTGAGTTCCCTTACTACGCTATTACTAAGCAGGTACGTCTCATTTATCTTGAGTTCCCTGATCGAACATTGAGTCATAGTGAAACCTTATACAAGGTTACCGGAAACCTCGACTTGTAGCGTGCGTCGAGTTACTTCCGAGCATGCAAGCCACCAGATTTCATCCTTGGTGGATTGTACTAAAGATTCTTACTAATACCAATGTGGTATTGTAGATGGCGTGCTAGCTACAGGCTACAGCCTAGTAATTGATTGAATCGTGTCACACTTTCTAACAAGGGGTGGGTAATGGGAGGCTTTCGATCTATTTTTCTATGCGAATCCGCGGTTGTCATGCGTCAAGAGTGCATGTTTCATGGCGCTTACCTGGTGTCAGGCTGTTTCTGGCTTAGTATGGGTAATATGCGCTGATATTAAGGACTAGGAATTATTTCGCAACAAGGCAACCAAAAATCTAATCACACTGGCCATTTTATTTCGCATTCAGAACTATGGCCTGTCGTTCTCGCGGGGGAGAATCGCTGCCTATGCCATCTGTGGTGACCTCTGCTAGTGCAGCTATTCTGCCAGAGCCTACGACGCTCTCTAGTCGAACTGCTAAGGCCATCACCATAACAAAAGCAATCTCTACTTTAGAATCTAATGCCACACCTTACGTGCCAGATACTGAAATCTCTCCAGCTATTAACCTGGCGGGTAAAGCCCTCCAATCAAAACGCGGCGTGACGTGTTCATCGGCGCAGGATACCACTCCGTCTTCAGTCGACCCTGAGCTGTGTCTGATTATGGAGCAAACAGACTTCGTAATCCAGAAAATATCGCAAACTACACCAGTTAGGCAGGCGCATGCGACAGCCTACTAGGCACTGCCTCGACTGCAACACGAAGCTAGGGTCCTACTTCGCGTCATCAGGGAAATCACGATCAAACCCAGCGTAGTATCCTCCGAACTGTAAAAACCCCTTCGCGCTGATATTGTCCGCGAAACCAGTAAAGTTCTTGCTAGCTCCTCTCCTTCCCTTTTTTTTAATTTTTTTTGGTTACTTATTACATCGTGCCGGCGCACATCACACAACCCTAAGGATCATGTACTGGTTAGCTCAACCCATCTATGGCTACCCGACGCGTCAGTCCCCCGAAAAATTCCAACCAAGTAGACGTCTCTTCCCCACCCACGCCCCATGAGATTCCCCCGAGCCAATTCCATCTTGCGACCATCTGTCCCGGGTCACTGATCCCGCGGTTTCTTAATTACCAACTGCCCTCCTTGATAGCCAATCCAGATGTGACTCTTCGACCGGAAAACTCTGAAACAAAAAACCGATCGACTGAGGTGGTGCCGTTCCACGAAAGTACTTTGCCAACTGAAGGAGCGCCAGCAGTCTAGAGCACAGGGCGGGTTAGAAACATCTGATTTAAGCCAGTATTTAGAGTGTCAGCGGCACTTTTTCAAACGTTGCTATGGCACACGCACAACGCATCACAGTCAAAATTCCTCATGATTCCCTCCAAAACCCTTTTCTTCTTCCGCATCTCAATACCCGTCCATATTTTTCTCGTAGAGATTCCTCCAGATCTCTTCCCAAAAGTGAACAGTCTGTCATGTCTGCCTTCCCAAATTTGTGGTCCTCGTCTTAAATCCTCCGTCGGGTGTCCATAACATCGGGAGCGTATACGTGAGTGTTTATTTAGGTAGATGATGATACTGGGCTTTCCAGGTGATTTCCAGAGGAGTGGGGCTCCAGTTGAAAAGATATCTGGGCGTGAGAGACTTGGGGTTAGTTGGGTCCGGGTCTTGTCGAAGAGAATTATTGACGAGGTGAGAAGCCATCGACCAAGTGTACGTTGTGGGCCTCCAGCTTCGAATTAGTAGCGATTCTTCTTGGCTATACCAGATATGTGAACAAACTGGTGTCACAGTCTAAACAAGAGCGCCTGCGCAGCTAAATGAGTAGAGGTGATTAATATTCAAATCTATAAGCATGTGATCTATTTCGTAACTCAATAAGTATATATACAATATCTCCCCAATTTAAGGACTCGCCTTAACCCTAACATAATCGAAGGTTCCTCCAAATCCTCGTATATCAGAAGGTCCTTGAATCAGGAAGCCCAGGTGTATCAAGAAGTCTTCACGTCTCAGTTTGCCTTCGTGTCTAGGCCAGATCTTACATTCCAGGAAGTTCCAGGATAAGCGAGGCCCCCCTTGCCTCACCGTACCATACCCCCTTGCCACATGCCCCATGCGCCACACCTTTGCCCCTGTAGCGTTCGTGCACGCCTATGCGCCACATAGACTACAGGAATAACTCAGCTTACCAGCTGTCACAATTAGGCGTTACAGCCGGCACCGCGTGAAGGTGAAGAGTTCGACTTTGCCAGCCTCTTCTCTTTTTGTTGTCGCGGCCCGCAAACCGCCCAGCGACGATTTTCACCTAACCTTTGCGACCGCGGCAAAAAGTAACCTTTATGAGAACGACAGCAGGCTCCGGTCTCTGGTCGGAGAGGGATGCAAAATCTATTCTCGGGGATTGCCAGTAGTCGCGCATGGCGTCCCCACAAACTCAATTGAGCCTTCTGACTTACTTGCCGCGTCAACTTATCTCAAGTCCCAAAACCCTCTCTGACCTTTGGATCCTAGGTTCCTCAGACTGGGCTGGCCTTCCAAAGTGAAGCGACTGGGACTCCAGACAGGATTCTTAATTTTGACTTTGTTATAGAAGATCAAGCAAACGCACTAATTCACCACGGACTGATTGTAGATAGAGAAATCAACTCTAGTGAAGTATACTCTGAAGAATGCAAAGTCACTCGCTGCTTTCGCTGCCAACGCTACCATCGAACTACCGCCAAATAATGTCGTGAGCTGTTCGATGCAGTTGTTGTGCAGGAACACATGCCACCTCGGAATGCACTATCAAGGAGGCAAGTAGAGCCTCGGCTTGCCATACGTGTGGAAAATCAGGGCATACTGCATGGGCAAAGGAATTTCCGAAGAGGGCCAAGAAAGTCACCCGAGCTCGATAGGCCTATATATCTCGCTCCAAAAGAAATAAGTCTAATTCGATTGACCCACTGCTCTCTTCAGCTCCTGCTCATTAAGAATCTGAACTAGAATGAGTCGAGGTCAGAAATCCAAAAAAAGACCAAGGGGGAGACCTATAGCCCTTGAAGTAGCTGCACGTCTGATGCATCAGATCAGTCTTCCCTCTTCAAATAACCCAGTTATAAAATTCCGTCCTTCAATCCTTTCACTTCAGTCCTAACATTTTCAAATGTGCCTATTCATATGCCATAGCCAGTAGCTCCAGCAACGCAGGTAAGAATTCTTGTATCAACCCCAGAGACACCAACTAGTCCAGTTTTATTAATGGACTCCAAATTCTACACTACAACATTCATTCCAGCAATAAGGTAATGTTTCCTCTTCTTGCCGATCCATTCACTCGTAAGTATGATGTCCTTGCCATTCAAGAGCCCTGGCTCAATCGACATTCTGGTTCCACTCATTGTACAAATTCTTCCACTTTTAGCCTAGTTTATGAGAGAGGATATCGGTGATTCTGTTTCCTTGTCAGCAAGAGACTTGATCCCGACACTTGGTCAGTCACAATCGCCTCAAACGATATTTGCACGCTCTATCTTCGCACAAATACCGGATCCTTTGCAATTCAATTTTTTTATTCACCTCCAGTAGGATCTTACCATTCTAGATCGTGCCCTGAACAGCCAGAAACCCTTCGAGCGATATTTTCTTCTCAATCCGAATTCCAACATATTATATCAGGCGATTTCAATCTTCACCACCCAATGTGGTACAAAATCTGTTGCCCGACACAAAACCTCGCTGCATCTTATCTTGTCAATCTGGCGAATCAAAACGAACTTGTGCTCCTAACCACTCCTAACGTCTCCTGGTAACATCACTCCATCCCTCCGAGGACAGGAAACTGTGATCGATTTAACCTTTGGGTCCCCAAATGTCTTCTACAAGCTCATTCTATGCTCTGTTGCCGGTCAGCTTGACCACGGCCCAGATCACTTGCCGATAGAAATAAATATCGACATAACCGTGGAAAAATCTGATCCGGCACCTGTGATGATCTAGAAGGAAGCAGATTGTATAGCAGCAAAAGCCAAGGCCATAGCTAGAAAACCGACTGCCCATAACTCCAGACCAGTCATTTAACTTGATGCCCATTGCGAAGAAATCTACAGTATCGTTCAAAATATCGCGAGCAAAACGGTCCCTCTCCGTAGATCTTCTTCACATGCAGTACCGTGGTGAACCGAAACAGTGCTTGCTGCTGTTAAAAAAGCTCGCGCTAATCAATAATGCAATGTGATCTAGTTATCCTCGGGGTTTTAACACGGCCAAAGACGCGGCTAGGGTGCGCGATAAAATGGTTTGAGAAGCTAAGTCAGCTTCTTTTCGTCGGGCTGTTCAAAATTCCTCTTCCACAGCCGACATCTAGAAATTCGCACGCTAGGCCCGGGGGAAATCTCGGGAACAGGTCTCAGTACCTACCCTCCACGTCAATGATACCTCTTACGAGACTTTTATTGAAAAGGTCCAAGCATTTCGACAAAAATTCTATCCTCATACACCTGCCGACTTACCAGACACCACAGATAAAGATAGTCTCAACCCACGCTTGAATTTCGGCATTAAAAAAGGGCCCAGCCAGCTTTTCATGTCGCTATTAATCACTTTTAAAGAAGTCTAACAGGCACTAAATACTAGAAAGCCCCTATCGGCGCCGAGATGAGATGGAATTCCGTACCATTTTCTTCGCGTGCTGGGCAACTCCTTTACTAAGTCATTACAAACCATCGTCCAGGGATACTAGTACTTAGGTCACTTTTTTGACAAGTTCAAGCGGGCGCGTACGGTGGTCGTTTGCAAACCGGGGAAAAACCCCATATAAAGGTCCAGGAGCCTGGCGCCCAATAGCTCTGCTGCCAACGATGAGAAAGGCCATTGAATCTATCAATGCTAGACGTCTAGCCACTCTTGCGGAGACTCACAACCTATTCCCTGCGTCACAGATGGGTAACCGCCTCGCACGCTCCACTGACACAGCTCTTTATTTACTTACAAGTCAAATTCATTCAATATGGGGTCCTAAAAATCATATGGTATCTCTCCTATTTTTAGATACCGCTGGTGCGTTCGACTTATTTGATCCTACACAGTCACTTCACATAATTCGAAGTAACGGCACTCTTGCATGGCTTGTTTTATGGTTCTCTTCTTTTCTCTCAGATCGATTGACCTCAATAAAATTCTGTGGATAAGAGTCGGAGACCTTCGCAACCAATCTTAGGGTACCCCAGAACTCTCCCCTATTACCGATGTTGTTTTTATTCTATAACACCGAGCTGGTTTAGATTTGCGAGAACCCACGATCAGGGATTTCTAGAGTAACTTTCGCTGTGGACCTCAACATTCTGAACTACTCTAAATTGACTGAGACAACTGTCAGTATCAGGATGATGAAAGACTGTCCTGTGCAGTTATAAAAAATGACATGTATTAAGATGATGATAGGAAAACAGATTCTCTCCTAAAACTAGCTATCCTCCTAGATACATACATTATCCATCCCGTTGTTAAACTACGTTGAGATAACAGCCTGTCCATACCGTAACCGAAGCATATGTCGCCGCTCTGAGCTTTGTTTCAATAAAACTATATCTAAGACATATCCCTAGGACTGACTCGACACTTTCATGTATTGTGTCACTGTGTTTAGACGCGACTGACACGCAACCTATCAAACATGGATGTTTGACACACCCCCCCAGGATTTAATCTTCCCTGATTCATTCCTGTTCAACAGAATTCTTGACTAAATTGAGCATGCTAACAAATTTGACATGTCTTTGTTTGCCTAACGATTTTGTCATACCATCAGCAATCATTTCATTGGTGCAAACCCATGATACCTTAATCTGATTTTTCTGGACCTGTTCTCTGAGCCAATGCTGATAGATATCAACATGCTTTAGCTTAGTCTTAATAATTGGATCCTCTTTGGTCAACAATCGTATTGTCTGCAAATTGTCGTTGAATATCTCTACCTGTTCACCAGGATTAAACTGGACCCCTGAGAATAATCTGTGCATCCAGATTAGTTCTTTGGTTGCATTCGATAATGAAAGAAGTTCAGCTTCAGTAGATGAGGTTGTCACTGTTGATTGTTTGCTGGAATTCCAATGTATGGGACCGTTGCAGAGTTTGAAAATAAATCCTTGGACGCTCCGTCGTTCTTCCGTATTAGCAAACGCTGCATCTGCTGAACAATCCAGAAGCGTTGATGTTGATGATGTACCCGAGTACTCAATTGACAAGTCCTTGCTCTGGTATAGGTACAGAAGACAATGGTCAACAGCTCCAGTGTGAAGTGGACTGGGGTTAGTCATAAATTCGGCTAAGTGGCTCACTGCTCGCGAAATATCGGGTCGAGTAACCCCCGACGTATAGATTAGCGAACCTACTTTTTGCTGATACTTTTTTATTTCGCTTTCCGATGCCTGTTCTTCGTTTTTCGGTAATTTATCTGTGACCATCGGCGTATTGACATGACGACTAGATTCAATACAGCTAAATTCCTGGCAAATTTTTTCGATGTAAGATTTTTGGCTCAGCCAGAGTTTCTTGTTAATCCTATCTCTAGATTTTTTTACTCCCAGAAACTATTCGAGTTCTCCCAGGATCCTAAATTCGAACTTTTGAGCGAGATTTTTTAACAAATTTTGCGTATCATCGCGTCGATTTCTTGGAAAGATAAATACCAAATCATCAACGAAAAAAAAATATAATAACGCCTTTAAAGTCTGTGAAAACGCACGGCTGGCCTGGAACTTGATGTAAACCCATATCTCTAAGGGTTCCAGACAATAGCTTAAGCCAAAGTTTCGGTGATTTGCGAAGACCATAGAGTCCTCGAAGCAGGCGAAGGATGTGTCCACTACTCCCAAAACCTGGTGGATTGTATAAATAAACCTCTTCATCCAATGGTGAGTTGCAAAAGGCGTTAACAGCATCCGCTTGAATTGTCTCGAGGTCAAAAAGTACGACTAGAGCCATAAGTACTCGGAAGACTTGGAACGCAAGAGTCGACGCATAATTATCTTTGTCCGTCTTTCGCTGAAGATCTCCCCGGACACAGATTCTGGCCTTAAATTTCTTCAAGTACCCTGCTTCATCAAACTTCTAAGTAAAAACCCATCTAAGTGGAATTGGGTTCATGAAATTCGTTTGTCTAACTTTCTTGATTGTATTTTTTTCTACCAAGGCATTATACTCCACTGTCATGGCATCTCGGAATGCTTGTGAATATTTGTGATTTTTTAATTCTCGCCAGTTTTCGGGTGGAGGCGGTAACTCTGATTGATGAAGCCTTTTTAAATCCTTGGCCTTCCCAATAACAAAGACATTAAAAGTTGCGACCAGCGCACTTGGGTCCAACTCGTTTTTTCTTGCATTTCTCCGACTTCGACGACCAACTATGATGTTTTGTTCGTCGACTGCGCAGCGGTCGTAATGTCGCGATTGTTTGTTAACATATTTATCGTCTTCGTTATTCGGCACGCTTAACATTGATTCATCACAATGCTTTGGCGATAAATTTTTGAGCGTTGGTAAATTTATTCCAACATTGCTAGATAGATCTTTTGTTGTTATTACGCATTTTTCTTGGCCATTGTCATCATCATTCGTTTGACTATTTGGTTCATTATTGCGGATTGGTGGGTCTTCAATATCCAACTGGATATCCGAGACAGGCGAAATCATGGTAAAATCAATAATTGGAATAGATTCCTCTTCTAGTGTCAGTTCTTTTTGATCGTTACGAAAGAGGGTTTCGTCAAATGTAACATCTCGGGTGCCAATAACAACTTCTTCTAGCAGCAAAACTCTATAAATGTTTCGGGAATTATATCCTACTAAGAATCCTGTCTTTGCTCTTGGCTTCATTTTCTCACCTTTAGGAATCGACTTGTCCAGGGCATATGCAGTACATCCAAATGCCTTCAAGTGGCTGTACTCATCTCGATCAGGAATTCCCAAAGCCTGGCGAAGTTTTGATAGCGGAGACTGCCAGTCAAGGGTTGCTTTCGGCGTTCTGTTTACTAGATATGCTGCAGTCATGACAAATTCAGGCCAGTGTTCATATGGAAGATTTGCTCCGTTTCCAAGACATCGTGCTTTCGTTTGTATCACCCCCCCAGAACGTTCGGATCGTCCGTTCTGCTCACTTGTTGAGACCGCAGACCATTCAACTTGTATACCTAAATCTGATACCCACTCGTCGAATTTATTCCCAAGTCCGCTCTCTTGGTCACATCGAAAAGCTTTGACGTCTTTATCGAATTGTCGTTTAACATAGGCGACGAAATTTTTAAAATGGCGGAATAGAGTCAAACCAGTCTTATTTGTGAGAAGATAGACATAGTTCATTCGGGTCATATTGTCAGTAAAATGAAGCATGTATCTTGATCCGTCAAAACCTATTGGAGAATATTGCACCAGATCAAAGTGGATCCTTTCAAAGGGAGATTTTGCCCGATCAGTTAGTCGACGTGAAATGACTTGAGTTGCTTTATTGAGAACACAGGTCCTGCACTCATTAGTTTTTGGACCTTTTTTATCGACATTGACAGAATTACTTTGGATCTGCCGTAGAGCTTCTGATCCTGGATGTCCAAGACGTTGGTGCCAGAACCTTTCAGATCCGTCTGACTTTCGTGGTGCACTCGAATTGAACATGACTGTGGAGTTGTCGGTTTCTTGTCTGGAAATAGGGATTTCTGTGAAAACATCATGGTCATGACAATCCAGAAGTTGTCAGATAATTTGACCGTTATAAGTCATCACATTGGTATCCGAGTCCCATTTAACTCCTTTTTTCTTCAAAGCTTTCCAGGACACAACCGATGTCAAAAATTCGGGTGCAAAAGCAACGTTAGTTATCGTCATCTCAAAAGTTTTTCCATTTCCTAGATGAGCCGGAAACATCATACTTCCATAACCTATGATCGAACAAGTTCCTGCTCTTGCTTGAACAAAAGCAGGGGTTTGGGGAGGGGTTAAAGCAGAGACTGCAAGTGCTAAGTTATTACAAACATGTCCATCTGCTCCATTGTCCAACAAAATCTCATTTTGAAGTGGATGTGTCAATCTAGTGGTTAGACTCGTGGACCTCACAGAAGTGATAAAAATCCCACGATTATTCTGTTTATCATGTGGAATTTGATTATTGGTATTTTGGCTTTCATCCCTAGCTGGCCACTTCGTGTTGACAAATTCCTTCAGCCAATTTGATGTCCACTCCGCTTTTCTAACAAAAGTTCTGAATTTATGACGATGGCAAGCATCTTTAAATTTCTTTACCACTGTGACGTCCTGTTGAAATCCATTCGGTGCCCTTCCCTCAGCGAGGTAATAGCATTCTTTTCCGCTATGCCTTTTTCCACAAAGACAAGGTCTTGCCTGCTCATTTTGATATTGAGGTCGATTATCGCTTATTGGATTTTGGCTATCGGTTTGGGGTAATGTTGACGGCTGGTGCAAACCCTGTAAAGTTGCAGGAAATGCTGTTGTATTGGATGTCGATTCAAACTCAGTCAATGACCAAAATTGTCGAAATTCGAGTAGCACTTTGAGGAATTTGAGTGTCATCTTATTTTGTGTTTTCAAAATTTCCATTCTCTTATTTGTCACCCAGATGGGTAAGATAGAGTTTGATGCTGACAAAAAATCTTGAATGAGTTTATAATCACTGATATCAGCAATATTTAATCTTTTAATCATGATGTCCAATCTTTGCCACTCCATCAGCCAGGAGTCAATATTTTTGCTCATTGGAACGGCACGCGCCTTCGTGTAATCGTCAAATATTTGCATTCGTTGTATATCTTCAGATGGCTCAAGTCTGTTCTTGATCTGAATGAGCACTTCACGACACGTCATGGAACCAAATATTAGTTTTCGGTGATTGGGATGTAAAGACTCAATGATCTTGGCTCTGAGCTCGCCAATCACCCTACTTTCATGCTTGAAATTCTGTATTTCGATTCGATACTGAGCATTGTCCTCTTTGTACATGGACTTTTCGTCATCATCTAAGTCTGCAAATTTTGTAGCCGTTGATTTGTAGTCCGAAAAACTTGGCTTCTTAGGCTCCTCATGAATCACCGTACCTGACGGATCGACCATCTTCCAAATACCACTATCAGTGGCATGACCTTGAATTGTGTCGAACCATTCAACATAGTTTTCTTTCGTTAGAGAACCTGCTTTAAAGAATGCCATAGTCGTAATACTAAACGGTGAGCTGATTTGTAAAGTTATTTTACTATACCGTTCGAGGTGTGTAAAAAGAATATAGAAAGATTCTTCTTCTCAAGCTTCTAATCAGCAAATAAATAAGCTATAAGGCGTCACTCCGGGCTCATAACTATCAGGATGATGAAAGACTGTCCTGTGCAGTTATAAAAAATGACATGTATTAAGATGATGATAGGAAAACATATTCTCTCCTAAAACTAGCTATCCTCCTAGATACATACATTATCCATCCCGTTGTTAAACTACGTTGAGATAACAGCCTGTCCATACCGTAACCGAAGCATATGTCGCCGCTCTGAGCCTTGTTTCAATAAAACTAGATCTAAGACATATCCCTAGGACTGACTCGACACTTTCATGTATTGTGTCACTGTGTTTAGACGCGACTGACACGTAACCCATCAAACATGGATGTTTGACAGTCAGCGACTAGAGCCTTTTTTTTCAAATTATCTAATTTGGGCTAAGCTCCATGGGATGATATTTTATTCGAATTTTAAATGTTATCGCAATATATATTTAACGAATCGTGATGAGTGAAACCGAAGTTGTAAATGTGGTAATGATGGTACTTCAGACAATATAAATCAATAAAGGAATGAATAATGGTAATTACAGTATATTTCTCAAGAAAGAACATAAACCGCACACCGCTCATCTAATGGATCAAGAGGATATTTATCTACATTTAAGACCCGCTAGTAGCTATATTTTTTCCTTGCCATATCTCGAAATTACAGTCTAAATTTGGATCCGAAACATCTTAACTATAGATACTGTATCATGACAGCAACCTCGAACGCCACCAGCAAACTCGGTACATCAACAAAACGGATTCCATATCGAACATATTTGCTACAAAGAAATTTCACTTGATACACTTTACTCAAGCACGCTCTAAATTCAACCTTGCAGCAACAATCACTATCGACCGAGCCGAGCTACACCCCGAGACAGAGGTAAAAATACCCGTGATCCTAATTGATCCCAAACTCTCCCAGTCAGCGCACGCTAGGTACGCCGTTCAAAAAGCAAAAGCCCAGTACGTTACCTTCGACCGGATCGTAAGATCCACATGGAGTCCAACGTTTACTGCTCCTAGACAACTATGCACAGCTATCGTTCGTGCTACTATGTCATACTCTGCACCAAAGGGGGCCACACACGCCAAGCCTTCAGTAGTGGTAGCTAAGCTCGAAAAAAATCCAGTCAAAGTGCTTGCGCGCAATTGCGGGCGCTTATAAAGCTACCCCAGTGCACCTTCTTGAATCGGAAAATAATATCCCTCCCCTTAATCTCTACCTTCGCTATCTAACAGCCAGCTATTAAAGCCGTCTAGACAACAGCGAATTCCTTGGAAACCGCAAGCTTTACGGTTCATGGATCAAGAGACGCACACAGCAAAGAGAACCTCGGCAATTTTCAAGCTCTCTTTCGCCAATTAAAACAGAGGGTGGCCTCGACGGCTTCTGGATGTAAAGATGAGGTTCGAAACAGCCAAACAGAACTTCTAGAAAAAGGGGCGCAGTCCTTTGCCCTCCTGACAAGAATATCCTACGCCTACACAAGCACTTAAGCAAATCTGAGAGCTCTGCCCTTGTTCAATTCTGTACGGGGCGGAATGGGCTGAGGGAATTTCTAAGGCGGACAAGAGTGCCTGTATTCGAAGATGACTTCTACTCATGTGGCGCGGAGAGGGAGAGCATGCAGCACGTATTCCTAGATTTTCGATTAAAGGTTTTCAGCGGCACAGTCTACTTGAGCAGCTAGACCTAGAATTTCTAGACAATATCGCAATTCTCCGGTTCTTATCCGACCATAGACTAGTGCCACGAAAACATCGATGGATACTCTGGTTACAAAGGCTCAGGCAATTTAGAACAGCTAGTACGCTTTTTTAAAACAGCTGATTCGGCTAAAAATGTCCTAGTCAAGCGGCCTCAGCTTCTCAACAGCTCATTTTATTTAATTTATTCTCTTTAATCTTGTAATCTAGCTATGGAATTCATGAGGGCCGTTGACTGTAGGAGTCGGATTTTTTTTTTTTCTTCCAGTAACTGTTATTTCCCGGGACAACGTATTGAGGTACTTGTTGGTATGACAGGGTCAATCTCTGTGATATCACAGGTAATGAGAATGGGGTTACTGCTATAAAAGTGATGGTTGATTCTATCCCTCTACGTACGCCGCTGTACCGTCATACTATCTGTATCTACTTAAATGCCTAAGGCAGAAGCCTGGCCTCAGGCCTACCGGAGCATATGCTCCGACAGTACTACATAGTCTGAAGCGGCTACATAGCGTAAGACAATAATAATAATAATAATAATAATAATAATAATAATAATAATAATAATAATAATAATAATAATAATAATAATAATAATAATAATAATAATAATAATAATAATAATAATAATAATAATAATAATAATAATAATAATAATAATAATAATAATAATAATAATAATAATAATAATAATAATAATAATAATAATAATAATAATAATAATAATAATAATAATAATAATAATAATAATAATAATAATAATAATAATAATAATAATAATAATAATAATAATAATAATAATAATAATAATAATAATAATAATAATAATAATAATAATAATAATAATAATAATAATAATAATAATAATAATAATAATAATAATAATAATAATAATAATAATAATAATAATAATAATAATAATAATAATAATAATAATAATAATAATAATAATAATAATAATAATAATAATAATAATAATAATAATAATAATAATAATAATAATAATAATAATAATAATAATAATAATAATAATAATAATAATAATAATAATAATAATAATAATAATAATAATAATAATAATAATAATAATAATAATAATAATAGGCCCAGAGTAGCATAGCCTCACAGATAAGAAGCGAACATATTGGGTTCAATTCTTATCTTCACCGAAGAAAAGTCCCTGGAGTAGACGCCCCAAGTTGCCCATGTGGATATCCCTCTCAAAATGTGAAGCATATGATCATGGCTTGCCCGCGATGGTCAAGAGGAAGGGGCGAAGTATGGAGGAAAGCAAAAGATAGATCTTTCCAGGCGATGATGAATAGCCCGAAAGACATTGCCAGAATAACGCAATGGATTCTCAAAGAAAGATGGCTCGAACAATTCCGCCTCGTGGCAGACGTTGAAGCCACCATAGAAGCAAGGAAAACGAGGCCGGAAAGAAGAGGAGAAGGTTGAAGAGAGTGGGATAGGGGTCCACATGCGACTACACAGCATTCACCGCGCTTCCTGAAGGTAAGTCTTTGACTAATCAAAAATAAAGAAATAAGACAGGCAGGAGTAGGGGGTTTTCACCGAAAGGTTTCCTCCTTTGTACATACAATAGTTGATAGATTCCTGCATGGGCCATCACAGGCACTATATAAGGTCAATGAAATCAAATCAAATAATATTAATAATTATATTAATAATATTAATATTAATTTAACAAAACAAAAAATAACTTATGAGCAACCCGATAATGCTTGTCCGAAGATCTTTTATGAACAAAAGGAAATTACACGGTGCTGATAGGGACCGTGACACTAGCCGCATCGCTTCTAGCTGGCTAATCACGAAACGAGTCGACAGGAACCTCGCTATCAAATCGACTGATTGCCCGGCGATGAAACAGAGCTCTATAATGAGCTTTGAAAAATGTAATTATACCAGCATCCATGGGTTGAGCACGGCTGGTCATGTTTGGCTCAGACTTTTCGATAGTAATGTTTGTCAACATGCTCTGGCAAGTTTGTCCTGCAAATTTATCAACTAGGAGTAGTATTTTCCGGCCCTTTTCTCTGCAAAATCTATCCCAATCCTTGACCTACTCGGTAAAAAATCCGCTAGTCATCCAGGCTGTTGCATTGTGTAGATAGTAGAAGCCAAGTTATTTCCCAGTCTTCTTGCCAAAGCAACGTGGCTTGAATGCCTTCCTATTGGCGAATGGCACCAGACGTTCGGAGCCATGAGCATTGCACGCAAATGCATACGTTAGCCTCATTCTGATTGTTTTTAGGTCATTGGCATTTGTCTTGGAGGAAAGGCCTTTCAAGGGCGGCATTGCGTAAATAAGACCAATTTCATACATGTTGAAAGTGTCTTTGGGCTGGAAATCATGAAGAATTGATTGTAACCGTGCTCTTTCATGGTTGGTATGGTCAACACTAACAGATTGACCCTCTCCGTGACGCTTGACATGCTACAAGCTGGTTAGAACTTTCATAGAATCGAGCCAGCCATTGCTAAGTTTTAAATCAGCTGCCCCATCCTCTTTGGTTAATGCCGCAAATATCTTCCATTTCTGACGCAATATTTCTCTATTTAATACCACCTGGTGAGACATGCACTGCGAAATCCAGAGCTGCAATGCTTCATTGATCTTGGGGCACTTCAAAAAGTCATTCTTTTTACGGTCTTTCTGCGGATTCTGGGAGAATTAAACTCCTAATTTCACCTCCTGCTTCAATCATGATGGCATAATAGGTTGCTTGATACAGAGATCAGGCTATTTTTTATCAAAAAATTTGACTGCTTTGCTTTAGTTAACCCCTTTTGTCCTGAAATAATCAAGCACTTCAATGTTTTGCGCCAAGAAAGCGTTTTTCTTAGACAATTTCCGCCTTTTAGGCCGATGAGAATCCTCGTTTACATCTAGCAATATAAGCAACCCCGTTCAAAAAGTGTTGATAGGCATAGCATGCCAGAATTTTCAAGATTACACTCATTAGACATACCAGAAGAGATACTACTGAAAGTAGTCGCGTTAGTGGGAGAAGAAATGCTCGAGAGAGCCCGTGAAGAAACTGCTGAAATGAGATTTGTCGAGGGATGTCATGGCGTGATGTTGGGTAGCATGAGAGGGATAGCTTTTTGTTGTGTCGAGGAAGATTAGAAACTTGAACTAACACGGAATGAGTTGCCGAATCCGGATGGTTGGCATAGCAAGGATAATAGGGGGAACTAGTTTGCTTACGTGTAATTACTAGTAGATTGATCTCGCTTTTCCCTGTGGTGGGTATTCTCGAAAGAGGGTATTCTCGAAAGAGGGTACATGTCGAAAGGCGTTATTCTCGTAGTGGTATCTGCAAGGGAAATCTGAGTATGGATATTCCAAACGTCAAACTGAGTCATTCTGCAAAATATACATGTCTTCCGTAATCATGTGCGTCATAGCCTCAGGCTGCATACGCAGGAATGATTTTCAAAAAAAAAAAGAAAAGATCGATGTACATACTAGTACCGTTACCGGTACATGTAGACTAATGTTAGGACGAGTTTTGTCCCCAGTCCCATATAATTTAGTATGGGACTGGGGATAAGACGTACTCCAATCTGGGGATACATATAAATAAACCTAGCTTCGATGGGTTGGTAATCAAATATACATAGCTGCCTAAGCAATGGTATTGGCATTACGTAATAGTCACGGGACACAACCCATTGTTCCTAAAAAAGTTTGGTTTATGGGGGATGACAGGTTCTTCTGTAGAGTCCAAAAACGGCATCAGAGAACAGATCTTGGGTTTAAAAAAGCCCATCGGCTTAAGACTTGGGCGAGTTGTGTATTGGTGGACGAAAAGATCCCGATCAGAAGAGGACTCATTGAATAGGATGATGCGAAAGGATACGACCTCGAAGGGGCATTGCTGGGTTCTTTCATGCCGAGTGCAACCTTTCTTGGCTAATTGAGATGTGTAGTAAACATACTAATCGTTCACAGCCAGCGTTGAGAGGTGGCGAAAAGGAAAACTATTCTAGCCTCTTTGTAAGGCCGGATGTCGTAGGTGCCATCTTGACGCATCTGGTTGTGTCGGATAGTATTAGTAGCGTGGGTTATTTAATTTCTCGCTTATCACGCGACTCGTAATTTTATCAAAAGCTCGTAGTTCTCTATTGTTCCTGTGTTAATACATCTGGAATATAAATTCTCTCATGACCTACACATACGAGTAGCTCCCATAAATTTCTTTTACAGTGTAAATGCCATAGCCTAGAAGAGCTTTGGTACAAAATTTTGGATCAAAATCACAGATGAAAACTCCCCAATCCCTGGAACTCCGTGCCCCTGCCCTATTATGAATTCCGAAATACCTCGATTCAGCTTTCCCGCTGTGTCTCTGCAGTTGAGTACCGTATGTTACAATTTTTTTTCTGTTTCTATCTTACTGGGTCCATTTTCGGTGTTCGAGACGATCCTCTTTGATCTCACACCGCCATTACCATCACTGTAATAGCCAGAGCTCATATTTACATCTCTATCCGAGCCGACTAGTCGATATTCACCGTCAAACCTTCTCTCGATTATTCCCTCGTCCAACGCCCATTTTGCCAATAGACGATCAACTCCTAGCCTATGAGCTTCACCCTTTTCTAAATGCCGACCAACATGTTCTGTCCAGTCATCCCAACTACCTGCGCCCTCAAAGATACTTGAACAGTCTGGATTCGGACAGGCTGATTTTTGAGGCGGTTGACGTCGAATCACTAAGCAGGAGCTTTGCATCTCTTTCACGTGCGACTCCCACTCCAGCTGTAGTTTGGTATCATCTTTACTCAGTGATTTTTTTATAGCGAAAGGGGCGTGCATACGACGTAGGTGTTGTGTGAATAGATCCTTGCGGTTAAATTCATTGCCCTTGCCCTCAACCGTGCTCTGCGGACAAGAGGAACATCGGTAGTACGTTAAACAAAGATGCTGGGACGCAATATGCCGCTTCCACTCGTTCTTGGAACCAAAGGTACTCGTACAGCCTGCGAAGAAGAACGCACAGGGAAAGGGTCGGGTGTGTGCTGCTGCAATATGTTTTCGAAGTGAAGAAGAATCTTTGAATGGTGCATGGCTACAGAGGGAACAGCGAGTATCTTGTTTATTTCCATTCTTTTGTGTTGACCGTCGTGGCTTAGACCTTGGGATTGGTGAGTTATGTTCAGTGGTGTATAATCCATCATCGCGATTTTCATCAGGTTCTTGTGATGATGTGGATTGGTCACGAGAGCATCGTATGCTAGGAGATTCATCCAAAGACAAATGATGATTCCGCTCATTTATGTTAGCATCATGACTCATATGGCGGACATGACTTAACGCCTTCAACTGTTCCGCAGCTTCATGCATTTCAACGGAGTCTTCAACCTGATTTTTTCGATCGGTATTATTTAGCGACGCTAATTCGGGATAAATTTGGGGTATTGAATTAGGTGTACCTAAAATCATAGGGTCTGTCTGTGAAGTATCTTGGCGGATGGGCTCTGATAATGGATCGTGACGAACCATAATTGGAGTGGAAGCAGCAGCTCGGCGAGCCTCTAGGAGTATTTTCCCATCTTCTAGATCCTTGAATGTATTTCCCTTATTCGCAAGAGAGACACCATTTATTAGACGTTGATATTCAACTGTCATATTGTGAGAATTGACATATCCAAGGAAAGCACAAGTACGATCCGCGGCGAGTACATTCCAAACTGAAATTGGCATTGAAATAAGGAGGACAGTTGGGGGACCGTGAAACATTCCTTCAACATCAATTTTAGCCGCTGCTACAGGAGCATCTTGAAGCCATTGCTTAAACGAAGACATCTCTGGGCTTGGTTCACCAAGGAAAGTAGTGCAAACAAGTGCTCGCGGTTCTTCAAACGTGAGGTCATTAATAGAATTAAACTTCGTTAAAGGTGATTGTTCGTAATTTATTCGGGCACTTAGCGGATCTTGATCTGGTGATATAATCGGTGATCCTAGATGTGATTCGAGATTTTGTTGCCCAATTGGAGAAATAAGAATTCCTTTTGTATGGTTGGAGGTGAGAGAAATATATACAGGCATTCTTTCATGATTCGATGATGAGATATTGTATACTACATCGCTTGGAAGCCCCGCACGCTGTAGCAACTTATTTTGCTTAAGAATAACTATTTCTTCATGGAGTTTTTGTGCAGTAAAGGGCCGACCTGTAGCAAGTCTTTGAAGAGCTTCAATGAGGTTATTTGTAAATGACTTTGGTCCCGGGTCTCGCGCAGCTTGATCAGGAGGATAAGCCGCAATAATTTGTTTGAGTGAACCCTCTCCCAATATAGGGCCCTCAGCGATAGCGCATGTATCCAACAGTAGGAGGACATCGCACTGACTGTTTTCCAGACGGGAGCGGATACATTCCCATTTGAGCCTGGGTGCATCATCTCGAGTATCGCTGGCGTACTAATTAGTCTATGTGACAAGGCTGACAAGGCGGAACGTACCTTGCCCAGTAAAGATTCTGATCTGATCCAATAAATCCGTGACCAGTATAGTATATAATGCAGAGATGATCAGGCCCTGCATATTCTAGATATTGTCCTATCTGCAATAATAGTTTTTCATCCGGATTGGAGCAGCTAGGTATACTCCAAGACTCAGTCTGATAATTAAAATGTTCATGAAAGAGCTTCTGCAGTTGTTCAAATTCATATCCGACTCTCTCATCTTCTTCCCATCTTAAGAGAAGAACTGATACGCTAAGGTATGGTGAGCGATTAGCTTGGGAGTATATAAGCATAGCGGCATCCTGAAGATGACGAGCAAAGGACTCGAAGTCGCTGCGTTCGGAATGAGCTTCCTGAACAGGAAGCACATGTTTGTACGAATCGTGGGATTGCTGGGAATAGACTATGAATCAACAAAAAGTCTCTAAGATTTCAAATAAATCTTACCTGATCCATTGGCGGAGGCTTCTCAACTGGCCGAGGGGCAATTTTCCGCTTTTTTGTGGAAGGTTCCATTATGGTACAAAAGCTCAGCCAAACGCTTGCCAGTGATAGACTACGATGGCAACTGGGCCAACTAGAGAGTTAAATGAGTAAAGAATGCTTATCTAGGCGTCACCATGAACGACGTCCCGCGTCAAGAACTCGTCGTTGTTGCGCTGACCATATAACCCGATAGCTGTGCAATTTGCAGAGCCTTACAATTCTGGACCTGGTAAGCCTTGTATACATCACATGACGTCCGAAAATTTGTCGCCTTAATTTCACGATACAATCTACAACATTACAGAATCATTTTGGCTATCTTTCTATTATTAGCAGTAGAATCAAGTTAATATAGTAACTTTATGGCTAATAATAAAAACATAGACAAAAATATGTTTTTGTTGGATAGATTATGCATATCCATACACACATTTTTATAAACATATCACCCTCTGAATCATTTTTCAGAGGACGAAGATTCCACTACCTCTACCAAAACCCTGAAATTTTCACCCAATAGCTTTAAAATTTATCCTTTGTCCTAGGAACTAACTCAGGTATTTAAGGAACTCTTTAGAGTAAAAGCCTTCAATAGCGATCTCGACAAGCCCTTATCTCACAAGCTCTCAATGGTGACTGCTGTTAAAAAATACAAGTACGTATCCGTAGATTATGTCTGTGTGAGATGCAAATGGAGGTTGGATTTTTTTGCTTCCCTCAGCTGTTCTCCTGGACCCGGGACTGACATCTCTCTTTAAGTCGTTCATATTTTCTGAAAAATTCTGTCGCTCTTCTGTAAATTTGAATATAGTAACTATCGCTGGCTCATACGCCTACAGAAGCTAGCTAACCCAAGTTAGTTTCTCCTGTTCAGGCCAACTGAGCTTATTGTTTATCGGCCCCAGTGTGGTAAAACAACCTCAAAATAGTCTTGCTTTCGGCGTCGAAAGTTGTCGGCTATTTTTGGGTAGTAGTTAAGTTAATAATTGCTAATGGTAGTTATCTTCAGCAAATCTTTGTCGTTAATACTTTTTCACATCGTCATAAATCTTCAGCATCTTTTCCAAAGACTAACCTTCTCCATATTTCATCTTGATCTACAGCTTTATCTTCAGCTCCTGGTTGAGCCTTGTGTGAAGAAGTTTGATCCAAAGCTGATTTATGCCCTGTAACCGTCGTTTCATGCATAATCATATCCGAATTATCCCTGTTCACGCTCTCTGACATGAGAGCTAAATCCATATAATTTGTTGACGAGATAATGGACGAGGAAGTACATGGGCTTAATCCAACTAGAAAATCTTGCGAGCTTTCTGTTTTCTGCTCTAATTTTTTTGGCCCGATTTCTCCGCTTTGTAGTTCAAGTTTGCCATTGAAAGTCCCCGACCACTTAATTTCTGCTTTATTGGACTTGCTCTCTCTAAATTTGGCTTGAATCTTGCAAAGTTTCGGAGACTCTGGTACGTTATTTAATGTAGGGGTAATATATAATTCCGAAATCGTACCTTGAATTTGAGAATATGATATTTCCGAGTCAAACTTACTCTCATAAACGACATCATCTGCAATATCTGACAAGTGGCAATGAAGTAAAGCAGATTTTTTCGTACTTTTGGGAGCAGGGTGTTGAAGAGAAGCCGCTGAAGTAGAAAACAGAAAACTATCCGACGACCATTTAAACGGATTGTCCAGACTTGGACTGGGTCCACGGCAATTTTTTGGAAGCATCATCGAACTCTCAATTTCTCCGGACTGTCTCGTAGTATTTTTTACCCCTTGATTGGATTCAAGAATATCACCACAGAAACGATAATTCCTCAGGAGATTGTCATCGATACCCCCCTCCGAGTCGCTTGGATGCGCTAAAGCTGTAAATCCTGAGCCTTGACGGCAAAGCTTTTTCTTCTGGACTCGAGTCGAACTGTCACACTCATAAGGTTTGTTTCCATTCTGTCTTCGAATATCTTGGTGATCGAGGAGCATCACATCTGACGACGAGAAACTCTCTAATCGCCCACTTGTGTCTAAGTCAGTTGCTCTTGTAGATTGAGCAAAGGGGGAACTAAAGTATAGGGATACCTCTTTGCCGTCAATTATTACCCTTACATCATCTCTGAACTGACGCCCACTGGTTATTGACTCGCAAAACTTGGGGGATTTCTTTCCAGATAAAAAATTTAAGTGCTGCAGTGTGTTTCTAAATTTAGCTCTGGGAGCCTCAGTTACTGGTCGCCTTCGTCCAATATATTGGTCATAGTCAGGAGGGTCATATTTCATCACCAGAGGCTTCTGGATTTTGATTCCCACCCAATCTCCATTTTCGAGTATTCTGCGCTTTTTCTCTGCGATACCCACATCTTCCCGCTGTAATATAGGGTCACAATCGACCAAGGAATGTGGAGTAACCGCCTTACGTTTTTGCACATGAGAGAGAGTTTCATGTAAATTACGCGTCGGTTTAGATTTTCCCTGACTACTTCTCGTTCCAGCAGTGCCGTGCGGCAACGATCCAGCATTGTCCTCCTTGAAATGTTTCTCTGCTTCGTGAAATCGAGATGATCGGCTTGTCTCTACTTGAGACTGATGGAGTGGAGACAATAGCCGCTGAGCAGTATAGGATTCAAGAGCTGACCACTTGATTGGAGAAAGATTTTTAATTTGATGGTTCAAACTTCGTCGCACTTCCGCAAAATGATATTTTTGACGAATTTTCGTCGTACCGGCTGTAATGCAGTGTCGTTGAAGATGCCCGCCTGTCCAATTCATAGTACGGTAATAAGTTCGATGCTAAAAGGAGATCTCCACTGTAGCTATGGTAATTTATGATACTTTATTATCAGACATTGACATCGACGTCTTTCTCATCGAACGACACTAAGCTCTAGATTGCCTCGGACATTTCTCAGCACGCCATGAAACCATTTGTCTTCTCGTCGCACTATGGATATGTAGGCACATCATAAGTTGCCTGGGCCGGATGTACCCGAGAGCGACTTTTCATGAGTGTCTTGGGCTTCAAAGACTCCCACACTTACGCTAGACTCACTAACTGAAAAATATCCTCCAGCCACATAACGAAGTCGGTGGTCCTACACTGACATTGACACAATCAAAACGAATTGACCTGACCTTTATCACACCCCCCAAAAGTCGAACTTCTGACTTTAATTTTTATTCCTTTTATCCAATTGCATGCACACTCAGTCCAAGACTTTTGTAGGAATTGTATTCCTCTGAGAGCTCCACCTCTCATGACATCTGCTCAAGGCGTGCCTTATTCTTATAGTTTTCAGTTTAAAATTGATGGATCTTGGAGTAAACGAAGCCTCCACATCGTTCACATTTTTCGAGGATGTACCTTTGTTACAGAATCTAGTGACGTCGATCTCTTCACATTTTCACAATGCCGGCTCTTCTCTCAAAGTATAATAACTGCGTATCTAAGATTACTAACGTTACAAAGCATTATTTTCAGAATGGAGATGTCCGGAAAAGCCTGCGTGGTCGAGTCCTCTTTCGTCTCATCTTTCTCAAAGAGCCCTGTACCGACCGAGGCCTTTACCCTGTAGCGAAAGCTTGTATCGCCCGAATCGCACACAAAGTAGCCAGTCTAGGCAAAAATCCAGGCCCCTGGTACCTTACATGGGATTCCCCTACATGTCTCATTTCTACGCAAAGTCCGATTAATAACCTACAAGTCACCAGAACCTTAGCAGGGCCCAAAGTAGTATCGCCTTACAGATAAGAAGCGAGCATATCGGGCTCAATTCTTATCTGTACAGAAGAAAATTACCTGGAGTTAACAGCCCAAAGTGCCAGTGTGGGTATCCGTCACAGAACGTCAGGCATATGGTCATGACGTGTCCGCAGTGGGCGAGGGGACGAGGGGATTTCCTACAAAAAGCAAAAGATAGGTCCTATCAGGCCATGATTCAGAGCCCGGAAAGTGTGGCAAGAATCACGAAGTGGATACTAGACGAAGGTTACCTAGAACAGTTTCGACTTATCAGTCAAGTCGAGGCCACAATACGGGAAATGATGTGCAGAGCAGGGAAGGGGTGAGCCGGATCACACACTGGTTGTACAGTGTAAGGCACTTCTTGAAGGTAAACTGAATACACAATAGACACAAGACCGCAGACTAGGGGGTTTTTAGTGCGAGGTTTCCTCCTGTGTATACATTAAAGTTAGACACCTGCATGGGTCCATTGGGTACCTGAACGGGTTAATTGAAAAAAAAACCCCCTACCAGTCGTAGACATTAATTTGAAGAGAATTAGAGGTCCCTTTTGAGTATAAAAACATGAGTCGGATGGGGGATTCAAGGAAAATTGAAGCGACAAAGGATTAGATATCAGAAATTCGGGATGACATATAGAGAATTCAAATAGAAGGGTTCAGGGCGGTAATATTTGCAGAGATACGCTGATGATAAGTCTACTCTTATAGAACGGTTGGGTCAGGGGAGGTACAGCTGGTTCGCCATCACTCATGATTGTTACCGGGGCAGCTCTTGGATTGTCCTCAGTCTCTACACGCTTTATCCATAGGGTCAGTATCCTTTTGGGCGTCCAATTTCTAGATATGGAGTATAGAGTCCATATATTTAATGCGACCTGTTTGACGAAATTAGAATCAAGACAACAGTCCTGACTAAATGAAGGTACAGCGTTATCTTAATGTTGAGAGACCATTCTTTCATCTAAATATTACGTGATTTATTTCATAGCAAGAGTATTTCCAGCCTGTATATATGGTCCCAATTAATTACGTTGAACTTAGAACCACATACAACCAACG
Source organism: Podosphaera xanthii (assembly GCA_028751805.1). NCBI lineage: Eukaryota > Fungi > Ascomycota > Leotiomycetes > Helotiales > Erysiphaceae > Podosphaera > Podosphaera xanthii. The sequence continues at coordinate 10,682,386 of JAPWIX010000001.1, forward strand.
ATACTGCGATTCAAACCCACGTTTACCTTGAAGACTTTAGAACCTTAATATCTGAACTGGTCGGAAGGTTGCTGGACGGGAGGATCTGGGGGAATGGAGTAATGAGGTCGTTGCGGCAAATAGTCACTACACATAAGAAATACCACAACCTAAATTAAAATTTTCCACGCTCGTTTCGAAAAGTAAGATAGCTCTACATAACTGTAGACTAATACCATCGTGATCCTAATTTTTGTGGTCATCTGCGCTTAAAAAGCCTCCAAAGTTACCAACTATCATTAGACAATCTGACAAACTTGTAATATGTAATTAATTATAGTTGTACGTATATGCACGAGTAGCAGTGTCTGTCTGCAGTGCTATATTAAAACATGATATAGTAGATACACTATGCAAAATGAAGTTCGCTTGTTCAGCCAACTTTTTACTCCAAAGCTCGTAGCTTCAGAACCACTCGATAGAATAAGTCAAAACCCTACATAGATGTAATTAAGTGTCTAGTGAAGCATATTCTAGATTGTTGAATCACGACTTAATCTATACAGAAAATAGTGGCTGGGAGAAACTGACTAAGCGAGGCGAACTTCATTTTGCAGGCTATTTGAGCATCTAGTATTTGTTGTAATCTGAAGCTTTATGCAAGGATCGGCATATTAGCTAGTCGGCATAAGCCCGGGTACATGGGGTCGTGCACTAGCCTGAGAACTAGGGTACGCCAGACTCGTAATTGAGTATGGAATGGAATGGAATAGAACATCACGGATTAGGGATCGGGTGAACTCTCGATCACGGTGAATGGACCCTGGCAAGAGTATGTATATAATATGAGGTCCATTCCCTCTGCTGTAAGATAGTCATTCGAAAGTAATTGTACTCCGAGTTTACATCAGTTGTAAGTCATTCCTCAACATTATTATCTTATCACCTTCAAGGTAGTAATTCACCCCGTAAGCGCTCATAACTATAACAGGTTATGAGCCTGGTGGCTTCTCATGTCTAAGGCTAACGGGTAAAGATGAGTTACATTACTACGTCCACCGATTCTACAATGCTCGTACTCGGCTCGGGCGTCGGCATATCCCAATGGATAACGAACCTCCAATCCGCGTTGGTCCAAAAGCGCTGCCTGGGTCATGTTTTTCATAACATCCCACTGATTAAGCCAGCGATCTGCCCAGAGGAGCCAAGGATGACAAGTGAGAATGCAACCAAATTTAAGGAGTTGTATTCTGAGTACGAGGAAGCGGCTGTGAAGTGGACTGAAGGAGAGATTGTTGCCAAGCAGATTGTCGTCAACAAGATTAGCCAGGAAATTCGCCCTCAGAATATCATCAACATGACGGCCAAGCAGATTTTTGACCATGTCAGCAACGTCAGAGAAGAAGGAATCGCGCAATCTGAACTTTCCAGTTTAACAATCGATCACGATGGCAGATTTTGACAATAACTCTATTTCTGACGATGAAGCTACGTATACTCAGTCAAACCCTGCAGAGGATATAGAACGGGGGTCAACAGCTACACCACCACCACGTGGAGATAATGGGTCAATGGCAGATTCTTCACGTCAAGCCACAGGGAGAGATGTAGGACAGACAGGGAGGCCATCTGATCGATCATTGACTCCAAGGCAGGCAGCAGTTAGCTTCAAGACTTCTAAAGAAATTGTGCTGCCCGTGTTTAATATTGTAGATGTCGATATACAGTTCGCAGCACAAATTCTAGGCTCGTATGTGTCGAGAGGTAGCATGATAACAGGTGTCGATGTCGGCCTGATCAACACTACTGTGAACAAGATGGCACAGAGCGACACGACTGTGACTGTAAATTGGCTAGTGAGACACGGTATGCGGCTCTTTGACGCCATAGTCTGGATTAGTGCAGAGAAGAGTATTCGTCCACCCCTGCGTTTACCGGGAAATGTTGGTGGATTTAAGGTTGCCACGTCTCAAGAACTAGCAAAGGCGATGTTTTACTGTTACTTCTTCCTATTGACACAGGCGAGATACCCGGCTGATTTCGAGAACGGGCAGCGAGCACCCGCGTTCTTAACAAAAATGATGGGTTTGACAGCTCCACCAAGTACATATATGAAGCTTTTACGCAGCTTCAATCCCAATCTATTTGATCCCAGGTGGATTAAGCATGTGAAGTTCGCGGGATTTGGTCGAGAGTCGTTATCGAGATTCGGTTTAGGAGTGAACTACCAAAAGGACGCACTTTGATGAAGTGTAAGTGGGTATTCAAGAAGAAGTACAATGCGGACGAAACATTTGATAAGTACTGGGCAAGATGTACCGTCAAAGGCTTCACTCAACGATCAGGGATTGATTACCAGGAAACATTTGCGCCAACACCGCGATCAGATACTGGCCGTGTCATGTTATCACTCGCACATAGTTTTGGATGGCACCGACGTCAAGGACATGTCCCAGTTGCATTCCTAAACCCGGACCTCGACGTGGACTTGTACATGGAACTACCAGAAGGCTTCAAAAGAGAAAATCATATCATACAAATCAAAAAGGGCCTGTATGGGCTGAAACAAGCAGCAGCACACTTCTGCAAGGATTTCTATACCAAGCTTCAATACTAAGGCAATTAATCTTACAAAATTTAGCAGACAAACCCAGACCTCCTTTTTTCAGGCAAGAACAGGGATTGGTAACACCCTGGCTCACCTCTATCTGATAGGAAAAGTAGATAGTAACATTTGCAACTTCTGTAATAGGGAGAAGCAGACAATGGAGCATCTGCTCCTGCACTGTCCACAATTCTCATCAGAGAGGGATAAGGAATTTGAAGGTCTGGAGCCCAGAAACCTGCAAATTATTTTCAAAACCAAAGTTGGCAGAGGAAAACTGTTAAGATACTTAGAGAATTCTAAATGCATACAACTAATTAAAATTGTAGGTCAAGAAGCTACAACTATGTAACAGATAAACGTTGAAACCAAAGGACACCAAATGATAAGCCATATTTAAGGAAAAATAAAATGGAAACAAAAAACACAACTTCAGGAATTCAGCTTGTATTTAGGGTTTATTTGGGATTTGTAGTAATGTTGGAAAGTCTAACCCTAAGTTATGAGCTTATAGACTGGTGCCAAGGGGAGTTAAGGGTGTTAGGAAGATCCTTTTCATTTTTTTTTTAATGTATTTAAATCTCTTGTCATAGCTAGATGGCTGAACACAATATGATTTAAAAAAAAAAAAAAAAAGCAGCAGCAGCAGCACTATGGTATGACGACGTGAAAGCATTTCTCGGGACACAAGGCATGTTCCCAACAACGTCTGACGTGTGCTTATATACGAATAAGCTGAAGGATCTATTTGCGATCGTCCATGTTGATGATTTTCAGGTCATGGGGCCCAATCTAAGGAAAATAGATCAGCTAACGAGTGCTCTGTACAAGAAGTACAAGTTGAAAACGGTCAAAACGGATCTCTTCCTCGGCATAAAGATAAGCAATCCAGCTAAGGATGTTCTTAAACTCTCTCAGGGGCAGTATGCGCGTAAACTATTGGAGAGACATGGGCTGGCAGAATGTAAGGTGGCGAGATCTCCGATGGAGCGACTGATGGAGCCCAACAGCTCAGTATGCTCGGAGCAATCAAGGACAGAATATAACTCCATAATTGGGGGGTTACAGTATCTGGCGAATAACACCCGTCCGGACATAGCGCATTCAGTCAACCATCTCGCACGATTTTTATCCAACCCATCAGAAGAACATCACAAGGCAGCACGAAGGGTGCTACGCTATATTGCAGGGGATCCGGACAAAGGAGATCCGACAACAAGTAGATCAACATCAGGATCACTTGTTATGCTACTATCCGGGCCAGTCAGTTGGAGATCTCATCTGCAGAGAGATGTGGTGCTTTCCACCACAGAAGCAGAGTACCTAGCGGCGACTGAGACATGCCGGCAATTGCAATGGGTGAAGTCACTTCTAATGGAGCTTTGCTTACAGAATAGTGTCGAGGGATCGATATGCACCGAGCTTTACGTAGACAATCAGTCGGCCATATCTCTGATTAAGAACCACGACAATCACAAGAGATCGAAGCACATTGCTCTCAGAAATCATTACTGCCGGCAGCAGTTCATAAGAGGGGCAATAGCAGTGACATATGTTGAATCAGCCAAGCAACTGGCCGACAGTCTGACGAAAGCAAACTCAGTCCATCTATAGAAGTACCATGAGAAGATGACGATTGTTATCGTCAGGGGGGGTGTTGTAATCTGAAGCTTTATGCAAGGATCGGCATATTAGCTAGTCGGCATAAGCCCGGGTACATGGGGTCGTGCACTAGCCTGAGAACTAGGGTACGCCAGACTCGTAATTGAGTATGGAATGGAATGGAATAGAACATCACGGATTAGGGATCGGGTGAACTCTCGATCACGGTGAATGGACCCTGGCAAGAGTATGTATATAATATGAGGTCCATTCCCTCTGCTGTAAGATAGTCATTCGAAAGTAATTGTACTCCGAGTTTACATCAGTTGTAAGTCATTCCTCAACATTATTATCTTATCACCTTCAAGGTAGTAATTCACCCCGTAAGCGCTCATAACTATAACAGTATTATCGCCCTTTGCAGCCAAGACGGCTTCAATTCGTCTCGGCATAGATTCAATTAGATTTTGACAGCTGCTTAAAAGTATTATTGACCATTCATTTTTGATACGCTCCCATAATTCCCCTACTCCCCTGGGATATTCGTCGTACCTACCCAATCTTCTCTTCAACTCACCCCAGAGATGCTCTATTGGATTCAGATCCGGAGATTGGGCGGGCCAATCCAAGCAGGTGATCTTCTTCGATCTTAGGAGGGCCTTTGTGGCTCGCTCAGTGTGTTTGGGATCGTTATCTTGTTTAAAAATTAGTTGGTCGACAGGAGGCATATCTCCCAAGAGGCACGTTGCCCCCATACTATAGATCAAATTTTGGTCTAAAATATTGATGTACTGTTGTGTGTCCATCCTTCCCATTATCTGAACCATGGCACCTGGCCCTGACCAGGTCATACAAGCCCAAATCATCACGTTCCCCTCTCCAAATTTGACTGTCTGGATCGTTTTACTATTGTTGGGCAGTTGTTTATCTTTCTGCCAGGTATGATTGATTCCGTCGCTGCAAATTCGATTGATCTTTGTTTCGTCAGACCAAACCACTTTATTCCAGTCTTCTATCGTCCGCTCCTTGTGTCTTAGGGCGAAATCCAGACGAGCTTTCCTGTGCCGAGCCGCCAAGGCTGGTTTTTTGAGCTTCTTTTTGGCCTTCAAGCCCGACTCTCGAAGGACACTTCTGACGGTTTGCGGGCTGACGCTAATACCCATAGACGTCTGTAGACTTGCTGCCGCTTGTTTTGGTGTCTTAACAATCCCGTTGGCTATATTGTTGACAATTCTTCGCTTGTCCCGAGGGGTCAGCTTGCTTACACCCCCCTTTTTTCTGGCACTACTTTCGTCAGGTAGGGTTTTCAGAATCTTAGAAGCCGTAGATTTGGAGCACTTAAGCTCACTCGTGAAAGAACTGAATGACTTTCCCTCTTTGAGGCGCTGGATGATTTGGTCTCGAGTTGTCATGTTTAATCTAGGCATATCGCTTTGTTGCACACTCAATTACAACCAAAAGTTAGCCCAGTACGTTGCGATTAACCATATAGAGCACTTACGAATAATTATCTGAGTTTAGTTCGATGAATTGAGACCGTCGTGGCTGCAAAGGGCGGTAATACTAGATACTAAAATAGCCTGCAAAATGAAGTTCGCCTCGCTTAGTCAGTTTCTCCCAGCCACCATTTTCTGTATAGATTAAGTCGTGATTCAACAATCTAGAATATGCTTCACTAGACACTTAATTACATCTATGTAGGTTTTTGACTTATTCTATCGAGTGGTTCTGAAGCTACGAGCTTTTGAGTAAAAAGTTGGCTGAACAAGCGAACTTCAATTTGCATAGTGTAAATCACATGCCAAGCTACGATTATCTAGAATCCATGCAGGAAATTATGGGTATCACGCACAACAAATAAAAGGGCCGGAAGGTGACCGAATAACTTGTATGAAGTAGATTGAGAAGAGAAGAACTGATGAGCTGTTGTCTATTTCTTATGCGTATATTTAAGAAGATAAGTTCTGGTGCATCACGCACGGCTGTCCTCCTGGGCCCTAGATCCTACATCAACATGAGAGTCAGAATAGATTGCTTGAGCTCAAATTCGAAGGAAAACTTCGACGGAACATACAATTGACGACGAACAATTTTTGCCTGGCAACCTAGAGCTTTAGCCCGAAATACATGAACATATCCGTGCAAATATATAAGGCTAATGCTGACGCTCTTGGAGATTAGGAGTCGAGATTACATTTTCCCGCCAGCCAGCATATTTTCAATACCTGTATCAGCAGATATTTCTTCGTAGACAACATTTTACGGAATTGGATTTATTTGATGCACATGTGTAACGTTTGTGGAGGAATTATGCTACAGAATGATCGTGTGGAACGGTTTCCGTAACCCCTATCGTTTTTATAACAAGCCCGATTAATGCTTGGATTGCTAGCCCAACGAGGCTTACTAGTCCGCCGTGTGATCCATCTATTGGGTCGGATGGTGGTGTGGTACACCGTCCGGGTCCTTCTTCCAAGTAGAACTTAGATAGCCGAGTTACATACCCCATTTACGACAAGAGAAAGTCAGTTCGTGCCGAGCAAGACCCCCGCACCACATCTCTCGCGTGGTCATGTGACGATGATGAAGCCACGCTGGATAGTCATGGATGGCTGAAATGCATTCCTGCGGTAGACATCAACGGTTGAGGGTTGAGAGGGCTGTAAGGCGCCTAATTTCAAATTATGTCTTCAAATAATATTCAGGTCTGAGTGCCTACTCATATGAGTCGTGATACAACTCCCCCCCCCCTTGAAATTTTGTTGCGACAGTTTTTTTGACGCTGAGTCCGTCGAGCGGTGAACGCAAATTGTATTACTAATTAAACAGAGTATGATATGTGCGTCGCTACAGCATCGGACGAAATCATGATCAGTAAAAGTATGTGCATATTTTAATCAACAACCGCACACAACGAAACCGGCGAAGGATTTCTGGCTACATTCAACTCTTTAATTACTTGTCGTAACTTACAGGCTGATTGCAAGATGAATCAAGAAATATAAAATATTCAAAACTCACAAAACACATGTACTTCAGGCCACTTGTTCCACAGCCTCTCAATTTCAAAGGTTCTATCTTGTAATCCTTCATTACTAATTCACCTTCTAACTGTTTCCATGTTCGTTGCTATCAATTTAAGCGTAATCGACGTCCAGCTCTTAAACTAACAATGGTAGAATTAATTCGTCGAAATGGAATCTACTCAGATCTTACGTTTCTATTAAAAAATTGTACCAGGCGGTCCAAAATCACGCTAGGTCTGCTGGATATGCCATTACCACCAACAATTTAGAATACAGAAAAGGGCGAGGAAAGAAACTTTCAGCCTGTAAGAAAAGTAAAATGTTTCACAACGAAGCGAACGAGACATGCAGGAAACGACGTAGATTGACGCAAAATACCAGCTGTCCTTTGAGATTTAAGGCCAGAGAGGAACCCGAGTCTTATGATAGTCTTGGACTCATGATAGCACGAATAAACACAACTTTACACAGATTAGGGCGCATGATAGGCAGCTGGTCGAGCCTGTCTCAACACGAGACCATACCAAAAGTTTTACGATGTTGCACAGCTTATGTTGAGTTCGGATACGATAGAACAAGATATCAAGGATCTAGGGCAACTTCACATTCTCATAGTTAATGGCCTGATAATTAGGGGTATTCCTCACATTAAATTGAAACGATACTACGGAGAGAAACTGTTTTGTGTAATTCCATCAAACTTTGACCAGGAAATAGATGTAAATGATACTAAATACCCAAACATTTCATATGTGCAGCAGATTTACCAAGTTGATAGAGTATCTGATTTAATATCATTCAAATGAAATATAGTCCGTACATTGTCCAATTACCGTAAAGTAATAAATAAGCTGTATAATTTTGAGGTTTTTTATTTAACAAAGATGTCTAAAAGTAAATAAGCACATATGTGCTTGCACGTACGTTTAGTATTTATTTACAGTCTATAATTAGACAGCTTTTTCGTAAATGTTGTGGGGCTAATCGATAAATCCATATTTCCAGGCAAAATAGGTTTTTCATGGGGGGGGGGGAGTATATCTCAAAGGGGGGGGGAGTTGTATCACGACTTTTCGACTGTACATGCATCTGCCCCAGTAATACACAACCGCGCTTTCACATAATTACCCCAGTAATACACAACCGCGCTTTCACATAATTACCCCAAATCTGTTACCTCACGAAATTTTTTGAAATGAACGCTGGGCTTGGAGACAGACATTTTCGGTATTCGCATTCTAGTTATGATGATACGAAAGTTGTTCCGACACGACTTTTAGCTCTATCGACTGTTAGGATACAGATATTTCTCTGACATACAGATCAATTCTCAGGGCTGCCCTGGGTAAATGCCATGAAACCTTGATGCTGGCACTTCTGCTGTTTTTCGGCGTATCTCGGCTTCAACTAAGATGTACCGATACAGGTATACTAAATAAATCTGCATACCATGAGCGTCGCAATTCTTGAGCAGCGGTGCTTGTTGTTGTCGGTACCTTTGGGGAGCATCGAAAATAACTCAGTTTTGCTTCCTGAACGCTCGCTCTCGGCGACGGAATGACATGTGGAGGGGCAAGTTTCATCGCTGTCGCCGCTTTCTTGTTTCCAGCCACATTCCATTCCGCAAACTGGGAGGTGAAAGGTACATCTCTCGTTGCGATCATAGATATGAATGACGCTGTCAATCATTTCATATGGGAGTTTAGGCAGGCCGGAAGATATCGTTGACTCAGTACAGGCTCCGTCGTCCTGGGCATCATGATCTTTCCTTTTGTTATCATCACTCCCGGCTGGGAATTGTATTTTTGCGGCACATTATCCGAGATGCATTGTGCCACATACGTATTGCATACCTCCCTGTTAAGTGACGCGGTTTCTTCCTCACAGCTTTTGCAGGCTATCCTGGAACTGACCAACAAAGTCCCATTTCTCTAACCGTGTTAAGAATCAAAGTAGTGTACATCCTAGTGAGTTCAGCGAGAATTACTGATAGTGTGACCAGAACGTACAAGTTTTCAAATCGTGCTTAGTGAAGCAGTGGGCGGGGTGATTCGTTTCCTCTTTCACTTGGTGTGCTGTAGACTGGGCTCAATTATGAGCTTTCGACCGTGACTTGCCTACGTGATTGCGCCGAATGATTTGACGCGGGGTACGAAGACCCGATAAAGTGTCTCGAGCTCAGCATTGCAGTCAATGAGTCTGACGAGACGAGTGGCGTTAACCCTTGTAAGATGTGTAGGTAGAAATTTGATGGGTCGATCCGGTCATATTTCCGTTTTATAATCCCTATTTCAGAACATTTTGGTTCTAACGATAGAAGTGTAACCTTTCCCGGAGTTGCACCAGTCGGTGGTTATGCTTCCGATCGCCGACTGGCAAGGGACGGTCATTGGAACTAATTCATTCACATTTCTGCACTAACGGTACTTTGAATTATGATACGTTCCAACACACATTCCCGTGATTATCCCGTTGCCGACGCTCTCAGTAGATTTCATGAGTCTCGGTCATTCTCATCACCTTGACGAAATAAATATTACGAGAGCGCGTTGGCGTAGTCTTGAAGCTCTCGTAGTCGGTTGTAGTTTATCCCATGCCGTGAGGTAAGTTGTGCCGTGGTCAACCAGACACGTCGGTATGAGCATGCAACAGCTCGAAGATAATTAATTCATTTTTCGTCACAGCCAATTTACCGTGTCCATCTCATTAAAGTCTTTGGAAATAAGTCGCGGAAGTTTCTTCTCGTGCATTAGCAACCACTCAAGCGACATTTAATTTCTTTCTTCCATACCTCGAACAAAGAGATTGATGGATCTCATCATTTGTCTCACGTATATGACTGGGGCTTGAACATTTTCCTTTCTATCATTTCCACTCTACCTGAATTTCCCTCCCTTTCTCCCCCCCCCCCGCCCCTGGGCGCGACCATGTCTTTCTTCCTAGAATCTTTTCTGAAACGTTCCGCGACCCACATACACGAATCCTGGTTGAGATTCTGGTTGGTCATGTACAGGTATGGAGTGCAGCAGAGGAATAACAGATCAATTCTGATAGCCGTTGTTAGAAATGGTCGGACATCTCTGTGGTTAGAGACACTGTTGATATGCAAGCGTACGTGCTTGGTGCTACAGATGTATATTGAAGCATTACATCAACACCGCCCATAATACGCATCTAAGCTTCATGATGATGCTGTTCTACGTTGTGAAGGACTGATCGCGGTCACATTGTCATCGAGACTCATGATCTGTTTCACAAACACCTCAATATTCAGGATTATGACACTAGTGCAGAGTTCATTCATCTTGTGGTGAACGACAAGATCAGGTATTTGAAGTTGAGTTTATATGACATCATACGCAGGTGGCGACGAGCCTCCAGATAAGCTGAATCAGTTTATAGAATCCCCAATGTAAAGGATTGTGCTGCGGTTAGGTTTGACATGGGCCTAAGGTTTAATTGATCAAACTCCACGAGATCAGTTAGTTTTGGTACAGAGATGTGTATATCATTGAAAGGCAAGTACAAACCAGGACCTGTTCTACATGCTGTACATGGCCCATTCTGGATTCTTCGTGTTCTTGCTTGGATGCAAATGTAGAGAGGACGGGAAAAACTAGAAATCACAATAGGGGAGTAGAGCGTACATGTAGTCCGGAGAGATCTGGACTGATCCTCATGCAGGGATAAATGTTACAAATTTTTCTGATGACGTCTCCTACTGCGACCGATAAGATAAAGTGTTTTCCTGATGAATACAGTCGTCCCTCTCTAACTCGATAGTGGGTCCCGGTATAAGTGTTGAAAAGATTCATGGTAACTTGGACTTTTATATTGGCAACACTTATCCTTACAGGTCATTTTGCGGGCAGGGGTAAGTATTGCAAATGTAAATGGTTGAATTTCAATGAATATTTTCAACACTTATATCGGGACCCACTATCGAGTTACTGAGGGACGACTGTACTTTCTTTACGGGATGAACTGTACATTTACTTGAATACGTTAGTGTGGTTCTCGCTTCATGATGAAAATGGGTCCTCGTTAAGTGCACCGAACTAAACGTTTTGGGAGAATGTGAATCGAACGAAGGGGCTATCTGTTTCCACTCATTCGTAGATATACAGCCCGTAGATTATGACACAGATGAATCTGACAAGGGAGCTGGAGCGATGATCCAGCATAACATAAGTGGTACGCACACCCGAACGTGACGTGAAGAGATCACATCAAGTTCGGCGCCTAACAAACATTTCTATCTTTAACCGCTAACGTCGACCATAGGATGACATTTCAGCTACCCCTGGTCACCCGGTGTATCTTCGTCCTCGCCGCGTAGAGGTACATGGCTAAGCGCAATGTGTAAAAATCCACGTGAACAAACCTAAGTTTTCAAATACGAAACTTAACTTCCTCACATCTCCAGAGAGACGTGGGGAACATGCTAATCACATGAGTCATTGTAGCTCCTAAGCCCTGTCGGAAATAAGAAGATACCCTGGGGTAGAACGTTCTGACATGGATAGCGATGGCAGATGAGTAGGAATATTCGACATAGCAATTTTTTTGGCGGAATCCACATTCAATCTTTATCAAACGTATACCTGTCACCACCGGAAGCTTATTCGCGTAACAAAACGGTCATAACTGCACTGACCGGTTAAAAACCCAGTCGAAGGCACTCCAATCAATATTTGGCAGAGTCAATGAACAAGAAACGTGATCGAAACTGTACAAGTTTGGATATTTCGAGGAGACCCTTCCACTGTGAATACTACAGTACCCTCAGATGATGGTTGTCCCGCTAACTGAGTGGGACGTGGCGAAATTTGTACCATAATACAAAGAGAGAACTTGTTGCAAACACATATGAATGACGGACGTCGCTCCCTTGCGGGATCTGTGAAAAATGTACAAAATTAATATCAATTTGCAACAGCTTATACCCCTACAGTGCAGTACATGTAGTGAAAATTGAGGGGCGGATAAATCCAAAGCAAATTACCGAGGCAAACATTGATTGTCCATAATAATTCATAAGCGTTAACTGCATTATACTGGTACTTAATCAGGACTCGCAACTTTGATCGTAATAGGAAAGAATGTCAAAAAATCCGAGAACTTGAACAACGACCTATTCCTATGCTTCCAATTGTATTTTGGTATTTAACCATCCGAATCCCGGTATCATAGCTGTGTTGAAAAAGTATGGCAAAAGCCGATTAATTTTTCAATAATTTGTCTCCTGCACAAGTTCCAGGTAGAGGACCTCATGCATCTCGTTAAAAATATAATTCACTCAAGGTTGTGAGTGCGTATATTTTCGTAGAATCAAATAAGTGAGAAGACCGACTCGAACGACTGAGCTTAGGTTTGCCGACTTGGTTAGCCTATGAGTGATGTTAGTATAAATATGATCAAGTTTGACGTGAATTGTTGAGATGTCGTAAAACTAGATTTAAAAACTATGACCATAGTGTCAGCGAAGCTTCATCAGAATCACGAAATTCGAGCTGCTTAAATCATTGGCGAAAGAGTCTGGCCTCGTTAGATGTGATCATGACTCCATCAGTTCCATCACATGCTCCTGTGAACCTAGTTGATGCCTGAGATAGCTATGACGGCGATGGAATTTCTCCTATCGATTCAGTATTGTCAAAGTAGTCGTCGTTCGGACCGAGAGGCTGAAGATTACGGCCATTAAATCTCGAGAAGGCTTTATCGTCCTCTATATATCGATCTTCATCGGCAGCGAGATAAATAATACGTTTCTCCATATCAAGTCACTTATTCAGTGTCATCGTATATTCATGGGAATAGTCAATCGCCAATGCTGAATTTGACGATTCTTCCTCCATCTCACCGAGGAAACGACAATCGTCTTCATGAAGCCTCTAGATCAATCTCAAACCATCTCGCTTTGCTTCTACCTGATCCACGCCAAGTATTTTGGGATAAGCTCCTTGTTTTCGAGGGATTTCCTCAGTACTTTTACTTTGGGAAGAAAGGCACAACTCTATTGCGTCTGGTAAATTGGATTTGTGAACATATGTACCGGGTGCATCGGAAACTTGAGCCTGAGCATGAGATAAAATTTTAGACATGAATAGATGTTTATAGTAATTCTCGAAAACGGCAATGATACCGGTATCCACCGGTTGGATAGCCCAGGAGCAATATGTCGGCAAAAATATGGCGTTAATGTTTGTTCATCCCCCAGGCAAGACATGGTTAGAAAAATGGTGAAGTATGACCGTACGTGGACCATTGTCTCGTACGTTATCATCTCAGGACGTGACCCATTCTATCCAAATCTCAGTATTCATCCAAGCTTGCGTTGGTGCCCGTTACACCAACGTTAGGGTTTGCATCCGGTTACAGCTGAAAGCCCGTGAATACTTTTAATTCCCTGTCATAAGAAGTGGTTTCTTATGTATACCATCAGCATGAGATAACTTGAGCAAAGAACGCGATTTTTCAACCGTTTCTATCAGGAGATGGAACGAGTTTTCAAGCTCTTCATCGGGAGATTTTCCAGAACAGGCCTGTCTCATCAGCGTTATGGATGTCTTCCAGTTTATAAGTCAATGATTCCGAGGCTGGACGCAGGCAGCTCGATACGACTAGCTGGGTATCCACATGACATGCTTTGCCGTACATTTTCAGGTCATTGATTCCGTTTTGGGTGCAAAAATTTGGTTTTCACCCGGTTGAGCTATTCTTTAAATCAATATGGTGTATGCGATCTGGAGCTATGACATGAATGATGACTGAAGAGACGGAATATTTGTAGAAAGACTCAGTTTGACGTCTGGAACATTCGTACTCAGTTTTCATTTGTAAATACCATTCGAAGTTAACCGGTGCGACACCGTAATCTTTTTCATGAAGATTCACTACAAAGAAACCCGAGAAATGCCCATTATTATCTGAGTATTCCTTTGTCAACCTATGAATAAGATATCACTGGGAGAGACGTGAACCTGAAGGTTTGCTGGATTCGAACCAGCTTTTCTCTCTCTCGAGTGGATCGGGTGTCCAGGATACTCAGACTTGACGTAGGAAAATAGCCAAAACGGTTCATCACTGCACCATCCGACCCTGGCTAAGTACTTGAAGGTGCCAAAATTCACGGCCATACCTTTTGAGTTCAAAAACCATCCTATTAGCCTTTCATTGGAATGTCATGTGAGACATAGGAAATGAGTCTCAGTATGGAAGGACCCAGTTAAATTGCCTATACTCCAGCAATGTTAAATTTCCCTTGGGCTGTTTTACTGATTACCGCTTATATGCGGTGGAAGTCGAAATTTGGCTAACACTTTCAGACACACAATCCTTTATTTTTTCAAGTGGTTGACGAGTCCAGGTAACACCACGTTATCACGAGCAGTATTTTTCGTAATGATCGGGTCATCTTGCTCTTTCAGTCTGCGTGTCAGTTCCGCTTGTTCTTCTACAGTGATCAGTAAACGCCTTGGAGGCACAGAGGCTCGAGTTATTGCCTCAGATGATAGTTTCCAGGAAGGTGAATAAGGCAATTACACTGAAAGTTTAATAAATGCAGACGGTATGAGTTCAAGTGTATGACACTTAGCGTTGGGGGGTTTTGTTCTGCAAGACACAAGGACCGTGTAATACAGCGACTTGGTACTGAGCCAGAATGTGAGGAATCATCATGTCTAAAATCACATCACGGGTGAAGAATTACTGTCGCAAGTACTCATACCTAAAGTTAAACCTTTTTGAAGCAAATACAGTTGAGCCTCGCTATAACCGTATTTGGATGTAGTTACTACATGTATTCCCCTTCTCGTATTTACTCTATCCCTAGTCCTAGAGAAAGTTATAGAGGATTAGGGATAAAGTAGATTTCCGAAAAGGAGTACATGCTCAGGTTGGGCGCAGGAGGCGTTTCATTGTGATAGCGGGTACTAATCACAAGACGGTGATGAGATGGGTACATGAAAGTTTGCCGTTGCACTATCGATATAGTTTACCACGTTTTGTGTTGACGACATCGGGTACTGACCGGATATCATTCATTTCAAAGATTAATTGAAATTTTGAAGAAAAAAATAAGCTTCGGCGGGGTCGATCAACCACCGATATTCCGAATGACGCCGAATGCAGATATAGCAGGGACTCGTTGGCCGAGGGAGCCCCAGACTCGCCAATATAACTTTATCTTAATATATGCCCCCTGATTACCCGGCGATATAACTTACATTAAATTACTGTTCGACTGTTTCAACTACAGCACCTTGCGGATCCTGATTTATCTCTCCGCACTGGAAGAAACCGGGGATCGAGGAATTAGTAGTTGTATTCATTTCTTTTAGATATTATGCAATTCATTTCAGAAAGAATTGCGTCCAGTCAATCACGGAATCGGTCACAGTTGAGTGCCAGAAACAAGTCATTCAGGGTACGTCACATCTTATCGCCATTTCAATCGCTTGAACTTTAAACCCCTAAGAAAGGGTCGGGGTAATAAGCTTATTGGGGAATGAGAGATGTCCGAACATGTGGAGATATGGAATGCTAAGATTTCAGTAGAGCTGATCCACGAGATGTAAAGCCGCCTTGTATCCTACTCTGGCGCACCATTGTTTCTCTCTTCATACCAACCACACCCTACTTCTTCCATCTTCATCCATTCCATCAACAGCTTCAACGTCCAGGAAGATATATCCACGCTTACATTATGTGTTTGTATCTCGAAGCAAAGATAGCTTATCGCGGATGTATAAATGATCCTAAACATGTGTTCAAGGTGACAAAATATGACCGCTGTGAAGAAGCTCTATCAACGGGCTACATTTGCCTTGTTTCCAAGCCAGCGATGGGAATAAACGGCGAAATGGTTCAAGAGCCCATATCCAATAGACCTGGGAGTTGTCCTCGGTGTCCTTCTTGATATGAAAAGGGGTAAGTGTTTTCCAATGGCTACACTTCCGTCTTGATTTTAACATGTGTTTGGCGGAAGAAAATTTTGAAACACTGTCCTTCGCCCTATATCAACGCTAGCTTGACACTGTCATTTTCCAACTGCGGGTCAAAATGGATCATGTCTTGTCAAATGAATGATTGAATGAATGAATGAACCCACGGCGCTTTTGTTACAACGTTAGACAGAAATTCTGCATTTACGCACGACCACCAAGCCGCCCTCGTAACACGCAGTTGTTAATTGGCCTCCTTTCAATTCTGAAGAAGCATGTTGTCAGGCACAATTTTGTATGGACAAATGAGTGCTCCTATGCCGGCTAGTACACTCAATTCACAAGCGAATGGAACCGAGAAACACCATGTAGCCAATCAATCTACAAATCCTCTACACTTATGACCTTCCAATTACGGGTGAGTTAAGAGCGGAGCGGAGGTTTTGGTTTAACTGAGGAGGTGTTCAGTTGTCCGAGTTGGTGCCATCTGGATAGGGTTTTAAAATTTTGTATATATCACACAACACATTTAAATTGTTTCTTCGGTCTCTTTCATTTTCTTTTATTCCATCTCTCAGATTCGCTCTAAAGTATCCTTAGGACACAAACAAGAGAATTCACATCCACTCAGAGAAAATTGTTCATGCACGCGCGAGCTAAGTTCTATTCTTTTCGGTTCCCGAGGAACCGAACTTTGAGACCTGATCAGACTGAACACAAGAGAACATCCGAGTAAGTGTATCTCTATTCCTAGTGACTCACAAATGAATTGTTCCGCCTAATTTTAGTTTCAAATCATTGCTCCATCAAGTTCAGATATTCACATTAGTCGTTCTTTGGAATTTGGAGCTGAGCCACGGGAACCATCTAGTCGGCGCTTCGGTCTTTACCACAATAGCTACACGAACTTCCCACTTTAATAAAGTGATTTCTCTCTGAATTACAGATATGTGTATATGTTTAGATATCCTACTACTAGAAAAATCAAATACTTGTCTCGAATACTGGCTAGTCTTTAACAGAGATGGTTTAATTGGTGTAGAAACATGATAATTAATTATTTATTTACAATTAATGCCAAGCAGGCTCACAGGAAGATCCCGGCCTCGTGCCTCCCAAGGGGCACCTAGCGTGCCTGCGTGGCTAGGACCACCAGACAGATCAGATTATATACTAACACCAACGCTATCTACCCACAACTACCTAAGAAGCTCCGAGGCTGTCGCAACAAATGTTTTCTAAGAGTACCGTTGTAAAAGAGTCGTTAACTACTTGGCTTAACGGAGATTCCCATACTTCAAGGTATGACTAATCCACCGGCCCCTCTGAAGACACCTAACTTGAAGTAACGTAAACAAAAACTAAGGAGCCAGATTTAACCAAATTTAACAATAGGGCTTACTGTCTACCACTCATTGCTGGAAGGCTCTTGCTCTATCAACTGTGCCTAGGAAACATTTTACTCTCCCAAGTGAGTTGCACCCGCGGGGAATTCTGGCCCGGCATGCGCTGCCACGGGTGAGATGGCATAAGAACAGGTATTCTGGAAATTTTTCCAATCTACAGGAGCAAAGTAGTTCAGCCTCTGCGTGATGAAACCGTCAATGGTACGTTGCAAAGTGTCCATGCCCAGATCGGGCCGCAAGAAGCATGCCCAGACTGCTTCTTGGAAATGTGATAAGTAGATTGCAAGCAAAAAGAGCTCAAATATCTATGAGTATTCAACATCACGTGACTATACTTTCTAGCAAGACCAATGTATAGTAGAGAACCATCAAACCCGTGCACAATCACAAGAGCGAGGAAAGCGTACAGTGTCTCAGCCCTAAAGATTGTTAGTGGCTGATGTTGATTGTGTATGTTAAGCTAAGTGATTACAGGGTGTCGACACACAAAACTAACATCAGTCACTGACAATCTTTAGGGCTGAGACACTGTACAGTACAGTAGAGCCCCTCTTAGCTAATAGTGGGTCCCAGTATAAATGTTGAATAGATTCATTGTAACTTGGACTTTTATATTTGCAACACTTACCGCGACAGGTCATTCTGCGTGCAGGGCTAAGTATTGCATATATAAATGGTAAAGTTTCTGTGAATCTCTTCAGTAATTCTACCGGGTCCCACTATTCGCTAAGAGGGGTTCTACTGTACTTTCGGTCTAAGTTAACAATACTTCAACAATACTGCATTAGCGTGACAGAGGCCTATATAAATTCTTGAATATTACGAAAGGGGCAGTAAATCTAGAGACTAATCATCTTATTGCTCAATACAGTAGAGCCCCTCTTAGCTAATAATGGGTTCCGGTGTAATTATTGAAAAGATTCATCGGAATTTGATAGTTTGTATTTGCAATACTTATCCATGCAGGTAGATTTGCGAACAGGGATAAGTATTGCAAATATATACGGCAAAATTGAAATGAATCTTTTCAATAATTAAATCGGGATCCACTATCGCCTTACAGAAGTTTTACTGTACTTCCCCGCATAACATGACTTTATTCTTCCAGATATCTAATTTTAATTTCCGCCCATAAAGAGTCGCGGGGGTAATACTTTGCCCGCATAAAGTGAGCTCTGCCGCTTTATGCGGGCAAACTATTACCCCCGCGACCCTGTACGAAGTTCCATCAAGTTTGATCTAACAGAAATGAACCCTCCTTATCCATCATTGCAACACCGTCGAAAATATCTTTCATCAGAAGACTGTCTTCGCACAAAAACTTTGCGAAAATACACTGACAAAACCGTTCAACAAATTGCTGATGATCTTGGACTCTCCTGGAACCAAGTTCAACACACTTGTGCCCGACAGTGTGAGAGCCCAAATAATCGGACTGGGCGCTTACCTATACTCTCTAGTCAGCAGATAAAACAGTTAGTGGCCTTTGTTAGGTCTTCATATGAGGCTCGACGGATGAGTTATCAGGATGTATCACTAGATCCATTTAGGCACTGGAACGTTGGTGAGAGATCCATCCAAAAGGCTTTCAACAGTATTGGAAATCTACGACTTTGAGCTCGTTCAAAGCCTGTACTGAGTGAGATTAACAAATTAAAGAGGTTAGAGCTCGCCCGAACTCACATGAACTAGACTTTGGAAGATTGGAGTCGGGTTGTCTGGACCGATAAGACATGGGCTACCAGTAACCCTCATAAAAACACTTGGGTAACTAGACTGGTAATTACTGATGCTATCTAAACCATATTTAGCTCTAACGCGCAATTTAGCTAGATGAACAAGTTGAAGACTTCTCTGTAGGTTTGAGGAGTCTGAAGAGGAATGGCTGGATATTCTGTGGATCTTTTATGGGATCTCAAAAAGGTGAACATTTAGTATGGGAGAAAAGATGGGGAAAAAAAACAAAGCCAGCTTCAATGAAGGGTGGTGCCATTAATTATTAACTATCATAGAGCGCACCCGGGCATGATGCTCATGCAAGACTCAGCACCTGCCCATCGAGGCCAGGTGTCAGATGAACTTTCTAGATCGAGCATCGAGCTGATAAAATGGCCTCCCTACTCCCCTAATTTAAATCCTATTGGAAATGTCTGGAAAATCATGAAAGAGAATATGCAGTATAATTTCCCCGAACTGGATGAAAAACGGTTGCCAGATTCAAGGCTTCGCGCAATATTTCAAGCTAGCTGAGTCTTAATTATCAGTGAACATCCTACGCTACTTCTCGCAAGCATGTATAGAAGGTGTCTGGCAGTTTTGGGTGCAAATGGGGGGGCACACTCGTTACTAGGATTTGGATTATTTTTCGGTGTTTTGTCTAAATTTAAAAAAATTTGGGTGAACATTGATAGAAATCGTAGCTTAGACAGGCGTTTCAAAACACAGACCTTCAAAATCATCTAACGAATCCAAAATTGAAAACAAAAAATATGAGAATATGTCTCACTGTGGATCGATGAAATAAAAAGCAATATTCGCATACAAATTTGAGTTTTTTTTTGAAAGGCAGTTATTTTAATTCCCTCACCAAAAACCCGTCACACTAATGCAGTATTGTTGGCTTAGGCCGGTAGTATTGTACTTCACTAGCAAGATCGCGGCAGGCAGTACAGGATTGGATACCTACGCTTTGACAAAATGGCACAAGTCAACAGGTAACTTCCGATCAATCCCCCTCAAGGATCCCATGTTTCCGGACCGCCTTCCTGCGACATCCTTGCCTGGTAAAAGAGAAACTTTACCCGGTAATCTACTCACAAACCTGGCTGAAGCGGGCGATATCCTTCTAGATGCCCGACGGTTGCAATTCACTCGGGGGACGAAGATGGCGTTTCTACCTGTACGTGGTGTCCCCTACGAACCTGGAGTTTATCTTCAGAGTTAACAGAAACACGCATTACTTGGTCACGGAGGAAAAGTCACCCAAATGAGTTTCCGGGGCGTACCCAGCTCTCGTTATGGTGGTGTTGGATCAGACTAAGTTGGCCCTTTTTACTAAGATGAATTCTCACTGTTTACAGATATTCTGGCATTATAATATCTCCCGAGGAAAGAGCACCGCTACCTGAGCGCTGGTGGTGTCGGTATAAGGAGGATATCTGGACGAGGGCATAGTAAAGAGATACAGATGAGGATTCGCATCTCGTGTGACTCTGGCGTCTAGGCTCGCCTGGCTGGGGCTGCAGGTTTTTTGAGACTTTTTCCCGCGTACCGGTTTCCATGGCTACCCTTTTTTCAACTTTTTTTGAGCAGAAGGTTCCGTAGAAAAGGTGGTTGAATTCTACGGGTAATTACTGAGCTAAATGGCTACCCGTCATGGGTCAATGTATCAATGATCTTAGGTTCGAGGTAAAAGGGGATAGGAGCACTGTAAAAGTTGTGGCCTGGGTCAGAGAGGAGCCCTAGTGTTATGATAGTCTTGGACTCTACTCAGCACGAATAAACACCACTACAAACAAACAAACAAACAAACAAACAAACAAGTTGCAACTCGCTCAATCTCGTACACACCACTTTGCCGTGACGAAATCCGGGGGTCAATTCCTAAAGCAGGAAACACAGCACCCGGGGCTGACGAGATCCCGATGGCCATCCTCCTTATAGCCTGGTCCCTCGTCGGAGAATACGTCTATTCGCTCTTTGACAGATGCCTCTCTCTTGGCCACCAACCTGTCTGCTTCTGACAAGCCGTTTTAATCATGCTTCAGAAGCCAAATAAAACAGACCTATCCTCTCCCCGCTTATACTGCCTGATAGCGCTTCTCTCTGTACTTGGGAAGGGGCTAGAGCGGCTGATAGCCAAATGCATAGCTTAGATCGCGGTGCAAAACAAAATACTAACCACCCAGAAGTTTGGCGCCCTTCCCGAAAGCTTAGCCGTCGATCTTATTACCTGTCTTATGACGTCGAAAGAGCTTTGTTCGAGGGACGTACCGCCAGTATGCTGACGTTAGATGTAAAAGGGGCTTCTGACGCTGTCCTCCCAGGCCGGCTTGCCCGACGCATGCGGGAGCAAGGTTGGCCAGAGTTCCTTGTCAAGTGGATAGCCTCTTTCGCTACTAACCGCTCAGTACGAATTCGTCTCAACGGCGATTTAGGCCCTCTCCAATCGATTAATTATGGCCTCCCTCAAGGCTCTCCTGTCTCTCCCATCCTTTTCATGCTCTATATATCCACTCTGTTCAAGCTAGGAAGCATCTCTCGGACGTTTGGGCATGCTGACGATGTTGCAATTCTTGAGACCCAAAAATCGCCACACGACAACTGCAACTCCCTGACAAAGGCACTGAAAGAAGTCCTAGATTGGGGGGCAGAGAATGGTATTACTTTTGACTTAGTTAAGGCAGAGCTTCAGCATTTCTCACGAAAATGGGCCGATAAGAATCTTGCTAATACTCCTTCGGTAATGCACGCCAACTTCACCGTATCGGAGAAGACAAATCGCCCATACACCAGATGGTCGGAAGTCTATTTTGATAGAACACTTTTTTTAAAATGGCACATCCGCATCCTTGCAAACAGAGCTCTAGCTATGGCAAATGCTGTTTGCAGTCTAGGTAACACACTAAAGGGTGCTCCTATGTTTTTACGCCATGCAGTCACTGCTTGTGTACTACCCATCGCCTGTTACGGAGCCGAGACATGGTGGCCAGGCCTGACACGTTCTATCTCATCGACCTGGACGGTGGCAAAGTTAGTGAAAGGATATCTCTTCCTCCGAAAGGTTGTAAGAGCTAGCGCAAGAGCAATTCTCCCCGTTTATCGAACAACCTCAGCTAGCGCGCTTTACAGAGAAGCAGGTCTCCCCTTTCCAGAAATCGCGTTGGATTTAAAACTTCGCCACGCCTACCTCCGCATATATGGCCTCGATCCACGGCACCCTCTCCACCGCCGGATTATTTGGATCCTGTTACGGGACCAGCCTGTGGTAGGATACTGGCGCAGCCAGTACAATAACTTGAGGAATTTCGCTTACGATGATAAAGGTTAGGAGCTGATCTGTAAACACTTACTAACCCTGTGGAGAACCCTATGGAGAATAACTGCTGATCATAATCTTCTATTACTGTACCTAGAGCGTATATAGATATACCTGTAGCGCAGTAATTCTCTCAGATTTAGATAATTAACTGATTTTATTTGGGACTTGCTCTGTTGTATTGACACCAATTGATTCCGCAACAGATCCCAAGCCAATAATAATGGGTCTCGCGCCTTTCTGGCTGGGCCTTAAGCCTCCCGCCCACAGAGTATTTGGACCCTCTGGTCAACCCTCCTTGGTCAGCCAAGAAGAGCTGGTGCGCCAGGACCAGACGAGTTACTAGAGCCTCATGCCGCCTTCCAGGGGGTATTCCCTCACATGACATGGCTGTATATTCAGACGGGGGCCGCCGGGAATCAGCTTCTGGCCCTCGCGTTGGGGTGGCGTTGCTTTCCTCTAACAGGTTGCGTAATCTGTCAGGAACTGATACCTCTCGGCCCATCACAGAAGGCCTTCGACGCTGAAGCTGCTGCCGCCCTAAATGCCATAGAGACAGCTCTGGATCTCCCTTCTACAAGATTTGCAAGTAACCTTTGGATAATTTTCGATAACCTCGATGTTGCCCGACAGCTCCTAACAATCCCTACCTGCTCCTCCCAAGAACTGTTTTCCAGATTCGCATCCAAAGCACGAGAATGACCTCATCGTACGCGCCTGCCTCACACTCTGCCAGGTGAAGTCTGGGTTCAATGGATCCCAGGTCACTCTGGAACTCTAGATGTCAAACGATGGGCAGATTAGAACAAGTAAAACCTAGTAATGCAAATTATAAGACATTTTTTTTTGATTGTGACATCGTCTGGAGATACCGGTTTCGGGGTATGATGTTTCGCTTAGGATATGGTGATCCGGAGGCTCAATTTTCCAACATGAGATATCTTGGTCTTAAATTTGTATAATTTGTTTCATCATGTACATTTTTTGGAAACAAGCAGAAATTGATCTATTCTGGAAAGACAGGATCTAGAAAGATATACAGGGAAGGACATAGAGAAGATAATAATGTAATGAGATACTTTTTGACTTCACGATCTTTTTTCAATTGACACTCTGTCAAAAAATAGTTTGTTTGGAACCGACCAATCCTTATGTTGAGAATTACTAGGTGTTTGGTTGATACATGTTTTGGAGTTACTTGTTTTTGATATGGACACAGACGTTTCGCTTGGAATATGGTGATAAGCAGTCTCAAACTTCTGACTGAAGATGTTCCATTCTTAGATACGAGTAATTTGTTTCATAGGGGCATGTTTGGAAGTAAGCAACAAATGGTCTTTTTTCTGAAAATAAATAATCTAGATAGAAACATGGAGAGAGGAAAATATATACCATTTTTACATCTTACATTTTTCTCAATTGACCCTCTGAGTCTAACATGGTAGCATTACTCTAAGAGATCTTTGAATTCCACGAACTCATTTTTTCCCTTACAAAGGAAATAGCATTACGCTCCCTCACAAAGGAGTCACTGACCTCTGCGTTCCATCTTTTCATTACCCGGAGACGCTCACAAACTCTCTGATTAAAAGGTGACAGGTCATCAACATGAGTTCATCAAAAATCGTTCTAACCAACAGCTCCGACTGGAGACCATGGCTATTCGTCATTAAAACCATGGCAGTAAGTGGCGGAGTGTGGAAGTATATTTATCCAGATCTTCGAACACAAATCGCAGAGCCAACTCGCCAAGTGGCGCCTTCACCAGCTGAAGCTAGTTCAGTAGAGGGACACACGACTTTCGCAACTCTTTCTTCAGATGAAGGAGAAATCTTCAAATTACTCTATAACGAATACAAGGAAAGCCTTTCACTAGCAAGACAGGAGATGGAAACACTCAAAACGATCAGAAACCACCTTGTAACTTCAGTGAGCAAAGATAATATAGTGTACATCGAAACAAAAGATACGATCTACGACATGTTAGTAGCCTTAAAAAAACGACTGCCTCCGACAGAGGAAGCTCGAAAACTGAAGGTTATTGATAAGTATCAAAGGCTTCGGCAGTTTGACAGAAATACTGATGTTGAGGAGTGGTGTAAGGAGTGGGAGACAACCTATGCAGATGCCGTAGCCCTTGGACTACCAGAAGTATCGGAAAATCGTTCACAAAACGACTTTGCCATCGCCTTGAACACCATCGACGAGGCCTATGCAACCGCCCAACAATTTTGGCTTAGACAACTATCCAAAGAATCATCGGGTAAAAGTGTTCCTTCGTTATATGATATGGTCGAAGACTTCAGAAACAATTATCGTCGAAACCAAGCACTTAAAGCGAGTGTTAGGATGGGAGCGTTTTCAGCATTTTCGGAAGAAAAGAGAAATGTAGGCGATAAAGATTCAGATCAAAAATCACTGAAGTCTTGCTTGTGTGGAGGTCAGCATAGGTATAAAAACTGTTTTTATATCACACCATCAGAACGTCCACAGGGCTGGAAAGGGAGTGAGAATATCTTCAGAGAAATTAACACGAAGGTTGGGTCTCTGAGGAATAGGGCGGGAAAGCCGTTAAAGAGCTGGTTTCTTAAGACATTTAAGTATGATGGTTTCGGGAACCCACCCATTCAACCTGGAACAGATGCACCTGAGGAGCCGGCGAGGTCAAAGTCGCTCGGGGTTTTTACCACGTCTTCATCCTTTGAAACAACTTCTAGCGAGGACTACAAGCTGTATCACTCATGGACTTTGGATGGTGCGTCGGACACCCACGTCTGCAACGATCCGGCAATGAGTGACTGGGTAACGACAAGAAATGCGACTACAGACGATGTTATTTTCGCAGGAAAAACCTCATATCCCATCGAGGCATTTGGAACAGTGACGGTAGAAGTTCAGACAAATGAAGGACCCGCTGTAATTCAATTACAGAATGTTGCGCTGGCGCCTGGTTTTATGACAAACCTTGTGTCGTTGGACATACTAAACAGTAAGGGAGTGCATTGGAACTCGGAAAATCCTGGTGTACTTCACCGAGACCAAAAAGACTTTTGCCGGTTACAGAGAGTGGGAAAACACTGGACATTGCAGAAAGACGTCCGTAATCATGGTGCCTTCTCCTCTACCTCAAGCCACGCTCCTCGAACTGCTAATATCACTGCCAAGGAAATCCACTCAATCCTTGGTCATGCTGGTACCGAGGTGATTGACCAAGTAAAAGGCAGTGAAATAAATATTGATTGCAAAGTTCCTTGCCCAACGACTATTGAGTGCGAAACATGCTCATTAACAAAGGCAAAGAAGCAGATCTCAAGGCGAAAAGAGGTTGAGCGGGAATCAGACGGTAATCCTTTTTTTCGAATAGCCTGGGATATGATTGAGTTTGAGCGATCCTATAACGGGGATAATTATGGCAGTCATATTCGATGTCGCGAGTACAAATTTGAGTTTTCAGGTACACATCCGACGAAGCCTGGGGCTCTGAAATTCTTCAAAAAGATTATTATATTCATAGAAGAAAATCTCGGATACAAGATCCGCTTTTGCAGACTGGATGGTGAAACGACGTTCGGTCGGGATTTTCGTGACTTCATGGCAGAACGTGGAATATCGGAAGAACGTACAGCTCCTTACACTCCTGAGCAAAATGGAGGATTAGAGCGATCTGGGGGAGTAATAGATATAAAGGCTCGGTCATTTATTATCGGGGCAAAGTTACCGACAAATCTTTGGAACGAAGCCTTTAATACGGCAACATACATCAAAAACCGTACTCCACATCGAAATCTGGGATGGAAAACTCCCTATGAAATCATTTATAAAAATCAACCTACTTACGCGCACATGCACCCATACGGCTGCAGAGCCTATGTCTTGGAAAATAAAATAC
Source organism: Podosphaera xanthii (assembly GCA_028751805.1). NCBI lineage: Eukaryota > Fungi > Ascomycota > Leotiomycetes > Helotiales > Erysiphaceae > Podosphaera > Podosphaera xanthii. The sequence goes on from JAPWIX010000001.1 coordinate 10,708,876, forward strand.
CTAACAAGTTGAAGATGCTTCCGCGTGCTCGCATTGGGTATCTGGTTGGTTATGATTCCAGAAATATTTATCGAATATGGATACCGAGCAAGAAAAGGGTAATCCGAACTCGGGATGTGACGTTTGATCATGCATCATTTTGGACACCAGACGATCTGGACATCGGAGACATGCTTAAAGAGTCAGCAAATGATGTTATAAGATTGCTCGAGTTACCACAAGGTGATGCTCAAGAATTGGTAGATGAGGAGGATATTTCGGAGTGTATTGGGATGGAAGAAAGAATGACGGATGGAATTGTCGGAGGTTCGAGGGAACTAGGGGAGAATAACGAGGTGTCGGGTTGCATATTTGGTGTCGGGCATAATCATGAAGTTGAAATAAATGCACGTGATAATATTATTGCGTACCTCCCTTCGCCTAGGGATACCCCCGAGCCACCGCGTCACACTTCAACATAATCTCTTTCCGACGCATACACCTCTATCTATTCTCCATCCCTTCGAGCATCTTTTACTCATTCCATAGAGCTCTTACCGATATGTCTCAATCCCTCCCATTGATCCCTCCCCTTCCCCGCCCACCTACATCCGCTCCCGCGGTTGGAGAGAGCTCGCTGACAAAACTGCTATTGTCAACTACCTCCGCTGCCAACACCAGGAACCAGGAAGCTACTCTCCTGTTCCAGAACATAGCATCCGTACTCGACGACGCAATCTGCGAGATTGTTTTACCCCAACATCTTCAGAAATCTTTTCGTGACTTCATATCTGATCTGAATACTGTAGCCCGAAGGCACTTTGAAAGCCATGTCAGAGGTTTACCTCGCCCATCGACCCCCTATAGCACAAATGTAGGCGAAAAAATCAACTCAAAAAACCCACTCCATGGAGCTACAAACGCAAATGCCAAACAAACAGCGGAAAAACAAACTTCGTACGCAGCTGCAGCTGCAGTGGCAGTTCTAAGACAGAGGCAGCGGCCGCACAGTAATCAAGCCCAGCCCAAACCCCCCAAAGATACAAGCCCCCAAAAGCTCCAAGAAGATGACCGTATCTTTGTTCGTGCTCATCCTGACCATACATGCTTGGCAATGTCACCTTACGCAGTAATGCTGCAACTAAATATGTTCCTCAAGGAGAAGCTTGTTCGTGAAGTTCAGAAGATCAGATCTGGATTTGCAATCTGCCCCGCCTCCGCCCCCGCTCATGAAACCTTGCTCAGCCGAATAAGTGAAATCCAGGCCTTACTATCAACAGGGGGAGAATGCAAAGTTGAAAAGCCGGTGCAATACTCGGCATTCAAACTTTCCGGAGTGCCGCGCTCGTTTATGGGCTACGATGGAACAAAAGTCGTCCTTAACGAAATTACGGCGACAACCATAGCTAGCGCCTTAACAGATCTTACCAATGCAACACCTGCTAATATACTAGAATGCAAGGGCGAAACTGATAACCAGTACACACACCAAAAGAATTGGATAGCACTATTTCCCGAAGGCTCTCACCTCTCCAAAAGCCTGCCTTTGTTTGGCGTACGAGTTGCCACAAAACTCTTGCCCAAGAGGATGAAAACTCCTCAGTGCGGGAAGTGTTTCGCCTGGCACAATGAACGCGCTTGTGCCAGAGCGCCTCGCTGTAGAATATGTGGATCTACTCAGCATAACGAAGCCAACCATAAAAGCTGTGATCCCTCTAGAGTACATAACTGTCCTCCAAAATGTGCCAATTGTCATGGACCTCATGCCGCAGACTCACTTGAATGTCTTCTAAGGCCAGGAAAAAATAATGTCTTACCCTCAAGGACCCAAACAGCACAGATTTGACATGCAGCAGTAGCGGCAAGACTCCGCCTCAAGGCAGCTCACCGTGTCGTCGTGGGTGCACCAGCCACCGAAAAAAACAGCAAAGACAAAGACAAAGCTCCAGTTCCACAATCTCAACCTCAACCATCTCCTGCAGCTAGCAACACTCCATACTCCCCTTCCGCTTCCCAAAATAAATTTGCATGTCTAGAGCATTCCGTTCAAGAGCACTGTGAGGACAACACCATGGAAATATATGAGTACTAGAGACCCAATATTAAAAATACTCTCCGTCAATGTAGGGCGCAGTTCAGCGGCGCATATTCTCTCACTTGAAAATGCCTTTAGAATTGATTCGGATATTTTGCTAATCCAGGAACCATATATAAACAGAGATCTCTCACAGAGGATCACCCAAAAGCACCCTTCATTCCAATGCTTCACTCCGATCGACGACTGGTCACTCCGACCGCGAGTTCTGACTTACATAAGAACAAATACAGGACTTGTGGCAATACAAACCCGTCCAACTAACTTTTCTCTACGGGAACAGAGGGATGTTCTGCTTCTCCAGATCCAGTCACCAGCTGGGTCCGGTGTCTTGATCGTAAACGTATATAATGCCCCCCCTGGAGCCACCAATCCGGGAGACGGAGTCCAGGCACTCATTTCTTTAACTAATCTTCATATCACCCCGAGAACTATCCTTGTAGGGGATTTCAACATGCACCATCAAGACTGGCACCCGTCTCATCGGGGCCCTTTCTCTCAACAAGCAGATTCTTTCATCAATTGGACACAATCAACAGGTCTGACATTTATCTCCGATATAGATGTCCCTACTCATAATCGAGGCAATGTTTTAGATCTTTGTTTTGCCTCAAGTTTACTTATAGCTGAAGGGACTTCGGCAGCAGTTCAACGAGACTTAGATGTGACGTCAGACCACTCCCCCTTACTAATCACTGTTCCATTCAGAAATAGAACTCTCCCCCCGACACAAAGACTCCGCTTTGCTACTATCAACCAAGATGTTTTCCTCTCGCTCCTACGTAGTAGACTTGAAGGTCTGCCACCATTTACCAATACGTCCAAAGTTTGTATAGATGAAAGGGCAGAAGAGTTAATAAAAGTCTTACAGAACGCCTACGAAGGATCTGCAAAGAGAAAAATGCCTCATAATAGAGGCCAGCCGTGGTGGGATCTGTGCTGCAAAGAAGCACGAGAAAAATATCGGAGGATAGCCCGCAGCGGAACTGTAACTCTGACAGATAGAAAAGAATACCGGAAAGTTATCTACGCTGCAAAAAGCAATTTCTTCCAAAAAAAAGCTAGAATCAGTCAGCAACTCTAAAGAACTGTTTGATATCACAAAGTGGCACAAATCAAAAGGAGCATATCGCACTCCTCCTCTGGTTGATCCTACCTCACCTGGCAGTCTTCCGGCGGAGACACTAGAAGATAAAAGAGATGTTTTAGCTAGAAATCTCCTGTCGAATCAATCAACTACTGTCGATATACCACTCTCTACTCCGACTGTGGCTCTAGCCTCTCTCCCATTTCCCGCAATCACGCCAAAAGAGGTTTCGGAAGCCATACTTAACGCCGGGAACACTACCCCAGGTAAAGACGAGATTCCCACAGCAGTTCTACGACTGGCATGGCCGCTAATCACGTCCATGGTTCAAGAACTGTTTCAAGCTTGTGTAGATCAAGGCTATCACCCACGATGTTTCCGCACTGCGATTTTGGCTATCATTGGAAAACCAAATAAAGCAGATATGACTTCACCTCGTTCCTATAGGCCGATTGCCCTTCTATTGGTTCTTGGTAAAGGGCTGGAAAGACTGATCGCCAGGCGAATGTCATGGATTGCCATTGAATATAAAGTACTTCCCTGACAACAATTTGGGGCGTTGCCTCTCCGCTCATCGGTAGATTTAACGACCTGCCTTACCAATGATGTCGAGGCTGCACTAGCTAAGGGTTGGACTGCTTCCATGGCAACGCTGGATGTCAAGGGTGCATTCGACGGCGTTCTTCCAGGAAGACTTGTCCAAAGACTTAGGGAACAAGGTTGGCCAAATTATCTTTGTCGTTGGGTTGGCTCCTTTGCAACAGAACGTAGTGTATGCATTAGACTGGATGGTGAAATTGGAGCCCCCCGATCAATTGATTGTGGACTTCCACAGGGCTCTCCTGTTTCCCCAATCTTGTTTATGCTTTATATCTCCCCCCTATTTAAACTGGATGGTTTTCAAAAAGATGCATTTGGATATGCAGATGATGTAGCAATACTCAAGACATCGCCATCTCTGGACGAAAATTCTCAAAATATTTCTGATGCAGTAGAACAAGCTCTTGCTTGGGGCACCAAAGAAGGTGTCACATTTGATCCTGGGAAGTCGGGACTCTTACATTTCTCTAGGAGGCACAAGGATAAAGACGTCCATCCTGATGTAGTGACCAGCTTCTCCACTATTTCTGAGGATAGACAGAAACCATACCTGAAGTGGCTGGGGGTGCATTTTGACAGAAAACTTACCTTCAAATACCATGCGCGAATACAAACCGCTAAAGCCTGCAAAGTTGCTAGCGCACTCCGCTGTCTTGGAAATACTAACCGAGGGGTCATACCAAGGCTCTCTCGTCAAGCAGTTACAGCCTGCGTTCTACCAATCGCCCACTTCGGAGCGCAGAGCTGGTGGCCAGGTAAAACTCGAATCAAGGGACGCAAGATAGTGAGTAACCGAGTAGGCATACACTTAAAGATGTTAGAAAAGGTGCACAACAGTGCTGCCCGTGTCATCTTACCAGTTTATCGAACCACCCCAAGTAACGCCCTCTTACGTGAAGCTGGCCTTGCACCAGCGGAACTTGCGCTCGATAACATAGTTAAGAGAGCAGCTATCCGTACACGAAGACTTGATCCCCGTCACCCTCTTTATGTACGCACCCAGAGAGCTCTCCGTACGCCTGCCTTAACCCGATTAGCGCGTTCTTGCAGAGATATCCCACTATCAGAAACCTTTAATCCCCTAGTTAACCCCCCATGGGAAATCGAAGAGCCATTGCAGGATTCACTCCAACATATTGGTGCGTCTACCAGAACAGAGACGGCAGTAGATTCCTTTCGAGAATTTCTGAGGACCGTTCCGACCAGTGACCTAACAGTATATTCGGATAGGTCAAAACTAGCAGATTGCAGTACAGGAGGTGGCTTTGTCATTATACAGCTTGGTCGACAGATTTATACTAAAGCCTTTTCTCTCGGAAAACACAAAGAGACTCTAGATGCCGAAGTTTACGCAGCTCTTGAAGGAATTTGAGTAGCCACTGCTCTTCCGACAGCCCGATTTGCCACCAACCTCTGGATATTTATTGATAATATTGACGTGGCAAGGAAATTTTTGACCAAAACAATCAGCTCTTCTTCTCAATCCGTCTTCCAAGATGCCCTAGAGGTCAACAGGACATGGAAAAAACGGATGAGGTTACCACACACAAGTATGGGGGAAATCCGTGTCCGATGGGTCCCTGGACATGCAGGAATAGAAGGAAATGAAATGGCAGATAAAGAAGCCAAAAAAGGCGCTACAATGCCTTTCCCAAACCTCATCTCGAAGCTATCAAATGCATCCCTCTCTCGCTGGATTTCAGATCAGAATAAACTGACGCGGGGAAAATGGTGGGACGAGAATATTCCCCAGTCATACTCCGAGCTTAAAATAAAAATCGCTCCACGCATTCCCATGGAGCTCTCTCTTAATAGGAAAGCCCTGGGTCGTTTAATTGCTGCTAGAACTGGACATGGTGATTTCTCCGCATATCATATCCGCTTTAAACATCAAGGCGCAAACCTACACTGTAAATGCGGGTCATTGAAAACCCCGAGACATTTCTTCTTTTGCAGAATTCTGAGACGTCGGTCTGGCCGCCCTGAGGGGCCAATCAACGAACTTCTGCCCAAGCTACTAGGCACGCCAGAAGGGGCTGTCACATTAACAAACTGGCTAATCCAGGCTCAATTTTTTGAGCAAATATGTCCTCGTTAGGAGGAATTGTAAAGTTATATTTGATTGGGGGCTCCTAGAAGTGCAAGGTGGAGCGGGGGAGAAGGACTGAGTGATCACCAGTCGCGAGTAAAGGGAAGACTTATGTATGTCACTGCTTAGAGCCCACGATATTCTCTGTGCGCAGTTTCAGATAACGCTGCATAGCCGTGTAATTAGACTGTAGTCAAAAACTCTAGGGCTCTGGCCCTAGCGTCCTATATCCCTGCAAGGATAGATATCACGTGTCCTGGGGCACTTGACTTATCACCCCAGACGTTAAATAATATCATCATCATCATCACCCCCGAGCCACCGCCGGCTGGGATAAGCGACAACTTGAATACTAGCGCCAACGATACCAACAGTTATCAAAGTGCATTAGTTGAGGGACAAAATAACATACCACTACCCGGTTCTACCACTGGAAGCCGTGTTTTCCAAGGAATAGATCCACAAAACATTTTGGAAGGAAAACGTTCAAGAAGAAATGCCCACTCAGCTCAAAAACTTACGCGGTGTTCAGGTTATCATTACGCATTTTCACTAGCTATCCGAGTCCCAGAAAAGGTTCGTATCCATCGAAATACCCTTCCTCAAGCACCTAGGACGTTCCGTCAAATTAATAAACATATACACTCAGCACAGTTCAAACAAGCCTGCGATAAAGAAATGAGCACTCTTTTTGAAAAGAAGATGTTTGATTACGTTGACGAGAAAGATGTCCCTGAAAACGAAATCACTCTACCTCTTATGTGGGTATTAAGCTACAAGTTCGATGAGGACGGCTTCCTAACTAGGCATAAAGCTCAGCTTGTAGCACGAGGCGATCTTGAATTCAATCAAGATGACACTTACGCTTCTACCCTTGCGGCACAAACTTTCAGAGCAATGGCATCGATTGCAGCAGCCTTCGACTTAGAGATAAAACAGTATGATGCTGTTAATGCCTTTGCAAACGCAAAATTGCCTCATCCAGTGTATTGTAAGTGTCCAGAGGGCTACGAAAAAGAAGGAAAAGTAATGAAAGCAACCCACGCGATCTATGGCCTACAAAAATCACCACTGTTGTGGTACAATGAGATTACTCTTGACTTGAAGAAACTAGGCCTTTCACCTGTGCCCGAAACTAGTTGTCTCTTTAAAAACGATTGGCTACTGGTAATGATATATGTCGATGATCTTTTACTAATGTATCATTCTCGATACGAAAAAAAGTTTCTTAAGCTACAGGCCCAACTATTAGCACTCTATGAATTTCGCGTCATAGGGGATGCCAGTCATTTCATAGGCATCAGAATCTTACGTAACAGATTAAATCGTAAGTTGTGGCTAATCCAGGATAGCTACATCGAAAAACTTTCAGAAAAGTTAAGCATCAAAACAGATAAGATACCCAAGACACCTCTACCTCTAGGAGTTGATTGGTCAACTTGGAACGAAAATGCGACCCCGAATGAAATATCTGCTTATCAGCAAAGAGTTGGGAGTATTGGATTTGTTTCTTTTGCTACACGACCAGATATTTCCAAAGCTGTTTCCGACCTCTAGGGGGTGCTTCATAACCCATCTCCAGAACAATCAAAAGCTGCTGAACATTGTCTTCAATATCTTGTAGGTACTAAGCACCTAGCTCTAGAATTCGACGGCCTATCTCAAGGACAACGTATCTTCGGAGCATATAGCGACTCTGCCTTCGCAGATGATATCAATAATAGGTATAGTTCTCACGGTTTTTGCTTCTCACTCTACGGAGGGCCTATTCACTGGAAAGCTATCAAGGGTAAGACAGTCACCACATCTTCTACAGAAGCTGAACTTCTTGCGATTACATTTACTGCTAAAGAATTCATTCGATGGGTACGCCTCTTTTCCCATCTCAATTTCAATCTCCAAGAAAAACCAACGATATGCTGCGATAATCTTCAGACCATCCGTATACTCACGAAGGAAGCTCCAAAATTGGAGACAGCATTAAAACATGTCGAAATCCACCAAAATTGGCTTCGACAAGAGGTGCAATTAGGGCACATACAAGTCGACTATATTAATACAGCCGATATGGTTGCGGATGGATTTACCAAAATTCTCCCAGCGTTGAAACATGCAAACTTCATACAACAACTTAATCTCTACGACATCAGCACGAGGATACAGAGCCATTAATTCATTTTTAGTATTTCTTATTAATTAGATTCGCTCTTATATGCCAGGAATACCCTCAATTGTTGCTGATTTCAGCTATCCCTGGGGGGGTGTGTCAAACAATAGTTTGTTCGGAACCGACCAATCCTTATGTTGAGAATTACTAGGTGTTTGGTTGATACATGTTTTGGAGTTACTTGTTTTTGATATGGACACAGACGTTTCGCTTGGAATATGGTGATAAGCAGTCTCAAACTTCTGACTGAAGATGTTCCATTCTTAGATACGAGTAATTTGTTTCATAGGGGCATGTTTGGAAGTAAGCAACAAATGGTCTTTTTTCTGAAAATAAATAATCTAGATAGAAACATGGAGAGAGGAAAATATATACCATTTTTACATCTTACATTTTTCTCAATTGACTCTCTGAGTCTAACACACTCAGAGTCTAACCCTAGATAACACCCTAGCTGACAGAGCCGCGAAAGACGCTGTGGCTGTGCCTCCGCCCCCTCCCTCCCCGCTCACATTTGCCTCGGCCAAAACCTCAAACAATCTAACGGAAGCGGCCTAGAAAGATGACCGGGTACAGCATGCCCTCCGATCCTATCAAGACTTAGACATCGACTTCGACGTGGGCTGCCCTGCGGAACTCTCACTTCCTCGGCAACTTGCCGCTCACAAATACGCTGCGCGCTCTGGACACGGAGATTTCGCTTTCTACCATCCCCGCTTTGGTCACGACTCCGCGCACACAACTTGCCGTGGCGGCGAACTCAAGCCGCCTTTACATTGCCTGCACTGCAGGCTGTAGAAATTTGGAAGGGATTAGCAACAGTTTTTTAAGACTGATTAGGCACTTATCACGATCTTGCAGATTTTGGAATGTAAGAGGCTGTTAATCGTAAGCTATGGAGTTCTTTATTACTCCAGCTTAGAAAACAGATCGCTATATATATAATATCTATCTAAAGAAACAGAAATCTAGTGATTTGTGTTAATACGGTTTAGCGTATTTACCAGCCTCACAACTTTATGGAAAGATTAGTACGTGCAGATCTACGTGAGTGCAAACAACTATCACATCCAAAGTTGGACGTTACTTTTTTCATGATAGCAATCATTTCAACACTCCTCCTCACTTTGTACCAAAGATATGGGTGCACAAGTGATTAAATCTCGGTTTCGGTAATGCCTTTGTACATATATCAGCCAAATTTTCAGCTGATGGAACATGTAACAAGATAAGCAATCCATCATCGATCAGTTCTCTAGTAAAGTGATAAGCAATGTCAATGTGCTTTGTAGCATCACTCAATCTTGGATTGTTAGCAATATCAATAGCTGAATTGTTGTCCGTAAACAAGGCTGCTGGTATATCTTTGTCAACAAGCTGATGAAGACCACGCACAATCCAAATGAATTGTTTAGTAGCAAGAGAGATAGCCATATACTCCGCTTCACAAGTTGAGTGAGCTACAGTACGCTGCTTTCTAGAACTCCAGCTAAACGTAGAATTTCCTAGCTGAAAGAGATAGCCAGCAAAACTTTGTCGAGTGTCAAGAGAATTTCCGTATGATGCATCACAAAAACCATTGAGTACCAGGGGAGATTGAAACTTGTATGTTAGCTTAAGATCTCTGGTTCCCTTTAAGTATCGAAGTACTCGTTTTGCTGCTCCTAGATGAGTGGATGATGGGTCCGAATTATATTGTGAGAGATGAGTGACTGTGTACGCAAGATCAGGGCGAGTTCCAGTCGCGATGTACATTATAGATCAGATTATTTGCTGATACAGAGTGGCATTGACCCTAGGCTCTCCATTTGCCGCTACCATGAGTCTTTGGTTTGACTCCATGGGCGTGGAGACTGGGTTGCAATCTTGCATAGAAAATCTATCCAGGACTCTATCAATGTATGCGGTCTGAGACAAGTTGATACTTACATTTGAGTACTCAATTTGTGTCGGAATGTTAGTGGTAATCAGATGGAGTATTTGGAGTTTAAGGGCAGGAAACTGGGAATATGATTATATGATTAGGCAATCGGATCGCATGGCACAGACTGTATTAGTATATTTGGAGTTGGGGGAGAAAACTTGTAGAATAGAGAACCACAATCAGTTAGAATTCTACATCTTTGCATACCACCGTCGATAACGCGTGTCGTGCACTTGAATTATCTTGGTAACTTACCGCTGAGCCTAAGCCATTGAGAACTTCGACCATAAAGACTCTTTGATCACGCTTCGCAGCATCAGGTTCAGTACTTGTCCAATCACCACCATACGAAGTTCAAGCAACCGATCCTTTGCACCCACTGTTCATACAGTTACTCTATAACAGTGGTTATCTAGACTAGCCTACCTTCCAATTTGGTTGACACCAATCCGGCGTAGTCAACCGACACTGATCAGTTTCGATCTCTCAATATCGATTTTTCAATTTCGATTTATCAAGTTTCGTATCGTTTCGTTTATCCAATACCGACTACGCATCAACAGATCAGCAAGGTTAAAGGAATAAATACAATTAAAGCATACTGATATCACCGAGATGGCTTCATCAAATGTTGCTGAAAGTTCCTCAAAAGTCAAATGGGACACAGCCAAGCCGTCCAGTACCAGTCAGTCGATAAGCTCCGACAATAATAAATTTTCCAAAGATGATCCTGTAGTTCCCGGAGATAGTGCCACGACAGAATACATTCAACGACATTACGATGGTTACATAAAGTACGACTTCAAAGGGGAGCAACTTTGGGAGGCGTTTGTTGACGATTTTGCTGAATTTTCGACCCCAGATCACTGGCTTCGAGGGGACAAGCTTACCACTAGGGCGTTCAGAGACATGCTTCGGTCTAGAGGTGTCTTCATCGTCAAAGAAAAGGGAGCCAACACAATCTCAAAGCGCCTGGCCGAGCTTGTAAATAGCAGCGACTTCCCTGACTGGGATAAAAACGACCGCGAATACCCACGAATCGCGCATCTTGTTGATGAGCTGACTCTTCCAAATATGCAACAATTAAGAATCAGCGAAGGTCAAGTCGAACCTTTAGGTACACCGAACTCTCAATTTTCCGGACAAGAAAAGGGGAAAGATCCAATACGACAAGAGCAGCTACGACAAGAACCGGAAACTTCAATGCCGTACTCATTTTCTGGTCAGCCAGTGCGACATAATAACGGCCAGAACAGGGAAAGAAATAAGTATTGGAGTGATAGCATCAACCAGCTTGACGGTCGACCCTCTCGTAATCAACCTTATTACGACAACAACCCGCCAGTCAGACATGCACGAGTGCAAATTCCATCACAACCATCAAACTTCCTCCAATTAGGCTCGTACGAGATCTGTCCGTATACCAAGGAAATTTCAATGCTGGAAAGAGGTTATCCTGACAAGCTAAAATACCGAGGTGATGGGGATACTTTTGACTACAAACTTCAGATCTTCCTGAGCCGATGTAAGCAAGCAGCAATTCCATTTGATGCGACATCGAACGCTTTCTCAGTGATGCTCGCGGACATGCCACTGAATTTCTTCTACTCACACGTTGATAACACGCCGAATCCATCACTTGAATCCTATTGCTCGGCAATTAAAAACCACTTTGAGAATTTTGAGTATCGTCGAAATCAACAGGATGCTTGGCACGCACTCAAGCTTGAAGATATAATTAGCTTGCACCCTGGAAAAGCGCTCTCTCACTGTGTATCAACGTTGCTACAAAAGATTGACGAGATGAAATTCGGATTACCCTCAGGTCTGACCAATGATGAATTGATACACCACAAGATCCGAAGTGCTTGTGAAGACCACCCAGCGCTTACCAGTGTTTGTGATAGATCATCTGCGACCGTCAATGGCTTAGTAAGTGACTTACAAGCGTCAGCGATGAAGTATGACCGTCGGCAGTTGAAACAACAAAAGGCTGGAAATACTTTTATCACCGATCGTCAATACAATGTCAATCGAGATAAAGGAAAATGGACACAACAGCAAAGTAAAAAGACCCTGCCGAAGTTTCCCAAGGGATGTATTGTGTGCAAAAAGTCGTCATGCTGGTCTAAAAACCACCCAAAGCATGAAATCGACGAGGCCTTCAGAAATCTGAAAAATAATACTCCAGCATATGAAAAGGCATTCCATCAATACATTCTCGAGTGTGAGGAGAAACAATTAAATCCTGAAGCCTTTGAAAATAAAGATTTTGATGACGAATCCCCTGAACAATCTGAAGATGAAAAGTGCGACATCTACACAAGTATGAACTCAAGTCAACCGTTACCTGAACACCATTTTTCGGAAATTTTCTTTGCTACAGAAGCGAGCCTTGAAGGTCAAAAAGCAATTGAAACATTATACGATAGAAAGATAAGGCATTGCATGCTCGAAGCATTTCCCGCTGACCAAAAGCTTTGTAAAGAAGATAACAAATGTCTTCATGATGACCAACCCAAAGATACCTGGCTCGTGTCACCCAGGTACGGGAACCATGCATTTTTAGGAATTATTGTGGATACCGGTGCAGCTGAACATTCGACCGGCGGATTTCAACAGTTTACAGCGCTTCAAAAATTACAAGATAGCTTAACACTTGATACATCATCTAATTTGACTTTCAGGTTCGGCAAAGGAACTGCTACATCCATGGGCGCAGCAACAATCGAAACTCCAATTGGCCCTGTTGTCTTCTACATCGTGGAACTCGATTTACCCTTTCTACTGAGTCTGAAAGATATGGATGCCCGTGGAGTCTACTTCAATAATCTCAAGAATCTCATATGTAAGGGTAATGATGAAAGTATCGGCCCGCACTCTATCGTACGCAAATTCGGCCACGCTTTCCTAGTTTGGGGGCCAACATTGTCGACATTTATAGCTGAAAGACTAACTGAATCCGAATTACGACAATTACACCGACGATTTGGCCACCCTTCAGTCGATCGCCTTTGTAATCTGCTTCAGAAATCCGGACATGACGTTCACAGAAAGACAATTGAAAATTTGACAAAATATTGCCTGTCCTGTCAAAAACACGGCGCTTCACCTCAACGCTTCAAATTCAGCGTTAATGACCCTGCTACTCAATTTAATCATTCTGTCTTCGTGGACATATTTTACATTGATTCTGAACCCGTCATTCACATTGTTGATGAGGCCACACGATTCCAAGCAGCTCAATGGCTCCCAAATATTTCCACACAAGCTGTTTGGAACTGCATTCGCCAGTGCTGGATTGATACTTACCTTGGTCCTCCAGACATCATCACCCACGATGCCGGTACTCAATTTACAAGTCGCGAATTCAACCAACTCGCTGCTTCATTTGGTATCTCTACAGAAAGTGTACCAGTGGAAGCACATAACTCAATTGGAATTGTAGAGCGCTATCATGGCCCACTCAGGCGTGCTTACCTGACAATCAAAGAAGAACTAGCAAGTGATACTAACGTGTCGAAACACATGATATTACAAATGGCAGTGAAGGCAGTCAACGACACTGCTGGCCCCGAAAGCCTCGTTCCAACACTTTTGGTATTTGGGGCTTATCCTCGCATGTCAATACTAGATCCTCCCGCTCCAGATATAATTACTCGCGCAAAAGCAGTACAGAAGGCTATGGAGGAAGTAACTAGACTAAGACTTAATCGTCAGGTCTCTCAAGCACTGAAACAGCGCAATGGTCCAAGAACGGATGCCGTCCGAAGCTTGCCCGTCAATGCTCAAGTATGGGTCAAACGAGAAAAAAATGGATGGACCGGACCTTGGACTTTACTACGCGTAGATGGTGAGTCATGCACTGTTCGTACTTCGTCAGGAGACACCAATTTCCGCATGACTGTGGTCAAACCATATTATCGTGATAATGGAGAGAATGACATACACGAAGGACAAAATTTACCAACTCCAGATCAGGTAGCTCAGGAAATAACCACCAGTGACGATGCAACTGTGGATGATATTTATTCAGACAAAAATTCGATGGAAATTGCTAACCCGCGTCGAAACCCTCCTCGTCACCGGAGATTGCTGGGAAGATATCAGGAGAATTTCATAAATACTTTTTCATTCTTCGTGGAAGACCTACTTAATACAGAAGTATTTTTGACAGAAAAAGAGATCCACCATTTGAAACTATCCAACCAATTACGGAAAGAGGGAAAAATCACGGCCCCTGGAAACCCCTTTGAACTAGCAAGACAACAAGAACTCGAAGGTTTAAAACAGCGACAGATCCTTCAGAATTGGCCGCGCGAACTAGCTACTGGGCGCATCTTTGGACTCAGATTTGTCGATGAAGTTAAAAATATCACCACTTCTCCGTACGAAAAATCACGTCTCGTAGTAAAAGCCTTTAATGATACCGACAAACAACGCATCTTAACACAGTCTCCAACGATTCAGCGTGTAAGCCAACGACTCATAACCTGTATCGGCGCTTCCCTTATTTTCAATGGTACCGAAAAGAACCCATCTAAGAAGATATACGATATGTACCTACGCGATGTAACTCAGGCCTACACTCAGTCAACAACCAAGCTCAATAGAAATATATTCGCCAAACCGCCAAAAGAATTAAATTTGCCAAAGGATAAAGTGTTGAAGATCAATGGCCCATTATACGGAGTACCAGAATCAGGGACGCATTGGTATGGCACATACATGAAACACCATACTGAGAAGTTAAAAATGCGCCCATCGACTTAGGACCCTTGCCTACTTCTTTCATCTCATCAAAATTCTTTTGGTTTACTCGGGTTACAGACTGATGACACCTTTTTCGTCTCTAACGGCAACTTTGCGAAAATGGAAGAAGAGCAGATTAAGATTGCCAATATAACGACAAAACCTCGCAAAAGTCTTCGTGATGAAAAACAACTCGATTTTAACGGGGCGGTAATTGAACTGTGTCAATCATATATTGAAATGAGACCTAAAAAGCAGGGCGAACGTATAGAAATTATCGATCAAAGCAACAATGATTACAGTGCAAGATACCGCGAACAAAGAGCCCGCGGTGCTTACATCGCCAGTATTTGTCAACCGGAGGCGTCATTTGATTTATCAGTCGCAGCTCAATATCAAGAACCTTCAATTGAGAATGTAAAACAACTTAACAAACGTCTAAGCTGGCAAATCAAGAACAAAAATCGGGGCATAAAATTCATTGGCTTAGATCTCATGACTGCTAAGTTGTACATATTTGTAGACGGATCATTCGCAGGAAACAAAGACTTATCGTCACAAATCGGCTTCGTCACGGTCCTGGCTAACGAAATTAGCAACGATGGCAAAAGTTTTGTTATTAAAGGAAACATCTTGCACTGGACCAGTATTAAATGCAAACGAGTTACCCGGAGCGTCCTCGCATCCGAACTTTACGGAATGGTCAGCGGAATCGATATCGGCATTGCAGTTAAGACGACACTTGATAAGATCCTCGACAACTTAAGCTTGCCTAACGTACCTATAATAGCATGCACTGACTCCTACTCTTTGTACGACTGTTTAGTAAGATTGGGTACAACTTCTGAAAAACGATTGATGATTGATATCATGGCGCTTCGCGAATCTTACGAAGCAAGAGAAATCACAGAAGTAAGATGGATTGATGGTAGAGATAACCCTGCAGACGCGATGACGAAATTAAACCCAAATACTGCGCTTCAACAACTTGTTGACAACAATGAAATTCGAATAAGAATTGATGGCTGGGTTGACCGACACTAAAAAAAAAAAAAAAAAAATTGCCAGTGTCGGAATGTTAGTGGTAATCAGATGGAGTATTTGGAGTTTAAGGGCAGGAAACTGGGAATATGATTATATGATTAGGCAATCGGATCGCATGGCACAGACTGTATTAGTATATTTGGAGTTGGGGGAGAAAACTTGTAGAATAGAGAACCACAATCAGTTAGAATTCTACATCTTTGCATACCACCGTCGATAACGCGTGTCATGCACTTGAATTATCTTGATAACTCACCGCTGAGCCTAAGCCATTGAGAACTTCGACCATAAAAACTCTTTGATCACGCTTCGCAGCATCAGGTTCAGTACTTGTCCAATCGCCACCATACGAAGTTCAAGCAACCGATCCTTTGCACCCACTGTTCATACAGTTACTCTATAACAGTGGTTATCTAGACTAGCCTACCTTCCAATTTGGTTGACACCAATCCGGCGTAGTCAACCGACAATTTGAATGCCAAGTATCCAATGGAGTGTGCCCATGTCATTGACCTTGAATTCAGATTTGAGAAGGTTGACCATGTCATCCATGAGTTTTCCTTTATCACCAAATAGTACTAAATCATCCACGTATATAGCAATTATGAGTTTGCCAGTATTATGGATTAAGACACATGGGTCAAAAAAGGTAGAAACAAAACCGTGCGGATTGATAAAATCAACCAATCTGAAATACCATTCTCGGGGTGATTGCTTCAGTCCGTAGATACACCGATTAAGGCGAGCCACATGGTTATCTATCCTTTACCCTTCAGGAAGTTCCATATAAATTTCTTCTTTTAATATACCTTATAAAAATGCGGTTTTAATATCGAGTTGTCTAGGTTTCCATCCTTTATTTGCGGATATAGCTAGGAGCAATCGTAAAGACTCAAGCCGAACAACTGAAGCAAAAGTTTCATCATAATCGAGTCCCTGAACTTGGGAAAATCCTTTTGCAACATATCTGGCTTTAAATCGTTCGATTTCACCTTCAGCATCTCCCTTGACTTTGCAAACCCATTTACCATTAACAACTTTCCGCCCTTTTGGTCTTGGAACTATATCCCACACATTGTTCTATTGTAGAGATGCCATTTCATCCTGAAAGGCTTTCTCCCAATCAGACCATTGAGATGAGCTTTGTAACGGCTTGCTAGCCGATGATTCCCTGTAGCCTACGCTGGCTAGCGCAGGCTGAATGTGTAGCTCGACAGGAACCTTCTAGAAGATGCTATGCATGTGCACATTTATTGGAGAGTGGGCACGGGCCATCTTGAAACAGATCATATGATCTGGGCCCCCCACTATTCCTAAGATGCCAAAGCAAAGCAATGACTGGAATTTGAAAGCACTTCAGAGAAGTCTGGAGAATCTTCTAGAGAGAACTGGAGAGAACGGTGATAACTAGTAGGTTCACGAGAATAAGGTATTACAGGGGTCATTGTTTTGTATAAATATTAGACTTGTCTACTGTAGATTTTCTCTCCATAATTGAGTTATAGAATACCATCATTTACCTGAAAGCTTACTGCATCATTATCTGATCTGTGACAAGCTTTTTGCTTCACTGTAACTCTTTGGTTCTCTGACATCTGAAATACTAATCAATGCGCTTTCTTCTTCGATACCATCAACCATATTGATTGATTCAGGTAGACGAGGTGAAGAATGTACACGAGATCTTTTCCACCACTCCCCCGTAATCGTGTCATCAAACACATGAGGTCGTACAGTGCGGTTGGATCTTCTGAGCGTTTCAGCATTGCAGTTAAAATCAGATGAATGGGAATGTGGAGTAATTTCCGCAACATTTAAGGGATTGTCATTTGAAGGTGCGGCTTCTGACACTTGTTGGTATGGATTATGCTCGACTGTATGAATTATATTGCTTGCACAATTTGTATTTGGACGTTCATTTGAAGTAAACACTTTATCCAGAACAACTGATTGTGGTGGTAACGAAGTAGTGATAGGAAGTCGCTGGTTTGAATAATTGACACCAGAATTGGTGCTATTTTTTTCATCCACATGTGGCGGAAATTTGACATCAGCTGAGACAACTACTCTACCATATTCATGAAAGAAAACACGGTAATGATGTGGCACCTTGGTGTATCCTACGAATATACCTCTTACAGCCCTTGGTAGCAGCTTACAACCTGAAGTACGCTTAGCTTCCAGTATGTGAACAAAGCATGCTCTGCCAAATGGCTGAAGATGTTTAATAGTGGGTTTTACGCCATTGAAGGCCTCAAAAGGTGTCCGCCCACTAACGGAACTATGAGCTATTCGGTTTTTGGTGTATATGAAAGTTTCGACCGCTTCAGCCCATAACCGTTTATTGGTAGTGCTTGTTAGCATGGCGCGTATACTCTCGCCGATGGAACGATTTAACCTTTCGGCGACGCCATTAGATTCAGGAGAATAGGGAAGAGTCAAGTCATGATTTATCCCCTTCAGATCTAGGTATTTTGAAAATTTTTCATTTACATATTCACCACCATTATTGGTTCTCAACGATTTTACTCGACAGTTATTTTGGGTTTCAATCTTGGTGATCATATCAATTGTTGCTTGAACAGCATCAGATTTAGATTTTAAGAGGTGGACCCAAGAATAACGAGTTGCATCATCAATGAATGAAATATAATAACGAGAATTACACAGAGATACCATTGGGAACGGACCACAAAGGTTGGAATGCAGATATTCTCCTGGTGTAATTGATCTCGAAGTAGCTGCATGAGGTTTACTGTGAGTTGACTTAGACAGAGCACAGGCCTCGCAGTGAAAGTCTTTAGGACAATCAGGAATATTATTGGAATCCTGAATTAACTTATCTGTTTTAGATATAGTTGAAGGGGCAGAGTGGCATAATGCTTGGTGCCAAAAAGAGTAGGTAAGATATGCAATTTCTTTAATTGGTAGATTCAACTCCGGTATAACCGGTAGAGAGCCACAGAAGATTGCTTCAAGCTAGACCTTTTTGTCTTTAATGACACGCATTACGTTACCATCATCATAAAGTTTATAGCCTTTAGCTCTTTCTTTTTTCCATGAAAAAAGAGGGTGTTTAAGTGATGGCACATACAAGACATCTCTGAGACGAAATGAAGAAATAGATTTATCTGATAATACACAATTCAACACAATAGATCCTTTCCCCAAGATTTTCATCTCCTCCCCCAAACTTGACGTCACAAATCCAGTACATATTGAGAGGAGCTCGAAACGATCTGAGTATGGACACATGTGAGAAGCTGCGCACGTATCAAGATAGAAATTCTGTTTACTAACCTTGTCTGTAGATGAGAGAGTTATGAGAGCTTCTTCACTAACATGAGGAGTTTCCTTCGCCTTATGCTTTTTCATCTCCTTCAACATCCGACAATTATTCCACGTGTGACTGGATGCCTTGTTCGGATGATGTTTCCGACAAAAATTGCATGCCTTTCTCTTGGAGATATTTGCGGGCCTGGTTAGAGGTTTCGGCCTTTTTTCCATGGTAGTTAAAAACGCGGAATGAGGAGTTTCCACCTCATCCGTATCAACGAGTCTTTGCTTGACCTCAGAAAAAGATAGATTACTCTTAGTCGTGAGATTATCAACGACATTCTTTTTATGACGGGCCAAGAATCCAAGAAGGAAATCACGCTTAATAGAATCTTTCTCAAAGAAGGATGCAATCTCAAGACGATCAGGATCTGTAGATTCTCGTGACAATTTGTGAAGTTTAAACCATTGTGTTTCAAACTGCTCGATGAAAGAAGAGAGAGTCTGAAAAGCATTATACACTGATTTAAGCTCATATAGGTTCCCTAATTGATAAACAAGAGAATACGCAGTATCTCTCCTGTACATCATCTTTAGGTGCGTCCACATTAAGTGAGGGTCAATCTTGTCGAGGATACTATGTCGTATCTCAGATTTAACAACTTGAATGTAGACACCTACAGCCAAAGTGTAAAATGACTTATACGACCTTTTCTCTTCAGTGTCGGCGTCATCCACTGGTTTTAAACCTTCAATAACTAATTCGTGTAACCCAAGCGTACTGTACACAGCAATCATGGTCGAGGCCCATAAATCGTAGTTCAATTGCCCGTCGAGGGGCTCGACGTGGGTTAAGTTCATGGAACGACCACCGTATTCTTTGGCGATTATTGTGAAGAAATCTTTAGAAACGACAGTTTCCGAACTTTGCAACCAGCTAGTCTGAGGGAGTGGAGAAGTAGATGAATTAGACATCTTTGAGGTATCGAATCTGTAGAAACGATATGTTAGCGCTTAGGGTTCACCTTTACAATAAGTGCTTATGCTAGTGCACCGGGCTCAGAACCTGTAGAAATTTGGAAGGGATTAGCAACAGTTTGTTAAGACTGATTAGGCACTTATCACGATCTTACAGATTTTGGAATGTAAGAGGCTGTTAATCGCAAGCTATGGAGTTCCTTATTACTCCAGCTTAGAAAACAGATCGCTATATATATAATATCTATCTAAAGAAACAGAAATCTAGTGATTTGTGTTAATACGGTTTAGCGTATTTACCAGCCTCACAACTTTATGGAAAGATTAGTACGTGCAGATCTACGTGAGTGCAAACGACTATCACATCCAAGGTTGGACGTTACTTGTTTCATGATAGCAATCATTTCAACACAGGCTGTCCGCAACTCGGCTCCCCAAACTACCTAGAGTGTCAGGAAAGCCTCTGCTGTATAATATATATATGGAGATTGCCAAATCATAGTGTTCCATGATTCTGGTCTGGCCTTTTAGCCGAGTGGTGATGCATCTATCTCGTGTATCATGTAGGATGGCAACCTTTAGCCTGACACCCACCTCTTGACCTCTGTCTCTCCCCACGCTGTCTACATACTGCTTGTGACATAGAGGCTGCTTTGAAAAAGTTAACTTCTTTCTCAGGACTTCCACTGGGGCTTCCAAACTCGCGACCTGGATCAATGGATCTAAATTCTTTACCAAAATCTGTGTGAGGGTCAGGTCCCTTGCTGATGACTCGGGCTCTTGCCCTTGTATAATTACCTTACTGTCTGTGCGGTGTTGGATGGAGTGGACCAGGAAGTTGGCGCGCAAGGAGTTCTCGCTTTTTTTTTTTTTTTTTTTTTAAATCATTTTGTATTGAGCCTAAAAGAGTTCTCGCTTGTATTAGGTAACAATTTCTAAGCGCCAGCCATTATTACAATGATCCTCGTCTAAGTAATGATCATAGCTTACGCACCCAATTTGGATCATGGTTACATCAACATGTATCCGGGAATATTCAGAATGCCTCCAGAAAGTTCTGTAACGGTTTGTTGGTGTCACGGAACGGCCTGCTGAAGCTAGTCATTTCGGCTTGAATTCATTTAGTTCTTTTGCATAAATTTTATTCACATATTGTCTTTAATTAATTGGCGTGAGTTTTCATGCATTTTGTCGATCTTCATCAATGGCTTCAATGACGTTGATAAATTATTTTGCCGATTGTCACTAATTACTTATTATTGTTATTATTGTTGGATTTTTCCTGTTGATTGTTATTAACAACGATTGAATTCCAGGCATTGCATAGTTCTATGGAATTCTATTTCAATCGACGGTATTTTGGGTGTTCTATAATATTCGCTGGCGTTCGATGGGATGGGGTTCTAGTAACCAGTACTAGAGAATGTACTAGGTGGACTCATGTATAAATAGTGGTTAGGCCTTCTAGTTGAAGGCTCTCCAGCTTTCAGTCTTGTATTTATTCTACGCATCTAGTCTAGTCAGGATTCAAGAAGTTAGGTTATCCACATCTACACTTGTCATTTGTTACACAAGCTTACATGACATTATCTGCTATTGTCCGTGTCCCAGAGTTCCAGGTATTCAATATTTCAAGAGATTGTTCACCAAGATCAAGCCCAAGCTAAACCATCAAGATCCAAGTACAAGGAGTCACGACAGTTGGCATCCTGATGCGTGGAGATTATTCTAGCACCTTCTTTGGGTTATTGCAAGTTCTAATTCTATGGCGTTCGAAAGGCTTCGAGGGTGATAGATCGAGATTACCATTTAAACCTGCGGTCTTCTCATGTAAATAATCACTATGCACTTAGTTATTTCATCTACAATTTTAGAACTTCACCTTTGAGTTATTCGAGTTGAGCCTCTTACACTACTCCACATTGTTGGAAGATTTATCTTCATGGACTAATCACCATGAAACTACTAGAATTGTTACCTAATGCCCAAGATTGTGAGAAATGAGGATTAAGACATGTAGGAACTCAAGATAAAAGGTTAAATTATAGCTACAAAATAGTCTACTCTACTAATACCATTTACATGTATGTTCTGTGTACGCGACAAAAGAAATATAGATTGATAAAGATGCTCACGCAGTTCGTGGGTATCATTTCCAAGACCATGGCCCTTATGTAACGTTATACCTCCCCCCCTTTTTAGTGATCGTCCTAATCACTGTTGAGTTTATCTAAGTAGTGGTTTTTTTTACTCTGCTGCTTTTCAGGATATTGATTGTGAAAAAATTGGATTTCAATCTCTTCCCCCTCAAGATCATCTTTGACTGGCTTGAAATATTCTTCATTATTGGCGAACCATTCAATGACATATTCTTGTTGACCTTGCTGTAGGTGTGTGGCTTTTTCTAATTTTTTATGTGAGAAACAATGTGGATTTTGCCAATGAGATTTTTCAAGTCAAGCTGATAGTTTAGATGAGTGAGTTTTTTAAAAATCTCGAATGATCCACTTTGTCTTTCAGCCAGTTTCTTAAAAGATTGTCTTGTTTGAATGTGGATAGTCTTCAGCATAACCCAATCGCCGACTTGCAGTTCAATGTCAGTATTTTTTTTGTCATAATTGTGAAGGTATTACTGTGCCACTACGGTAAGTTTTCCTAGCTCCACTAAAAATATGGGTCTCGACAGGGTATATATGCTTTCGCTAGCCTGACCTGGAAAGCTTGGCGGTTGATCTATGAAAATTTATGAAAATACCTTAAAAATTTGTATGTGAAATTCCTCACGCAAAATATATCGCAGCTTCTAATTTTGGTTCAAATAAAGTTATGAATTCATTATTCTAATTATCCAGTTCATAATAAGTTATCGAGGCGAGTACTTTGTCGGGCCACCTTGAGCTTCATAAACGGCTCTGATCCTGCTTGCCATTGACTCAATTAGCTCTCACAACTCCTTTTCATTCACGGCCCTGTCCCAAGCTTCTGCCACAATCCTTCGAAGCTTATCCTGCGACCTATAATTTTCCGGAGCTAAATCAGGATAGTGATATGCGTTGTAGTCCTTCATGTTAGAATTGGTTAATATTGATCAGGTTCGGACCGTAATTCTACACCAAATCAACGCACTATGCGACTCGGCATCCGGATATCCGATTTATTACTAATATGTACCAATCAGATAATCACTGGGTATGGTTACGGATAATTCTATCCGTAATAGAGGTATACACGTTCACCCCCTTATCATCCTCTCATTATCCTTTGGAAATCCTACAATGATCTCTTTGATTATTAACATTAACTTCCTTCAGGATCTTATGATAGTTTCTACCATATTCATCTGGAGTAGAAGATTGGATTATAGAATGGACCTGGGCAAAGATGTATATATACCACTTGATAAACCCCCAAGTAATTAATTTTAATACAAATATATATCTTACTTTTGAAAACTCTACACTTCATCAACTTTCAGACATGCTCAATGGGGTTCAGGTCACGGGAATATGGTTGCCATGTAATCGGAGAGATGTTTCTCTCTCTTAGCTCATCCATAGTTTGCCTTGCCTTATAAGGCGAGGCGTTGTCCTGCATTAGTTGTATATGTGGATGACTCGAAATCATGCCGTGGGTAAGAGGTACTATACTCTGACAATATCTATCAGCAGGTACACTACCCCACTCCTTCTCCCAAATCAAGGGAGGGCCTTTTTCGCTCCCAAAAAAGAGCCCCAAAACATCCATACTATTTTCTTCTGAATGTTACTTATGACATATGTTGCGTCAAAATTTTCATCCATCTAGATGAAAAACCAAGGTTAAGAATCTCAAATTTCAGACAAAGTAGGCGGTACTGACTTTCCTCCTGATTCAAATACTGCAATGTTGTCCATAGGTTACCCAGGCTTCGTCTGTCCAGAGAACTCTCATCCAATACTCTTTATTCAAGTGAAGATGTTCTGTAACAAACTCAAGTCTCTTTCTCTTGTTTTCTGTAGAAAGTGGTGGTTTCGAAGCGGCAATACGACGGGCGTATCCCCTTGTTGACATTGTCCGTTGAATTACCTTCTCACTCTCTCCAAAATGACTATATTGTGCGGAGGCGAGCTCGAATTAGGTCAATTGACGGTGTTCTGAAGATAATGAAACAAAGTCTTCAATCTCGTTGACCTGTTCACTGCCCAAGTCAAGGGGGTGACCGCTACTATTTTCAGGGGAGAGATGGTCAGCTTTTGCTGCATAGCGACCCTGGGGATAGGTCACTTGGAGTCGTCGCGCGATCTTTTGGTAGCTGTAGCCTTCTCGGGCCAGAGTTCTCACCTGCCAACTTTTAGAGACGAAGCATGATTTAGCTCTCTTTAGACATGATACTTACTTTAATACGCTGTGATGAAATAAACAACTCAGGAAAGTGTATCGGAAAGAATATCTACCAACTCTGAGAGTATCAATTAGTTAATAAGAGCTTGCTGGCAATCAACAATATGCATCAAAATCAAATAGGGATTTTTACTAAAAATCTGTCAAGAAAGAGTTGCGGGGTTAATCTGTCTATATGTATATATCTACGCACAGACCATGGAATATATGCCTCAGGCATAAACTCATTTCCTTGAGATTGCACAAATTGGTATTTTCAACACACCCCCTCAAGATGTGCAATTGACTTACTCTATTCCAATGTTGTGTTTATGTTTTTCAAATGAAACTCGATCAAGTGATTTCGTGAAGATATCCGCAGGGTTTTCGCTCCCTGGAATAGATTCAGGACTAAACGTCCCTTCTTCTACATGTTGTCGTATCCAGTGATAAATTTTATCAATGTGTAGCGTGGCTCTCATTTTCAGGATTTTTCGTTAGAGCAATTGCACCATTCGAATCTATTAAAAGTAGTATAGGGTCTTTATGTTTATAGTTTAGTTCTTGCATGATGTCGCGTAGAAACAAGCAATTTCGTCCAGTAAGATTAGCCACCACATATTCTGATTCTGATATTGATACAGTAATCAGGCGCTGTTTTTCGGCAGACCACTTGATGGCTCCTCCAGATTTGGTAATCACAGATCCTGAAATAGACTTACGATCGTGTCCTTTTCCATTGTCTGCAACTGAATATGCCGTAAGGGTAAATTGTGGTTCAGTGTGTCTGGCTTTACTATAAACAATGCCTGTGTGAACCGTCCCTTTGAGATACCTAAATATATGTTTTACTCCGTTCCGATGTTTCTGTGAAGGAGCTCCATTAAATTGAGAGAGATGGTTTGTTGCATAAGCAATGTCGGGGCGTGTAGCAACGGACGCAAACATAAGTGATCCTATTGCTACTCTATATTTTGTAGGATCTTCGAAAGATTCTTCTTTATTTGACTTCATAAATATTGCCCCAGGAGGTAAAGGCGTGTTTGTTGGTGTGCAATTTTCCATGTTAAATCTTCTAAGGATTTCGAGGATGTAAAGTTCCTGGTAAAGTTTGATTGATTTATTTATGGAGTCCTGTTTTAGTTGTATGCCTAGCAATAACTTTGGCTCACCTAGATCTGTTGCTTCCCACTTATTTTTAATTTGTTGTTTTGTGTTTTGAAGTCGTATTTTGTCAGTTGATGCGATCAGAAAGTCATCAACCCAGACTGCAACAATGTTGTATCCTTTTTCATCGCTTCTGAAATAAATGCCATGCTCTTTTACCAGTTGGTTATATCTTGCCTCTTCAACCAATAATCTTTTGAGTGTTTTATTCCACTCATGACCTGATTATTTTAGCCCGCATAATGTATGTTTTAGATGACAAACTCGTCCTGTGCTATCGTCACATCCCTTGGGTTGTTTCATATATATTTCTTCAGCTATTTCTCTATTGAGATAAGCTCCTTTGATGTCCATTTGTCCAAGTTCTAGTCTGTGGAAAGCGGCAATTGCGAGAACTAGTCAAAACGAGTCAAATCTTACAACTGGGGAGAATGTATCAGAATAATCGTAAATATATCCCTGATTGTATCCTAGTGCAACAAGACGAGCTTTGTGTTTACAAAGGTTTCCACTCTCATCAAACTTTTTTGTAAACACCCATCGATTGCCGATAACGCTTTTTCCTATTGGTGGATTGACAAGCTCCCAAGTATTCTTTTCTCTAAGGATGTCAAGTTCTTTTTGGATCGCCTTTTCCCACTGTATACTATCTTTATGTTCACGTGCTTCTTTGATTGTATTTGGTAAATCGTCGTCACCATTTTTGGCTTTCAGCGCGTGTGCAATTTCCGAAAACTGGGGTGAATTAACATAAAAATCCCCCCTATTACGTCTTTCAATTGACATGTAAGCTCCGTTCCCGGATTTTGGCTGTCGAATATGTTGTCTTGGATTAAACCCTGCTAAATCAAGATATTTTTTACGTGTTGGCTGGCCTGATACTGTGTTAGACCTGAGGTTTCTTGTAAGATTGTTAGATTCTTCGTCATTTGCTGTATTTTTAGTAGCACTATTACTTTGTAAAAAGTTCTCCGTCTATGGGCTGTGCGTCTCTACATCTTGACCTTCTTCTTGCGAATATATGGATGACGTTTGTTGATTTTCCTATAGAGGATTTGTCGCATTCGTACCTCTCTGAGTTGTATTTTCGAAAATAAAATTGTAGTTACGAGAAACCCTTATTTTCATCGTCTTCACATTGTAGTATCTAATTGCCTTGGGGCCATCTTCAAAACCTGTAAATATAACTTTTCATGCCCTTGGTTGCATCTTTTGCTTATGTAACTCTTCTAAGACATATACTTCTTGTCCAAACTCTTGTGCCATCGACAGGTCCGGACGCTTTCCTGTTAGAGCCTCTATCGGAGTTTTTTCGTTTAATGCTGTGGTTGGACTTCGATTCCTAATCCACGAGGCATGCAGAACTGCTTCCCCCCATAAGCATTTAGGTAATTTCTTTTCAATCATCATTGCTCGCGCTAGCTCTAAGAGGGTTCGATTCATTCTTTCAGAGACACTATTTTGTTGTGGGGAGTGTGGTGCTGACGGCATAAATTTTATTCCTCGTTCTTCCAGCCAACTACGTGTTCCTTCAAACTCTGCGGCGTTATCTGCTTTGATTTCTTTTGGCCAGCGGTTGTATCGAGTATTTATATAATTGCAATAATCCATTAATTTTTGCTTAACTGAAGCTTTATTTTTCATAAGCTTTACTGTGGTATATCGTGTATAATCATCAATGAATAAAATAAAATACTGATTTCCTCCTGGAGAATGTTTGACATTTGGCGACCCCCAAACATCAGAGTGCGTCAAGTCTCCAAACATTTCTGTTTGTTTTAGTGATTGAAGTGGAAATGGGGTTTTATGTGCATTGGCTGCGATAGAACTTTCACAGCCTAGTGAAATTGGAATTGATTTCTGATCCAATTTTATCCCATTTACTAACTCCTTAGTGAATAGAATTTTCTTTGATGATAGAGAGATATGGCCTAAACGTTTGTGAGCTTCCTGCCATGACATAATTTGAGTTGTAGCAGTATTGGCTGTAGGCATTTGATTTAGTAAAGCTTTCGCATTAACACTGTATAAGTTGCCGTCCAGTCTGCCAGTTGCAATTAATGTTCCTTTACTATTCCAAAAATTGCAAGTTCCACTTTCGAACTCAAGTTTACCACCTGCTTTGTCAATTTTAGGCCCAGAAATCAGGCAAAAACGAGTAGTGGGGACATAAAGGACGTCAATTAATCGGAACTGTCTATGCATTCCGTTAATTAACCCTTGCACATGTACTACACCTGTACCTTCTATCGCAGCCGTTAATCCACCGGCGACGTTAAGTACTCTTTTGCACGGCGTAAAAGTTGTGAACATTTCTCATCGATTGGCAACATGAGCACTGGCACCAGAATCAGCTATCCATGTGTCGTGCGACAAGGAGTAGAAAGTAAAATCATTATATTTAGACAAAGGCAAATCGACTAATGTCATGTGACTAGAAAAAAAAACATCTTGCTCTTGTTCTGCCATCTGAGCATTTACTCCCTTCTTCCTTTCAGATTCTTCTTTTTTCTTTTTGGCTATCTGCCATGGTGCTTGACCTTCTCTACCACCTCCCTTGGCATAACATTGTTCTTTTAAATGGCCAGGCTTCTTACAATTTAGACAATTTCTTTGGACCGCTACATGCGCATCTTCATTTTTACTTCCACGGCGCATTTATTCTTCAAAAATTTTGCTGGCCACATAGTTTGGATCAGCTTGCTCTAGATCATTTATCCCTGCAAATATTGTCGAAACAAAGCTATCGTAAGAGGGTGGCAGTGACTTGCTCATTAAAATAGCAAGTAAGTAACCATTGATGATGATTCCATTTTCTGCCAATTCCATATGTAGCGCTTGAACATTCCTGATATGTTCACGCACTGGTGCCCCCTCAGCACACCTCTTACTCCAAAAATTCCAAATCATTTCCACCTTTGCCTGAGCTCCTGTTGACTGATGCAGGCTTGTCAGAGCTTTCCATATGTCTGCGGCGGTTTTTGCAAAACGGACTTGCTGATAACTTGAAGGACCTAGAGCATTTTTGATAATTACCCGAGCAATTCTCTCGCGGGTATTCCAACTCTCAGCTTCGTTTTTGTATATATTTTGAGGTTTCTTTTCTTGTCCATTCACAATATCCCATAGATCACAAATTTCCAGATTGTCCTGCATATGTCCCTTCCATATATTCCAGTTGTTCTCCTCTAGCCTTTCAAATCCGTTAAATAAAGCCATCACTTCACGTGGAATGATTGATAAACTAAAGGTCTTTTTTTCTGTCGTGACTCTATTTTCTGGAGCCAGGAACCTATTGCCTGGTGTGTATGTACCTGCCGACATATCCTGTTTAATAATAATAGGTGAGGCTGATTTGAACCTGGATGGACCTGCAGTGGATAATTTTTCTGGGATTTCTGCATAGTTCTCATATTCGGATATCTGGACCGCCTTTTGAAAAGCTTCTCTGGAACTTGCCCATTCTGATGGAAATCGAGGAACTATGGATCTTCTGGCTTTGCCCTTGCGCTTTGACACTCCAAAGGGTACAGTCTCTTTGGGCTCTTTGTCTGCCGCTTCACGAATCCTCTCGATCCGTTCATTGTCGAGCTCGTCGGTATAGACATGACCAGATTCGATAAATTCTTTTAGCTGACTTGCAATTCTATTTGACTGCCCCGACATCTTGGATCCTTGATACTTGTGGCTGCTAGCAATTGGATGGTGCTGATAACGTGATGAAATAAACAACTCAGGAAAGTGTATCGGAAAGAATATCTACCAACTCTGAGAGTATCACTTAGTTAATAAGAGCTTGCTGGCAATCAACAATATGTATCGAAATCAAATAGGGATTTTTATTCAAAAACCGTCAAGAAAGAGCTACGGGGCTAATCTGTCTATATGTATATATCTACGCACAGACCAAGGAATATATGCCTCAGGCAAAAACTAATTACCTTGGGATTGCACAAATTGGTATCTTCAACACGCTGTTCTTTTGTTACTTTTTTTGCTCTGGAACGAGCAAGAGATTGAGGTGAGGTTGATGATGGTGGAGGCGTCTGTGGACAATTCATCGTTGCAATAATTCAACTGATCCATTCTTTGGCATCCTAAATGAATTATTTAAATTCAGAATTTTTACAACTTACAATTGGTATATTTAAGACAATTTACTGAAGTGATGGCATCCTATTGAAATCTGTGATAGTATTGCTGAACAATAATGGTGAGGCAGGCGTTTGGGAGAAGACACTGTAAAACCGAGGCTAACCAGCATAAAAATAATAATCCTGACAGATAAGGCTTACATATTTTAGACTTTGAGTTAGATGTCATAGGCCCCATACACTCCCACTTTTAACCCCTGAAGCGAGATATACCCTGCACAGACCCACCTGAAATAACTTACTGTAGCAGCACAGTACTTTAGTAAGTGCAGGTAAGGTCGCACTAGCAATTAACAGGGGTCAAGGATAGGCCCTTGTAGAAAATAATTTGTATATACAGCCCGAGTACTCCCACTTTCTTACCTCTTCATTGTCAATTTACTTATTTACTTGAAGACATAGATCTCTCGTCCCCCCTGCAATAATGTTGCATCATTTTTTCATTTTCAGTTCCATTGTGGTTTTTTAATTTAGCTATGGTTTCGATTAATTTTGAGGGTGTAGAGCGGCACTTTCGCAAGGTATTGGATCTCCAGGCTGTTCATTGATTATTTGAGAATTTGTTGAGTATCCCTGATTGGCATAAAATGGGGCCAATCCAGTTGCTATGTGTTTTGAATTGTCATAGGAAAATTCACAGAGATCTAAATATTCGTCCCAATTATTTTTGTTGAAGAAGGAAGAAAAATGATCAAAGAAGAGAGATGATTTATTTTATGATAGCTATCTAAAAATCTGTGAGATAAATAGAAAGTTTATCTACAGACGCGACTATAATCAGCACGTGATTTATACACAGCACAGAGGCTGACACCGCAACACAACCCTTTAGTCCGTATCAATCACAATTAGATCACCACACAACAAGGCCTTATAACGCCACCAACCCAGCTTACACCATAATGACCAACCTTCCCCCTCCTCCCCCTTCACTACCGCCCCCCCTTTACCATACTCTGCTCGGACGGGCAGGGTGGAGTCGTTGACTGAAATCCTTCTCTCAACTACCTCCGCAGCAACCACCAGGAACGAAGAGACTACGCTTCTTTTCCAAAATATCGCATGCATTTCGGATGATGCATACAGTGAGGACGGCCTGCCTCAGCATTTGCAAAAACCTTTTCGCAACTTTGTCCCAGACCTAAATATGGTGGCACGTTGGCATTTTGAATGCCATATAAGAGGCTCTCCCAGGCCCCCTTTACCTTACTCGTCCGCTGCAACTGAATCAAAGTCAGCTTCAATCCCCACCGGAAAAACAATACCAATCGCTGTGCCAGTGACTACACAACACCAGAAGCCTCGCTCGTACGCCTCGGCCGCGATAGCAGCCCCCAAAAGACCACATATCGGGCAGCCCTCAAATCAACCTCCACAGCCTCAACCTAAACCTGCTCGAGTTGATGACCGACTACTGGTTCGGGTCTCTCCTGATCATCCCTCCCTTCGAATGTCTCCCTACGCAATAATGCTCAAACTCAACTCCTTTCTCAAGGAGAAGCTAGTCCTTGAAATTCAATCCACTAAGACTGAATTTGCCATCTGTACTATATCTACTGCTGCGCAAGAAGCGCTCATAGCGCGAATGTGCGAAATCGAGGAGTTCTTATCCACGAGCGGCAAATGTAAGTTCGAAAAGCCAACCAATCATAAGGCATGCCTTCTTTCCGGCGTACCTCGCTCAGATGCAGGATATAATGGCTCAGAAATTGAGCTAGTCGAGATAACTGCATCAACGATTGCCGAAGCCCTTCTGGATCTAACCAATGTGGCGCCAATCAATGTTCTCGAGCCACGAAATGCCTCCAAAGCCGAATTCGCCCCTCATAAAGATTAGATAGTCCTCTACCTGGAAGAGTCTTCTCCTTTGTCAAGGAACCTCCCACTCTTTGGTATCAGAATACAGGCAAAACTTCTCCCTAAAAGGACCAAACTTCCACAATGCGGTAAGTGTTTTGGTTGGCACAACGAGAGAACCTGTTGTAGGGCTCTTTGCTGCAGAATCTGTGGATCAACTCAGCATCCAGAGAGCCAGCACACCTCATGCGATCCAACCAGAGTACACCAGTACCCGCCTAAGTGTGTGAACTGTCATGGCCACCATACAGCTGATTCCTTAGAATGTCTCATCCGACCCCGAAAGGATCAGTCCCTACCCACAAAATCACAGATTGCTGAGATTCGAAAGACGGCAGCGGCTGCTAGACTACGTCTGAAAATAGCACACTGTGGAGCTCTAGGTACAAAAATTTTTGCTGTAACAGAAACTTCTGCAAGTAAAGTCCCCGCTGTCCCCTCTGTCCCCACCGCCTCAAAGGATCTTTTTTCCGAACAAACCTCACCTGCCCTTACGTGCGGCCGCTATGCCCCGCTCGAAAATGAATCCTGCGATTTCCGCGACAGAAACCCCTCATGAATGCAACTATGAGTGAGAAAAAATCAGCACTTAAAATCCTCTCAGTTAATGTAGGTAGGAGCTCGATGGCGCACGAGCTCGCTCTTCAAATTGCATTTCAAACTCGTGCAGATCTCTTACTTGTGCAAGAGCTGTACGTCTCAAGAGATTTAAATCGCAGGATAACCCGCAAACATCCTTCCTTCGAGTGCTTTACTCCAGTCTACAACTGGTCCATTCGTCCTCGAGTTTTGACATACTCACGGAAGGACTCCGGCCTAACGTATACTCAAATCCGTCCGGGAGCATATCAACAAGAAGAAAATGAGGATGTGCTTTTTCTTTTAGTGGCTCAGGCCCTTTCTCTTCCTAAAACCTTAGTTATCAACATTTACAATGCCCCCCTGGAGCTATCAATCCGGGAGCTGGACTTTAGTCTCTTCTTTCCTTGCCCACATCTGAACTTCTCTCACAAACAATGATCGCAGGGGACTTTAACCTGCATCATTCCCTTTGGCATCCATCATTTCCTGGAGCTCCGTCACCCGAGGCGGAAAACTTCATTCGCTGGCTTGGCCTAGCATGGCTGAATTTTGTATCACAAATCGACGTACCAACCCACAATCGCGGAAATGTGCTAGACTTGTGTTTTGCTACGGATTCCTTACTTACAAGAGGAATAAGCGCCTCAATAGAAACAGACATCGACGTGACTTCCGACCACTTCCCATTACTAATTACCCTTCCTGAGATCAGTCGCATCCCCCTATCCCCAAGGCTATGTTTTTCAACCGTTGACGAAAAAACATTTTTGGCTCCACTAAGCACGAACCTGAAGGAACTGAGTCCTCTTGTGAAAACTATAGCCGGACTTGACCATTCAGCATCAGAACTAATCCGGATTCTCTATAGCGCATTCACTGGCTCCGCAAAAAAGTCGCTTTCAACTAACAAAGGACAACCTTCGTGGAATCAAAACTGTAAGGAAGCCAAGCGGAGATAACGTGAATTATCTCGTCACTCGTCACCTTCTAGTGACGCCAAAAAGGAGTACCGGAGAGTCGTTAGGAAGGCAAAAACCTCCTTTTTTCAGAAAAGACTTGAAGATGCTAGCAATGCGAAAGATGTTTTTGAAATTACCAAATGGCACAAGTCAAAAGGAATCTTCCGCACTCCGCCTCTCTTAAACCCACTTCTACCAAATTCCGAACCAGCTTACAACCTAGAAGATAAAAGAGATTTTCTACTGCAAAACCTGTTACAGAACCAGTCAGCCGTGGAAGATATCCCCCTTTCAACTCCTGCTGTGTCCTCAACGTCCCTTCCCTTCCCAGTACTCACCCAAGAGGAAATTTCAGGGGCAATACTTGGAGCCGGGAATACAACCCCGGACAAAGATCAAATTCCGACGGCGGTTCTTCGTCTTGCCTGGCCTCATATCTCTGACACAGTGCTTAGCCTTTTCCAGTCATGTATCGATATTGGACATCACCCCCAGTGCTTTCATACTGCAATCTTAGCAATTATTGGCAAACCCAACAAGGCGGATATGTCCAGCCCACGATCATACCGACCCATTACACTCCTCTCAGTGCTAGGAAAAGGACTTGAAAGAGTTGTCGTAAGGCGCATGTCATGGATTGCAATTAGGTTTAAGGTCCTAGCGACTCAACATTTTGGCGCACTGCCTTTCCGATCTTCAGTAGATCTAACCACCTGTCTAACCCACGATATCGAAGCCGCCCTTTCCAAAGGGCTGACAGCCTCGGTTGCAACGCTCGACATTAAAGGTGCTTTTGATACTGTCCTCCCAGGTAGACTCGTAAAACGTCTTCGAGAACAAGGCTGACCACCCAATCTGTGCAACTGGATCAGATCCTTTGCCACCGAACGTACGGTCTGCATTCGCCTTGATGGAGAAGTGGGTGCGCCAAGGGCTATAAACTGTGGACTCCCACAAGGATCCCCAATATCCCCAATACTTTTCATGCTCTACACTTCTCCTCTGTACAAATTGGAGGGTCTCAGAAATGCTTTTGGCTACGCCGATGACGTAGCAATAATGGAGTCTTCCTCATCTCTAGAAGAAAATTCCCTACAGATTAGATTCGCAGTCAACCAAGCTCTGTCCTGGGGTGAGGAAGAAGGGCTCAAGTTCGACACATCAAAGTCCGAACTTCTACACTTTTCCAGAAAACATCGAGATAAGGGACGCAGCTGTCACAGGCCAATGCCTGGTAATTTTAAGGCGGGTGCCTAAGGCAAAAAGAATACTCTTTGCTAAGCAGCTCCAAGCTGAAACTTCTCCGACACGCAAATTTCCCCAAACATTTACGGTAACATATGTTGATTTTACAGTTTCGTTTGCGATGAAGAGTGAGACGTGACAAGACACTGGTTGTCTGCACAAAGGACACCAAAGAATCATAAGATGTTATAGGCGAATGCAGAGATTGTAGATCATGCGATTTTGATTTAGATCATGCGAAGAAAGGGAGGAAATGTTGAACATGAGGAATAGATATATGATGTTTGCTCTCGGTTTTCTTTGCTTCTTCACTTCAAGATTTTCTATTGTATATAGCTCTGGATAGCTTGTGAATAACAATCATCTTAAGACCCTTACAGCAGCCCGCAAGTCTCCACAAACAGCTTTTCGATTTCCGAGAATACTGAGCGTCCATACCTTAAATAGCTAGGTATCAATTTCGACAAAAAACTAACCTTTAAGTATCACGTACAGATACAAGCGGCAAAAGCCCTCAAGGTCGCAAACGCTCTCCGCTGCTTTAGAAACACGGTTCGGAGTGTACTACCACATCTTACAAGACAGGCAGTTACTGCCTGTGTTCTACCTATCGCGAATTTTGGAGCAGAGACATGGTGGCCTGGAGTCTCCCAGAAGAAAGGAGACAAAATAGTCTCAAACAGGGTTGGACAACACCTAGAAAAGCTAGACAAAGTCTACAGTACAGCTGCAAGAGCAATACTTCCAGTATATCGCACTGTCCCCTTACCTGATCTCCTCAGAGAGGTCGGACTTCCCCCCTCTGAGATTGCCCTAGATAATATATCTAGGAGAGTTGCTATTCGAATCCGCAAACTAGATCCCCGTCAACCCCTTTTTAGACGAGGACAAAAGCTACTATTAACTCCAGCCTTAACACGGCTCGCCCGGTCATACACGCAGATTCCAGCCTCGGAACAATTTAACCCATTATTCTTACCTCCATGGGATATACCGGAGCAGGAAAGAGAAGCGTTCAATCGAGTATGTGGTCCGCTAGGTGTGGCTAGCTCAAGAGCGAATCAATTTCGTGAACTCTTACTCAATATCCCACAATCTGACATCCTAGTATATTCAGACGGATCCAAAGCTTCTGATGGGAATTCAGGAGGAGGATATGCCGTCTATCAGCTCGGGCGTCTGATATAGACCAATGCTTTCCATCTAGGCAAGGGTAAGGAAATCTACGACGCGGAAGCATACGCGGCTCTAAAAGGCATTGAAGCAGCACGCGCACTATCAACCACTCGTTTCTCCAAAATTTTTTGGCTATTTATCAATAACCTTGAAGTAGCAAAAAAGCTTACAACCAAAGCGGCTACTACTTCATCTCAGAAAGTTTTCATCGACGCTATAGAAGCGGACAAGGGATGGAAAACTCAGACCAGGCTTCCGCATATTAGTGAAGGTGAAATCAAAGTGCGTTGGGTTCCGAGCCATGCAGGAATCGAAGGAAATGAGCTCACCGATTCTGAAGCGAAAAGAGGCGCGGCCATGCCCTACCAAGACGAGCAGCCTAAATTATCCATAGCAGCTCTAAATTTGTGGAACTCTTCACAGATGAAACAAGCCAGAGAAAAATGGTGGAACAACCATGCTCCTAAGTCATATATTAGGTTAGGAATTAATACTGCTCCAGTCTTCCCTGAGGAGCTCCTCTTGAGTAGAAAATCTCTGGGACAAATAATTGCAGCTAGGACTGGGCATGGAGATTTCGCCAACTACCGCACTCGATTCAAGCACAAAGATGCAAACATGCACTGCCTCTGTGGATCCCCAAAGTCTCCAAGACACTTTCTTTTTTGCAGGGCTCTTTGCCGCCGTGGTGGCCGCCTTGCTGGACCTAACCGCTCGCTCATCCCGAAACCCCTAGGAACGCCGGAAGGGGCTATAATTTTTACCAAATGGCTAGAACAGGCTTGGTTTTTCGAACAAATCTGCCCTCGCTGAGAGGATTTCATTTTCCTTGCTTTTGTTTGTTTATTTATTTTCTCTGTTTTGATCGAGGGCTCTGAGAGAAAGAGCGGGCAATACGGACTGCCTAATCACCAGTCACGAGCTTGAGGAGGTCTCAAAATTTAGTAATCGCTTTATGCATACCTGTATACTTTGTGCGCAGTTTCATATAACGCTGCACAGCATGTATTTAAGACTGGGAAAGTCACAAAAAAACTAGAGCCCAGGCTCTAGCGTCCTATGATTCATAAGGGTCCATAAGGTCACGTGCCATTAGCACGTGACTAGAGCCTGGACGAAAAATAGAATCATCATCATCATCATCCCTTCAGTCCGAAGCTGTGTTATCTTCCTATGATTATACGTTCATGCTGTCTAGGTTTAGAACTATCATGTTTAGCACTTTTACAAATGATTCATGCTTGACCTTATTTAGTGACTTGGTAAGCCCATCAGCAGCCATAAGATTTGTTGGTATATATCGTGGGCAAACCCTGCCACTGTCGATGTTGTCGCGTATAAAGTGGTGTTTAATGTCAATGTGCTTTGTCCGCTGATGTAATTCTGGATTCTCCCTTAAAGTTAGGCAACTCTGATTGTCACCGTAGACCCTGGTGGACAACAAATCTGCTCCCAAATAACCCATCTGACGCATTAATTGATAAGTCCATAGAAGTTCTTGGATTGACGCAGTGAGTGCATAGTATTCGGCTTCGGTTGAAGATAGTACAACACTAGTTAGTCCTTTAGATGAGGCTGAAATCACCCCTCCAGCCAGAAAGAAAACACTTCCACCGGTAGACCTTCTGAAGGCTTTATTTCCACCCCAATTTGAGTCGCTGTGACAATCGAGGGAAGTATCGGAAGCAGTTCCATCGTACATAATTCCTAAGTTTATTGTGCCCTTTATGTAACGGAGGATATGGTCAACTCCTTTCATGTGATTTAAAGATGGATTTGTGAGGTATCGGGAGAAGACGGAGACAGAGTATAAAATATCAGGTCTGGTATGTAGAGTCAGATATAGTAAAGAGTCAATCTTTGATTGGTATTCCTTGATTTCGGTAACGCTCGCTTGACCAGTATTAGGAACTAAAAATACTTAATATCCAGGAGCCAAAGATGTTCCGGAGGGACGGCAATTATCCATACCGAAGCGCTCAAGAATCTGACAACAATATGCGTCTTGAGTAAGCCATCGACACCTTTTCACGCGGTCTCGAGTAATGCGGACACCTAAAAAATAATGTGCCGGACCTAGATCTTCCATCTGAAACTTTTGGGCGAGTTTAGCTTTCATTTTTGACATCATTTCCTTAGCTTTCCCTAGCAAAAGAAAATCATCAACATATGAGACGACAACTAGATGATCTTTCCTGTGAATATATACGCAGTTACCGGACTCAAGAGGGGAGTATCCTAGCTCCTCGAGACATCTGCGCAGATGTTTCTGCCATAACCGCGGTGATTGCTTAAGACCATATAGGGCCTTGAGTAATCTGCAAACACAATCAACCCCAGGAATTATTTCTGGTTCCCACCTGTTAGGGGGGAGTTCGGCGTAAATGTCATTACGATCGGTTGTGCTATTCAGGAAGGCAGTAACAGCATCCAGCTGTTCTATTTCGAGATCAAATATAGCAGCAATGGTCAAGGCGACTTTCCAGGAGGTATTTCGACACACTCCAGCGTGAGTTTGAGTAAAATCTCGCCCAAAACGCTGCTCAAAACCACGAATTACCCATCTTACCTTACACTTAAGTATGTCACCATTTTTGTCTCTTTTCGTCCTTAGCACGATCTTACTACTAAGCACCTTCGTGCTCGGGGGAATCTCAGAGCGAGGTAAAATGACCCAAGTTTTATTTCTACCAATGGAGTCGTATTCCCTCCTGAATCCTTCTTTCCATTGCTCCCTATATTTGCCACTAAGGGCTTCTATCATAGTTCTCGGATCACCATCATTCCGATCGATCTCAGCTGAGTTAGCAGCAGCAAAAAATGCTACAAATGCTGTATTATCGTTGATGTTTTTAACACGATTAGATCTTAAAACTCAAGTCAATGGCTGGATCACTTTTTTAGCGCCATTTTTAGATCCAGGAGGCCTACCACGAGGTCTCGGTGCTTGTGATACCTCGTCAATCTCTTCTACTTCCTCGGGCTCCAGAGATTCTTCAACCTCTCGAACTTCTTCCATACTATCCGCTACAACACCATCAGCTTCATTACCCTTATTTTCTAGGGTCTGATGTCTCTCAAAAGAAAGTCTTTCAATTGGACCCAATTCGAATGATTCCGTGTCTTGCTAATTTAGCTGAGATTGTGATTGATTGGAAGCTTCTTGATTTTCCCTCCTGCTTTCATCAATCGGAAATTCTAGATCGGGCTGGGTTTCAACTGATGCTTCCCAGTATTTATCATTTAGTGGAGGCATTGTAATTGAACTATTTTCATCGAAACGCACGTTTGGGGACTGAATAACTTTTCGGCGAGAAGGGACATAAACGCGAAAAATATGTTGACCTTCATAGCCCAACAAGATCCCTATCTCGGCTCGATCATCAAGCTTCCGTGACAATACTCGTCGTTCTACTGGTATCTGAACATAAACTTTACAGCCAAGTATACGAAGGTGACTAAGATCCGGTACACTATTGTCTTTGAGGCAGATCCTATTCAGAAATTGAAATGGTGTTTCGCCATGTAGGATTAATGTAGCACAACGATTAGCTATCATCGTTTGCGTACGCATCAATTTCGGCCACAAGAGTTTAGGAATCTTTTTTTCAATTGAGATGGTTAGAATTCGTGAGACAATAATGCCTATAGAGCGTTCCGCTCGTCCATCTTGCTCCGGAGAGTATGGAGTAGTTATTTCAACAATTTGCCCCAACTTTGAAGCAATTTGTCCAAATTGAGAGGGTAAAAATTCCTTTCCACCATCCAATCTCCATGATGTAATCACCATTCCAAACTGAGTAGAGACCATGGCGTTGAAATTTATGATTGCTTCAAACGCACCATTTTTATGGTCATGGTAATGACCCCAGCGGGTAGAGGAGGCTGCATTGGTAAAAACAGTACAGTATCTTACATTAATCCGGGAGTCATTTAAAAGTATTTTTCCTCTGGGAATACTCATGACCACATCTACTGATACAGAATCAAACGGTTTGTAATTTTTTACCCTTGTAGTCTTACGCACGTGGCGAAGAGGTTTGGAAAGCTCACATGCCTCACACAATTTCGAATCATCGGGCTCTGTGGAATTATTTTCATATTTAATACCTGTGGTGATTTCCTTGGTAGCTCTTACGTTCCTAACTTCAAGATGACTAAGACGTCGGTGCCATAGGTCGAGAGTGGGTGGAGGTTGGCGTTCTAAAGCCGGAAGGGCACTAATAGGGATGTATTCATTGATAATCATTGCATTGCTAAATTTCGCAATCTCTAAATTGTCAGGCCTGAATAGCGAATTTTTTGCTGGCATAATCTCCAGCTTTGTACAGTCGTACGCCACTGAGAAGATTAATAGGGCATTCTGGAAGATAACAAACTTTTCTACACTTGATGGAAAATATTTCATCATTAGAAATAATGCACTGTAAAGTAACGGTAATGTTACGGGTTAAGGCAAACGGTCACTGCACGAAAGCAATACCACAAAATATGTTTCTATTGAATCTATGAGCAGGGGAGAGACTACATTGCTGCAAGCGCCGCTATTTATTAGATCCCTCTAATATCTAGAAGGTTCTATTCCTTCCTCTTACTCACTTAGGCTGTTTAACAAAGAATCAACCAGCATGCTCTTCTAGAGCCTCCCCAAAAGTTCTAGTAGTGATAGCAAGGATCCCCTGTATATTGCTAATTATGCTGGTCGCACTATTTATGCATAACATAGGCCGTACAATACCAATACGCCACATAACGTAACTCGGATGGGCCAAGTAAATTAGCCCAGCAACAGTCAATCGGGCATAGCCCGTTACAGGTACCTTTCCCTCGGGGTCGGATAGGGCCACTAGCCGTGTTGATCACTGGAAGCTTATCAATTTCTGTATATGTGCCTTTATCAAACTTATCCAGAGAGTTTGCGATATGGCAACCAGCTCCCGTGTCATATATCCACAGATTTGACTTAGAGGAAGGACTTGTATCATTCGCCATTACGGCAGTGATTGAATCACTCAAAGCAACGTACCCATCATTAAAAAATGACGCCCTACTGTCATTTGAATCAGAATTTGATTTTGAGCCTTTGAATGGCTTCCAAGATTTCTTGTTTTTCTTTTCCCAGGCTAGTTTCGCATCCCTATTTTCCGGATTTTCAAAGCATTTTTCCTGAGGGTGTTTGGCTTTGGGATTTCCACAAGTTTTGCAATCATAAACTTTTGGATTACTTTTTGACTTCTCTTTACCTTTGGAGTTTGCTTTTAAGTTACCATTTTCACGAGGTTGGTCGTGCATAGCCATTTGACTACCTGCTGGGTTGTGGTTTTCACGAGATTCATCCTTCAGATCACGAAAAAATTATCAAAGATATCTTGATGTCATCGATTTCTTTCAAAGCTCATAGTCGTGTTCTCATATTCATAGCTCAGACGGGATAGTCATCCTTTACCTTTTCAACGAAAAATATGACGGCATTAGGATCTCGTACTTTCATCTTAAATTGTGCGAGCGTTTCCATGGTTTGCCTATAAGCAAGTATAAAGTCATCCAACTTAGAATAGTCTGAACTTTTCATTGTCGAAAATTTTGCTGTTGCTTCTATATATAAGACAATACCTGATCCTTCAAATTGATTCTGTAAAGCCTCCCACATTGCCCTTGCCGCATTCAGGTTCTCGACTTGATTTGCAAGTGCAGTTGTTAAATTCCCCGTTATTATTGACTTCATCTTTGCATCTATTCTGCACCATTCTTTATATGCCTGAACAGCCTCTGTCTTAAGTTTATTGTTAAAAGTATCAATTTCTTCTGGCGGGCTTGGAGCTTTGGGGTGGTAGTGATCTATGAGATCATGCACAATTGCAAGATTGATGATGCTGCGCTTCTATAACAAGTAATTCTCTTCGCCTGTAAGCTTGAAACTCGATGCAAGATATAAGGAGCCAGCCGAAGAGGATTTTTGTGACATAGATCCAACTCCTTATTTTTCCGCTCGATGAAGGATTGGGTCACAAAGGAATTCCGCAGTTACTTTTAATTTAAGAACTTAAACTCAATGAGCACTTGGTCTCATAATCTGTTAAAGGGGGAAGAAAAATGATCAAAGAAGAGAGATGATTTATTGTATGATAGCTATCCAAACATGTGTGAGATAAATAGAAAGTTTATCTACAGACGCGACTATAATCAGCACGTGATTTCTACAGAGCACAGAGGCTGACACTTTAACAATTTTGTTAAAGATTGACGTATGCACGGAGGTATGCTTCTATAAGTTAATTTATTCTCATAGCGAGACCATTTTCTTGCTGGTGTGCTGTAGTGGTCAGTATGTTCTCGGAGCACATTATTTTGCCAAGTTGTTCCCAAAATTTGTTGGTGAATTGTCGACCGCGGTCTGTGATAAATAGCTTTGGAATTCCGTGCTGTCTGATCAAATTCTTCTGAAATAACAAGGCTGTTTTTTCGGCAGTACGTCCAGCAAGTTTCATGGTATGAGCTGACCACGCCTAGTTGCTGCGACAATGCATGTGAGGATAGCTGTGTTGCCATTCTTGGTTTTTGGTAAATCTACAACAAAGTCCATGGCAACTCTCGTCGAGCTTCCTTTGGTTATTGGTAGAGGGCTAGGTTTCCCGTGTGGCTTATGGGTTTTGTATTTGTTTCGTGCGCATATTTAGCATCCAGCTACGCACTTTTTTATATCTTGCGTCATACATGGCCTGTAATAGTTGCGTTTAGCCAAATCAATTGTTCTAGTAATGCCCCAGTGTCCTGCAAATGGGCTTTCATAACTAAGTTCCTTAGCTCTTAATCGAAAAGTTTCCGGGATAAATTGTCTGATCAGCTTATACCACAGTGCATTGTCTACTCTATGCCAATCGTCAGGTAAATAGTCTTGCGGAAGTTCTGAGGCAAGTTTATCTGATTTTAGGGCATCTGCCATTCTGGGCTTGAGCTCTGTAGAGACTAAGGCGTTGACAGATAAGTCGGTCGTGGAATCCATCTTTACACTCAGTTTCCCATCAGTCAATCCTGCATCCAATTTCAATATGTAGTCGGGCCGCCTAGATGGTGCATCGGCTGGGTAATTTTTCCCTTTGCAATGACAGATGTCAAAGCCGTAAGCAGTTAGTTTTTCTATATAGCCTGATTGTCTACGATTTAGTCTTATGGTTGACTTAAATTACTGCAGATTGGAGCGATCGCTGAATATTTGAATTTTAGGTTGTGCTCATTCCAAATAAATGCGGAAATGAATTAAGGCGTCTACTACGGCTAGAAGTTCTTGGTCTGGAGTGCCATACCGAGTTTTCTTTGGTTGAAGTTTTCTACTCCAGAAAGCTACAGGTTTCTATAAACCATTATGTTTTTGTGAGAGTATGTCTGGGATGCCACCACCAGAAGCATATGTTTCCAGTATTCTAGGCAAGATAAGGTCCCATTGTTGTAATAAAGGAGTGTTGGCAAAACTATTCTTTACGTCATTAAACGACGAAAGTTTGTTGATGTCAAATTGAAAAGGTTTTTATGTGGATTCTTTTTTGATAAGTTTGACGTCCCTGTTCATTTTTTGGAGTCTGTGAGATAAAGCGTCTATAAAAATTGGTGAGTCCTAAGAATTGTTGTACCTGTTGAAGGGTTAGAAGTATTGGCCAGTCTGTTATAGTATTGATTCTTTTAGGACTGATCTATAGACAATCTTTCGAGATAACGTGTCAGATTTTGTCTGACCTTGTAATGTCTGCCCTTTATTTGTTTGACACGTCCTAATAAGACTACCTTGGTTGCCTCGGGTTGCATTTTGGTTCGCTTCGTTTCGTCTAGCTTCGGATAATTTTCTATCTCGGCGTATCTCCTTTGGGGTTTTGACATGGGTCT
Source organism: Podosphaera xanthii (assembly GCA_028751805.1). NCBI lineage: Eukaryota > Fungi > Ascomycota > Leotiomycetes > Helotiales > Erysiphaceae > Podosphaera > Podosphaera xanthii. Next base: position 10,752,244 of record JAPWIX010000001.1, read on the forward strand.
TGTTTCATCCATATTGCTGACACGCGCTTTGCCATGGATCTATACGCTTCACAATACTAATTTATTTTATTTTGTTTGATTTGGTTTGATATGATCTCTGGTCAAATAATGTATATAAGTACCTTCGGCCTTCAGAGGATAGCTCTTTACGCTTTGTCTTTTGTCTCTTCTAGAACCCTAGAATCCCAGAATCTAGTTACCCTAGACCCTCTAGTTCACCTAGTTCCTTATTTCAGTTATTCCTAGTCCCAGTCCTTTATCCTTACTTCCTTCTTCGCCTTCTTCGCCTTGTTACTCTCTGCTACAGACCCAATCTCACGCCGCCTCTTGCTTTCTTAGTAATTCTCGAAAATATCATTCTCCAAGCTACCAAGCCGACATTGATTCTAACATTACAAAACCTAAAAAGTAAACTTCTTCTAATTCGAATGCGTGATTGGAGAGTTTGCAGTAAAAATATTGTTGATTAAGTTTTTGAGAACGTCGATGGCACGCTGATGAAGTTTCTCTTTTGATTGGGTGTATATTAAGAAGTCATCTACATACGAAACAACTCCTTAACTTACACCAAGAATTATTTGGCCGATGAAAGACTACTATGTGGGAGGCGAATTCGCGAGGCCAATGGCGTAACAAGCCATTCAAAGCAGCCATCAGGCGTGCGAAATGCTGTTTTTCATTCGTGTCCTGGTGCGATACGGATCATGTTGTAAGCAGATGATATTACAGGCTGCGACTCGCATGTGCATCTGCGTTTAGATCACCAATGCATAATTTCGGTAATATGAATGAACGCTTATCCAAAGATGAATAATCGCCAATGAATACTCTTGGGATTATGAGTGGCCGCTGATCCGACACATACAAATCGCCGATGAAAGCACGTACCCTCTCCTTAGGGTAGTAATTTTACGGTGGGGAAATATGGGCCTGCATGTCGCTTCAGGGGCTATACCCCTACTAGTCTCATGATCTGCAAATGTCTATTATTTTGGCCTTACTTATCAGGCTATTATCTGCATAAGTCAATTTCTCCTCAAAATCGTAAATTTCTTCCTTCACACATCTCTTTTCATCACACACCCAACGACTTGTATTTATTTATTTATTTATTTTTAAGGTCTACCGGGCCCAAGTTACAACTAAAGCCCCATCCCTGAGGGGACATGGTGTAATGATCCACGGGACATTGATGCCTCAGGCACTGCCATCGCCATTACATAACCCTCGATTAATTCTACCAGCTCCATCAGTTCTAAGACAGCCGTACTGACCAGACGCCGGGCCATACCATTCTCTTTTGTTAGTTTTCTGTTATCCTCTGTAGCGTATAATTTAGCGGCACAGCTGCATTTCTTTTGTCTTTAATAGCAGCAAAACCCACACTGTAATTTAGATTCTTTATTTTAGAAATACAATCGAAAGCCACTTTTTGATGCTCCACGCTCTTGAACCGTGAAGCCTTACATTATTTCTAAAATCCGCACCGTTACCATCGCCACCGTTACCATCGCCACCGTTACCATCGCCACCGTTACCATCGCCACCGTTACCATTGCCACTGTTTACCGGGTCACCATTACCAACCATTATCTCTGTTTTGTATGTCCTACTCTCTGCCTGACTTCAGCTCAGACTCCGGACCACTTAGCGACACTGCCTCGTTCACCGACGCCCCTGACACCGCACCTGCCTTTGCACCCGCTTCATCTATTATTATCATGTCTTCCTCCAATGAAGCCCTGCAGCAATCAATGGCAGAGATGATGGAGATGATTCGCTCCACACAAGAGGGCCTTGTGTCCATGCAGCAACAGCTCTACACTGTTACACAAGAGAGAGACCAGGCCCGCGCCCATCTTGCTGCTGCTGCTGCTAACACAGACACAGTTATTGCTAGCGCCAACACGCCTGCTGGCCATCAGCCTGCTCCGGTCCCTGACACAGCGAGTGTCGATACTAGCTCCTATGTTAAGCGTCCCAAGCACAAGCTCCCCGAGCTCAGCAAGTTTTCTGGCAAACGTTCCGAGTACAGAATATGGGCCCTTGCAGCCAAGCAAAAGATCAAGAAGGATGGCGACGCAATTGGCACACCCGGCGACCAATATGACTACATCTTTGCCCGAATGGAGCCTGATGCTCAAAATCTAGTGGCCGTCTACTATGAACGCGGCCTTACTGTTGAGTATACCGCCGTTCAATTTTTGACCCATCTCGATTCTCTCTTCATCGACCCCAATGCTACAAAGCGCGCTCTTTCCAAGCTGACCAACACCCCGCAACGCGACAACGAATCTTTCGCCTTGTACCTCCCCAAGTTTGAACGTATTCTACACGAAGCTGGTGTTGAGGGAGACATCAACTGCATTTCCTACCTTGAAAATAACATCAACTTGGAACTTACGCGCGCCTTGGTTGGCAACAACATCCCGGACGTGTATCCTGAGTACGTCGCGTACCTGTACAAGACCTCGTCTCAGCTTGAGGCGGTGAACCTTCACGCCCGCCGCCGTAGCAAACCACAGTTCCCTGCTCAGGCCTCCGCCTGTGGATCCCAGCCGGCTAGGAACCCAGACGCCATGGACTGGACTCCCACACCTGTGAATATAGTTGCACTCAAGCCTCTGACCGAGCAAGAGCGCAATTATCTCCGCACCAACAATGGTTTCTTTCGCTGCCGGCAGATTAATGCTGGCCATATCTCTCGCGGTTGCCCACGCAGCCAGATCTCCACTTATGCTGCAGCCATCACTAAACCCGCCGCACAGGCTGCCACTCGGACCAACAATAGCATGTCGGAAAATGGAGAGCTCTAGGCGAACGTCGCCGTCTAGAGCCTGCTGGAGAGAGAATCGCTCGGAAGGAAATGGGGGCTAAAGGAATGTATATAGACACCACTATAAATAAATTATTCTTTGCCTCTGCCTTTGTCGACTCTGGTTGCTTATGTCTGGCGACTATCTCCATGCGCACTGCAACACGCTGTAAAGCGTCTATACTGCCTATCATCCCACGCCCTATCGCCCAAGTTGTAGACGACCCTGACCCGCCAGTTATCAGTCACATAGCTGTCATCAATGTTGGGTTTGGAGGATACGACGAAACTATCTACAGCTATATTGTCCCTGGTCAGACTGAAGATTTAATCCTAGGCCAACGCTGGCTTATCAACCATGACGCTTCCCTTCGTCCTGCTAGGAAACAAGTTGTTATTCGCCGTCCGGTTCAGCTCTGTCTCAAAGTCAGCGTGATAGACACCCTTACTACCTCTGTCTCCCACCGCGCTATTGAAGCCTACTATAGCCGTGCGCGCCACACAGGCAATGTCCGCATCTTCTCCGCCAGTCTTCACAACATTGAAAAAGCTCTGAAAATAAAGGTCTATGCGGACCCCCGCGACAGTTGCCCTGAGTGGCTCCTTCCCGTGATTGATGATTTTGACAGGAAGAAAGCGTCGGAACTCCCGCCTCATCGCCCCGGACTAGACACTGAGATTCGCCTCCAGCCCGGGGCGTCCATGCCTTCCTGCCCCCTTTACTCTATGAGCAGAGAAGAGCCTCTTGTCCTCCGCAAAACGTTGTACGAACTCTTGGATTCCGGCTTTATTCGCGCAAGCAGTGCTGAGGGTGGAGCCCCTGTAATTTTTGTCAAGAAACCCGGTGGAGGTCTCCGTTTCTGCGTGGACTACCGAGCTCTCAACAGCATTACTGAGAAGGATGGCTACCCACTACCATTGATCAATGAAACCCTCCGCGACATTGCCAGTGCCAAGCATGTCTCAAAAGTTGACGTCATATCAGCTTTCCACCGCCTACGGTTGAAAGAAGGCAGTGAAGCTTACTCTGTCTTCCGAACGCACCTAGGATCCTTTGAATGGCTTGTTACTCCCTTTGGCCTCTGTGGAGCACCCGCTGCCTTCCAACGTTTCATTAACCACATACTTGCCAAATGGCTTGGAATCTCTTGTTCCGCATATCTTGACGATGTTGTCATTTATTCCTCTGGCTCACAGAAAGAACACCGCGAACTTGTCAAGCAGATTATTCGTGCCCTTGGCGACGCCGGCCTTCAGCTGGACTGGGATAAGAGCGATTTTGAATCGTCCTCAATCAAGTACCTTGGATTCATTGTGAAACCCGGAATTGGTATTCAGGCAGACCCTGACAAGATCTCAGCCATCCGAGACTGGGAGCCTCCTACATCTGTCCGGGAAGTTCGCGGATTCCTTGGCTTTGCGAATTTCCATAGATGCTTTGTGAAAGGTTACTCGACCCTGGCCATGCCTCTCACGCTTCTTACCAGGAAGGACCATCCCTTTAAGTGGGACAACGACCAGCAGCAGGCGTTTGATCGACTACGTCAAGCTCTCATCTCTGCACCTGTCTTGGCTACTTATGACCCTGTTCTCCCCACGGTTGTAGAAGCTGACGCTTCAGGTTGGGCTCTCGGAGGCACTGTACGACAACAAGGCAAAGATAACCTCTGGCGCCCAGTTGCGTACTATTCAAGGAAGTTCACCCCGGCGGAAGCCAATTACCCGGTTAATGATAAGGAAATGCTTTCCATTTACTCCTGCCTTCGTAATTGGCGCCACCTACTTGCCATTATCCCCTTCGAAGTTCACACTGACCACCGCAACCTTGTCTATTTTCAACAGCGACAAACTCTCTCTGAACGACAGCGCAGGTGGGCTCACGAGCTTTCAGAGTTCAACTTTCGCCTCATCCACAAACCTGGTGTGACTCAAGTTACCTCTGATGCACTCTCTCGACGCGATCAAGATGTTCCCAAAGACATTTCTGACGAACGCCTGCAATCTCGTGTTCACCAAGTCCTTCGACCTAGCGGTAAAGGGTTTGTCTTTGCGGCAGCTATCTGGGCCAAGGAACCTGACAAGGACCCAGGAGATACGCTACCTGGTGCTCATATACTTCTCAATTCCCCTTTCAACGACCCTGAACTGGAGAAACTGTGGCATATTGCTCTGAGCAACAACGAGCGTTACTGGGAGGCACATAGGATCATCCAGACGGACGGACGCCTGTTCCCTAACGAGTGGGGCTTACAATGGCAAGTCAGCGAATGCTCCCTGGACCACGCTGGACGACTTCTATGGCGTGATCGACTATGGATTCCCTACTACGAGCCCCTTCGCACTCGGCTCATTCAGTTGACACATGACTCAAGCATGACCGGCCACCCTGGACATTCCGCCACCCGTGACCTTGTTAGCTGTTTCTAGGCATGGCCCGGCCTGTCTGAAGATGTCCGCCGATTTGTTGGAAATTGCCGCACGTGTGGAAAAGGAAAGTTCTGGAAGGAACAAAAGCGCGGCCTACTCAAGCCTCTACCCATACCCGAACGTACTTGGCAGGAATTAGCCATTGACTTTGTTGTGAAGCTGCCTAAGACAAGACGCGGCAACACCCTCATCATGGGAATAACGGACCGGCTATCTAAGCAGCCTATCCTGATACCTCTGAGTTCCGAGAAGGCTGCCACCATGGCGGAACAATTTATAATCCATGTCTATGCCCACCATGGTCTTCCCCGCGCAATCACATCTGACCGAGGATCCCAGTTCATCAGTCTGTTTTGGAAGGAAGTATGCCGTCAACTTGGCATTACCCGCCACTTATCCACCGCTTACCACCCGGAGACTAACGGAACCCAGGAACGCTCAAACCAGGAAGTTGAGACCTACCTCCGCGCATTCTGCGCTTATACGCAGGACGATTGGGACGAGTTGCTTCCGCAAGCCCAGGTTGCAATCATGAATCGAACGTCTACGAGTACTGGCATGTCCCCATTCTTCTTCAATCACGGCTACCACATCAACCCGATTGATGATGCAACCGTAGACAACACGGAGGGATCAGCTATATCACCTGCAGCGAAAGGTCGAAACTGGCTGGACAAACACCGAGAGGCTACTGCTTTTGCACAAGCTTCGCTAGCCATTGCCCAGGAAGTCCAAGAACGTCATGCCAACCGCCGTCGCCAGCCTGCTGAAGCATTCAGAGTCAATGATCGCGTTTATCTCCGACTCAAGAACGTACGAACCAAGCGACCTTGCAAGAAACTTGACTGGATCTCATTGCCATACCGTGTGGTACATTTGTCGGCTCCCATGCAGTCAAACTGAACACGCCACGTGGCATTCACCCAGTATTCCACGTCAATCTTGTCCGCCGCGCCCGAGAAGACCCGCTTCCCTCCCAGGTTCTTCAAGAGACAGAGCCACCAGCAATTGAGGCTGATGACGCTGACGAAGATCACGTTGAAGGAGAGTACATTGTGGAGAGACTTCTTGACCACCGCCTGTCTAACAACAAATGGGAAGTTGCCGTGAAATGGGATGGTTACTTTGAACCAACATGGGAACCATTAGAACATTTAGAGGACACTACTGCCATGGAGGAATATGAAGCAACTCACGACTGCCCATGGAAATCCTCACCCACCACTGCATTGTCTTCCAGCGCTTGAAGGGAGAGGGGAGGGATCTATTGTAATGATCCACGGGACATTGATGCCTCAGGCACTGCCATCGCCGTTACATAACCCTCGATTAATTCTACCAGCTCCATCAGTTCTAAGACAGCCGTACTGACCAGATGCCGGGCCATACCATTCTCTTTTGTTAGTTTTCTGTTATCCTCTGTAGGTGTCAGGAAAGCCTCTACTGTAAAATATATATATGGAGATTGCCAGGTCATAGTGTTCTATGATTCTGGTCTGGCCTTTTAGCCGAGTGGTGATGCATCTATCTCGTGTATCATGTAGGATGGCAACCTTTAGCCTGACACCCACCTCTTGACCCTTGTCTCTCCCCACGCTGTCTATATACCGCTTATGACAGTAGCGTATAATTTAGCGGCACAGCTGCATTTCTTTTGTCTTTAATAGCAGCAGAACCCACACTGTAATTTAGATTCTTTATTTTAGAAATACAATCGAAAGCCGCTTTTTGATGCTCCACGCTCTTGAACCGTGAAGCCTTACACATGGTGACTGCAATATAAAATACAGAAAATTAAGTGCATTGGCATAGAGGCCATGAAAAGACACAAAGATACTGCGAGCGCTATGCAGCGGATTCCTCACATGACTATGTTAAATGGAACGAATTGGACAGATTTCTGACAGAAAACTGGCCTTCTCCAATATTGTAGCGAAACGTTTGGCTTCATGGGAGGTGCCGAGGAGAAAATCAAGTGAGCCCAGATTTCGTTGGTGACTAGCCAAAGCCAGTCTCTCTCGCACGAGGGGGCAGAAAACTAAGTGTGTAATTGACTTGCTAGCCCCGCAGGAACAAGTCAGAAGGGCATCTTTATGATGAAACCTTTCGTGATAGGCCCGAAAGTCACCGTGTCCAGTGCGACATTGGATTAAATATCTGAGATAACGGCAAGGGAGTCGCAGTTCCTCGGGAGGCTTCTTGGGAAATGGCATCCCCAACTCACAATAGGTAGAAGGAGCATAAGACTGCCACCAAGCTGTGGTCAAGTCCCATATTTGCCTTTGAATCTTTGCGTGGACTCCAGCAAGGAATGCGGCAGGGGGAGCTGGTTGGCGAGCAGCCTCTCCTGCCAGCTTGTCGGCCCGCTCATTACCTGGAATTTCAATGTGAGCTGGAGACCACATTACTTGGACTCTACCAGGAGATGCGATAGGTAGGATTCTTCTCGTAAACCAGCGAGATGCGAGGTCCCGAAACTCTAAAATTTCCTTTTGCGAGGACTTGGAGGGCGAAGAATCGAGAAGACGGTGTGCAGCCCCTTGGTTGTTGAGGATTACATGAATATTGATAGCAAGATGAGTTTAAGGGGCTGCCGTGGCAGCCCTAAGCCCTGCGAGGGCGCCTATGATCTCGGAGTCATAGACCTCAAAATTGGGCCCTAAGGGCACTTTCACTTCATCTATTGTGATGTCTCTATGGAGAACGACGGCACCTGCCCCAGCAGAACCATCTTTCTGTTTTGAGCCGTCCGAGAAGACAAGGATATCCCATGGTGGCAGCTCCCTAATGCGCTCCTAAAATCCCTGAGCAGAGAAGTCTGCTCGAGATTGACTAAGAGGTGTTTTGTAGGAAGGAGGTAAAAGCTTGGGCCGAGGGATGGGAGGAACGAGCTTTATTTTTTCGGTTAGGCAACTGTGTGCGCGGGAGACAATAGACCTTTTAGCCAAAGGATGAAACCAGTCCACGGCCGCTATTCTGAGAGCAGAGCGGAGGCGTATCTCCTCAAATAGGATATGAGCAGGCTTGAGCCACACCTCTCTTAGAATTGCCGACGTAGGGGTGGTCTTGTATACCGGTAGAATTGCTCGAGCCAGGGTGACTAGAGCTTGGGAGATCATGTCTACCAGGTGTTGAGATCGGGTAGAAGTTGGACATCCTCGGCAGAGATATGTGTGACCGCGCCACCAGACCTCTGCGCCGTAAAAGAGAACTGGTAGCGCCGCAGCCAGTGCAGCAGTGCGGAGGAATGCAGTGGGTACGCCACGATGGGTGTTGCCAAGCTGAAGTATATGGGCGCTGATTCGTTGTGTCCTTGCACACCATTCTTGAACGTGTTCTTGGAAGGAAAGCTTGGTGTCAAGGAGGACACCAAGCCACTTTACGGATGAGCTAGCATCCCTTGAGACGCCGTTAATTGTCAGAGTGGGAGGGAGCTGACGAGATCTGTGAAGATGTAGGATCTCTATCTTGTTTTCAGCCAACGAGAGACCATTCTGATTGCACCACTTGGTGACCGTTTCAACCCTGGCGGCAGTCAGGCGAGAAGATTCGACGAGAGTTTTTGCCACCGAGAGGATCGCCACGTTATCAACGTATCCAAATGTAGGAAAGCGGTGTTTAAATAGAGGCTCGAGGAACAGCAGAAACAGTATAGGTGAAGCTGGGGATCCTTGGGGCAAGCCATGTGGAATGTCTAAGAATTCACCAACAAAATCGTCTACTCGGAGGCGAGCTTTCCTGCCTGAAGCAAAAGAAGCAGCCCAATTTACGTATGGAATAGGCCATCCCTGTTCGCGCAAGCGGGCAGAGAGACGACCAGGCTGAATGCTGTCGAAAGCACTTTCTACGTCGAGAGTAGCAAGAGTGCATACTTGCTTCGCGTCCCACGCCTTCTCGACATCGTGGGCAGGACTCTCTACGAGGTCTATGGCTGATCTTCCAGGTAGAGCTCCAAGTTGCGTAGGGGATATAATGCGGCTTGATAAAGCCCAGAAAGCGAAGCGTCTTGCCAATAAGCGTTCCAGCCCTTTTCCCAGAACTGGGAGGAGTGAAATTGGACACCAATTCAAAGGGTTAGTAAGATCATCTTTGTGAGGTTTAGGTATAACCACGACTTCAGCGCGGCGAAAAATACTTGGATGATGACCGTATACCAGGCAGAGACTGTATAAGTGTACGATCCATGTGCGCCATGCTATCACATCCCAGATAAGGCGGAGAGCAGAAACCGAGAGATGGTCGTGCCCTGGAGTAGAGGATGATGTACTAAGTAGACAATGTCGCACCTCGTTTTCGTCTATGGAGAGAGGTGCGGGGATCGCTCGTGATGGACATGTAGGGGAGTATATGGACACATCCGGTTCCCGACCTACACGGGCAAGCTTTGTGCGGTAAAAGATATCAGCGCACTCAGTCGGGGTACTGTTTGTAACACCTTGAAATTGAATCGGAGGGGGGACCAAAGCGACTGGAGAGCTTTCGCCATCCAACCACTTTATGGGCCTCCATAATCGAAGACACGCTATCCAGCTTTAAGCGTTTATGCTCACACTTTGCTCGCTTAACAGTTTTACGGAAGGTTTGGTATGCCTCGCTAATAAGATGCGGATCACCACTGTTGCGCGCGTCAATATATCGTCGGCATTGGTTAGAGCATTCCTGGTTCCAGTAATCCTTACAAGGCACTCAAGCAGGTCACGGGGGGTTGGCTGTAAGTAGAATGGCTGACAGCGCAGCGATCCCTAAGGAGGCCACTGCATCTATGAGCTGGGAAGTGGGTTCTTCAAAAGGTAGGCTAGGAGGAGCCGTAGCTATGAGAGCTTGGCAGAATATCTCTGTACTTTCGACATTAAACTTGAGAAGCTTCGTTGACAGAAATCACCTTTGGATTGGAGAGAGATGCATTAAGCCAGATATTGTCTCATGATCAGAAGTTGAGTGAGCCATAGGATCCACTCGAGCCAAAAGACCCTCCATGTTTGTTAGAATAAGGTCGAGGACGTGGCCAGCGCGATGAGTAGGAACTCCGTATGGTAAAGCCGACCTTAAAGAATGGTTGTCGATCCATTCGACGAAGCGGCCGGCTCCTGACGAACGAGAAACGTTGGGCTCCCATAATTCGTGGTGAAGATTAAAGTCTCCCACAATTATGAAGTTGGGCTTCACTGGCCAATTAAGGAGTGCGTTGAGACTCTCTGGCATGGGGGCTTACGGTTGCCGGCAGACATTGATGACCTCCAGCGACGGGGAGCACTGAAAGAAGGCGACAATATCCGGTGACGATCCAGTGTCCAGCTGAATAGGGCGCAGGTTTGATCCTTTCCGAATGCACGTAAGTACGCGCGGGCGTGCGAGCTTCCAGTCTCGATTGGGAGGAGTGAAGATGACGTAGGCTGGGTGGGACTTAATTACGTTCTTGAGGTTTATAGTTTTTGTTCAGGGCTCCTGGACAAAGATCACATCATACTTGCCTTGGAAAGCAACTTGTAAAAGTATGAGGTGAGAAGATCCACCACGCCCGACGTTAGCCTGGAGGAAACAAATGCGAGGCGGGGGATGACTCCTACAATGGGCTCTATTGTTCATGGAGACTTAGGGCATTATTAGGTGCTGGCTCGTCCGAATTAACTTCCATAGATCCAAGCGAGGCGTTCTCAAGGGCGGTAAACTTGTTTTGGTTGGCTGACAGGGAGAGAGTAGAGGGGTTTGAGTTTCCGGAGGAAGGGGTCGAATTTTCTATGTTATCAGGATTGGAGGCAGCAGAAACAGCGGCGGCAGTAGCAGCTTCAGCCCGACGGGTCTTGCGGAGCTTGCTACGGTTGCATGAACGGATTTCTGTAATCTCTTTCTCCGAGAGCTGGATAAGTTTGCCCTTGTGAGGGCGAGGGCGGAGAGGGCAGTTAGGGTCATCTGCCGGGTGAGGGCCCAGGCAGTTGATGCACCGGCGAAGATGAGAGCACTCTTCTTGGTGACGTATAGTGCCGCAGCGGGCGCACAAAGCTTGCATTCGGCAGCGTGAGGATTGGTGAAACCCGAAACAAGCTTCACACTGCGTTACCTTCGGGTTGGGGATATAGCGCCTGGATGGGGCGCTATCAACGATACGAAAGGTGGGAACTTCTTTTGGAAAGAAGATGACCGCCGCGCACAAAGGATCGTGCGAACCTTCATGCTGCGACCAGTGAGCGTTAGATGGAGCGACGCCAGTCTGTGCCTGAGCAATATTCCTGACATCATCGAGCGTTGTAATAACCAGATTGGACACCGGATTCCAAATAGTGCGTGGTATGCGCTTGACAACATACCCAATGCGATCCTCCATTTGGTGTAAAGATCCAGAGAGAGAGGCCTTAATAGTGTCAGAATTCACTGTCGCCAGTTTCAGTGCTTCTTCGGTCGTAAAGGTGATTCTGAATCCGCTGGAGTTGCGGTTAACAGAGGTGATACCGTCCTTGAGGCCAGGGAAAATTTGAATGAGAGCAGATTTGACTGCAGTTGCGTCAGCTCTGAGGAGAGGGGCATCATCAGACAGGCGAAAGATAGCCTTGGGGCCCTTAGAGTTAGCTGTCGGAGTCTGCACCGCTGTGCGGGACGGCCGATTGACGGAGGGACGAGCTGGAGCCGAGGGAACAGAGGCGGGAGGGCTGGCGATAGTTGCTGCCCAGTTACGAGATTGGTTCGACACGGTGACGGGAGGTCGAGAGGGAATGTTATGGCTAGGCGTAGGAAGAGGCCTCGCCGGTTTGTGCAGTTTAGGGGAGTCATGGCGCATGGGGAGCCCGGAGGCAACCGCGATGAGAAACGCGTCCATTTGCTCGCGCACAAAGGACTGGATGAGCGGATCAGCCTCTTCAACGGCTGACCAAAACTTGTTGTGGAAGGATTGAACCCAAGTAGCTCGACCCTTAGCCACGCGCTGGACAAGCTCGAGCTCTTCAGCGACGCGCTGGGCCAAAGTGGGAGGTTAATGTGATTTAGCCATCACGAGCGTGATGACCAATCTAAAGGGCACTTGATAGGTATCGAATTAGAGGAATCGAATTGGAAGGAAAGCTGTATAGGAATGGGGAGACGTGATGATTGCGTGGAGTGGGCGTGAATGACTCAACGGCTTGTTTAACTATTATCGTTATTATTGAGACTGTCATCATCAAGTGAGAGACTTGATGCTTTAATCTATTTCATATTACATCATATTATCATAATTAGCTATTGGGTATTAGGTACCCTCAGCTTTTTTAAATAAACTTTCTCCTTACCTCAGCCAAGGTATTTAATTCGGAAGACAGTGACTTAAATAGCTTCTAAATTTACACCAGACATGGAATCATCACAGTCGCCTCAATCTCCACCTTCGACACCTAGACGCAAACACATTTCAAGAGACCAATGCCTGTAAGTAAGTGTAAAATTAGGGAAGAATTTGACTGATATTTAGCTAATTCTTTAGATAATGGCTCTGTATGAAGGCGGCAAAAACCAATCCCAAATTGCGGCACAACTTGGGATTTCTAGGGGACAGGTTTATTATTTGCTACGCCGCGGCTCTGTCACACTGAGAAAGAGGAAAGGTCGTCTACCGAAACTCTCAACTGAGGCTGTCGACGGAATTGAGAAGCTCATCAATGAATCTTATGAAAATCGAAGGATGACTCACATGGAACTTGCTTTGGGGCCATTCAGTCACCTGGATGTCGGCGAGCGCGTCATCAAAAGCGAATTACAGAAGAGGGGTTACAGGCGTCATCCTGCTCACAATAAGCCTCCAGTCTCCGAACTAACTAGAAGGAGGCGCCGAGAATGGGCTTCAGCTCATATTGACTGGATCCTAGAAGACTGGAGATCGATTCTTTGGACGGATAAAACCTGGGTTAAAGACGGTCAACACACTAGAGACTGGATCACAAGGACGGTTAGTACAATGCTTTTTGGTTTGAAAGACTTTCTCTCTCTAATAAGTTGACATAGACCAACCAGGAATTTCATATCACGTGTGTTGGTGATAAGATAAGAAAGAAAAACGGTTGGATGTTCTGGGGATCCTTTGCAGGGTCAGAGAAAGTTCCTAGCTTGTTCTGGGAAAAAGAGAGGAAGACCATCGACTCCGAAAAGTACTGCTCTAAGATAGTACCTCTAATTGACGGTATGGTCTCGATGAGACCTCGGCTCTTTGTGATGCAGGATAATGCTCCGGCTCACGCTTCTGAAAGAACGATAAAAGAGTTCCAGGAGAGACATATAGATCCTATCGACTGGCCACCCTATTCGCCAGATTTGAATCCGATTGAAGCAGTTTGGGATAAAATGAAAGATTATCTCCAAGAGAGATATCCGAGCCTGGGTCGGGGGAAGCAGCGTACCCACGACGAGTTGCGGGCTATCATACAAGAAGCATGGAATTCTGTGCCTGATGAATATCTTGATGATCTGATAGAAAGTATGTCGAAAAGGTGTCGAGCTGTTTTGGAAGCTGATAGGGGACCAACTAAATATTGATTCTCAGTAATTTCTAAATTTGTCCTTGATAGTTGTCTGCTTTTGCTTGTTGTCTTCATGTGAATTTGGAGTCAAATTTCCTTATTCGTGAATTTGGTAGTTAGGTAGATAAATTTAGCATCAATGCACAATTATATGCAGTCAATTATTATACAAATTGAGCTTAGCGGCAGGATAACCCAATGCAAAATTCTTCTGTCAGAGAAAATTGTCATACAAAGAGTTTGAGGAAATTTCATAAACTTTCATAAATACAGGGGCTAAACTCTATTTGTTTAAAGACCATACCAAGTTAGGCCTAGCAGACCCACACAGAACCCCTGTCTTGGACCTACTGCAAAATTACTACCCTAAGGTAGGGTAGATTTAGAAGTGTTAGTGATCTGTACTACAGCACCATAATCTAGCAGAAGATTTAATTGAAATGCTTGGAAATGGGAATATGGAACTGATACTTCCTGAGGGCACGATAACATGGAACAACAGGGGAAGCCAGAGTACACTAGATCTCGTTTTTATTTCCAAGGAACTCGAAGAGACCGTCACTACTTGCCAGCCAGATGAAGAGCTTGAAGCATCAGATTATATCCCTATATCCTCTCAGTTGCCAATGTAACCGGTCATATCGGAAACCCAGGAGCCTCGTCCGCAATGGAAAAAAGCAGACTGGCCGAGGTGAACAGAGAATTGGCCGCCAAACTTCGAGATCTCGACCTAGAGAAGCCCTGTCTAGATTCCAGAGAGGCGATCGATCATTAGGTTATTTCGATTACGAAAGCTATTCAGAACACAGTCAATGAAACCATCCCTAAAGCTAGGCCATCCAGGTTTGCCAAACCATACTGGACCAATAAATGTTCTGACGCAGTAAAAGACACTCGAAAGGCAAGAAGGAAATGGAAAAAGCTGGGCACCGAAGAAAGCTGGCTAGATTATTTGAAATCTACTAGTGCAAAAAAGTCACAAATTAAGAAGGCTAAAAATATCGGCTGGAGGGCTACAGTTTCAGAGGCGGCTCAAAACCCGACAAAAATATGGAAACTCGCAAGGTGGGCAAGGAAAGAATCGGAGGGAAAGCATAGATTACCACAAATCCCAGACATTAAGAGCATAAACGGAACTGTTCACACCGAAGCTTACCAAAAGGCTCAAATTATGGCGCAACATTTTTTCCCCGAGGCAGAGGCCGCAGATACTGGAGATATCGAAGGAACCAATTACCCTGAAGAACTGCAAAATATTCCTAAGGTCATTACTCTCGCCGAAATCGAAGAAATTCTGAGAAGGCTACCAAGTGATAAGGCCCCAGGCCCGGACGGGATTCCGAATCGATTTCTTAAGCATTGCAGCTCTACGCTCAGTAAAGCTTTGGCGGAGTTATTTAATGCTTGCCTCGCGATTGGGTACCACCCAAAATTTTTCAAAGAATCAACAACAATCGTGCTAAGAAAACCGCAAAAGCCGACATACGACACGCCAAAGTCATATCGACCTAAAGCACTACTTAACACTACGGGTAAACTTCTCGAGAAACTGGTGGCAAATCGTATCTCCAAAGCGGCAGAGGAGTTTAACCTTCTCCCCGAAGAACAGATGGGGGCTCGACCTAAGAGATCTACGGACTCGGCAGTTGAACTTCTAACTGAGCAGATTCACACCATTTGGGGAAAAGATAAGAAAAAGGTGGCGTCACTTCTAAGTCTTGACATCTCAGGAGCATCCAACAATGTCTCTCACCAAAGACTTATCCACAATCTCAGAGAAAAAGGTATACCGAGATGGATCTGCAGGTTTATCGAATCTTTCCTAGAAGAAAGAACAACCTCAATAGTGTTAGGTTCATACAAAGGAGCTCAAATAACCATTAACACAGGTACACCTCAGGGATCCTCACTGTCTCCTATACTCTTTCTCTTTTTCGTGAGCACGCTCTTGCCATTGTTGCAAACGTCATCTACCGCAGCCGTAGGGTTCGTAGATAACACTAATATACTAACGTGGTCAAGCTCCACTTAGGAGAATCGTAGGAAGTTGGAGGAAAAGCATAGAGTTTGTGAAGAGTGGGCAAGGAAGCATAGAGTCAGATTTGCGCCGGAGAAAGACCAGTTGATGTACTTCACTCGTGCGAGAAGCCGCCACAATCTCAAAGCAACAGTAAGTATACAGGGACATCTAACCTCTCCACAGTCTTCGCTTCGAGTCCTAGGAATCCAATTCGACCCCAAATTAAATTGGGGCACCCACATCAAGAAAGTTGAGCAAAAGTTGCATACTCAGGTACAATCAATCAGCAGATTGGCACAGTCTACCTGAGGAGCGACATTTAAAATGTCAAAGCTGTTGTACAGCACGTCGGTGAGACCGGCCCTCACGTACGGGCTCCAGATCTGGGCCGAGGCCGGGCCAGGGGGTAAAATCCCCGAAAGAATAGTTAAACCTTTAAGAAGTGTTCAGAGAAAATGCCTAAAGTTAGTCACAGGTGCATATAAACCTACAAGTAGTAGAGTACTCGAGCATGAGACCTCACTGCTCCCCATAGAGCTCTATCTGAAGCAGAGGAGAGTCCAACACGCCGGACTATCAGACAAGCTACCTGTTCGAAGGATAACAACTTTGGCAAGTAATCGAATTAAGCTGCCCGTTCAAGGGAGGGATGAGATTCATGTCAAGAACAGGAGCAATGATATGGCCGAATGGAACCGAATATGCGGTAGAGAAGAGGATACAGGCCGGCAAAAGGTGGCTGTGAAGATAGCAGTATTCCGAGAATGGGAACATTCATGGACATGTCAGAAGAAAACTGGACATCCAAAGCCCGCGAACCCTGAGACCTGGAAGTCATCAAACATAAAAGTCCACCAATATACAGGACGAAACAGGATGAACTTGAAGGGGACGCCATCCGAAATTCACCAAAACTTTATCAGGGCATAGAGCAGCACAGCAATGCAGATGAGAAGCAAGCACATTTGGCTTAACTCTTATCTGTACAGAAGAAAAGTACCCGGAGTTTACAGCCCAAAATTTCAATGTGGATATCCGTCCCAAAATGTCAGACACATGATCATGACGTGTCCGCAATGGGCGAAAGGACGAGGGGAAATCCTGCGAAAGTCAGAAGATAGGTCCTACGAAGCCATGATCAATAGCCCGGCAAACGTAGCTAGGATCACACAGTGGATACTTGATTGTAAGGTTTCAGCCTAATAACTCTTCCTATTTTTATCGCTTTTTTCTATTTATACCGTTGTCATTACTCTAGTTTTAGTTAACCATGTTTTTGCTATCATTAGACCGCGTCTATATTCTATTTATGTTCTCTAATGTTTTGATACGATTAAGGTATTATAGACCGCATCTATCGGGAGGAAATAAGTTCTATATAAGAGGAAATAATCTCAGTAGATAGAGCTCTTCACGCTTAGTTCTTTGTCATAAATACAACCTTCAGACTGCCTTTAGTGCAACCCTTAGATTCCTGCAACCTTCAGATTACTTTTAGTGTAACCCTTCAACAACAGATACCCTCAGAATATTCTCTAGAAACACCTTAAGCGCTTTATACCCCATTTCGAACCTTTGTTAACCTACGCCGTACCCAATATCTTGACATTGATGAAGATTGGTTGGAACAGTTTCGACTTGTTGGTCAAGTTGAAGCCGTAATGAAGGAAATGAAGACTAGAGCAGGCAAGGGATAAGACAATATCCACACTGGACGAACAGTGAAACGCACTTCCAGAAGGAACAAATTGTGAACAAAGAGATAACAAAGTGTAGTTCTGGGTGGCTTTTACCGTGAGGCTTCCTCCTATGTAAATATACTTAAGTTATAGCACCTGCATGGGCTTTAGGGTACCTGAACAGGATAATTAAACTCAAATTCAAAAGTGTTAGTGATCACATATCCAGGGTCGGATGGTGCAGTGGTACACTGTCCGAGCTGTTCTCCCAAGTAGAGTCTGGGCAGCTTGGACACATGCTATTACGGCGTAAATGGAAGTTGGATATAAAGTGCGGTCTTCGAAGGCAAGGTCAAGGAACGATTCAAGGAAACAGAGTACGAGATAACGAGTGGGAATGATATAAATTGCAAAGCTGAAGAACTAGTTACAGACCACAGCCTGCTTCTTATCCATTACGATCGTCCTACCATCTTGGTATAATCCCCCAACAACAGGCAACGTGGCAAGCGTAAAATCTAATATTGTAGTCAAGCACATGTTCATCAGGTGTGCCGCGAGTCTATTGATTTGATCTTAATCCCAAGTGGTGGATTTCTTCTATCCTTAGCTCATGTACTAATGGGGGCAACAACCGAGGTCTGAATAACCCTATGCGGCAAATCTATATATGCCTCAGGCCACAAACAATGTGCCGTAACACATGCCCCACTTGAGAAAAGAGAAAGCTGGTTCGAATCCAGCGAGACCCTCGCACCACTTCTCTCGCGGTGATATTGTATTCGTGGGATGACGAAAGCATATTCAAATAACCACAGGTTTTTCTCGCTCTTCCCTGTGGTGGGTATTCGCGGGAGGGTACATGTCGTAAGACATTATTCTTGAAGTGGTATCTGGAAATGAAATCTGAGTATGAATGTTCCAAACGTCAAGTAGAGTCGTTCTGTGAAATATACATGTCTTTCGTAATCATACGCGTCATAACCTCAGGCTGCCTACGCTAAAATGATATTAAAAAAAAAATCTCCTATCCAATGGATAAGTATCACCCCGAGGTTAGAGTTGCATGTACATATGCTCTTCAGCCTAATTAGAAACTGCTTTTTAGATGATTAGAAAATCGACTGTGTTACGACCAGTGTTACGATTTGCAAGGTCCTAACTTAGAGCCTTGATGATAACCAACAACTTGAAGTATAGTGTGGCCTGTCGTGATAGGGATAAAGGCGAGAAGGGATAAGCTAAGAGGTTAGGCCATTGGTAATAGGTCAACAATATAGGAAGTTAAGTATGGGCATTGTGAATATTATCAGAAGCATCATCATGTTAGATTTTAGTCAGGAGTCAGCTATATATAAACGTATCACATGCCTGTCCAAGCTAGCCAATTCTCGTTAGATCAACCCTAATATCATGAGCCCTTTCCATTCCTAACATTCCCAAACATTGACATAAGGTAATTAATATGTCCGATGTTTGTGCAGATCGCTAACTACAAGTGAAATGTTAACAGCAATCTTATTTTATTTCTATTGTTTTGGTGATAGTCCATCACAGATATGACGTCGAGACGCGTAAAATATTTTGCTCCACAAAGTTTGTCAAGAAGATCGTTAATGTTAGGCACTGGATACTTGTCCTTTGTAGTCAAGGCATTCAATCGGTGATAGTCCATGCACATACTTAGTTCTTGCGAATGCGGTTTCTTTATAAAGAAAACGTTCGCTGGGGCTCGGGCTTTGCATCGACGGACCCATCCTTTTTTAATGTGTTCGTCAGTTTACTTTTTTGCTTCTGCTTTTTCTCTTTCGAAAATCCTTGACATAGGAATCACGCGTAGGAGTTTGACATCTGGAATATCGATAGTTATATCTACGCCATCGCGGTGAGGTGGGAGCTTAGCAGCGTTTGATCTGAGAGCGCTTCACTTTATAATGTGAGGTTATCAAGGATTGTTACGTCCTCGTTTTCTTGGTGTGCGTCGATCTGCATAAGTGTATTTATGAAATTTCCGCTTGACTGGTCGCTATTCAAGAAGGGATTAAGTTCAATTGTGGGTTCTAATAGATTAGATTTGGGGATAGTGTCTAGTAATGATGATTGTGTTAAGTTTGGTGAATTATTTTCCGAATTTCGTAGTTATTAATGCTTTCTGATGTTTTTGGCTGCGACTGTCTTAGTTCAAGCTTTTTGGTGGTCCAGTCAATGTCGGGTTTTATGGATTCTGGCCACGAAAGTCCTAGAATGACACCGTATTGTTTTACAGGTGCTTGAACAAAGTAAACTTCTCCCTCAAAAATTTGTGGTATTTTAATGGCTACTGTGGACCCGTATGCTAAATCAGAAGGTACGATAACATTATCGTTGAAAGAAGAAATTTGTTTCTTAATGAGTGAAATATTTCTTTGAGGATTTGCATTCATTATTCTATTTGTAGATGCGTTCACTTGTGCCGCACTTTCTACCAACATCTTTGACTCGATAACACCAATTACACCTGCTACCTCCACTAGCTTGCCGTTATTTATACAAGCGATTGTGAGTGGGGTATCGAGTGACAGAATGGGGTAGCGAACCTTTTGCGCAGGCGCGGAATACCATGCTGGTGGTGGCTTGCCCTCTTTTGATAGCATTTCGTTTAAGCGTTAGTATTGATGTGTCGGATAGCTGCCTGCATCAAATAAGCAGAGATTGTGTTTTTTACGGTATTCCTTTATCTCTTGCGACAATTTACCATCTGGCGTCAAGTGTGGCATGTTGTTGACGGCGTTGAAGTTTCCGGTGGGTGCATCAGACGTGACAGGCTTGGTAGTTCTTGGCTTAATGCTACTCGATACAATAAATATAATAAATTCCTTTTGCAGGCGATAACCACCCTCAAATTGAGGGACCAATTGAGTGATTAATCGTAGGGAGTGGTGTCGATGTAAGGCGTGCCGAGCAATTCTCCTTGAATGGGTTCAATGAGCCCATGGAAATATTCTTCACCCCAGACCTGTCGCGGAAAACAGGTTTCTTTTCACAAATACTCAAATCGCTGTTTGTGATCTTGCACTCTTCTGCTTTCTTGCTTGAGCGATTGATGCTGTCTGATACGCATAAGCTTGATAGTGGGACTCGAATACCTGTCAAGGAGTCCTTGCGCAAATGACGACCAGTCGTCTTTGAGATCTGGAGACAGTTGGATCTCTAGTCTCGCCCAATCCATGGGAGCTTCATTATCGCCATCAGGTAAAGAGCCATCCAAGTTGTCTACTGCTACCATAATATTTTGCCGATCTGTTGCGTGGTAGATCAGTTACAGAATAAATCTGGCCTCAGGGTCCTCTATGAACTGGTTGATATTGGTTAAACCAGTGTATTCGGTTATTGAGGGGACTGGGGTTGGTAGACAGAGCTTTAATATTGTAAAGGAGGCGGTTATTGAAATGGTGGCGTGTGTTGAAATGGAGGTGGTTATGGAAAACTTTAGGGTGGGTCGATTGTAGCAGGTGATGGTGTCGTTTTCTGTTGTTGTGTCTGTAGTAATGGTTGTTGTTCTTGCAGTCGTTGTATTAGATGTTGTTGATGTTGATATTGTATGAACTCGTTATTTTTTAAAGAAAAATTGTCCAAAGCTGCGGTCATTTGCTTTTGAATCAATGACGAAATATTGTCCATGAACTTTTCGATTGAAAACTTGATTGGTAGTTTCATGTAAGAACGAGGTAAAGGGGTTTCGAATGGTGATGAGGGTGGTAGAAGAGAAGGTGGTGGAGACGTTGATAGTAAATCATCCCGTACTGTTTGTTTAAGTGATGGGCTATCACCAAAAGAATCAAAACAAAATAAGCTGGCCGTAAAAAGGTCTATTTTCTGACTATCTTGAAAATAGTATCTAATTAGGCTGAAGAGTATATATACATGAAACTCTGACCTCGAGGCGATTCGAATCCGCCGGATCGGCGATCACTCATAATCCCGAAAGTATTCATCGGCGATTTATACGCAAATGCATATGCGCGACGCCGCCTGTAAATGTTTTCCCTTTTGTGGGCTCTGGCGACGAGGCTCTAAAATAATGTTTTTCGAGTCTATATCTCGAGGAAGATTTTCTGGAGAAGACATATCAAATACTGTGAGAATGAGTTTCTAGGTGTCTAACTAGTGAGCTTTATTATCAGAAAAGGGGATCAAGACAAGTAGGAATTCAAGATAAGAAGTTGAAATAAAGCTAGAGAATTAAGTCTACTCTACAAATACAATTTACATGTATGTTTTGTGTACGCGACATAAGAAATATAGAGATGTTTGCGCCGTTACTCCGTAGTCATCATTTCCAAGTCCATGATCCTTACGTAATGTCATAGCTTAATACTTGAAAAAAGATGACCAGTAAAAAATGGCAAAGAAAGTTCGGTCTCTTTCTAGTAGTAGTGGGTATTATTGAGTAAGAAATCGACAGTTTCACTTGAATTAGAATTATTTTCCGGGAGAAAGAAAAGGTTCACAGTATTTGTCCGCATGGACAAGATATGGACTTGAGCATGATGATTGAATTATTGACAAGGAATCAGAGACAACAAGAGAAGGGGCTCAAATTTATGAAAAATCGATATTGGTGTTATGCTTTTGACTTTTATTTAGTGATTCACAGCAGCTGCAGCTACTGAATATGTGGCAAGTTGTTAAGGGCGAAGCACCAAAATAATAAATAAGAAAAGAATGATGGCCAAATACTGTCTATTTTCTAACGATTTTCGAAAATAAATCTAGGGAACGAGCTTCTAATATACATGTAACTATCTGTTCGTCCTAAATCAGTATTACAACTAAGCGCAAAGTTTGACTTCAAAGCCGATTATATATTGGAGCTAGGAATAATAGATGAAAGCCAGGGGGAGGGTTTCGTCCGATACCGGGGTCAGGTAAAACATTTCGTTAAGTCTCGAAATACGTAGGCGCAGCCGGTAACACAAGTTACTTCAAAAGAGAGGAAAGTTCAACAATAACTCTAGCTGAGATTAGCTGCTTTAATGTCAATATTTTTCTTTTTATAGCTACTTTAACCTCATTGCTGCTCTGTATTAGTATTTAACTATAAGCACCATCATTTAGCACAAGACTGCCCATAAATTTTAGATCAGACTCGTACCATAATAGGAAAGCTCGTGTTAAAAGTATCGAATAGTATACAGGTTGAAGGCGCATTCTCGCAGCTGACATAGTCTCTCTTATCAGATAACCCTGAATTTTCGTCTACACAGTATAATCGCTTTAGGCCCATGATGTTGCCGATCGGGTTGAATGAGTGAGGACATCATCGTTGACAAATTTCGGTCGGAAATCTTGGACTATCGTTGGACCGTAGGAAGATCGATAACCATCAAGGTTTTGGATGGATTCATGTAACCCATAACCGGAGAAAACGACAAAAGCTTATTCATTTCACCGATCGAAGCACTTGACTCATTGGAAGGTTTAATTTTCTCAAGAGGGAAGCTTTGAGAAATCTCACGCACCAAAAGCAGGAAAATTTTTGAAGACAGTGTTAATCTTTCAAGGGGAGAAGGTCAACCTGACTTGTTTGTTATGAATTTTGCTTATTCATGGGCGGCGAAGCTTAAAACACTGAAAATGAATGTATAATCTATATCCTTCCGAGCTTCAGTTATAGTCTCCGCTATATTTTGATTATTACAATTGAGGTGTCATGAAAACCAGCATATCGACGTTGTACGCCCAAGAGTAGTTAAGCCTCACAAATTTTCGTTATCTGTATATATATTTTGCGACAGCCTTGAGTGAAAACATGTAGGTCGGCTTCTATCTGACCCAAACGAGCCGAAAAGGCTTGCTAGTTGCAGAGGGGAATGAAAAATGGCAAAGCACATTTTTGTTATTAATACTTCATAGATTAGCTTTTCTTTCGGAAACATGTCAAGTTGAAGCATATTTAAACATGGAGAAATCCTGAGGCATGAGAATCCTGTGGTAACTAATCCTATAAGCCAGTCACCGATTAGTGCCCTTACTGTAAAGAGTTAAATCATGGCTTTATCTGCTCAGAATCGCTTCACGTTAATTGGCGTTGCTCGGGAAAGCTGGGTGTAGATGAATGTGCAGCTAAGGTAGAGGGCTGTTTCAGATGCGTGATTGCTGACGAATTCGTGGCACTTGACTTCTTGTTAGTTCAGTGAGAGTGCTATAGACGGTTGTAAAGCCGGGCAAAGCGTAAAAGGGTAGAGTTTCCATCTAGTGTATCTACTAAGGCCGCGACAAGCCAGATCGGTAGGTTTCGCAATAAATTCATAGAAAGGCTTTCGAAGGCATTACGGGAGATATTCCTAACTGATTATCTCGTCGAAGATATATGAAATATCCTGATATGTAAGGATCTCTTCGCGTTTCTATTGGTGGTAGCAGAATTTGTTAATAGTGTCATCTCTATATGGCACCTCCTCTCACTGATCCAGTTGAGGTGAGTGATTTGGAAGAAAATTTTGCAGATGTATGGGAATTTGAGATGAGAGTTCTAGAGGTGATATAATCATTCATTCAAATTGAATATGATGCACGTTTTTCAAAAGGTTCGCTGTTCAACTAGATTAAAAACATAAAATATGTCGGAAACACTTATTAAAAATGGTCAAATTTATCATGTACTATGCGCATGGCATTTCCTGTCTTGTAGTTAAACGAGTCGTTAATGTCCACTGTAAAACAGATGGGTATTCGTGCAAGACTTAAAAGTAGCCGGAATTGCCGATTCTCATACAGGAATGCCCTTGGCGAGTCCCAGGTCATCTTTCGCGTTACCAGCCGCGCCATACACTCTAAGTGGGACAGCAATCTCAAAGGTTTCACACTCCAAAACCTCTGTTGGAGCAAATATAGTTCCACGAGCATCATTGGAGAGTTCTTCTAATAAGCTCGGAAATTCCTCTATAAGTATATTGTCAGATTCTAGACGAGGAGTGGCAAATTTTACCCTGATCCGCCATTCAAGACTAACGCCACTAGTTGAGAACTCTGGGGTTGCTGAGATTGGTAAAGTGGGAGTGAAAACAATTCTTTCCGAAAAAAGAGTTGACTCAGATTGGGAAACATGAGTCTTCCGGGTGAGACGAAACACGTGAGACTCAGCTCGAAGTGATATGGAGGCATCTATCTTTTCTGAAGATTCGAGGGCAGCGTGAATCGCGTAACATGGAAGTTTAGCACCAGAGAAATCAATTACTGCAATTACAGATTCTCCTAAACAATATGACCGCCTTGTTAGTATTAGGGCTGCAACCTTTTTTCCGCTGCGAGCAATCTCAAATTTATTGACACTTTCTGAAGATTCATTGCTCATTCTACTGCGAATAATCGCCATATCAATAGCTTTCCTTGGGGATACTGGCTCTTCTGATTGTAAGGAACTAACACTAGAAGCTCCAGTTGGGGATGAGGGACCCACGCCAGAGTCTTGCGGTAGCTTATCAAGAAGTTCATCAACATAGGACAAGAAATGTCCCGTTGTTAAGTGACTCGATTTCGATACTTTTTTTACTGTCGAAGATTCCTGGCTAATTTCAGAAACTAGTTTTACAGAAGCTTGTTCTTGTAGGATAATATATGGAGACATTAGATCGTGAGTGAGAAGTTCCCCGTGATTGTCAACGCTTCCTAGAATTCGAAAAGGTATTTCTATTGCTTTAACTTGTTGCTCTTTAGCGCCACCAGGGCGTTGGGTTCCAATCACCAGTTTGTAACTGATTTTTATTGCTTTGCCGCGATGAGATGGAGGCAACCCGAGAGGTAATCTGAATGAATACATGTAACTTTGACTTTCACCAGGTTCGAGACAAAGATTGACAAATAATATAGACTGAGGTGTTGAGAGAAGCGGTATTGGACCAGAATCGACAATTCCTCGTAGATCTTTGATACTGCTCAGCTCACCAGATCCAAGAAAATCACCTATCGAGTCTCCGATATTCCCCCATCCAAACCCACGGGACTTACTGTCTCTCTTATTTACTTGAACACCCACCACACCACCACCCTGACCGCCAATTGCTCCCTTTCTTTTGACTCCATCAAAAGGGGTCTGATTTACTAGGGAAGAGTCTAGGGTGAATGAGCCATTGAGTTGAGCATAACCCATCATAAGTGTCTCAGCTTTCTTCTGGTATCTGACTGAAGGCGAGTCAGCATTTTGTGTTAGTCTTGTACCTTGAGTTTTTGTACAGCCAGGGATGCCAGGGTGATGTGCAGAATCGAAATTTCTCGCTGAAGTTCTACTAAATGACTTTTGGTCTGGCTCACAGTGAAACGGAGGTAAAGAATTTCCGTCAGTAGTAGCTTGAGTTGGAGAGCTTAGACTTTCGGGTTGATTTATTGGACAATCTCTTGAGCGTCTAGAGCTTATTGATGAGCCATCACTCTCAGGCTTAGCTGTTCTCGTTCCCTGGGGAGATTTGGAGGCCGTAGGAAAAATAAATGTTAGAGGTAAAAGAGAAGTGATCTTTTCTGAACTCCATAGACTAGAGGAAGCTTGACTCGGGCTGGATACATTGTTTGGTTCATTTGGGTGTTTTGGGGACCTTTCTTTTGGGCTGGGGATATTATTTGTTGAAAAGGATGGGGAGAATGGCCGTAGACGTTGATTTACTGGTGTCAGAGAATTAGCTTGCATGTAGGTATGAAGTGCAGACGATTTAGAAAATTGAGCATTTATACCTTGTTTCCGAGGTATAAGCTGAACACTTGCAGAGCGAGAGTGACCTCGAGGAGTTTTACGAGATTCCAATCCGTTCTCTATGGTTCCAACAGAAATTATTGATACCGATCTTCGATGTGAATTTCCTTCATTCACAAATTTGTTGTGGCGATGAGGCGAAGGATGTCGGTGTTGGAGCAAACTAGAGCTGGTTGGAGAACTTAATGAGAGTGTTGCGCGGTGGCCTTGGTTCGGTAGAGCAGTACAAGTCGAGATTTTCTTTGACTGAGATGGGATTCTTCTGTGTCTCTCTGTGGTTACAAGGCCATCGTCAGCTGGCGATGAAGGCACAGATGCCACAGGAGCTACATTTTTCACGTCAATATTCTTAAAAGTAATTTTGCATATGATTTCTTCGCCCGCAAAGACCGCCGATTCTACCCAGTCTATGAATACTCTAATATTGCTTGGTGCCGTTGACATCGCTGGAGAACAAAGTTAAAGACCTCGACCTGAGGAATTTGTGTAAGTCTAATCACCAACGATTCCATGTCAGCATAACTGGTGCTTCATGTTAGACAACGACAGCTAAAATGTGGGAGTTGCGCTAGAAAGATGAGACGACTGTGGGGTCTCAAACATGAAGAATGCACGCCGTTGTCACGCCAAAACACGGCGTATTTCCATCTCGCCAATAACACCTTCTGACAACCCAGAACAACTTACGACAACACCTGTTGAACATCTGTTGCTGAATTCCACTTCCTGCTTTTCTCAAATTATATTGCAGAAGATGTGAGTTCAAACGTGTGTCTCTTCAGATATGAGTGATCCTAATAGTCAGATACTAGAAAACTGAACTGCCTACTTCAACCCCTCGTTTTCTAAGGCATGAATGCCTTCATCCCAACCGTGTTAGTTACCCGAGATCACTCCTGTGGTCGTGGGTCTAAGTCCTAGACCTTTTTTATTTCTTCGTATAGCTTGCTCTTAGATAGCTATTGTTTTGAACTCGCACACCAACTCTGCCCCATTTTCACATTTTCGTAAAAGTCTCTGTACTTTTTACTTACCAGGATATTTTACAGAAATCAGCGGACTCGAAATCAATTCCGACCGCGAAATTCCAACAAAGGAACGACAAGCTATCAACTCAGACAGTATGCAGAAGCCACACTTGGTGGAGGAAGTCTCCGAAAGATAGTAAAGTTACCGGAAGGAGAGGATGAAGATGAATGGCTAGCTGTCAATCGTAAGGTAACAGATATTCCACTGGGTCTTTATTAACGGTTTTGCAGTGGTTGATTTCTACAATCATATCAACTTGCTATACGGCTCAATTACCGAATTTTGCTCACCGCAGTCTTGTCCAGAAATGAAAGCTACAGATGAGTAGGTTTAAAACCAGCTCCTTATGCAATCTGCTGAACGTCCAGGTTTGAGTATCTTTGGCAAGACTCTGAAAATTACAAGAGGCCCACCAAAATGCCAGCTCCAAGTTACATTGAACACTTAATGGCATGGGTCCAAAGCAGCATTGATAATGAAGCAATCTTTCCCAGTAAAATTGGTCAGTAATCACTTTACATTTAATCATAAGCTAACTATATCTTTAGGCGTACCCTTTCCAAAATCATTCCCGGGCTTGATTCGCCAAGTTTTTAAAAGAATGTACAGAGTCTATGCCCACATCTACTGCCACCACTACCCTGTCATTCGTGAACTCGGGCTCGAGGCCCATCTCAACACCAGCTTTAAGCACTATGTTCTTTTCATAAATGAACATCGCTTAGCAACCGGGAAGGATTTTTGGGGACCGTTAGGAGACCTTGTAGAAAGCATGCTCCGAAGCGATTGACTCTTATGAGCGGGGGCAGGACGTTAGCAAAATTCCTATGGGCGTCGGCGTTGGAACTGGAATCTGGAGTATGAAAAACACAAACATGACGGAATTGCATCATTTCTATTCATATGCTTTTGAGTTTTTGTGGAATTAAATGGGTTTTTATTCTCCTTTGTTCGTCAGAAGACCTCTCAGACAAGCTACAGTATTTTCCCATCTTGAAACTTACTGATTTGCATATCGAGAACAAATTTGCGACATTTCTCTCTATCTCGCCTAATAAGCCTCATCTTTATTTGCATTGAGATCCTCACGGCTTTTGATAACATATGTAGAAATAGATAACCATGATCTTGAAAATCAGTCAAAAGCTTAGTATGGTGGCGGAGGCGCAAACCCTGCACAGAGAGACCAGCTTTCCATCAATGTGGCCTATCTCACTAACTATTTTCACATAATTTTGGGCGGAGTTTAAAACGAAAAAGTGTATCCTCATGTACAGTCGCCTTTCGATGTAACGATGTGGGGCAAGACTTAAAAAAGGGCTTTAATGGGCCTGTCAAATAAAATCTTCCAGTGAGGGGCCTTATTTAAGTCTTGCCCCGTATCATTACAACGAGTGGCGACTGTATGTGTAAGTAATTACTGTTGTGCAGAAGGAGCATGAAGATTGGCATGTTTACAACAAAGCTATAAGGGTCGGATGGTGCAGTGGTACACTATCCGGGCCGTTCTTCCAAGTAGAGTCTGGGTAGCTTGGACACATGCCCCACTTGAGACAGGAGAAAGCTGGTTCGAATCCAGCAAGACCCTCACACCACTTCTCTCGCGGTGATGCTGTATAAGTAGAATGACGAAAGCATGCTCAGATAGCCACAGGTTTTTCTCGCTTTTTCCTGTGGTGAGTATTCACGGAAGAGGGTACATGTCGTAAGGCGTTATTCTCGTAGTGGTATCTGCAAATGAAATCTGAGTATGAGTGTTCCAAACGTCAAACAGAGTTCTGCGTCACATACATATCTTCCGTAATCATTCGCGTCATAGCCTCAGGCTGCATACGCAAAAATGATTTAAAAAAAAAAAAAAAAAAACGAAGCCATAAATACAAAGTATCATGTGACTGTGTGTCACGTATGTGGTGAGGCCATTCAATACACCCCCCTGAAACTAGATGCTTTTAACCAATATTGATTTGACTACAGTATGTTGTGTGTTTCATACGTTGCCACGCTTTTGTTAAGCCATCAGCTTTGCACAGATTAGTCGGCATGTATTTCAATTTGATAATGCCGTTGATTATCGATTCTCGAACGGTGGGTTGCCGCATGATAAAGTGTGATAATGAAGCATGAAGTTTTATTAAGGTGCTAACTAACATTAAATACATGTTATCACGTGAAACATATCATGTGATGTACAGCATCCACTACACCCCCCCCAGAAAGTGAATGCTTTAGGTCTAGTCTAATTTGTTTGCAGAATTCGGAATGTTTTAAGCGGTTTAGTGCTTTTGTAAGCCCATCAGCCCGACAAAGGTCTGAAGGAGTATATTTCAGTGTGATAAGTCCGGTATTGATTGATTCCCAGACGGTGGATTTTCGCATAAGGAAGTGTCTATTTCTGGCAGTTACCTTATCGGAGTTAGCGATTTTGATTGCAGATGTGTTATCTATTTCAGTTAAGATAGGTTTTGGAGCAGTTTGAAAGAGTTCTTCGTAGAGTGGACGAAGCCATTGGGCTGCAATAGCCAAAGTTGTTAAAGCAGTATATTCTGCTTCACAAGTACTCTGGGCTGTTACTGTCTGCTTCTTCGACCACCATGCGATAGGAGAGCCATTGACGAAAAAGAATATTCCAGATGTTCCTTTGGAAGATGTAGTGCTTCCCCAGCTACTGTCTGATGATGCCATGAGCCCGGATGCATCTTGTCTTGGGAAGAATAGAGATGCTGTTTTAGTTCTGGAGACATAACGTATGACATGCTTAAGAGACAGTATGGCATTTTGTGAGGCTTGTCGCACATGGCGACAAAGACGATTAACTGCGTATTGAATGTCTGGTCGAGTCATATTGGCAATGTGAAGCAAAGTACCAACAGCTGAGCGATACAATGCTGAATCTTCTTTTGAGCATTGCTGATCTTTATCAGAATCAATTAGATTATCATCTGCTATTGGAGTATTGGAGCCTTTGCAGTTAATCATACCCATATCATCACATAATGCTTCTATTTTATCTTGCTGATTGATCCGAATTCCATCGGGGTTTTGCTCAATATTAATGCCAAGAAATTTGGTCATGTCACCCAGATCTTTAACTTGAAAAGCGTTTTCCAGAAGAGTTACTGTTTGGTGAATTTTTGTTTTTGAGGGAGATATAATCATGAAATCGTCTACATAGGTAGAGATGATGGTGTCTTGATGGCGAAATATGTTTGTGTCAAATTTTAGCGCATGAAAGCCCATGCCATTAAGGACATTTCGGAGTTTCTTTTGCCATCTTCGAGGTGCAGTTTTTAATCCATATATGGCCTTGTGTAATTTACAGATTAGACCTCCGGGTTGTTCACGGCTATGAGGTTGTTCAATGTAAATTGGATCATCAATTTCTGCATGTAGAAATGCGGCAGTTATGTCGACATGACGTATATGAAAGTTATGTTGGGCGGCGAATGCCAAGAGCATTCGCATGGATGTTGGGGGAAGGACATCGGCGTATGTGTTATCAGCGAATGGTTCAGAGAACCCTCGAGCACACCATCTAGCCTTTAGCTGACCGTCCTGTTTTTCCTTTAACGTCCATTTTCCAGTCATCAATTTGCCCATTGCTTGAGAGCGGGGAACAAGCGTCCAGACCTTGTTACGTTGCATGTTGTCAATTTCTTGGTCTATAGCATTGTTCCATTCTTTTGACTTAGGCCCGGATAGAGCTTTTTGAATGATATTTCTGTTACTATTTTGAAGAGAGAGGACACTGGTCCGAAGGGGGAATGAGCTTTCATGTACACGGATATCACGACGTACGATCGTTTTTCCCGTTTCATTGTTTAAAATTATATGGCCACCGGAAAATTCTGTTCCAACATAGATACCATCTTTTGCTTTTGATTTTAGTTTGTTTTGATCGGGGTTAAGCCAAAAGGCTCGACAACCAAATGGATGAAGTTTGTGAATATTTGGGTTCTTCCCAAAGACGGCATAGTATGATGAAATAGGTGCTGCATTGTTTGGGGTGATGTTTAAGATATTAATGGCAGCTGTTAAGATCACTGGCCATAGTTTTAATTGTAGGCCAGATTGCAGATGGAGTGAGCGCATCTTTTCCGTGACAGTACGAACATTTCGTTCGACAATTCCGTTCTGTTCTGGTGCGTGAGAGGATGACCTTTGCCACTCGATGCCACGAGATTGTAGAATCTCCTTAAGATTTGCGTTAGAGAACTCTGTGCCGCTGTCTGTATGTAAGCATTTAGGAGTTTTGTCGAATTTAGTTTTTAAATGTTCAAGAAAGTTACGGATCATGATTGGAACAGTTTTCTTTGAGTACACTGGCCAGGCCCATTTCCAAGCAGTGAATTCATCAACTGCCAGAAGGAACCAGGTTGCATTAGGAATAGAATCATCGGTAGTTGTAGGCTGTAAGGACTTCTGACCTCCAACTAGGTCCATGTGAATGATTTCTCCAAATGAAGTTGCTTTACGGAGAGAGTTAAGGCCTTTAGATCTTGTAATTTTTGTTTTAGTACAAATTTCACAGTCAGAAAGAGACTTGTATGTCATGATACCAGCGCGTTTTAGAGCAGCATCCTGCGTTTTCTGGCCAGGGTGACCTAGTATACTGTGCCAGTCGCGTTTTACTGAATTAATACTAGATTGTTCACGATTGGGTTCAAAGGGAATGAAAATTAATCTTCCAGAAATGCGACGAAATACAGCACATACGGAGCCATCCGGGTGGAGCAGTTCAACATTTTGGTACTTAGGGGGCCAGCGTATTGAGAATCCCTGTTTTTCCAGTTGCGCAGTAGATATTATACGATTAGTTTGCCCTGGTATATGAATTGCACCGTTTAGCAATTCGGTATTACCTTCAATTGATGGGAATATGAGGTTGCCGCGTCCAGTGGCTGTCACTTGGCTTCCGCCAGCTACACGAACTATTTGAGGGGAACTAGTATAGGAGGAGAAATCAAATTCATTACCAGATACATGAAAATCTGCTGCTGTGTCTAACTGGTACCCAGAATTATCTTGAGGGTTATGAAGGGAAAGAACATTTTTATTGCTGTGACTATCGGCTCTTTGAGACTTGTATTTTTCCGCTTTCTTTTTCTTCCTACAATCCTCTTCTTTGTGTACCAGGTTTTTGCAAAATTTGCACGTGGTGCAGGTTTTAGCAGGGGTAGGTTTGAGGGATCCAGAGGAATTCCATTGAAGACATTCGGAGATTGTGTCTTGAAATGAGAATTCGCGACATCGGCTGGCAAGTTCTGGTTGCATGCGATTAATATGAAAGAGAAGAAGGAGCCTCATTTGAGCTTCGATTCCGGGTATTACAAATGAGTGCTCTGAGAGGTCTTGAAAACGTCTATCAAATTCCTTAACGTATGGCTGCACTGACATCTTGTCAGAGGGCTGGAAATTCCAAAAACGGTGTACAACGTTCATGTTTTGATTGTGAAGATTGACTTTGGACGCATTAACGATTTTAGTGAGAATGGTTCTCGGACGGTCACTAGGAGCTGTTCGAACATCTGGTGCGGTTTCCTTTAGTTTATGGGCCCACCATGTTTTCCACATGGTTAAGGCTTTATTTCTGGGCGGTTCAAGGAGAAAAGCAGCTGAGGTATCACTTAGTTGAATAAGATTTTGTATAGATTCGCACCAGTGTTGCCAGTTTGAGGACTTGAGGATTGGAATTGGTGTCATTTTGTAAATGCTTGAAAGACGTTCTGATAGAGTAAAGACCTCAGTCTTTCTGCTCGATTCTTTAATTGAGGCTTGAAGTTCATCTTTGGTGGCGAATAATATGGAATTGATTACAATACCATTTTCAAGGGTATCGGTTTTGGAATTGACATCTATGTTAGATTTGTCGTCTGTTATGTTGGAGGATGACATCGTGTGACTGTGCGGGAATTGCTGCAGTATCGTAGTGTATGTGAAGATGAAAGCACGTGGAGTAGATGTCGAAGTGAAGGCAGTGAATGATGCTTGGCAGCGGAAGTGCAGGGATTATAACCTGTGATAATGAAGCATGAAGTTTTATTATTATTATTATTATTATTATCAACGGTTAACGCCAAGTAGGCTCGCGGGATTGACCCGGCCTCTTGTCTCCCATGGGACGATTGGCGTGCTTGCGCGGCTGTAAGCCACCAAGCGTGTCAAGTTGTCTAATAACATCGAAATTATCTACACAAGCAACCCAAGTGGGTCTAGAGCTGCTGGGGAATGTTTAATTCCCGGCCAAGTGTGCGCAGATGCACAATACAAAGTATATCTGGCCGCGGCTACAGAATGTACGACCGCATTATGTTCGCCCCCCAACCACCAATAAAAACTTAATCTTTTTTTTTTTTTCCCCCCAAGAATATACTAAGTATCTCGAATTTTATAAGAATCATAAGGGTCATAGTTCATAAGGCCTGACTGCTAGCATCCAATTATGAAAGGCTTGAGCACCGTCCTTCGTGCTGAGAGTCCATTTTACGTGATCTTCTAAGCAGCGCCCAGTCGGATTTTTTGGTCGGCTGCCCTCTCGCCTTGAAAGCGGACAGGAGAATGGGTGTTCTGGAGACTTTTCACGGCCGCAGGAGCAGTACAAATTAGCCTCGCTATGGTTGAATCGACGATGGTACTCTGCAAAATCGCCATGTCCAGAGCGAGCAGAGAGAAGTGACCCTAAACTGCGCCTTGGGATTATGAATAATTCTGCCGGGATACGCGAGCTCATCCCGATTTGGAGGTCCTTGTATCGCTTAGGCGCGTTCAGGTCCCAGTATGAGGCTAAGGCTTCATTGTATCTTTCTTCTAGTAGCCTATATGCACTTGCGATTGAAGCCTCGGACCTAGTTGTCTCCGAGTTGCAGGCCTGCTTAGCTAGGGTATCCGCACGTGTATTCCCAGCAATTCCTTTGTGGCCTGGGATCCACCTTATTTGAACATTTCCGATGTTGGCGGCCGCAGCTCTTTCTCTGCGTGCCCAGGTTTCACGGAGATTCTGAAATTCCGTAATTTGATGGGAGCTTGAGGGGGTGAGCCAACCGCTGTGAAGGCGAATAGCGGCTTCTTCATTATCTAGACACATCGCTACGTTAGTCGCGAAGCGGGCCATGAAGTGAGAGCAGGCAGCCCGGAGGCCAGCGACTGCCCCAATAATCTCTGCGTCGTAGATTTGTGCGGTATGTCCAAGCGGCACTTTTCCATAGAGAATTTCTTGCGAGCCCCGGTAGACACAGTAACCAGCTCCTGCTTTGCCAGCCTATGAAGTTTTATTAAGGTGCTACCTAACATTAAATACATGTTATCACGTGATAAATATCATGTGATGTATAGCATCCACTACATAAAGTGTTGATTCCTGGCAGAAATTTTATCAGAGTTAGCCGTAATCATATCAGCAGTATTATCAATTTCAGTAATAATAGGTTGATGCGTTAGCTGGAATGATTCTTCGTAGAGCGGTTGAAGCCATTGTGCTGCAATGGCTAACTTAGTTAGGGCATCATACTCTGATTCACAAGTACTTTGAGCAGTGATTGTCTGTTTCCATGACTACCATGCAATTGGGGTTCCACTGACGAAAAAGACAATACCTGAAGTTCCTTTAGGGGATGACATATTTCCCTAGCTACTATCTGATGAGGCGGTGAGTACTGGCTTGACGCGTTTAAGGAACAAGAGAGCTGCTGATTTTGTTCGTGACATGTAACGTATTACGTGTGTTAGCGATAATAACGCGTTTCGGGAAGGATTACGAACGTAACGGCAAGGACGATTGACAGCAAACTGAATATCAGGCCGTATCATTTTAGCTATGTGAGGAAGTGTGCCGACAGCAGAGGGATATTTGGCTGCGTCGGATGTGGAACACAGATTTTCGATGTCGCGATCAATTAGGTTGTCATCAGATATGGGCGTTACTGCACCTCTACAATGATTCATGTCCATTTCTTCACAGAGCACTTCAATTTTATCTTGAAGAATGCGTATATCGTCATTATTTCATTCGATATTGATGCTAAGAAATTTTGCCATATTACCTAGCTCTTTTAATTTGAAACTGTCCGGGCCGTTCTCCCAAGTCGAGTCTGGGCAGCTTGGACACATACCACACTTGAGACAGGAGAAAACTGGTTCGAATCCAGCTAGACCCTTACACCACCTCTCTCGCGGTGATATTGTATTCGTGGGATAACGAAAGCATATTCAGATAACCACAGGTTTTTCTCGCTTTTCCCTGTAGTGGGTATTCGCGGGAGGGTACATGTCGTAAGACATTATTCTTGTAGTGGTATCTGGAAATGAAATCTGAGTATGAGTGTTCCAAACGTCAAGCAGAGTCGTTCTGTGAAATATACATGTCTTCCGTGATCATTCACGTCATAGCCTCAGGCTGCATACGCTAAAATGATTTTAAAAAAAAAAAATAATAATTTGAAAGTCCCAAATTGTGAAACGCAGCAAATATCATCACCGATAAGCAATCAGTCAGGAAAAAACTCAGCTTCAAAGGAATACCAGTTAAAATCCACCAAAACCTTAGCAGGGCCCAAAGTAGTTTCGCTATTCAGGTAAGAAGTGAGCATATCGGGCTCAACTCTTACCTGCACCGAAGAAAAGTCCCGGGAATACACGAGCCAAGGTGTCAATGTGGATATCCGTCCCAAAATGTCAAGCACATGGTCTTGCCGTGTCCACAGTGGGCAAGGGGAAGAGGCGAAGTTCTGAGATTAGCCAGAGATAGGTCTTTTGAAGCCATGTTGAGCAGCCCAGGAGATGTGGCTAGAATCACGCAGTGAATACTCACCCAAGGCTGGATAGAACAGTTTCGACTTGCAGGGGAAGTCGAAGCAACGATGTCCGAAAAAATAAAAGCGATCTGGCAAGGGATAGGACAGGATCGACACTGGCTGAACTAAGAATATTGCATTTCCTGAAGGAGAACCTGGGTAAACCGGGATAAATAGTGAAGATAAAACTAGACAGAATCGAGGGGTTTTCACCGGTAAGGTTTCCCCTCATGTATATATTATATATGATAGCCACCTGCATGGACCCAATGGGTGCCTGATCGGGTTAAATGAAATCAAATCAATAATTTGAAAGCTTTGGCCAGTTCCATGATTGACTTTTCAATTTAATGATAGGAGGCGGATACAATCATGAAATCATCAACGTACGTAGAGATGAGGGTATTTTCTCGACGAAATACGTTCGTGTCAGCTTTATGTGGTTTTAGCCCCATTTGGTCGAGGGTTCGTCGATGCTTGAGCTGCCACCGTTTTGGTGCTGTTTTCAATCCATAGATTGCTTTGTGCAGTTTGCAAACTAGATTTCCTGGAACTTCACGACTGTGAGGCTGCTCAATATATATCGAACGATCAATTTCTGCGTAAAGAAACGCAGCCGTAATATCTACATGACGAATACAAAGGTTATTGATGGCTGCGAGGGCTAGCAGCATGCGGATGGTTGTTGGAGGTAGTACGTCGGCATACGAGTCGTCCACAAATGGTTCTGAAAATCCGCGAGCACACCATCTTGCCTTGAGTTGTCCATCGGGGGTTTTCCCTCAGAGACCATTTACTGTTCATTACTTGTCCATTTTCTTCTGAGCGTGGTACAAGTGTCCAAGCATTATTGCGATTCATATTATCGAGTTCTTTATCGATAGCCTCATTCCAGTCAGACCCTCAAGGTCCAGATAGTGCAGTTTCGATTATACGTCTGCTACTAGCGTGAATGGCAAGAATTTGTTTTCTGAGAGGAAACGAACTTTCGTGAACACTGACATCACGTCGAACGATAGTTCAGTTAGTGGCTGGATTTAGAATTATATGACTTCCAGTAAACTCCGTACTGACATAGACACATTCTTTAGTCTGAGTTGATCTTGTGAGAATCAGGCTCAAGCCAGAAAGCACGACAGCCAAAGGAAGGGAGAATTTCAATACTAGGCATCTTTTGAAAGAAGGCATAGTATGAGGAGCGCTGAGCTACACTATTGGGGGTCATCTTTAGAAGATTGATTGCAGCAGTTAGAATGATTGGCCACAGACTCAATTGAAGACCTGATTGTAGGTGAAGCGCACGCATCTTTTCAATGACAGTACACACATTCCTTTCTACAATTCCGCTTTGTTCTGGCGCATGCGAAGACGACTTGTGCCATTCGATCCCACGCGAAAGTAGAGTTTCTTAAAGTTCAGAGTTGGAGAATTCGGTCCCCATGTCAGTATGTATATGTTTTGGGACTTTGTTAAATTTTGTTGTTAGGTGTTCAAGTGTCACGGTCTGGATAATGATGCTCGAGCAACCTAATAGTCAGAGGAAGATTATTTTCTATATTTAGGGACTCAGTTTTTGGTATGTAGCATTAATTTATATACATCTGTAAGACTGTGTAGCACAAATATCTTCTAGAAGATTCTGACTAGACTTCGTATCCAAAGCTTCCTTTTAGTTCCAGAAGCTTCTTTGGGTCGCTTCAATAATTTAGCGTAGCTTGAATCATGCCTGAACTGGCTTGTGCAGGTTACAGGGTATTATCGGCTAACTAGCCGTTACATCAAGGAGATATCGAATTTGATTGGGCACTATTTTTTTTGAATATTGTGAGAATTACAATCCAGACTCCATCATACCCAACTACATGGCTAAGTCTGAGGGAGGAGTGTGAGAGATGGGTTTTGCTTCTAAACATGATCCGTGTTAGTTCAGTGGCGATTAATCAATATCATGTCTCACCTCCAAAACACGTCTCGGGTACGCGCATTAACGTGTTCTGAACATTTGTATTAGCAATGGCTCATCAGCCAAAGTATCCTTCATCGACTGACGCTTCAATATCAAGCCAGTTATGCTACAACATCTTGAAACAGTTGGATACTTAGGACTCCAGAAGAATATATGTATCTTAGAAAATCTTAGTTTTGAGAAGACAAGAAAGACAAGCTTTAACCTCTCCATTTTTATCTCTACATACCTGTGATTATTCAACTTCATACTAGAAACGAAATCGCGAACGAACTCAAGCTATCGCGCACAAGAAGATATACAAGAAAATGGCTCCGCAGCTCCCTCGAGAGACTGCTGAATGGCCCCCCACCCAAACACACGCAAATCCTACGTCCCAGGACGTCGAAATGGTCGACATCCGGCCTATCACCTCTCTCGCTACACCCACGCCCTCCACACAACCAAGCTCTTTCGAAAAGGGCATGACCGAATTCTTAGATGCCGAAGCCCACAAGCTGCAACAGCGGATGGCAGAGGCTAGACTCATAATCAGCAGATTCTGCAGATTACTTGATGAAATCACAGACGAA
This sequence comes from Podosphaera xanthii, assembly GCA_028751805.1. Lineage (NCBI taxonomy): Eukaryota > Fungi > Ascomycota > Leotiomycetes > Helotiales > Erysiphaceae > Podosphaera > Podosphaera xanthii. The sequence goes on from JAPWIX010000001.1 coordinate 10,790,746, forward strand.
GAGCTGCGCCGGGAGACAGAAATCGCAGCGGCTGGTTTAAAGGACCAGATTGCAAACCTTTTGGCAGGCAGACAACGCCACCCTGCACCAACAAATCATCCTGCCGCCAGCACACAGCCTACACGCGCACAGGAGCCAGCCGTCCTCCATGCCGCCCAACCTCGCGCGCAGCGACGACCTGCCAAGACCACAAGCGCCCCAGTCGTACCCCCAGCTGCGGCCGCCCCGCGAAGATCCCCACAAATGGCTACACCACCAGCACTCCCAGCAGAGAATTTGTGGATAGAGGTATCCCGAAAAAAGGCTACGAAGCCAAAGCAAATGCCGCCCGGCCTGACTAGCGACTTTTCCTCAGGCTGCGTGAAGGACACCCATGGCGGTCAATGTCGCCATATTACGTGAAACTGAGCCTTGCGGCAAAACTGAGAGTAGCAAGCTCGGCCATTCAGATGGTCACGGTGGTCAATTCAGGATTTGCCATCACAGCTGCAAACGAGGCAGCCAGAAATCGTCTCCTTGACGAGGTGCACCGCCACGAGAGGGAAGCAGGAGAGGCAGATGGGACAACAGGTGAAAACCCTGAGGCAAACCTCCCAACCCGAGGCCTCAAGCTGGAGGCAGCATCAAAATGGACGTCGGTACTCGCTCCTAATGTCCCTGACTATCTCCATACATTGGAGCGCCCAACCACCGCGTCGAAACAAGGCGCAAAAATCAGTTTCCAACATGTTTCCGTTCCGGTTACCAAGGAAATGATCATGGAAGAAGCTGCCCTCAAAACCGGCGTAACCCCCATCTCTGCATGCGCTCTTGCCTCCAGCAGCGATCGACCAGCAAACGACTGGGTGATCCATTTCCCCACCGGCACTCCCAAACTCGGGGAGCGACTCTTTGAGACCAGCGGCCATCTCATAGCATTCCACCGCCAACCACGAATTGCGCGGTGCAACCGATGCTGGGGCTACCATCCGACAAAGATCTGCTCCAGAGCAGAAAGATGCATCAGATGCGGCTCACTGGAGCGGAAATCCGAGACATTTAAGCAAGAGATCCCCTGTTGCATCAATTGTCATGGACCCCACAGTGTTACGGGATAAACCCTGTGGTGATTCTGGCTATGCCAGAAATGTAAGGCCACCATAAATAGAATTATATAGAATTGGACAGAACGTTATCAAACGGACGAGAATGGAATGGAACGGCGTGGAAAGGTATAGAGTCGAAGGGAATGAGATGGTTAGTATGGAGAATGCCCTACAACTAGAACTGACAGAATCTTCGAGAAGATTGTAGAACAATGGGAGGAGTATATATTGTATGATAGACCAGCTCGTAGATTCTGTAGACTTTTACAATAGACTGTATTTATCTTGGACTTGCTCTGTTGTTAACAACATCAACTGATCCGGCGACATATTGTAAAAGTCTCCCTTTTTCTTACTTACACTTCGAGAGAATCTACAAAGTCTTATGACATACGGAGTTCCGGAGGACATAGACTCTTCCGAAGGATCATCATCAGATACTTCTATTGGATTTCACCTAGCAAGCGAAGTACCAGATTTGAATCGGAATTCTAATGACATACCTACCGGAGAGACACAACCGATTGAATCAAACCAAAGTGACGTCGAAGCCAGCGTCTCCAATTCCTCAAAACCACTCCAAAAAATGCCCGACGAAATGGATCAGGATGCACCTAACCCAACAATACCACCGCAGTCTTTCTCTCCGAAAGATGTAGAAATGTTATCCAATCTTTTAACTGCGCTAAACAATGCAGCCCCTGAGACATCTTCATACTTGAACAAGTTGATAAAAGGGAAAAATCCAATGGCCCCCGAATCTTCCAGGAACCAGAGCGCCCCAGGAAATATTACCTCGTTTTCAGAAGACAGGAATCTTTCGACAGATGGAGTTATTAAGAGAGATGCAAAATTTGAGAAGTGGAATGGCGAATCATTATCGTGGACACCTCACTATTATTTTCTCAAAGTTCAATGCGAGGTGTACGAGCCCCTGTTAGTCACCCAAAAGGCGGTATGCATGAAGATATATGAAAGTATTCCCGAGCCTAAACGACAACGTATAAGAGGGTATTGGATTAAATGCGGGGAAACCAATAGGTACGATTGGAAAGAGATGCTGGAGGCGTGCAATAAAGAGTATTTTGATAAGGTTGGTGCTCAAAAAGCCGAAAAGAAGCTTCTTGCCATGAGGCAAGGCGAGAGTCAGATTTTCCGAAGTTTCTTACATGAATGGGAACTCCAGCTAGAATTTGCCGGGGGAAGAAGATGGCCGGACGATATTAAAATCAACCAACTGAGCATAGCTGTGAGTGAAAAGATCCGACAAAAGTTATCTGTTCTCGACCTCCCAACCGAAGATTATCAAGGTTGGGTTAATGTAATAACCCGTGTTACCGCTGTAATGGAGAATAGCGAGAAATTCATCAGGAAAGGCGAAGCTCAGACAACACAGTATGCAACTCGTAGCGGCATGCTTGTGAGCGAATATTTAACTAATCAAGCCGTTATTAAAGAGACAAGATATCACAGCTCAAACTCGGTCGATCACGACAGCGACACCGTCATGGGGGGTATGAAAATTGACATTCATTCTCTCGCAACCCTTGTCGCTAAAATAAAACTGGATGAGAAGAGCGGCCATAATGACGGCCGACCAAAAATAAAGCCTGCGGCATCATGGCGGACGGAAAAGGAAGTGTCTGAGCTTCGAGAAAAGGGTCTATGTTTACGATGCAAAAAGAAAGGCCACTTTTCTCGTACCTGTAGAATTTTCGGACCACCGAAGCGTCCCGAACTTAATCATGTAAATTGTTTACCCTCGACTGAGGAGATGGATATGGGCTCGGAATTTTTAAAAGATTAACCTCCAGAGGAAGTCGCGCCTGGAGAGAAGAGGAGTTTGGGAAGGATGCTAGAGTTAAGGAAAAGTGTAGAGATCGTTCAAGATTAATGAGAATGTTGCACGGTAATCCCGTGTTTATAAATGCAATTGTTAATTTAAGTTCAGTCCTTGCCTTAGTGGATCTCGGCTGTACCATATATGCCGTATTTAGTATAACTCTTGCAGATCGACTCAAGCTCCCGCGCACAAGTGTATCGCCAAAAGAATTAAGGTTGGCAACGGATTCTACTAAAACGTCTCGGATGATTGTCAATGAAATTTGTTGGGCTGAGGTGGATCTTGATGGGAAGCGTAGCAGTATATGCGGCTGTGTGATAGAAGGACTTGCCCATGACTTAATTCTTGGGAAACCATGGATGAGATTAAATGATGTGGTTTACCGAGCTCGAGATCGGACCCTGTATCTGGAAAAAATGATCATTATATTCTTACGCAGGGTTCAAAAGAGCAAAAAACGGATATAGCAATGGTGAAGCATACAAAATTTGCAGCGTATCTCAAGAGAGCTTATAAAAATCCAAGCGACTTAAATGATGCGCAAAAGATCTCAATATTTGCGACATCCGTGAATGATATCAACAAAATGCTGGCACCGAAGCAGAGACTTACGACTGAGGAGATTAAAGCTAAGCTCCCCCCTGAGCTTCAAGAATATTGGTCTGTATTTAAAACTAATAGAAATGATGCAAGTGACCTTCCGCCCAACCGACCTGGAGTTGATATTGCCATAGAAATTGAGAAAGACGAACAAGGTCGCACCAAGGATCTTCGAAGAGGACCATTATACGGGATGTCACGAGATGAGTTGCTGTGCCTGAGAAAAGAACTGACAGAACTGCTAGATCGTAATTGGATACGGGCAAGTATTTCTCCAGGGGGGGCTCCAGTCCTATTCGTCAAAAAGCCAGGAGGAGGCCTTCGTTTTTGTGTTGATTACCGATCCCTAAATACTATCACCAAGAAAGACCGATATCCTCTTCCCCTCATCAAGGAAACATTTAGATCCCTGACAAATGCTTGCTGGTTGACGAAAATTGATGTGAGCGCCGCCTTCCATCGTATCCGGGTCAAAAAGGGAGATGAATGGAAAACAGCATTCCAGACACGCTTTGGACTTTATGAATGGCTTGTCATGCTATTTGGGCTCACTGGTGCTCCCGCAGCTTGGCAACGTTGGATCAATGAACTTCTTAGGGACTACCTTGATCAATTTTGCACAGCTTATCTAGATGATGTCCTGATATGGAGCAACGGAAGCCAGGAAGACCACTTCGAAAAAGTAAGTAAGGTATTAAAGCGGCTATCGGAAGCGAGCCTAAAGTTAGATCTTAAAAAGTGTGACTTTGCAGTCAATTCAGTTAAGTATCTGGGCTTCATCATCACGGTAGGGAAAGGAATCTCAGTCGACTCCGATAAACAAATTGCTATTGAGAAATGGGAACTTCCACGAACCCAGACCGCAGTGCGCAGTTTCTTGGGCTTTGCTAATTTTTATCGAGATTTTATAAGTGACTTCGCCACGTTGAGCGCCCTCTTCAGCGTTATACTAGGAAGGAATTCTCCGGAAAAGGAAGCATTCAACTGGATCAAGAAGCTCAAAAATCCTTTGAGACGTTGAAGAAACATTTCATCACAGCTCCAACTCTCGCACTTTTTAATCCGGAACTGGAGACAGTGCTTGAAACAGATTGTTCGGGATGGGCCATGGGAGCATGTCTTTCTCAGTGGGATCGTGAGGGACAGCTCCGACCAATCGGCTACTTTTCCAAGAAACTCTCGCCCGCAGAGTGCAATTATGATATACATGACAAAGAACTATTAGCTATCATACGGGCAATTGACTTCTGGCGGGCAGAGTTGATGTGTTTACAACATCCTGTGGAGATACTTACTGATCATAAAAATTTACAGTACTTCATGTCAAAAAGAACCCTGTCAGAGCGACAAATTCGATGGAAAACCCTACTTGACGAACTTCCAGGTATAAAATTACGCTACCGACCTGGGCGAGATGCAGGGCGTCCTGATGCTTTGTCTAGGATGGAACAGGATACCCCAAAGGATTCGAATGATCCTCGTTTACGGCATCGCGAAAAGCAATTGATAGAAGAAAGTTGGATTTCGGCCTTGGATGACACATCTGTCAAATCGCGGTCTAACGGGAGTGAAAATGCACCCATCGAAGATAAAGAACTAAACCGCCTATGGAATATCGGTGTTCAAAATGATGGAGAGTTTCGCGACATAAAGACTGCTCTTGAGCATGATAAAAGATGCTTTCCACCATCGGTAAAAACAAAGATTTCAATTTCGGAATGCTCACTAGACACCAAGGGAAACGTTCAATTGAGAGGTCGTTTGCTGATTCCGCAATACGAGCCCTTGCAAACTGAATTGATACAAAAATCACACGACTCGCCTACCACCGGACACCCAGGGCGAGAATCTACATTGAGCATATTGAGTCGTGATTTTTACTGGCCTAGAATGAGCCATATGGTAAGACAGTTTGTACGGAATTGTGATGTGTGTGGTCGGACCCATGTATGGCGAGACAAAAAACGAGGTTTTCTGAAACCTCTACCAGTGCCAGAGCGATTTCACCAAGAGTTATCTATCGATTTCATGACGGACCTTCCAGCTAAAAAAGATCAGCCCCGGTATCTCATGGTTATAACAGACCGACCGAGTAAAGAAATCACGCTAGAAGCGATGACCACCATGACAGCAGAAGCATGTGCGAAAAAGTTCTTAAATTGTTTTTACCGGTTCCATGGGTTTCCCCGCGCAATTGTATCAGATCGAGGAAGTAATTGGGTTGGAGATTTTTGGACAAGGCTGTGTGAAAAGACAGGGATTGAACAACGGCTTTCGACAGCTTTTCACCCACAAACTGACAGCGCGACAGAAAGAGCAAACCAAGAAGTCCAAGCTTATTTGCGTGCCTTTGTCACTTATTCACAAACTGACTCGTCAGATTTATTACCAGCTGCTCTACTGGCTCTTAATAATAGAGATTCCTCACTCGGTTAAAGCCCCTTTTTTCTGACCCATGGGTTTCATATTCCGCCAATAAATATTAAAAACACACAAGAATTGGATAAGAGCCCTGTAGAAAAGAAAATTGCATCTAAATCACGACAGGCCGACTTACTTGTCCACAAACTCAAAGAAGGTCAGGACTTGGCTCAGGCGGCAATGGTTTGGAGGCAACAGGTCATGGAAGATGTGTCGAACCGGGGTCGACAACAGGCAGAAGTTTTCAAAGAGGGAGATCTTGTTTGGTTAAATCTTCGGAATGTTGCTACACCACAACCATTAAAGAAGCTTGCTTGGTTACACTCTAAATATAGAGTTTTAAAAGTAATTTCGCCACATGTGGTGGAACTAGATATCCCCACCTGTATTCACCCACGGTTCCATGTGGATATGCTTAAAAGGGCTACACATGATCCGTTGCCCTCACAAAAGCAAGATGACTATCAACCAGCGCCTATCGACAACAGTGTCCAAAGAGAAAACCAAGAATTTTTCGTATAACGTATCATAAGAGCAGAAAAGCGAAGGCGCGGACGAGGATTCCAACGAGTAGTACTGGTTAAATGGAAAGGCCAGGCTGAACCTACATGGGAGCCGCGCTCAGAATTAGAACAAACTTCTGCTCTAGATCTATTCGAACGGAAATACGGGACAGGAGATGAGATTGGAGAATATATAGGGACACCAATCGGCTCTCGAAAACAAACCAGGAATCAATAATAAAATGGGGGGTGATGTTACGGGATAAACCCTGTGGCGATTCTGGCTATGCCAGAAATGTAAGGCCACCATAAATATAATTATATAGAATTGGACAGAACATTATCAAACGGAAGAGAATGGAATGGAACGGCGTGGAACGGCGTGGAAAGGTATAGAGTCGAAGGGAATGAGATGGTTAGTATGGAGAATGCCCTACAACTAGAACTGACAGAATCTTCGAGAAGATTGTAGAATAATGGGAGGAGTAAATATTATATGATAGATCAGCTCGTAGATTCTGTAGACTTTTACAATAGACTGTATTTATCTTGGACTTGCTCTGTTGTTAACAACATCAACTGATCCGGCGACACACAGAGCCGACGACCCAAATTGCATGACACGCCCAGCTCGTGTAAACGGAAAGACTCACCCTTGAACCCACTACCAATTGACTGTTATTCGCCAGCGTGGACAAAAGGACAGGACAACAATAATACGAGAGGTAGTAGCCAAGCAGAAGGCCGCTGAGTCGACTGCCGACAACAACACGCCATTCCCTTCTCAATACCTGCAAGGGACCATAAACCTCCTGGAGTAAACCCACGACCGACAATCACATCCCTCTGCGCAAACCTCGGCAGGGGAGGGCCCGCAAACAACATTGTCAAGATCTAAACCTTGGACAAGGACAACAGGTGGAAAAGAGCAAGAGCAAGAGCAAGACGTGGGCTAGGCAAAGACGAGATAATATTCAAAACGTTATGAACACTTCTAGGAATAAACAATGAGAAATAAATACAAGACTCAGATCTGATCCATTCAGATGTGAGATAAGGCCCCTATAAATACATATTTCAACCATTCCAACTACACCATACACAGAAGTATGCAGTAGGCCGTGGAAGCATAGAGAATCCCCTGGAAACTCTTAGATTGCCTCAACCCCTGAACAATCCCAGATCACCGTGGAATCGCAAAGAACCTTCTCGAATCGCCATTAATTCCCACTGATCGGCAACCAGTGCTAATTTCAAGTGGTCACTGGATGACTATCTTTAGCCAAACTCCTGACAGACGTCATACTTCAATCCGCCTGGGACACAAGCACGGAAGTTCTGCTTGTCCAAGAACCCTGGACCTCCAGAAGCAACGACAACTGGCTCATTGTTGTGCCGAGCAAACATAGTAGACATGGCAAGGCTGCATAAGCAGCAGATAAGGTGATACCACCGAGGCTAGGATGAAGTGTTGGGACTAGCTAGGCGAGGTGTGGGTCTCACGGGTCTTGATATTTGCATTGTTTGCTTCGTTGGCGCACGGATGATTTTGGAAGTATAAATAGGCTTAGATTAACCACTTTGTGATACATTATCTTTTTATCATCTTTCAATTCAATCGCATATTCAAGCCATCTGCACACTTGCTTGCTATACTCCACCATCATAATACTGAATTAGTAACTCTTCGCAAGTGTACGTACCCTATCATATACCTATTAAAACAGGTTATGAGCCCGGCGCTGTATCACGCATCATAAGAGTATTACTAACAGCTTTAAAATGTCAAGTTTCACATCAAGAATCATGTACCAATCAATCCACCTAGATACCACTAAAGTTGTCCTGGCCCAAGGCGTCCCCCTTGCTAAGTGGAAGAGCAGTTTGCAGGCGAAGCTAGCAAAAAATAGTGTCATAGGACACATCTTTCACAATTTTACCGGCATTTGTCCTATCACTCGACCAGTCAATATCACCATAGGTATGACTGCCCAGGACACTAACTTCACCGAGGTTCTTGAGGCCCATCTTCGCGATCTTGAGGTATGGACCCTTGGTGAGATTTGCGCCAAGAACATTATCATAAACAGACTAGATGCATCCATGTACCCGAGATCATATGATCAAATGACAGCACAAGAACTATATAACAGTATCGCAGACACTCGTAAAGAAACCGCCACCGCGCCATACGCGCGCACATTGGAGACATTTCTTAGAACTAGGTTTGTATCCAGTGCTGATGATTATATTAATCGATACCAGTTACACCTACAGAGTCTTAATGAAGCAGCAGAGGCTCTTTATGCATCAACTGGGACTGAGTATCACATAACCAAAGGTCAAGCTGCAGCCGTGTTTGTCCTCGGTACTAAGCACATCCCATGGCTTGGTACTTGACGAGATTTAAGGGCGTGTAATGACAATAATTCCTACGCAACGCTCGAGGCCATGATGTCTACTCTCAGGGTCGTTGACGGCCATAGGGTTGCACCAGCAGATGATAACAGCTTTGCAATGGCTGCCCAAAATTCAGCATCCGCCAATGATCCCGATGACGAATGTATAGGATGCAAGCATAGGCATCTCAATAGAGAATGTTTTAGACAACATCCGGAGCTGGCCGTTGGACCTAAAGGTGAGAGGTACCTGGCTCGAAAAGCTCTTGGGAAGGGTAAGGACAAGACCAAGGCTAAGGGAAAAATGAATGCCATTTCAAATATATATTCAGATAGCGAGAGTGATTCAGAGGACGGGGTAGCAGTCGCTGCCACCGCATCTTCCTCTTCCAATACACACATTGCCATCTATGATACCGGTGCATCGCATCATTTTGTCCCACGTGAATCTTTGTTTCGTGACATACATACCAGGCATAAGCCCATCAAATTCGACCAAGCTGTAGGCAGAACTGTACTAACACAGCAAGGTACAGCCCAATTTGTCATAGGCAACATCACACTCAACCTTCGTGATTGTCTTTACTCCCCACAGTCATCATGTATAATCATATCTGCCGGAAGACTTCAAAGATATGGTTCCATTGTTCCTGATGACAATATGACTGTGCTGCTAAGAAAGCCACTACAAGGCAAAGGTATCCCTATCGCCAGGCTTGCACGAAAAAATGATGTCTACTATATCCAAACCCCTACCTAGCCAACACCAGGTAACTCACATAGCAGCTCCAGGTGTTGCCAGAGTACCAAACACATCAAGCGCACAGCGATGGCATCAACGACTCGGTCACACTGGACAAAAGATTTTGAAGAAAACATCACAATGCTCGAAGGGTATGGAAGGCCTGGACACAGCTGACCTTTCTCTATGCGAAACCTGCCATCTCAGCAAGGCACAACGTTTTGTTTCACGAGAACCAAGGCCTACACCTTTTGACCCCCTTGATGAAGTATTCATTGATACTGTCAGAAAACTGACAACAGCAAGCAACGGGCATCAATATATTGTCATCATCACAGATGCTAAATCACGCATGAGATGGGCCATCTCCACATGCACCAAAGATCAAATCGCACCCGAACTTGTTAAATAGGTCGAATTTCAGCACCATCAATACGGCAAACGAGTCCGTACCATTTTCAGAGATGGAGGATCAGATTTCTTTCGCATCAACTCCTATTGTGACCGACATGGAATCAGGACAGATGTATCTGCTCCATACAAACCAGAGCAGAATGGCACCTCCGAAGCATCCAACAAAGTTATACTAAGGAAAACCAGATCTATGCTCATCGATGCCGAAATGCCAGCATGCTACTAGCCATGGGCAGTCGAACATGCATGTTTTATAACTAACCGACTATATTGCCTTCGCACTAAGTCTGTCCCATTATTAGACTTTCTAAAAGGTCTGAAACAGCCACACCCACTCCAAATCGACTTCACAAATCTTCCGCGCTTCGGCTGTCGAGCATACAAACTCATCGACCCAAAGCCTGGCAAGTTTGAACCAAGAGCAAAGATGGGATGGCTCATTGGTTTTCAGCAGAACACTAACAAAAATTACATTATCTATCATTCACATTGGACCCCGGTTCATGGCTGGAAATGGACTGAGAGCATCACGCCTCACGCATCATTCAACGAAGACATAGTCTTTGGCGACGAGCTGAGCCCCATCGAGCAACAGCATACAACTAGTTACTGGTCTAACCTCAACTCCATATTTTCAGATTCACCATCCCAGTCATCGTATGATCGCACGATTAATAACCCAACATCACGTCCCCAACCACAAGGTACCAAAACATCCGCACCACATCCGCACCATCCACATGACCAGAGGGAGCATCCTCTATCCACACCAAACCATGCAATCATAACCGTGCATCCAGAAGATATCTACAATACGGCACCATCCTCCCCGTTCCTATCTCCAGAGTCAGATTCACACGATGTCCACACAATGCCCAACTCACCATCATCGGTCCTTATGCCCTCGCGATCAACAGATCTTCAACTCATGCCACTAAATAATGAGCTTGCTGATCAGAGGGAGACGCCTAATGAGGACCTATTGGACGACAAAGTGGAGTTGACGGAGCATGATGAATCATATGATCAAGTCATGACTGGCTCGGATCCTATACAACCAGTCGCTGGAGTTAAGCGCCCACATTCACCTGAGGATGGCATCACCGGGTCACAACGTGGAAGAGCAATAAAACGTGTGGACTACCATCGCCTGCACCACGGCATGACAGCTCAAGTATCAACTGACCCGCAAACATGGGAACAAGCAATGACGAGCCCCGAAGCCGCACAGTGGAAAAAGGCAGCAGAAGCAGAAATCCATTCACTAAAATAAAAAGGAGCTATACTAATCATCCCGCAGTCGCAACTACCCAAAGGTCGCAAGCCTATGAAATGTAAGTGGGTTTTCAAGAAGTTACTAGCCAACAGCGAGATCGATAAATACAAAGCTCGTTGCACAGCTAAAGGCTTCACCCATCGGCAAGGCATTTACTATCACGAAACCTTTGCTCCTACACCTAGACCAGAAACGGGGAGAATCATTCTCGTCCTTGCTCATGAACTAGGCTGGCATAGAAAACAATGTGTCGTACCGACCGCATTCCTGAACCCCGACCTTAACATAGACTTGTACATGGAGCTACCAAAAGGATACGAGAAAGATGGCTATGTCATCAAACTCCGCAAAGGCCTTTATGGACTCAAGCAAGCGGCAGCGCTATGGTATGACGACGCCAAATCAACCCTCGCACAATTAGGTTTACTTCCCACTACATCTGACATATGTCTCTACATAAATAGTGAGAAGGATCTCTTTGTCCTAATGCATGTTGACGACTTTCAAGTTGTAAGTCCACATCAGTCAAAGATTGACAAACTAATGAAAGCACTATATCACAAGTATAAGCTCAAGACTGTCAGCACAGATCTGTTCCTTGGCATAGAGATCAGCCACTCAGTTCCTGAGGAACTCAGACTCTCCCAAGGGCAATACGCACGCACGCTGCTTAACCAACACGGTCTCACAGACTGTAAGATAGCAAAGACTCCAATGGAGCGCATGATGGAATCAAATAGTGAACAGTGCTCACCGCATGAAAAGACAGAGTTCAACTCATGTATCGGCGGACTTCAATATCTCTCAAATAACACCAGGCCGGACATAGCGTTTGAAGTTAACCACCTTGCTAGGTTCCTAACAAACCCATCGAAAGAGCACATGCAAGCCGCACGGCAAGTACTACAATACATTGCTCAAAACCCGGATCAGGGCATAAGCTTCACCCGAAGTAGCAAGCAAGCAACTCTTGAAGCATACACCGATGCAGACTTCGCAGCAGATCCATCTACTAGCAGATCTACGTCAGGAATGCTAATCAGACTTTCATCAGGTCCAATTAGTTGGAAATCACAAATGCAACGAGAAGTTGTCCTGTCTACCACCGAGGCAGAATACTTGGCAGCAACTGAAACATGCCGCCAACTCCAATGGGTCAAGTCACTGATCCAAGAACTAGGTCTTACTGATCGCATCAATGGAGCGGCATGCACCAATCTCCACGTGGATAACCAGTCGGCTATCTCACTCATTAAAAATCATGACAACCACAAGCGCTCCAAACACATAGCCCTCAGAAACTTCTACTGCCGCGAGCAGCATCAGAACAGGAAAATAACTGTTACCTATGTCCCGTCGAACCTTCAGCTTGCTGACGCACTAACAAAGGTTAAATCGCCAGTACCAATCCACTAACCAAGCTAGATGGAGGTCGTTACCGACAGAGGGAGTGTTGTGCCTAGCGAACATAGTGGACATGGCAAGGCTGCATAAGCAGCAGATAAGGTGATACCACCGAGGCTAGGATGAAGTGTTGGGACTAGCTAGGCGAGGTGTGGGTCTCACGGGTCTTGATGTTTGCATTGTTTGCTTCGTTGGCGCACGGATGATTTTGGAAGTATAAATAGGCTTAGATTCGCCACTTTGTGACATATTATCTTTTTATCATCTTTCAATTCAATCGCATATTCAAGCCATCTGCACACTTGCTTGCTATACTCCACCATCATAATACTGAATTAGTAACTCTTCGCAAGTGTACGTACCCTATCATATACCTATTAAAACAGGTTGTCGTGATTTTTGATGAGCGAGATTGTTGATTGATTATCGACATGAAGCTTTGTGCAATCTCCTCCTTCTATGTGACTATCAATGTTTAACTCTTGGAGCAATGACTTTGTCCACTGGAGCTGGCAGCAGGTTTCAGTGGCGGCGAGATATTCAGCTTCAGTCGTGGATAGAACTACTTCTCGCTGGAGGTGCGACCGCCAACTTATTGGCCCCGAAGTTAGTAGAATCAGAGATCCAGAAGTTGATCTGCTGCTTGAAGGGTCGGCTGCAAAGTCTGCGTCTGTGTAAGCTTCAAGAACAGGTTTACCTCTTGACCTCGTAAAATTTATTCCTCGATCGGGTTCCTTGGAGAGGTACCTAAGTACGCGGTGAGCTGAATTTAAATGCTCATCAGAGGGGTTTGTTAGAAAGCGTGCCAGGTGGTTGACCGCAAATGCAATATCGGGCCGTGTATTGTTTGAAAGAAATTGCAGGCCTCCAATGATGGAATTGTATTTGGTCGTTAGTTCTGGTGTGCTCTCTTTGTCATTAGGAAGCATGAGACGTTCTAGGGGTGTAGATACAGATTTGCAGTCTTTCAAACCATGCCTGTCAATTAACGCGCGCGTGTATTGACCCTGTGATAATGCTAGGGTATCTTTTCTAGGATAGCTGATGTGGATGCCTAGAAATAAGTCTGTGCTCACCAATTTTAGCTTGTATTTTTTAATGCAAAGCTTGCATCAGTGATTCTATCTTAGCTAGATTAGGCCCCATGACCTGAAAGTCGTCCACATGCATTACTACATATACATCTTTCTGGACGTTAGTATATAAGCATACGTCGGATGTAGTTGGGTAGAATCCAAGCATGGCAAGGGTGGCTTTCGCATTGTCATACCACAGTGCTGCGGCTTATTTGAGACCGTACAGTCCTTTGCGAAGGAGGATTAGGCATCCTTCTTTCTTATAGCCCTGGGGCATTTCCATGTACAGGTCAATATCGAGGTTGGGATTTAAGAAAGCTGTCAGAACATTGCCTTGTCGACGGTGCCAGCCAAATTGATGAGCTAGAACGAGCATTATTCTACCTATTTCTGGCCGTGGTGTAGGAGCGAAAGTTTCATTATAATCTATTCCTTGACGTTGAGTAAAGCCTTTGGCAGTACAACGAGCTTTCCATCTTTGAATGCTACCGTCAGCTCGGAACTTCTTAAAGACCCACTTGCATTTCATGGGTTTGCGCCCCTGTGGGAGCTCAGTACGCGGAATAATTTTTATGGCTCCTTTTTGTTTGAGAGAGCGAAATTCCTCGTTTGTTGCTTGCCTCCATTGCAAAGCTTCTAGGCTAGTCATTGCTTCACTCCATGTTTTCGGGTCGGGTGAGGCTTGCGCTGCTTTGCCACAATGAAGGCGTTTGTAGTCATGCTTCTTTAATTCCCTGCCAGACCTAGTCTTCATGGTTTCTGTTGATGTGTACTCTCTTTCTGGGTGAATGCGCTCGTTTGTGCCCGGCGGTGGGGCGTATGGGGTCCCATCCGGTCATGACTTGGTCATACGGAGTCTGTTCATTGTCCTTGTCGGAGCTTGACTCCCCCTGGTCCTCTGGTGCTGGTGAGTGCGCCCGTTTCTGTCCAGCGATGGGGTGTATGGGGTCCCAATCGGTCATGACTTGGTCATATGCTGTATCATCCAGATCTTCTTCAGAGCTTGACTCCCCCTGGTCTTCTGGTACTGGGATTAGGTCTTGTGAATTATGAACTGGGTATTGCCCAAACAAGTCACCCAGTGATTGTTCCGAGTGGTGAGATTCAGTTGGCGATCCTTGCTCACTATTTGGGAACTTAAATTGCGGGTGTCTGTTTGCAGAGGCTGTTCTTCTGATATTTGGGATGGTGTTTGTTCCTCTTCAGTTCTTGGTTCGTTTGTAACTTCTGATACAGGTGGCAGTTGCTCCCCCTCAAACGAAGCTGAGTCATGGAAAGCTGGAACTGAAGGCGGAACCTGGGAGTTGGCTGCGGAATCTGTGAATATGGAGTAGTCACTTGCCCAGTAATTGGACGTTTTCTGCTGATCTATCGGGGTTAGTTCATCAACAAACATAACATCTTCATTGAAAGAAGCGTGAGGGGTGAAGTTTTCAATCCACATCCATCCTCGCGTAGTGGTCCAGTGCGGGTAATATATAATGAAGTTTTTACTAGTGTTTATCTGGAATCCCATGAACCATCCTTTTGACGCTCTGGGTTCAAACTTGCCTGGTTTCGGGTGAATTAACTTGTACGCTCTGCAGCTAAATCTTGGGATGTTCGTGAGGTCTACCTGATCAGCATGAGGTTGGTTGAGGCCCTGCATGAAGTCGATTAGCGGGATTTGTTAAGTGCGCAGGCAGTAGAGTCTATTAACAATATAACATGCGTGTTACACCGCCCAGGGCCAATATGATGCAGGCATGCGGGCGTCGATCAGCATTGACCTCGCTAATCTTAGGACTACCTTGTTTGCGGCTTCGGAAACTCCGTTTTGCTCCGGTGTGTCTGGGGCAGAAACATCTGTGCGAATGCCATTTTGTTCGCAGTATGGCTTCAGGCGTAAAAATTCTGTCCCTCCATCTCTGAAGATTGCACAAACTTTCTTTCCATGCTGGTGATGTTGGGAATTAATCCATTGCACGAGCAGCGGGGCTATTTGATCCTTAGTCTGAGTTGTTAATGCCCACCGCATGCGAGTCTTGGAGTCTGTGATAATCACTGCGTATTGGTGGCCATTAATTGCAGCAGTGATTTTTCCTACTGTATCAATGAATATTTCGTCTAAAGGTGAATGAGGATTTGGTCTTGGTTCTCTGGAGACGAATCTTTGAGCTTTGCTGAGATGGCATGTCTCACATGTGGTTAGTTGGCTTAAGTCTATTCCCTGCAGTCCTTTAGTATGGAGGGCTGTTAGCTTCAGGATATTTTGGCCCACGTGTCCTAGTCGCTGGTGCCAGCGCTGCGCACTAGAAGTGGGTGGTATTCGGGCGACACCAGGAGCTGCTACAATGTTCTGGGTGTTAGAAGAGTGCTCAAGGGGGTAAATGTAGTATACATCATTTTTTCGTATTAACCTTGCTACTGGTATACTGGCTCTATTTTCGCATTTTTGAACAAGGAAAGATTTGGTTGGGTTAGCAACGACGTTGGAGATTCTTTCTAGCCTACCAGCTGATACAATGTTGCAAGAATATTCGGGCGAAAGAAACGTTTCACGGAGCCTCAAAGTTAAATTTCCAATTTTGAGGGTTGCTGTACCTTGCTGACTGAGTTCTCTGGTACCAACAGCTTGGTCGAATTTGAAGGGCTTTGGACATTGCTTCACGTCACTAAATAGAGAATGGTGAGGCACGAAGTGGTGAGATGCACCTGTATCATAGAGGGTCAAATTGTTCTTTATTCTAGACGAGGCAGCTATAATAATTCCCCCAGGTTCTACATCACTTTCTTCGACATCCTCATTGTTTAATGAAGCTTGCTTACTTTTGCCCTCCCTGGAACGATTGGTCTTATTTGGCGCCAGCTCAGGATGTAGCCGGTAACAGAACTTGTTCTTATGGCGGTGGCGACATCTTTTACAGTACGCTTCCGGGTCTATATTGCTACCGTTGGGTACGACTGCAGCCATTGTATTCGGCGACTGAGTCCTATTGCCTGCTACAGATCGCAATGAAGACATAAGTACTTGTAAAGGAGCATACCTGTTTTCGGAGTTGTAGGCTCTTGTATCGCGCCAAGTGCTGAGCCATTCAATCTTTTTAGTCCCCATCACAAAGACTGCCGAAGCTCGTCCCTCTCTAATGCGATACCCAAGTTTGTCAGGTAAGGTTCCCATGGCGTCAGCGGCATTGTTGACACTTTGAAATGCGGAGAGAAACCGATCTATGTATTCTTCAGCAGAGTTGACGAACCTTATCGACATGAATGTCTCCAGTGCTGCTGCATAAGGTGTAGTCGCAGTTTTGGTCCTAGTTCCGGCTATAGTGTCATACAGCTGCTTGGCTGTCAAATTGTCGTAATGCTGGGGGCAAATGGTTGGTGCGAGCCTCTGCGTGATTATGTTCTTGGCTTCTATTTCTCCCAAGGTCCATTGTTCTAAGTTGGCGAGGTAAGTATCGTTTGTTGCAGCTGAGATTTCTGCGTCAGGATTCGAAGCAGACAGGTCGATTGGGATGCGCACCAGACGGATGCCAGGGATGTTGTGGAAAACATGCCTGAGGACGTTCTTCCGGCCGAGCTTAGCCTGGAGTGCCATTCTCCAGCTAATGAATGACACGCTGTTTCCGAGTATCTCATTTGTCTCTATTATCTTCATTCTGCTTGATGTACTGTGAATCACGATGGTTAGCTCTTGCTCTGATATATACTTGGGAGCGCCGGGCTCATAACCTGTTGTAATAGGTATATGATCAGCGGGTACATACAATTGTGGGAGTGGCTGCAAGTGATCACGTTTGTATGACAACGGCAGTTGGTATCTAGATGATCTTAGAATGATAGATTAATATATGAGGATATGAACTTGTGGTAATTATCTACATAATGAAGGGAGGCCCTCTATTTATACTTTAGCACACCCTTCTTACTAATCATTCAAACAGACAATCACGCAATCACGCGACAGGTTACACCTGGACTGTGCGCTCAGCATCAATGATGTCATCGTCTAGTGAAACCTCTGGAGCCAATGACACAACACAAACCCATTTACCACTGACAATTTTGCGTCCTTCGGGTCGCAGCACAACTTGCCACACATTGTTTTCGTGAAAAGATGACATTTCATCTTCGAAAGCTTTTTTCCATTCAGACCAATATGCTGAGTGTTCCGCTTCCTTATAGGTTCTTGGTTCTGGAACTTCCAAGATACTTATCAATGCCCTTTCGCATTCGTCATTGTTGACCATATTATTTGGTGCTAGCAGACTATTTGAAGGATGCACATGAGAACTTTTCCACCACTCCCCCGTAATCGTGTTATCAAACACGCGAGGGCGGACAAGGCGATTAGATCTGGTTCATGGCTGGGCATTGGAAGGATTGTTGGATATTTGGACTTGTGGAGCAGTTTCAGGGTCTGTAATGTGTTCGTCTAGTGGGCATGTTTTATCAGTTGGCTGAGAAACTTTGTTTATTTCAACTTGATGGTTATCTAAAATTTTCTTTGAAGTGTTATCATTTGGTGTTGGCAAATTGATGATATTTTTGATACGTTTTGCAATGTATGGAGCAAATATAACATCAGTTGAGACAACAACTTGATTTGCTGCAGGAATAAAAATTTGATAGTGGTGGGGCACTTTGGTGTAACCTACAAACAAACCTTTAACCGCTCGTGGAAGAAACTTACTGCCCAAAGGACGCTTAGCCTTGGGTATGTGTACATAGCATTCTTGCCCAAAGGGTTGTAGGTGTTCTATTGTGGGTTTTTTGTCATAGAAGGCTTCATAAGGTGTCTGCCCACAAACAGATGTATGATATAAACGGTTTTTGGTGTACGTGAAAGCTTGTACTGCTTCGGCCCACAAACGTTTTTCAGTGGTGGGTAAAAGCATTGCGCGAATTCCTTCACCGATGGAGCAATTTAACCTTTCGGCGACGCCATTCGACTCAGGATTATAAGGGGGTGTTAAATCATGACATATTCCCTTTTGAGTTAAGTAATTACTCAAGCTTTTATTGATGTATTCACCACCGTTGTCAGTTCGTAATGCTTTAACCTTATAGTTAAATTGTGTTTCAATCTCTGCAATTATATTCACAATAACTTGTGCAGCGTCAGATTTTTACTTTAAGAATTGAACAATTGTATACCTGGTAGCATCATCAACAAAACTGATGTAGTAGAGGGAATTTTCTAAAGATGATATTGGAAATGGACCACTGAGGTCAGAATGTAAGTATTCACCTTTTTCATAGGTTTTCCGGATTGCGGATCTAGGCTTGTTGTGAATTGATTTTGACAAGGCACAAGCTTTGCAATGAAAACTTTCGGGACGTTCAGGTATCACATTAGGGTTCTGAATAATTTTTAGGGAGCTGGATATAGAAGATGGAGCTGCATGACACAGTGCATCATGCCAAAAGTCATATGTTAAGCATGCATAATCTTGAACTTTTGGAGCAGATTCTGAGATCAGCGGAAGTGGTCCATTAAATGTAGCTTCAAGGTACGTTTTATTATGTTTTGTGAGCTTCATCACTTTTCCATCATCAACTAATGTATAGCCTTTATGTCTTTCTTGTCTCCAAGAAAACAGAGGATGCTGTAACCCAGGTACGTACAAAACATTGCTCAACTTGAATTGCGAAACAGTTTTATCAGATAACATGCAATATAAAACCACTGTCCCCCTTCCCAAGACTTTAATGTTTTGACCCGAACTAGACATTACAAGTCCGGAATAGTCAGAAATACATTCGAATCTCTCTGGATATGGGCACATGTGAGCTGTTGCACAGGTGTCAAGATAAAAGTGCTTTTGATTGACCTTTTTGTTGATAGGCCCGACTAATGTCATGTGGGCTTCATCGGTAGAGGCAATTAGTTGTTTAGATTTTTGTATATTTCTCTCCTTTATTTTGGGGCATTTAGACCACGTATGGCCAGATGCTTGGGTTGGATGGTGCTTCTTACAGAAACTGCATGACTTTTTCTGAGAGATGGCTGGTTTCATGGTTCTAGGCTTTTTGAATCCTTTGACAGCTGTAAAAAAAGCTGATTCAGTAGACTCTTCATAGTCGAGGTCTATGAGTCGTTGCTTGACTTCAGCGAATGTAAGATCGCTCTTTGTAGTCAAGTTATCAACCACATTTCTCTTGTGGCGACTCAAAAATCCAAGTAGGAAATCGCGCTTGGCACGATCTTCTTCAAGGAAACTTGCAAACTTGTGCCGATAAGAATCCGTAGAATCTCTGGCCAGTTTGTGAAGTTTAGACCATTCAGTCTCGAAAGACTGAACATAGGTAGTTAGAGAGGTTGACGTGTTGAAAGAGGTTTTTAGCTCACACAGGTTGCCAACTTGATAGACTAGCGCGTACGCTGTGTCTCTTTTGTATTGAGCAACCAAGTGCGTCCACATCAAGTGTGGGTCTTCCTTATCAAGAACACTTTGGATGATCTCAGGGTTGACCACATGAATATAAGCAGCTACTGCCTGATTATACAACACTTTGTACGACTTCTGCTCCTCAAGACCAGCACTAGCCGTGGGTTTTACCCCTTCGACTACCAGCTCAAACAGTCCCATACTGCGCCATATTGCAGTCATGGTTGTAGCCCATGAATCGTAATTCGCCTGTCCATTTAGGGGAGTAATGGTTGTTAAATTCATACTATAAATAGTGTACTCTTTGCAGAGGTTTGTGAAGAATGATTCGACTTGAGTAGTGGGTTCAGACATTGTGAGGTTTCTATTGAAAATGGAAGATTAGCTTCGCTGTCTCTAAAATTCTAATTAAGTGAATTTATGCTTTAAGCACTGGGCTCAGAACCTATTGAAATGGAAGATTTAAAGTTCAGTTGTTAGACTGGATAGGATCACTTATCAATCGTAGGGTAAACTTGGAACAAGTAAGAGTCTGTTAACGTAGTGTCTGGAGATGTTTATTTCTCCCACTTTGAACAGAGTGCTATCTACTAATAAAACTAACTAACAGTGATTGAGTGATCTTACCTTTAAGGATTAGCGTATTGATGCTCATAATACACTTTAGGCTTAAGGTCAATGTTTGTGCGATTAGGGGATTCAACCTTGCACAATCTTCCTCAGCCATCTCAATTAGAAGCACTAATTTCATCAATCAGATGGAAAGGCAGGAAATGGTCTCGAGTTTCTAACATACCTAAACACAGTTTTCGGGGACCCTAACAAGATGGCGAGAGCGCAACAACAGCTCTATAGTATTAAGCAAGCTCAGAATGAACCCTTCTCGACTTTCTTACCCAGGTTTGAAATGGTGCTGGCCAATGCAGGATGGTCAAATTACGATGACAGTCACAGGATCTCCCTATTACGCAATGATTTAAGTTTCGAGATGAAGTCAGCACTAGTAGGAAAGAAGAACCATAATTGGGGTGTGTTGATTTCTAAACTTCTCTCCATTAGTAGCGATTTAGCTGACATAGGCTCTTCCTCCAAACCTGTTCAGATTTTACAGCCAAAGGCTAGACAGCAGTATCCTTCAGCGATGGACTGGGAACCAATAAGGGCCACTAACTCAAGTACTGAGAAGAAAAAAAGAGCTACTTGGGTAACTAGAGAAGTCCTCCTGGTCAGGCGGAAAAACGGCCTTTGTATTAGATGCGGAAACAAGGGACATATCGCTCCTAGATGCAGTCTTTTACCTCCGCTCGTGCCTCAAATGCGGGTCAGCCTAAGTGAAGTGTCAGAAGAAAGACAGGAGAAGGTTTTAAGAATGGCACAGCCAGACCAGATTGATGAGGACGCACAGAAAACAGGGAAAAGAGTTGCTTCTATAAAGAGTCACTTACAGGAGTCCCCCGATTGGTGGGATAAGATGTGGTAATAGCGAGGTGAGTAGCCAAGATGAAAGCAAAATTAGCAGTAAAATTAGGCAAGAATGGAATTTATTCAAACCGTCTATGGATTACGACCTTTTTCATACAACCACATACATTAATATTCAACACCAAATCTGCACACTCATTGATCCCGGATCATCAGCTTTCGCAACAATCAGTCAAAAAATAATCAAAAAACTAAATCTAACAACATATCCTCTAGCTCCGAGGAGTATAACTGGAGTCTTAAATAACATATCTGGTGTGATAAACCAGGTCACAAAGTTCTCACTTGATGTAGGTGGACTTAAACTAAATTCGGCATGGGCTTATGCCATCCCTGATCAAGGAGAGGACCTCATCTTGGGTATGCCATGGTTAAAGCTCTGCCATGCAGTACTCGATCCAGTTAAAAGCGAACTAAATTTTAAACTAAATAATTCCACTCTCATCAGCGATGAGGCAAGGGGAAGAAATCAAAAAAAACTAGGGTCAGCCACCTACAAAGTCAGCCAAATCACGGCTTCAACATTCGCTGGTCTTGCCCAAAGGGCTAAGAAAAATCCAAAAATTAAGGTTTTCGCAGCATCATTGTCAGATATCGAGAAAGCACTCAGTCCGAAGGTTCAACTCTCGATCAGAGAAATTACTCAAATGCTGCCCGAGACTTACAAGCCATATGCAAAAGCCTTTCATTCAAAAGAGGCCGCAACTTTGCCACCACATCGGCCTGGGATCGATCATGAGATTCCTCTAGAAAAAGATGAAAATGGGAAAGAAAAGTAAGTTCCCTGGGGGCCACTCTACAACATGAGTCATGAAGAGCTCCTAGTTCTTTGAAAAGAGTTGACATCTTTACTTGATAAAGATTTTATACAGCAAAGTAAGTCGTCTGCTGCTGCACCGGTACTGTTTGCAAAGAAACCTGGTGGAGGCCTCAGATATTGTGTCGACTATAGGGGCATCAACGCAATTACTAAGAAAGATAGAAACCCTCTACCATTAATCAAAGAAACTCTGAATGCTCTTAACTCGGCAAAGTGGTTAACAAAGCTCGACGTCTCAGCTGCCTTCAACCGGATCCGAATGGCCAAAGGAGAAGAATGGAAGACAGCGTTTCGGACACGATACGGTCTGTACGAGTGGAAAGTTTGTCCATTCGGTCTAACAGGAGCGCCAGCGACATTTCAAAGGTACATAAACTGGGTGTTAAGAGAGTATTTAGATGATTTTTGCTCGGCATACGTTGACAACATCTTAATTTTCACCAGGGGAAGCTTAGAAGACCACCAGACTAAGGTGTCAAAAGTACTCTCCAGTCTCTCAGAGCATGGGCTTCAGCTCGACATCACAAAATGCGACTTTGAAACTAAATGCACCAAATACTTAGGGTACATTATTGATGTTGGACTGGGCATTAGGATAGATCCCAATAAAGTTAATGCCATTAAAGAGTGGAAATCGCCAACCTCAATTAAATCAGTTAGATCCTTCCTTGGCTTTGCAAATTAATATCGCCTTTTTATCAAAGACTTTGCCATGCTAGCTATGCCTCTTACAAGTTTGTGTAAGGGTCTTAAGATGATTGTTATTCACAAGCTATCCAGAGCTATATACTAGAATATCTTGAAGTAAAGAACAAAAGGAGACTGAGAGCAAACTTCATTTATCTATTCCTCATGTTTTACTTCCTTGTCTTGCTTCACATGATCCAAGTGAATGTTGCGTAGTCTTTGTTCCCTCCATTAGTTTCCATAACTCCATCCCGCTTCCGAGTCCTTTCTGCTGAGATTCGATCTCTCAGGATGACTCAATCTCTTTCACGTACGAAACCATAGTCTCATCGTATGTCATCCGCTGATGTATGGGGCGACGTGTCATCTATTGATGTATGGGGAGACGTGTCAGCCGGGGAGATGTCAACATGGAACCGCTCAGAAGTCATTGTTCTAGCCTTAGGCATCAGCCTAAAATTTGTCAGGCACTAGCCTGTGACAGTTTGACTCGGAAAAACCAACCATTCAAATGGGATGACAAGTGCGAATCAGCCTTTCAAAAACTCAAAGAACTCTTTACCAAACAGCCTGTTTTAGCAAATTTTAATCCAGAATATGATACACGCTTAGAATCCGACTCATTGGGATGGGCGGTCGGAGGTGCACTAACACAGCTTGATCCTATTCTAAAGGTTTGGAGACCAGTCGCATTTTTTTCATTCAAGCATCTACCTGCGGAATGCAACTATGATTTCCACGATAAAGAATTGCTGGCTATTATAAAATGTATAAAAGAATGGAACAGTGAATTACGAGGTCTTAAAAAACCATTTACAATTCTGACAGACCATAAGAACTTAGAGACATTTGGAACCAAAAAAGTTCTAAATGAAAGACAAATTAGGTGGATGGAGCTCCTTGCTCCTCTTTTGTTGACCCTGAAACATTGGTTTGGGAAAGCAAGTGTAGTGCCCGATGCGCTTTCAAGAAGAGAGCAAGATATACCTCGAGATATAATAGATTTACGAATCAAACTTCAAGAACAAGTCTTGATTCCATCAAAACTCTGGGTAAATGCTATGACAGTACATGATCAAACATGTCCATTCCCCGATGAGCCGCTGTTAGTTGATCTTTGGAACAAGGCTCTCAATATAAGAGAATGTTCAGAAAGCTATTTTAAAGCCTACAACTCTGTAAAGAATCAGGAGCGACAATTTCCTAAGGAGCTGGATCTGCGACTTACTATCAGTGAGTGTCATGTAAGTAGTAACAATATATTGTATTACCAAGACCGAATCTAGCTTCCCAACTTTGAGCCACTGACTACAGCAATCGTCCAGACAGTCCATGATTCATATCTCTCTGGCCATCCTGGAAGGGACGCCACCATCTCGCTAGTATCAAGGAAGTTCTTCTGGCCAGGTTCAAACCAGGAAGTGCGGAGATTTGTAAAAAATTGCGATGTCTGTGGCCGAACAAATATCTGGAGAGACAAGAAGAAAGGACTCCTCAAACCATTGCCCGTACCAAGTCAGATATGGAGAGAAATATCAATGGATTTCATCACTGGATTACCTGAATCCGGGCCCAACAAAACCACTGTCCTCCTTGTAATAACTGACAGAATAAGCAAAGGAATTCTATTAATTCCTATTAGTCCACGACTCTTCGATGCGGAAGGGTTAGCAAAAGTTTTCTTTCAGTATTACGTACCCCATCACTGGATCCCGCAAGCTATTGTATCAGATAGAGGACCCCAGTTTGTAAATGCCTTCTGGAACCTAATCTGCAAACAACTGTAACAGCCGATAGTCCGGATGTAGCCTGTAGCTCGCGTTATTCAACGCGAGCCTCTCTGATGAACTCAAAGGTCCACGTGGGGTTGATCATACTCGGAACTTCTACCCTTCAAATCAGACCCGCAGAGATAAGAGGAGCGCGTGAGGGGCCTGCAATCGAGGTATCCACAATTGATGGACCCACAATTGACGGAACGTTCCCGGGCCAATCGGGATCTAGGGAGAGCGTCAAATACCGTGCGGGCAATACCGCTATTGGTGGTAATGTGCTCTTTAACATAAGCAATAATCCCCATTCAACAGATGTAAGGCAGAATTGTAGAGATGGCATTTTTCTCAATTATAATGGCGCGATAGCACGGGATGGGGAGGGATATGTTGAGGCAGGAAGTGGAGCAATGTGTAGTATAAGTCGAACGCAAATTCCTGTATCTAGATTTCCTCCTCACAGAAAGAAATATTAAATATTGTTCCCGCAAATTACGCCCAAGCTAATTTCCTCCGAACCGTGACAACAACTAGGTATTAATCAGAGACTTTCCACTGCTTACCATCCCGAAACTAATGGATCGACTGAGAGGGCAAATCAGGAGGTAGAGACGTATCTCAGGGCTTTTGTATCTTATGAGCAAGACGACTGGATTAAATGGGTACCGCTGGCACAAGTCGCGATAAATAATAAGCTGGCCTCGTCTACGCAGATAAGTCCATTTTTCATATCACACGGCTATGACGCATCCCCAATTTCGACTCATGCAGACAATGCTCTACCAGTTGGTACACCTGCCAAAAGAGCGCAGTTAGTCGTAAGCAAACTGAAAGAAGCACATGAATTTGCTCAGACTGCAATGGTTGTGGCACAGCAGACACAAGAAAGAAATGCAAACTTACACCGTGAACAAGCAATTTCCTACAAACAAGGTGACAAAGTGTGGTTAAATCTAAAGAATAAAAGTACTCAACGACCATCTAAAAAGTTAGACTGGGTGCACGCAAAGTACACAGTAACTCGGACATTCCCACAATCTCCCCATTTTTTTGAACTTGACACGCCAAAAGGTATTCATAATAGATTTCATACAGCGCTTCTTAGACCTGCAAACAATAATCCACTACCGTCTCAACATACTGATTACGCACAGCCACCTGGACTTTTAATGAATGATAGAGAGGTTGAATTTGGCATAGATGAGATGTTATGGTTTCTGGGTCTGCGCCGTCGGAGAAGGCATGGCTATTTGCTAGCAAGGAATAAGGACTGGGATATGGAATGTACAGCTTTAGTGGCTTGGCATAAAATACCTATTTTTAAGCTTAGGTAACACAGAAAACTAGGTAGACAGATAGATTTTTCTTAAAGTAGACGATTCTTACCACTGATGCAATCAAGCCATTCTTTTATTCCCTAATATGAGATCCTTGACTCTAGGTTGAGGAAATTTGGCAGAGGGAGAAGGAAAGAACTGTTGGTCAAATGGACAGGATATGCGAGACCCACCTGGCATCCAGAAATCGATTTTCAGCATACTTCAGCCCTCGAAATTTTCAAATCTAAACGAGTGAAAATCTAATCATCGCTCAAAAAAAAAAAAAAAAGGGAAATCGGAGGTAATGTCACAGGCTAGTGCCTGACAAATTTTAGGCTGATGCCTAGGGCTAGAACAATGACTTCTGAGCGGTTCCATGTTGACACCTCCCCGACTGACACGTGTCCCCATACATCAATAGATGACACGTCGCCCCATACATCAGCGGATGACATACAATGAGACTATGGTTTCGTACGTGAAAGAGATTGAGTCATCCTGAGAGATCGAATGTAACGGCTTGTAAGCCTTAATGGTCCTGCAGCCTACGATGGTTATCGCAGTCAGTTGATTGATACAGATTTACTACCACGTGACTATTATTTTGTGACATGGGTAATGCGAATGAGAGGTTTACAACCTTGTTAGCCTTCTTACGTGTGCCCCTAATGACACACCCTGGAATCGCTAAATACACGTGATAGTTTGGAAATATCTAGAATATTCTAGACATCAACGACGAGGCATACAACCTCCTCTAGTATGACCTATG
This sequence comes from Podosphaera xanthii, assembly GCA_028751805.1. Taxonomy (NCBI): domain Eukaryota; kingdom Fungi; phylum Ascomycota; class Leotiomycetes; order Helotiales; family Erysiphaceae; genus Podosphaera; species Podosphaera xanthii. The sequence goes on from JAPWIX010000001.1 coordinate 10,817,735, forward strand.
ATGAAGATTTACTAAGCAATGGCGAACATTCTAGAAATTATGTAGAAAGTACATAAGTAGCCTATAGGTTGTACTTAGATAGACAGAGAGAAAATTATAAACTACCTTTGCTTATATGATTGCCCACGCATCAATACTCGAACTGTGACATCGAATCTCAGTAGAAAGGACTCGGAAGCGGGATGGAGTTATGGAAACTAATGGAGGGAACAAAGATTACGCAACATTCACTTAGATCATGTAAAGCAAGACAGGGAAGTAAAACATGAGGAATGGATAAATGAAGTTTGCTCTCAGTCTCCTTTTGTTCTTTACTTCAAGATATTCTAGTATATAGCTCTGGATAGCTTGTGAATAACAATCATCTTAAGACCCTTACAGGCGAGACTCCTCGTATTGTATTTCCCAGAAATCGGAGGGCATGGGCTACTTCAATGGCTTTTGCAGCCTACATCTACACATGGTATTTGAACAAAAACTTCTTGTCAAAGTGTGTTAGAACTTTGGGGATATCTACTTACTCTTCAGGAGGTGGTCAAAGATATGATAAGATGATGAAATAGATGTATTTCAAGATGATAGACTGAGAATAAAATCTCTTGTAGAATTTAGATTGTTCTTTAACTCTGCATAGGAAAAGGTTTATATACATATGCTTCAGTGACAATGATAAGAATCAGGATAGTTCACTTTTCCACTTGACTAACTTGCCACTTTTGCCATGCCGGGCTGTACTGTGCCGTGCTGTAAAGTTTGTTCAGCAATAGTTGAGGTATGAGTTGCCACCTGTGCCAAGGGTTGGTGTTTGTCGGCGTGTAATTGACAAGGATGAAAGTATATTCTGACAAAGTGTATTTCCAACCATTTTAGGTAAGGTCTTTGGTTATTTTCGGAAATGGTAAATCTATTTGTATGGACCGGCGGACTAACGTTCTTATCTCTATGCTTCCTCGAGAAGTGAAGTAGCTCTGATTTACCTGGATCAAAAGTTACATCTTCTGTATCACCCCAGTTTAACGCCTGATTAGTTGCAGTACTTATTTTTTCCGAATTTTTTTCCAATGTCAGATATATCATTATAATTGCAAAGTCATCTGCATACCCAAAAGCCTTCTTTAGGCCTTCTAGCTTGAATAGGGGGGAGATATAAAGCACAAAAAGCATCAGAGAAATTTGGGAGCCTTGTGGAAGTTCACAGTTTATTGGCCTGTGATTTCCAATTTCCCCGTCTATCCGCAGACAGACTTCGCGTTCAGTTGAAAATGGATATATCCAGTTACATAGCCGAATTGGCCAACCTTGTTCCCTAAGTCTTCTGACAAGCCTACCTCAAAGAAAGAAATCAAAAGCCCCTTTAATATCAAGTGTGGCTACGGTGGCAGTCAAGCCCTTTGTTAGTGCACTATCTATATTATGAGTGAGAGAAGTAGTGAGGTCTACCCTAGAACGTAAAGGCAGTGCTCCAAACTGTTGACGAGCGAGCACTTTATATTTAATAGCTATCCATGACATTTTTTTTGCTACCAGCCTTTCTAGTCCCTTGCTCAGTACGGACAGTAGCGCAATAGGTCTATAACTGTAGCAGCTGGTAAGCTGGTTTATGCCTGTAGCCTATGTTGTGCATAGGCGTGCACAGACTTTACATAGATAGTGAATTGTGCACGGCCTGGTCCTGCAGGGTGTTTCAATTATACTAAAACTTGCTAATACAAGCGGACCGACTTCTATTCGTAGACTTGCTATTACGTGGCGGCTTCACAATACAGGGAGGTTGTGTGGCACGAGAAGACCTTCTTTTTCATGAGAATATTACGATCCATGATTAGTGTCAAGGTGGGGCAAGTAGTTCAGTTCGAGGGAAATGTATATATCTACATGTACTTGTAAATTGCGAGTTAGTTATCTGGATCATAGAATTAATTATTAACTACCTCTACACATTTAGCTGCGCAGGCGCTCTTGTCTAGACTGTGACAATAACACCCTGGAGAAGACCTTTCTACCTTGTTGGGCTTACCAATTATGGCTACGATTGCAATCCTAAAGCATTTAGGGTGATGTCCCACGTCTATACATGCTTGAAAGAGATCTCGAACTATATCTGAGATGACTGGCCAAGCCAGGCGCAGGACTGCTGTTGGTATTTGGTCTTTTCCAGGGGTAGTGTTGCCAGCTCCAAGGATAGCATTGGTAATCTCATTCATAGTCAGTTCAGGAAAGGGGAGAGTTGTTTTTGGTACAGAAGGTGCAGATAGAGGGATATCCTGTACTTTTAACTGATTACTTAGCAGATATCTTACCAGCAAATCTCTCTTATCTTCAGTTTACTAGGCGGGTGGTGAGTCTGGAAAATTTGGATCTACGAGAGCAGGGGTTCGGAATTTGTCCTTTGATTTGTGCCACCTTGCTATACTAAAGACATTTTTTGAATTAGCTGCCTGGTCAGTGATTTTTCTGGAAAAAGAGAGCCTTAGCCTGCTGTGTAACTTTACGTAATTCTTTCTTGTCTTCTTTTGTGACACTGCCAGCTTGTGTCACAGGCCTGAGGCCTGACTTTCATTAGGCTAAGGCCTATTTACTAATAATTACTCATCAGCTATCCTTGCTTATAAATAGTGTAACGGCGCGGATAAATGTGCATGAAGTTGAATTTCCTTGAGGCTTGTCAAGAAGGAAAAGGCTCTCTGGACAAGAGTCAGGAGAATAATGTTTAAGAAGGATATATTGGGAATTTGCCTCAGAAATAGCTCTTCACTTCAAGATCTTCTTTTGTATCTAGCTCTAGATATTCTGCGAGTTGCACTTGTCTTTCGACCATTACACCTTGAGCCTTTTCCTTGTACTTTTTCTTTGCTTCTCTGCAGCTCTAGTCCCACCACGGTTGTCCTCTATTTTGTGGGAGAGACTGTTTAGCTGAGCCTGAATAACAATTGAGGAGTTTTTGCGTAAGTTCCTCAGCCCTTTCATCTAGAGTTGCCCTAGATATTTTAGAGAGCTGAATTAGGGCAGTTCTATTAGTATGAAGTAGCAAAAGAAATGTTCCAGGATCAATTGTTACAAATCTGAGTCTAGGGGTAGGGGGCTGGTTCCGTGCTTGACAGGGAATTTTTATGAGCAAGAAAGGTGGTCTAAACTAACATCAAGGTCATGTTGGATGGTCGCAGAAGCATCTCCAGCTTGTAGCGGGCTGGAGACAAAGCAAAGGTCAAGAATGTTTCCGTGATTGTGGGTCGGTACATCGACCTCAAATAATAGGAACAGGTCATTTACTCCGAGCCAGCTAATTATATCCAGTCCCTGTGCTGAGGTTGAGCCATGATATGACGGGTTCCAGTTTGGATGGTGGAGATTGAAGTCTCCTGCCAGAATTGTCTTAGGGAAGAATTAAGTGTCCCTGAGTAAAAGAAGAAGCAATTCGCCAGCCCCTAGATTTGTAGACCCAGGGGGGGCATTATAAACGTTGATTATGTGCATGCAGAGTCTATCTGGGCCTGTGACAGTAAAAAATAAAACCTCTTCTTTGCCGTACTGTGCTAGAGAATTTGGGCAAAATTGAGAAAAGGTAACATTGATGTCCTTCCTTGTCTAGGTTAGTCCATGAGGTCGGATGGTCCAGTCATCAACTGGCGTGTAACATTCAAACAATGGATACTGGCACGTGATTCTCTGGTTAGTATTTGTGGAGATGTAGGGTTCTCGAATCAGCAAGATATCTACTTGTGAGGTAAACGCTATTTGAAGGGTGATGTGGTGAGCAGATGAAAAGCAACCAACATTAATGGAGAGTGTTTTAATCATAGAGCTTTTAGTCATCATTCATTGCAGTAGAGTTATCTAGACAGCTTTCTGTAACTCAAACGGCATATTTTCTACCTGTAATTGAAGGTGACTCCGCAAAATGTCTTCTAGTTTGAAGGGGAGATTTAGGAAGAGTTTGGCTTGATGTGTGGCTTTCTGTTGAATCTATCTTGGGCTGACTATCCATAATTCCACAGTGGGCAGCTTTCAAACGTAATCTGGCTGCAGCTGCAGCTCTCCTGATCTCAGCGATTTGCGTTCTAGTAGGTAATGTGTTATCTTTTCTAGGTCTAATTTGACACTCAAGAGATTCTGCTGGATGGGGACTGTGGCGATTCACACACTTTGGCGGACAAAAGTGGGTTCTACTTGGTGTAGAAATATTGTATGCGCTATTGAGGAATATCTTAACGCGTGTTAGGCTTGGTGTTTCACTGTATATCAGGTTAGAACAATTTGGTGGCTGTAGAGGGGAGTAAAGTGGGAGTTGTTGATTACTCCCACCCCAAACTAAAGCCCTAGCTATATACAAAATTATCTAATAAAACTAGTCGGTGATTGTGTGTCAATACGGACTAGTGTATAATATGACATACAACAGTCATAGCGCAGAATGATAACCAGAGTGGTAATGTCTCTACAAGTTACATTCCTTGCAGATCACACCAATTAGTAGAACTAATTTCAACACCCCTTCTCAATTTGCACAGAATATAGAAGTGCATAATTGGTTTAACCTAGGCCTTGGTAATGCCTTTGTACATATATCAGCAAGGTTTTCGACTGACGGAATATGTAGTACGGTTAAGTTCCAAGGTTCAATCTGCTCTCTGGTGAAATGATAAACAATATCAATATTCTTTGTTGCATCATTAAGTCTCGGAATATTTGCAAGCTCAATCGCGGAGGTGCTTTCTGAAAACAAAGCAATAGGTATATGTTCAGTAGTTATCTGATGGAGACTCCCAACAATCCAGATGAATTGTTTGGTTGCAAGTGACAGCGCCATGTATTAAGCTTCACACGTAAAGTGAGCCACAGTTCGTTGCTTGCGAGACTTCCAAGAGAATGTACAACTACCAAGTTGGAACAGGTAACCAGAAAAACTTCGGCGTGTATCAAGACAATTTCCAAAAAATGCATTGCAATATCCATTTAGGACCAGGGGAGATCCGAACTCATAAGTTAGCTTAAGGTCTCTTGTTCCCTTCAAGTATCGTAAGACTCGTTTTGCCACGCCAATGTGAGAGACAGATGGATCCTGGCTAAATTGAGAAAGATGGGCAATAGTATAAGCTAGGCCAGGTCGTGTTCCCGTGACAACAGACATTATAGATCCGATGATCTGTTGATATAGATTTACATTTTCCCTCGGCTCCCCGTCAACCACAGCTTTCAGCTGCTGATTTGGTTCCATAGGTGTAGAGACAGAGTTGCAATAAAGCATAGAAAATTGTGCTAAAATCCGGCCTATGTACGCAGTCTGAGAAAGGGTAATACCTGTGCTCAAGTACTCAATTTGAATACCCAGGAGCCAATGAAGGGTGCCCATGTCATTAACTTTGAACTCAGATTTTAGCAGGCCTATAACTTCATCTATAAGCTTCCCCTGATCGCCAAATAAAACAATATCGTCCACGTATATCGCGATGATCAAGTTTCCTGATTTGTGCAGGAGGATGCAGGGATCAAATTTGGAAGAAACAAAACCATGAGGAAGAATGTATTCAATCAACCTAAAGTACCATTCTCGTGGTGATTGCTCCAATCCGTAGATACATCTGTTAAGACGTGCTACTTGGTTATCTATCCTGAACCCCTCAGGAAGTTCCATATAAATTTCTTCATTAAGTGTACTGTATAGAAACGCTGTTTTAACGTCAAGTTGTTTGGGGGTCCATCTCCTACTGGAAGAGATAGCAAGGAGCAATCGTGGAGAATCTAGTTGTACAACTGGAGCAAAGGTTTCCTCGTAATCGAGACCCTGAACTTGGGTAAAACCTTTCGCAACATAGCGTGCCTTGAATCGTTCGACTTCTCCGAGAGCATTTCCTTTAACTTTGAAAACCCATTTTCCATTGAAAATAGAAATACTTAAAGGTTCGGAGCTGTGGGGGGCTGCAAGTTGTCTATTATGTTCTCTTCTACTGCTCCTAAATACAGGATCGCGCTGCTACTAGTTCTAATTACATAACCAGCTTCCGAAACCCAGCACATCTCTAGTCCCGTAGCTGCAACTTGTTGTCCTCGACAATGCGCGAGTGAACTGAGTACTTTTATCCTTCCCCTTTCGCTCTAAAGGTTTGTCCGATAAACAATGAGATTCCAGGATAGTTTCTGCCATAGAGAATAAAGACCGTCATATGACTCTTATTATAAACAACGCAATAAAAGGTCGAGTTCCCACGTTTTTAAGACCAGAGAAACATTTCAGTGACAACCAGGTTTAAATACCACGCAAAACTCCATTCTCCAAAATCCGTTCAAAAACCATATTATGAGTCCTGTAGCCGCAATTAGTCGTCCGCGCTCCATTCTGTATCTCCGGTCCCAACGGCTGCAGGTAGTTTATGCTTTGCCGTTCCTGCTCGGAGGTTCTGATATAATGGTACTTTTCCTTCTCGACCAGTGACTAGATGACACTCGCGAAGTTTGAATAACTTAAGGTGGTCTCCATAATAGGTTCTTGGGATAGGCTTCCCATTAACCTGTCTTAACAGATATGATTTTCCATGGGAGCCACAGTGGCCAGCCACAACAAAGGGACCTCGATACGCTGGATGAAGTTTCTTCTTTGCAGACTTCCCATCGTATAGCATCACGTAATCGCCGGGTTTGAAAGTGTGTTCCCAAACTCCTCTATTGTGTCGTTCCTTCTGAACTTGCTTTCGCCAGCTCGTCTTCGCGATGACCGAATCTCTCACAACTTCTCTATTCTGCACAAATAGATCTACTGCGCTCGCATGGTTGTCCTCGGAAATTTCTATGAAAGCAGTAATGTCGCTTTTTAGGGTATCAAAGGTGACACTTCGTTCAGGGAGGCGAAACTCTTGTTCCAATGCGGATATAGGTTGATACCCTCTCCGGATTTCAAACAGCGAGTAGCCCAAATAGCTGATCTGGCGTCGGTTCCCCTCAAAGACGGCTTCCTGTATTCTCCATGGCCAGCAATGCGGATCTCTGGTAATTAGCTTCATTGTTATCTGCAGGGTATTGTTGGCTTTCTCTACCATTTCAGTTGCTTTTTTAGCCGCTACCGGAGAGGAGATTGGTTCTGTACCATGACCTTTGAGAAACTTTGCTGTCCTTTTTCCAAAATGACCTCCTATGTCCTGATATGTTGCTACTGGGGCTTCTTCCTGACTAATCAGCCATGTGAGGCAGTGAATTGTCTTGTCTTGGCTATCAGTGATAGTTGGAAATGCCCATACAAACCGGTCAAAATAGTCCACCACTAAAAGTATGTGCGTGAAGTTTACAAATCCGTAATCGTTCGGAGGTTGAGGGACTAGTGGGTTAGGTTCCTGGTCCATTACTTGAATTTTCGATTTGTGAAGTTGAGGCCACATACACTTCAATGCCTCGTCCACTGTGACAGCTGTTTTTGGAAATGGCCCAATATAGTCCATTCCCCAAAGAACGTTTAGTTCGTCGATGATCGTTGGTGACTGAGTTTGTGTTCTCTGCGCATTCCCATGCTGAGCGCACTTCATACATCCAAGAATATAATTCCTGACATTGTTCGCCATATTTGGCCAGTAGTACTTTCGCAGCTTCTTCATAGTTATTGCGTGTTTCCAATGACCTTCCTTATCGTGGGCGTGTCAAATCACTTCCGAGACTTCTTGAAGTGTTACACACTTCCTCCGCACCCCTCTCATCTGAAAAAACAGATCGTCCCCGATCACCTCGAAATTCTTGCAACGTCGCTTTAATCTGGCAACCTGTACTCGGTCGAAGTCCGATGGATAGGATGCCTTTCTTAATGCAACCCAGATATCTCGATACCATTCGGAATCTTGATATTTTGAATAACCTTCCTCCTCTTCCATTCTTGCAGCAAGAGCATCCAGTTATTCTTCGAATCTATCTCTATGTGGACGATTGGCTGAAAATTCAATAGATTTAGATTCAAGGTAGGATGCGTCACTTTCCTGGATTTTTCGCAATCGTAGAAGTTCTGCATACCCTCCCTTTCCATCTTTCCAAACCCACTTTGGCTTACCATCCTGATCGTCCACCACATCACCTAGTGAGTCTAAAAGGTCATCTTTTGCACATTCAGGATCCGGGAATATTGTGCGTGAGAGTGCATCTGCGACCTTATTCTTAGAACCCTCGATGTATCTGATCTTGATGTTTAAAGCTCCAAGTTCTAACGCCCATCAACTGTAGATTCCATAAACCAGAGGAGTTTCAAGGAATAAAGTCAATGGTTTATGGTCCGTCCAAATTATTGAGGGGGAATCAGTCATAAGCATGTAATAGTTCTTACGTGCGAACGACACCATTCCAAACAATTCTCGTTTGTATGTCCCATAATTCCTCTCTGCCTTGTTTAGTAAGAATGAGTCATACATCAGTGGATATTCCACTTCTCGGCCGCTAATCTCGTTCTTTTTCAGCTGCATTTGGGTAATATGAGATCCGGCTGCGAAGGCACTCACATCCGTGTAAAGATGAATTGGCGAATAAGGGTCCAATCCGTGTGTCTCTACCACATCAGAGCATGTCTGTCGAAGGAGTTCAAACAATAATTGTTCCGTTGACCCCCATTGGAAGTCAACGTTTCCAGTAAGCCGCGTTAGTGGTCTTGATATTACTGCAAAGTATTTTACCCATCGCCGAGACATTTGGATGACGCCTAGAAATTTCCGCACATCTGATTTTCCCCCAATCGGTGGAGGGAACATCCGAATTCTATCCGCTCTGCCCTGAGTTGTTTCCATGATGCCATTAGTCTTGAAAATAGCTCCTAGAGCTAATATTTGCGTCATAAACAGTCGAAGCTTCTTGAAAGATAATCGAATTCGTGCCCAGTCTACCCGAGGTAAGAAATGATCCTCCATCCAGTCTAACGCTTCTACTGGAGATTTGAAACCACTAAAGATGTCGTCCATATAGTTATGACAAGAAGCTGTATCTCCTTCGCGGAAAGGATGTAAGAGCGATGGAAATTCTCCAGTAAACCCTGGTGTTTGATGTTCTGGCGGTAAAGGTGGGATGTAGCCCAAAAAGATGAGCATAAACTCGTTCATGGTGTAACCGGCTGACTTGGTACCCTGAGGCATACGAGTCGGTTGCACCTGTCCAAGAGTACTAACATAAAAGGCGTAAATATGTCGATCCTTCGGATGTAAGACAATACTCCAGTAAGCGTTCTTGATGTCGAATTGTAAGAAACATTGATGCCCCGGAAATGCCAAATAGTCGTGGATCTCCGCCATCAATTCCATAAAGGAACCTGGCATATCCTCTTTAACGTGGCTATAGTCGAAGGTAATCCTCATTTCTGCCATCGGATCTTTGCGCTTTTCTGGATCCTTTTCTTTTGGTACTATCACCGCGACAGCATTCCAATCTGAGAAGACGTGATTTGCCAAAACTGGACGTTCGTACATTCCACACGACATTCCTTCTTGGATTGTCTTGACGAGCCAATATTCTTGCTGAGGCGTATGTCGGCGTTTAGGAAAATCTTTCCAAGGTGGACAATTTGGTTGGAGACGGCAGCGATGGACGTAGAGGTCTGTTGCAGGCATTTCCTTCAGTTCTACAGCGTTGAGATCTCGATAGGTATACATAAGGCGCATTAGACGTGGTCGTAGTTCCAATGTGAGCAGCGGACCAATATGGATCCCAGATTCTGCGAACCACTGTTCAATAACACTGTCCGGCACCGTCGATAAATTCCGTCTGATAGGTCTTCGCAATGGATATCCATCAGGGCCTCTAGGCGTATTCGGAGTTCCGTCGTCTGGAGGGTTTTCATGAGAAGTTGCAAAACAGTTAATCGACTGGGTCTCCGGAACTCTATTCACGCCGTGTGGTTGCGTCTTTCGAATCCCTCCCTTTGTCCTTCCTGTTCCCTTCTTCCCTACAACACCCTTCCTTTCGCCTTCCATTCCGCCGTTAGAATTCCCGTAAACAAAATCTTTGCTCTCTTTCGTCTGTACACTCCTTCAACCTATCACCAATCTCAACCCTCTCTCCACCAATCTCAATCCTCTCTCCACCAACTACACCTTCCTCCTCGCCTTTGATACTCATTTTATCCGTCTTGCCTCCGACCTCAAATCCGCTCCCATAATTCAAACCACATTCCTTCCTTGTCACATTGATCGCGCCTACTCTACAGTTAACCGCAGAGTGTGGCATTTTTACGTCATGCCGATGACGCCTCAGTTTCCCGAACTTTCTGAATTAGTTTCACTGTCAGAATCAGTGTCATAGCGATCCGTTATATCTTCGGTAGAATTGGTTTCATCTTCTCCTGTGCTCTCTGAGCTGGTTAAGTCGTAAACGCCCTCTGACGAAGCTAGTTCGATCGCAATAGGTGGGCTGACAGCCTTATTTCTGAGTGTTAGATTTTCAACGGCTTTTTCGATGCCACTTGATGAGTTTTCTTTCTGTGGGACCAGGAGTAGCTTCTGGTCGGCGTCTTGGTCCAACTTAGGCCCTTAAATGAAAACCTGAGATTCTCCAATCTTTTGGTCTCCTATCAGCATAAATGACTCTCGAATGCCAAAAAATGCATTAACCAACCACAGCCATGGGAGGCCAAGCAAGACATGCTTGTCCTTTGACTTAACGTTCCGGTCAGGTCGCACAAACAATTCGACCAATCTTGAAATCCCCATTACGCTAATCTTTGCTTTAACATAGAAGTTCATGCCGGTTGAGTTACCATCTGCAGTATTCATATTAACACCTGCTTTTCTTCCTGGTGGTGCGAGCGGGAATTTTTCAAGTCTGAGATAGTCGACCAAATAGGGCGAGATTAGATTGATATCGGATCCCTGGTCTGCTTGACAGATATGTTTTGGAAGCTCTAAAGCGACCAATTGACCGTTCACCTTAATATCCATGACTCCCGGAACCCGAAACTGTTTCTTTGATGACAATATACCATCTAACACTGGGTACTCCATCGCTGATGCGACTCGATTGAGCATGCAGTTAAAGTCGACGAGTGCCGTTTCTATGAGTATATCTAACTCATCTTCTGTTTCCACTGTAGCCTGGTAGCGCTTCCTCTTGGATGGCTGTTTTTTCGTGTTGACCCTGGTTGACATTTTCTTCACGTTCTTCGCAAAGTTGGGCGAACATTGTAGCAGGTCCAGAAGGCTAATTTCCATTCGGAAAAGTCTTGCCCACTGGGTGTAGTCCAAAGGTCCACAACCCTTTCTACCCGCTATCTCTTTCAACGCATTCAAGTTCTTCTTCACTACCTTTACTACGCGATCGTTAGTAACTTCTTTCCCAGGGAGTTGTGATTCCCTTGGCAATTCAGTAACAGCTGGAGTGTGTGAAGTTTCAGGAGCTTTGTCGTTGGTCGGCATATTTGGGGCTACATTGTTAGTAGTGCTTCTCTTCGGCACAGTCTTATCTTCGCTATGAAGTACCTTCGTAGCTGGAGGAACAATCGGTGCTTTTTCTTTACGTTTGCGGTTGGCTTTCGGCACAGCTATATCGAGAACCTTTGCTGGGGTCTTCCGGCGCCGGCCATCCGATTCTGGTGTTGCATTCGCTTGCTGGTCTTCCGATGAACCAACACTATGAGTTACAGCCACCCTTTTTCTCCCTCCAAATCTTGTAACCCTAGCTACGTTTCGATCTGCATCTGAAGGTACGGCCTTCGCTCTCACGGGAAAAGATTCGAAATTCACCTCCTGGTCTGAGTCTGATATGCTCGACTGGCAACTCGTTAGGAAATCTAGAGTTAACTCTGCTGACTTCGCATCGACTTTTCTAGGTTTCCTCTTCCGCTTTACTTGCACCGCATCTGCATCAACCTGATCAACTCTAACCTGTCTAAGGTCTTGCCACGTCATTTGTCGGGGGACGACGGGGACTTCGTTTAGGCCGGTTCCCGAGAAATGTTGATCTTGGCTGGGGATTGTTCGCTCGACAGTTTCTTCTTCGTTGACCTCGGTGGTACTCTCTGCACCACACCTGTCACTCCCGTATCCACAAGTTGAGTTAACCACATTTTTCTTTCCTAACCTCGCTTGTCGGCGAAGCTCCTCGTTCTGGGCTATCTCAGTCATGAATGAGCCAATGGTCCGGGTAGTCCTAGGTTCCCGTAGCTTTCGAATATGTGCCTGCTCCTAGTGAGACATCGGAGGATTCCTACAATCCTTCCCCAAATGTACACCGACTCCTTCGAATTGCCCACACTTATAGCAGCATGTCTCCCCATTGTACACTCGCTGATTGTTAATCAACGGATGGCGCGAAGTTCTTGGGTCCGGTAGCTGTTTGTCTTTGTTGGTTTGTTCCGGTACAGGATCATGGTTTACAAATGGCACTAGTGCTTGGCTGCTTTGAGGCGGGAATCTGTGATCACGGGTTACTGGCGGGGCTGGTAGTGTCGACGGAGCGGACCAAGAATTCGCAGAATTTTGGGGCCTTGGGATTGGCTGCTTTGGCTTCCCGAGAGAGACACGATAGGCGTCGTATTTTCGTTGAGGGAGTACGCCTTGCTCCATTTTCTCGAAGATCTCCAGATGCCGAGACTTGTTTGTTTCTCTCTCTGCTTCCTCCTTCGCCTCCAAGAATTTGCTGGTTACCTAGACGACCTGGGACGCTGCGGACGCTGCGGACAGTGTATCACAAAAATACCAGTCGCGGCTGCAGCAAACCTCGTCTCTCAGATTATTGTCATGTAAGCCTTGACCAAAAGCCTTTATTACTTTTTTCAAAATGTAGTTCTCCGCTGTACTTTTCTTTGTGCCATCTGTAACGTCAAACGCCAGGAGGATGTCCAATGTTCTAAGAGAATATGCGGAAAGTTTTTCGTCCCGTCCTTGTCTTAAATTCTCAACAAGTTCTTCAGGAGTCACTCTCTTGACTTCGGCAATATCAGGAAAATGTTTTAACAAGTGAAGTTTGATGTACTTGACGTCGTCCATTGACACCAACTTTGACGGGTCTCTTGCGTCTCTCATCAATTGATGGCATCTTTCATCCCGTTCTAGCACATCCAGTGCCGCGCCTTTGCTCTTCCTATCTATCGCCTTTATAAACTGTGCCAGAGTCCATTCAACGCCAGACTCATCGAATACGTCTTGTAACAAACAGAAGAATTGACCTGTGCGTGTGCCATCGTATGACTCCACAGAATCAATGTCAACTGTATGTACTTTTGGGGGCATGTTGTGAGATTGGTAGGATATCTGCTCGAGTGGTTGGGATTCAGGATGGTAAGGCGTTATCGGTTGCATAGGCAGTTTGCGTATCCTAGAATTGAACTCAATTGATTCCGCAGACATGTAAAAATCCGAGGATGAATCTGATGATGGATCTGATGATGGATCTGATGATGGATCTGATGATGGATCTGATGATGGATCTGATGATGGATCTGATGATGGATCTGATGATGGATCTGATGATGGATCTGATGATGGATCTGATGATGGATCTGATGATGGATCTGATGATGGATCTGATGATGGATCTGATGATGGATCTGATGATGGATCTAATGACCTATCAAGGCTGGCAATCCTCAGTAGGCGTCTTTGTCGATGATTTGCCATGGTGTGTCCAGGTAGAAAGAGAAATAGACAAAAAAAAAAAAATTAGGTCGATTCTGAAATTTTGTGCTGTTTGTCTCAAACAGTAGTCCCAATTTCTGATCGAGAATTCCTTGAAATAACTGTCTAAGGAGAGATCAAAGCAGTACAAAGATCTGTTCCTAATGTTCCAAGATATGCTATGTCGATGAGGCGGTTTTGTAGCAGACGGGATTCTGCACCAAGGAGGGAAGTTAATATGTCTCGTTCTTTAGGAGAAAGATAGTGTTTCCACGAGTCAAATGATTCAAATGACTGCTCAATGGTGTACTGAAGATTGCTCCGGGAATTTGGCCTCAAGCGGTCGATGTTTTTCTTCGTAAACTTTGATCTAAAGCGCGTTGGAATATTGACGTTATTCGACTTTGAAGGTTGCAGCCTGTGTACACTACCACTCCAGAAGTTCCCTGCGTAGGTCACCAGAAATACTTAAAGGTTCGGAGCCGTGGGAGGCTGCAAGTTGTCTATTATGTTCTCTTCTACTGTTCCTAAATACAGGATCGCGCTGCTACTAGTTCTAATTACATAACCAGCTTCCGAAACCCAGCACATCTCTACAATCTTTCGTCCTTTTGGACGCGGTACAACATGCCACATGTTGTTTTCTTTGAGTGATAAAATCTCATCCTCTGAAGCTCTCTCCCACTCAGACCAATAAATTGAGCATTTTGCTTCATAAAAACTTTTTGGTTCAGGTATCTCTAAAATGCTAACTAATGCACTGTCTTCCGTAGGAGTGTTGAATACGTCTGATAATTCAACCCGAGAGTTGGAAGTCTGAGCACGAGATCTTTTCCACCACTCCCCCAAAATCGTGTCAGAAAACACTCAAGATTGTACTAAGCAGTTCGATCTGGTTTTAATAATATTTGGAGAAGGAGTTGGCTGAGCCCGCGATAGTTCATAAGAAGACACGTTGTTTCCAGAAGAAACAATAGACGGCTGAAGAATTGAACATGGGATAACAGCATGATTTGTGATAATTTCACTCAATTCAAGTTCTTGCTTGTCATTATTGCCAGGAATATAAGACGGTGGCAAACTTGAACGTGAATCAGCAGTTTGACTTATATGGGTTTCAACTGGTTCAAACTCAGGTTCATCATTATCTAGAATATTAATCAATGAGAAAAAGTTTGGATGTGAACCATCAGACTGATTTGAAATAATTCCACTTGTTGGTTCAGGCTCGTGCACGTCATTCTCCCTTAGAATATGAGACGGCTGAAAACTTGAACATGGAAAAGCATGAGTTTTATGAATATTATCTACTGGATTGAACACCAATGCCAGTGGGTTCCAATTTACAACTGTAGTTGCACTAGATGATTCACGAGAAACATTTTGCTGATGCGAAGAGGTTGCTACAGCTTTATCTTCACTAGGAGGGAATTTAACATCAGCAGAAGTCGTCACCCATCCGTTAGAGGGGGTATAAATTCTGTAGTGGTGTTGCGCATCACCATATCCTACGAACAAGCCTGGTTCAGCTCTTGGGAGAAGTTTACTACCTAAAGGAAGCTTAGCCTTAGGTATGTGTAAAAAGCATTTTCCACCAAACGGCTTCAAGTGTTTTAATGTGGGTTTATAGCCATAAAAGGCTTCATAAGGTGTCTGACCACACACAGAACTATGAAATAAGCGATTTCTGGTATAAACAAATATATGAACAGCTTCTACCCACAACCGCTTTTCAGCAATATTGGATAGCATAGCCCGAATACCCTCGCCTATGGAACAATTCAATCGCTCAGCGATACCATTAGATTCAGGTGGATTCGGTGGAGTCAAATCATGACGTATCCCCTTCTGAGTAAGGTAATTTGTAAGTTCTTTGTTAACATACTCGCCTCCATTATCAGTCCGCAATGCCTTCACTTTACATCCAGATTGCGTTTCAAGTTCTGCAATCGTATTCATTACAGCTTTAGTAGCTTCCACTTTGCATGATAAGAACTTAACACAAGAGTAGCGAGTAGCATCATCAACGAAACTGATGTAATAGAGCGCATTACCCAGGGAACGCATTGGGAAAGGACCACACAGGTCTGAATGCAAAAATTCCCCTCTAGCACTTGCTCTACTACGAACTGCATGAGGTTTTCTAATGAGTGGACTTGGACAGTGCGCACGCCTCGCAGTGAAAATCTTTAGGACATACAGGGATTAACTTGGAATCCTGTATAACCATCTCTGTTTTAGAGACTGTTATGGGAGATGAGTGGCACAAAGCTTGATGCCAATATGTGTATGTCATACAGGCTATATCTTGACTAAATAGATCAGACTCCACAACAACAGGAAGAGATCTTTTAAAAATTGTTTCAAGACAGATTTGATCACCTTTGAGTAGACGCATCACTTTACCATCATCACGTAGTTCATAGCCATTTAACCTTTCTCTGTTCCAAGATAAAAGAGAATGAGTCAACTTTGGTACGTACAGTACATGAGATAATACAAATTTAGAAATACAACCATTTGACAGTTTACATCTCAGGTTCACCGTGCCCTTTCCTCTGACCTCCATGGGTTCCCCAGAACTTGTGTTGACAAGTCCGGAACATTTGCTGATGTTGTTGAACTGGTCTAAAGAAGGACACATGTGAGCCGATGCACTAGTATCAAATATAAAGTTGGATTTACTAACATTATCTAAAGAGCCGGTAGTCATATTTGCCACTTCAGTAGCTATGACGCCTTTTTGTTTATATTTTCATCTTAGTCTTTCACACTTATTCCAAGTGTGATCGTTGGCTTGCGAGGGAAAATGTTTCTTGCAATAATTACAGCCTTTCTTCCTCGCTGCTTTCGACGGTTTAGTGACAACAGGGCGACTCGACTCGGCTAAAGTGTCACGACCTCTTAAGTGACTGCCAGAAGATAAAGGCTTGAGTTAGAGCGTGACTTGAGACGTGACAAGGAGCGTGACGTGGAGCGTGACTTGGAGCGTGACGTGGAACGTGACGTGGAGCGTGACTTAGAGGGTGACATGGAGCGTGACTTGGAGGGTGACGTGGAACGTGACGTGGAGCGTGACGTGGAGTGTGACGTGGTGTGTGACGTGGAGTGTGACGTGGAATGTGACGTGGAACGTGGCTAGAAGAAATATACAAGAGTACCTGATAAGGAGGATATATTTTAACAAGACACAAGTCTGAAGAACTAACAACTCACAGGCAAATCTCCTATATACACCAGACGCCCCAATACCTGAGGCTTTTCCTGCCATATACCAACTCCAGTAGAAAAGACTATAATACTATAGAATACAGTAGAATTAAGGGAAACACTAGAATTAAGGAAACACTAGAAGTAATACCAGGCTGTAAGGAAGCAAGCATGGGGTATCAATTAGGATCATCGGCGCTAGCAGGGGTCTTATGTGAGGTTGAAGTTTACGTCATAGCATAACTTCGGACCCTGTTCGTGACATTACCCCCCCTTCATCTAGCTGAGCTCCTGCGAGGCTTTTTGTTCTTTTTCTGATTTTTAGGAGGTGGATCAGAGGGTTTCGGCTCTGACGGGTTCAGTTCATGAAATTCATTTACTATATCTTTGAATCCCTCAGTTTGAGATGCTGGAATGCCCCAATCATCTTCAGGACCATAGCCCTTCCAACAAACCAGGTAAAAAAATTGACCATTTTCCCAATAGGAACCAATCACCTTTTCAACTTCGTACTCTGAATCGTCATTTTCAGCTTCTAGTAATGTCGGTGGACCATAATCCTGGCCTGGCAGTGGATCTGATGCTACTGGAGATAGCAAGGATATGTGAAAAACTGGATGTATCTTAGCAGAAGAAGGTATTTCGAGCTTAAAAGCATATTTCCCAATGATCTCAATTATTTTAAATGGTCCTTCCTTTTTGAAATCTAGCTTCTTTGATGATCTCAGGGTTTTTATGTTCTTATAATTTAGCCAAACAATGTCACCAGCTTTGAAGTTTCGCAAGGCAATTCTCTTCTTGTTTGCTTGAATTTCATGTTCTGCAGAATGGAACTGAATATTTTCCACCAAAAATTTTTCTATTTTCTTCGCGTTCTGCACCAAGTTTTCGGCATCTAAACAATCAAATCGTAATGATGATGGAACCGGGGGGGCCGACAAAGGGGCAGAAAGTTCGTTTCCGGATCGAGGATGTAAACCATATACTGCCATGAAGGGTGATACACCAGTGACCTGAGAATCGTGATCGTTGACTGCAAATTCAGCTGAGGGTAAGTATCTAATCCAATCATTTTGAGCGTAATTGACATAAGCTCGTAGATATTGCTCCACCCGTGCGTTCATCCTCTCTGTCTGTCCATCAGTTTGCGGGTGGTATGCAGTTGAGAGGTGATGGTCAATTTGTAAAAGTTTGCACAACCATTTCCAAAATTCAGATGTAAACTGCGTACCTCGGTCTGAAACTATCGAGTCTGGCAGGCCATGAAGTCGAAAGCATTCCCTGTAGAACATATACGCTGTATTTCGAGCGGATAAGTCATTACATGGTACAATATGAACCTGCTTTGTCATTCGATTGACTCTAACCAGCACAGAGTTATACTCCTGATTGTTCCAATCCTGACTTAGTGGTAAGTCAACTATGAAATCCAAGGCGACGTGGCGCCATCGTTCTTTTGCTGTAGGGAGCGGGCGGAGAAGACCTTGGGTGCCTTCACGTGAGGGTTTAGTTCTCGAGCAGATATGGCAGTTCTTAACAAATCTTTTCACCTGTTGCAGGATCCCATTCCAAAAGAACGTCCTCGTTATTGCTGAGTAAGTAGCTGCTGCCCCCTGATGACCGGAGGCAGGTGAATCATGATACGACTTAATTATTTCAGTGGTTAGAGTTTCATCGTTACTACACTGAGGTACCACAATGTTGTTTCGATAATATAGTAGACCATTGTCCCAGACACATTCAGAGAGAGTAAAATCGCGAACTCTAGGCGCATTTTGATCTTGCAAAGCTTTTACAACTGAAGCTATAGATTCGTCAGACATAGCTGCCCGACGGACACGATCCACAAAGGTTGATGCTTCTAGCAAATTATTTTCATCAATATCAGCTTTTTCGCCACTATTCATCAAAGAAACTTTTTCCTCAACTAGTTTGTTTGCTAATAATTGAGTCTCTCCCATTCCAGGAGAGAGGTTCTGTGGCTTTAGTAGACGTTGCTCTAAAAATCCTTTCAGCGATGGGTCAACTAAGCCATTTGGTCGAGAGAGCGCGTCAGCAGGCCTATTTTGTGCACCAGGACGGTAACTGATTTTAAAGTTAAATCGTGACAAGAATTCACTCCAGCGGGCCTGACGACGGCTCAGTAATCTTGACTTCATGAAGTACTCTAAAGCTTTATGATTGGTGACCACTTCAACAGGGTCCGGCAATCCTCCCAGTTCCGGGCGCCATTCTTCAAAAGCCTGAACAATTGCTAGCAATTCTTTTTCATAGATTTCATAGTTCGATTCCGCAGGACTTATCTTTCAGGAGAAAAAGGCTACAGGTTTCCAAATACCTGTTGTCATAAGCGGTATGTAGACAGTGAGGCTGGAGACAGGGGTCAAGAGGTGGGTGTCAGGCTAAAGGTTGCCATCCTACATGATACACGAGATAGATGCATCACAACTCGGCTAAAAGGCCAGACCAGAATCATAGAACACTATGATCTGGCAATCTCCATATATATATTATACAGTAGAGGCTTTCCTGACACCTGTGTCATCTGGCTGTAGCAAAACTCCCCCTGTCCCACGATCCGAAGCGTCTGTTTCAAGTCGAGCAGGTTTGTCCAAGTCAAAATGCTTCAATACTACATTTTCTCTGAACTTCGACTTGATAAGATTGAATGCTTTCTGCTCACACAAGCCCCAACTAAATGGAATGTCCTTTTTCATCAAGTCGGTCAAAGGCATGATTATTGACTCAAACTTGCAAATAAACCGCCGATAGAAGTTGATGAATCCAACAAATCTAAAGACTTCCTTTGTACTTTCGGGAGGTTTCCATTCTTCAATGACTTTTAACTTGGAAGGATCCATTTTAATACCCTCCGTAGTGATAACAAGACCAAGAAACTTTATATACTTAACGTGAAAATCACACTTTTTAATATCAATCTGTAAGCCAGCTTACATTAAGCGGGCAAGAACTTTCTTCACATGACTCTGATGATCTTCCAGAGTCTCACTGAAAATGAGAATATTGTCGATATAAGCTGTGCAAAATTCATCAAGATATCCTCTCAAAGCATCGTTGATGTAGTTTTGGAACAAGCTAGGAGCATTAGCAAGCCCAAAAGGCATTACTAAATACTTGTAGAGCCCAAATATTGTTCGGAAGGCTGTCAAGTATTCATCTCCTTTTGCAATGCGCAGTCTATTGAAAGCTGAAATAACGTTTAATTTTGTGAAGTACTTGGCCCTCCCTAGAAGGGAAAGAGTTTCATGAATACGAGGTATAGGATACCAATTCTTGATTGTTATTTCATTTAAGGCTCTATAGTCAACGCAAAACCTTAAGCCACCCCACGGTTTTTTGACAAACAAGACAGGCGAAGAAGCTGGGGACAAACTAGGTCGTATAAAACCTTTTTCCAAATTCTCTTTTAAATACTTTTTCAGAACCTCACGTTCCTTACGGGACATTCCATAAAGAGGTCCCCATGGAGGTTCTAACCCTGGCTTTAATATGATGCGATGATCACTGGGTCTGTGGGGTGGCAGCTTATCCGCTTCGTCCTTCGAAAATACTGCCAGATACTTGTGATAGATCTTGGGTAACTTTTCTGCTGGGTCAACCTTAGGTTTTTCTTTTAGAGCTTCCTCTATGTCCTCGATTGATATTGTCATAACAGTGTCCTGCCCCTTGATAATGGAGTCGCTAAAGTCGTCAGGGTTGCAACTCTCAGTATCACTAGTGCGATCAATCACTTCGGTGAAGTAAAGTTGTCTTCGCAGCCTGACATCATTTGGAGATAATGCATAAACTAAACTTGTGCTCTTGGCAATGTGCTTCTTACAACCTTGATCTTTAAATTGAAGTGTCTCTTCAGCCCATCTAATCTCTGGATTGTGGTACTGTAACCAAGGAAGACCAAGGACAATATCAAAATATGCTAAACTCGTCACGTAAAGTAATATATTCTCGCTATGGCCCTGAATGTCGAGTTCCACCCTGACCATATGTAATATATAACCAGATATAGACTCTGATCCATCAAAAACTTTCAAGGAGCGAGGTCTCCTCAACGGAATAAGAGAAAGATTATGAGTGCGCACAAACTTAGCATCTATAAACCCGTAGGCAGAAGCACCACTGTCAATTAGAGTAAAAGCAGGTATTGGAGTAGAGTTAAAATTACTAATCTTACAGCTAATCACAAAATGACTCGTCTTCTCCCAAGGCTTCCCATTGACAGCGGCGGACGATATAACAAAGTTTTGATCTGAACTCCATGGGCAACTTTTCAAGGATTTTACTCTTTTCCCGACTCAGGAATTGATTCCTCTTCCAATAACTCCGCAGACCGAGCCACAAACGGTAGACGAGATTGCTTCTTAAAACATTTGACTGATTTGTGACCAGCTTCCCCACAGTAATAACACAAACCAAATTTTCAACGTCTATCTCTTTCTTTCTGAGATAGAGGGCCATTACTTCGCAAGCCAGAAGCGGAAAGATCCATCGGGTCACCCGTATCATGAGAAGAGCTTGTAGGATGCAGCTGGTTTGGGATTGGAGAGGGAAGGGGGTAATTTGGCATGTGCTTAACTCCGTTCCGTGATAGAAATGTCGAAACTATGCGTAGGCGGTTTTCGATGTCCTGGAGCCTGGATATTGGCTCGTCGAAGTCGAGATTATTGATATCTCTTTCGTGAACCAAAGCTTTCTTTAGATCAATGCTCATATTAAAAAACACGAGATCTCGAAGTTGGAGAGAGTCGGTATCGTAGCTGGCTATGGTAGCATCTCGACAAATTTCAGCGATCTAACTCGAAAATGGGCGGTTAAGTTGGAAATTAGCGTGCAGACGGTTAGCTGCATCACGTTTGGCATTTGGATTGCTGAAAATTACTGAAAGTTGGGCCCACATGTGGGATTATGACTTAAAGGTTAAGACCCCATCTGTTAGCCATGGCTGAAGGTGAGTCTTGCTGCTAGAGCCTAACTCTGAGTAAACATATGCCATCTTGGCCTGTTCAGATGGGTAGCAATTAGCATTCACGTTCAGTTTTAACATCACCGATTCTTTCCATGTATTAAAATCTTTCTTATTTCCTGAAAATGAGTCGGAATCTCGAATCTCAGAGGCTCTTGTTTCATTATTTTTGGACCAAAGCAGATCAACTAGCTTTGAGAGTGCGTCATTGTCACGTGGTAATTTCTTTTTGGACTTCTCCGAGTTCTGACGTTCTAGTTCTTGAATTCGCAAATTAGCCTGATTTAGGTGGTCTTCTGATGAAGATAATTAGTATGATGTTCAGAAAGCCTTTGGATTAAATCTAGCATCAGCGCAGGATTGGCGTTGGCACCTTGGGCAAATTGGGAAGGGTTCTTCATCTCATTGACCTCTTTGAGTAGTTGTTCCAGAGTAGTGGTTTGTTCCGCAGGATTGTCAATAACCATCTCCGACGACATGATTGGAAAGAGACTTGTGTAATGTCACAACCTCTTAAGTGACTGCCAGAAGATAAAGGCTTGAGTTAGAGCGTGACTTGAGACGTGACGTGAAGCGTGACGTGAGTTGTGACGTGAAGCGTGACGTGGAGCTGACGTGGAACGTGACGTGGAGCGTGACTTGAAGCGTGACGTGGAGCGTGACGTGGAGTGTGACGTGGAACGTGGCTAGAAGTAATATACAAGAGTACCTGATAAAGAGGATATATTTTAACAAGACACAAGTCTGAAGAACTAACAACTCACAGGCAAATCTCCTATATACACCAGACACCCCAATACCTGAGGCTTTTCCTGCCATATACCAACTCCAGTAGAAAAGACTAGAATACTATAGAATACAGTAGAATTAAGGAAACACTAGAAGTAATACCGGGCTGTAAGGAAGCAAGCATGGTATCAGAAATTGTGAGGTGGAAAGTGAGAAAAGGATAAGGATAAAAGTTAAATGAAGAGTAGAAAAGTTCCTGCCTTTTCAAGAAGTTGTAAAGAGATAAATTATAACAATAAAAACGAGTTCAACAATGATGAATTTGGTGATGTCAAATCTTGTATTCCTTCTTCTCTGTCCCCCAATAAAGCCTTCTAAGGTACATATATCTATATTTTTCTAGTTTCATGAGCATTCCAGCATTAAAACAAACTGTAATATGTCCGACTCGAAATTGGCATATGAGTCGCTGACTGAAACCTCTGTTGATAAACCAGAGCTGAAACAAAATTTCTTAACACAAGATATCGCGTACCTGAGACGTGATGGGATAATGAGCGCGACGTTGAGAAATCGCGACTGAGATAACACGGACCACATAACAACCTATGAAACTAATATTAACGCCCTATTTCCAGTCTAGCATATGTTTAGATGTGAAAATTATTTCTCACACTCCTCCCTCAGGCTTGTTGGTATTGTGAAATATTGACGAGTCTGGATTGATGATGCATGGATGGAGAGAAGTGCCTGAATTGAGAAATATTGTTTGAGCCCCGGTAAAACCATCAAAAACCCGAAAGGAAAAAAAAAATTGTGATGGAAAGGGTACTCTTACTCTCTTGATCTCCATAAAGTGTTATCGGTTTATGTGTTTGGTTCAGTGTAAATAAGATGCTTAACGTCTTCGAGGTTAAGTTGCTTTAGAAAATTTAAGTGTTTTTGTGGGCACAAGATCTTTGTTAATCCGTCGGCTGGCATATCGGCTGTTGGTATGTATCGGATGTCTAGCCATAGACAATTTGTCTCTTGTCTTAGCCAGTTCTGGTGCACGTCTGTATGCCGTAACTTGGTCGCAATTTTATCTGTTTGGCTGGTAGCGATGTCGACGGCTGCAGTATTATCGCAGTGTAAAACTGTATCTTGCTCGGGGTTAAATGTTACTGACCTAAAAAACCTTTCCCACTACTTATGATGACTACCTGCTCTAGAAAGTGCGGCTAATTCCGATTCCATTGTAGATTTTGCGACTGTGGGTTGCTTCTTAGCCGCCCAGGCGATTGGCCCACCGAATAAACGGAACAAGTACGCTTCAGATGATGTTTGTGTTTGGAAATCGTCTGCAAAAGCAGCATCGCTAGCTCCATCAAAGACTCCAACGCTACTGCCGCTGACCTGGTACAGAATAGCTCGGTAACGACTACTGTATAGGTACTGTATGCATTGGTTTGCGCATTCTAAGTCCTCCAGAGTAGGGTTGGTAAGGTGCTCAGCTAGTAAAGAGTAAGATTTAGCCACGTCTGGCCGTGTAAACATCGCTGCATGACCTATGGATCCAACTTTAGACTGATACTCATGGACAAGTTGAGGAGGGGCCTGTGAATTATCGCTTGATCGATCATGAGAGACAGGTAATTTGCCATATGTAGTAGGAAGTGGGACACTCGTTTTTGTGATGAGGTCTAGGTTGTACTTTGCCGCCATGTTAGCAAGATATACATCTTGAAGAATCCAAACCTTTCTTTCTGTGCGATCCCTTAGAATTCGAATTCCTAAAAATCGGTCTGGTTCACATTCTCTCATTTGGAAAGAGTTCATAAGATCTTTCTTAAACTTCTCGAGCTTATCTTTGTGTTGAGGTAGGGAAATGGCGAGAAAATCATCAACGAAATAGAAACAGTATATAATGCCATCAAACATTAAACAGTCGACTCCTGGAATTTTGTGGAACCCGAAATTTTCAAGTTCTCTTTCAACTGTTTGAACCCATAGGAGTGGTGATCTGGGTAAACCATAAAGTGCCCTTTTCAAAAGAATCTTCTTTCACTCAATTTCATAGCCAGGAGGTAGATTGCATACGACAACTTCATCTAGTTAACTATTCAAAAATGCATTGACTGCGTCTAGTGATATGATCTCCATGTCGAATGCTGCCATCAAAGAGACAAGGGCGCGAAAAGTACTGACTGCCAGTGTAGCAGCAAAAGTATCACGATTACTTCTATAAAGATCTCCTCGAACGCATATACGTGCTTTATATTTCAACAATCTGCCCTCATGATCTTGTTTGTAAGTAAACACCCATTTAAGAGGTAGTGATTTAATCTGGTGCTCTTGCTCAAGTTGACAGGCTTCATCTACGCTTATCATTTCCAGCGTATCTTTCTCGATAAGAGTGTTCCATTTGATCTTTGCTGCCTTTTTAAATCCATCTGATTCAGAATGTCGAATCATCTGCTTCCATGTACTTGGAGGAGGCTTCATCGTGGATACAAAAGGAAGTTTCGACCTATGATGACAGGATTACTCACTGTGACAGCCATTGCTAGATGAAAAGCTTCACAATTTTGAGCTAGAGCATAAATTTGTCGACAAGGGGCTTTGCGTGACCTTCTTTCGTTTCAGGAAGTATGTTTGCTTCATCTAATCGACTAGAAATTTCATTTTCTCGAGCTGGTATGGTATCACATGTTTGTTTGATATTCTTCTCGAAATTATTAGAGCCCAGCTCTATAACTGAAGGTATTTGATTTGAAACGTTATTGGGAAGATCTTGAATTGGTTCAGTGATTTCTGGAGTTGAAATATGTGAGATTTCAGGTCTTAAAGTATCGATAGATTGAGGTGTGAGGTAAACTTCATCTGGCATCGTCGGTAAATCTTTGATTTCGGATGATTTATTTGCAGATAAGCTGGATGTTTGATAAGTTGTAGGAGGAATAGTGGGTGTTACAGGTCTGAAGCCTGAGGTGTAGTAAGGCTGATGCCTGAGGTATCATAAGGTTAGGGAGGGGGCATATTATCCAGGTGCTGGGTTCATAGTGAAGTAATGCCTGAGGCATTATAAAGTTTAGAAGAAGACTTAGAGGCTTGGCGCCGATTCTCATTTACGCTAGTGTTGCAAGGATAGGACTTCTGGAGGAGTAACTCTTGAACAGCATGAGAATTATCATTTAAATTATATTAAGGTTGATTGGGCGTTCGGATGTAAGGGGATTTAATATTAGATGGAAACATGTACATAAAGGATAGGGTGTCACGGTTTGACTGATTGTCGAGCTTAGGCGAGTTGTTGCCTAAGCGTTTATACGAAAGCAGGCTTAGCCGAATGACGTCTGCAACCTATTGATAGATCTGACATCATCAGTCGCTAGCGATGAATATGACGTCAAGCGGCTATGAAAGTATTATAAACAGTAGACATGTATCGTTTAGTATTTCTCTCCTTAGATTATTTGATTAAATCGATTTCTTTCACACCAGCTTGGTTACTGTCACATTATCAAATAATCTCTTTTTTTAAATTAAATCAAAACCTTCCTGTTACTAAGCATATCACAGACGTCGGTTGTGGCTTAGGGAAGTACATGCGAACATATAGACCACCATCACCATCGACAAACAAAGATAGCGATTCGCTTTGTACAGCTAGTGTCAAAAGCAAAGATTCTTTCTATACAGCAAAAATGGATGGAAGAGATTCTATTATGACAAATGATGGATCAAGAAGCTCTGAAATGAGCAGTATAATTAAAAGAATGGAAGAACAAGAAATCAGGGAGAATAACTACAGAATGGAAATGGAAAAAATGCGGGATGACATGAGAGATATTCTTTCCATGATGAAAGACCAAAATCGGAACCGGAACAAAGGACATCCGCAAATCCAAACCGAAAGTATCCCTGTTCAAGAAATCTGCAAGAATGAAGCCCCAAGGTCGAACTTGCCAGTAAAGCCAGTAAAATGGCCGGAGGCATACACGAACGAAAATCGAAGCGAGTGGCCAACAACCTATGGCATCCTCTGCTATATCTATCAGTGCGATGTCGAGCAACGAAGAATCCTTGAGCCCTCGGATTTTTTTATGCGATTGTTTAGCCGAGCGGTAAGTGGAACAGCCAAGGCCATGATTACGGGCCAGTTCCAGTCCATGATGGTTGCCGGAAAATCATCGGATGCGTTAGGGTTTTTGCAAGCAATGGACGACACGTTTCGCGATCGAAATGCGGAACAAAATGCCGCAGCCTTATATCATGCCTGTAAACAATTTAAAGATGTAAGTTTATCCTCATTTTTACCTCGGTTTCAGCAACTATTATCATGCAGCCCGAGTGCAACAGGAGACGAAGTAAACAAAAGATATCAGCTTCAAAATGCCTTAAATAAAACCACCAGCAATTACCTTATTGGGCATAAACTGCCAACATCTTTCCGTGATCTGGTTGAATTCTTATCAGGGGTAGGTTCCCAGATTGAAGGTGTAGGGTTAGTAAAAACTAGGGAGTATTCGATCGGGCAGATTGGGACGTTCGATGATGGAACGAGAGGTATCACGGGAGGTAAACTTTTGGGTGCAGGCTCACCACCAGCATCAGCCTCATACCGACCGCCAATTAATTTAACAAACAATGACAGAGATGCTAATGGAGATGTCAAGATGACTGGGGTGAATCAAACACGAGCAGCATGGGTATCTAAACAAGAACTTGATCATCGTCGAGCGACGGGTGCATGCGTTAGATGCGGCAAGAAAGGCCATAGGATATCCAACTGTCGTTTCCTTCCCCCGCAACGTCCTGAAGCCGCGGTAAAAGCAATGGGACCATTTGAAGATCAAATTGAAAGTAACAAGTCGGAGTGCATGGTTGACGAGTCTTTAAAAGACTAACCTCTGAACAAAGTTGTGTTCAGAGGTTGAGTGATAGAATTGAAAAGGTTGGGGAACAGACAATTGAAGATATTAAGGCAGCAAAAGCAATGAATGGAACATCATTTGTAATAGACACCTTGATTAACAACTTGATATCAGTCCCTACATTAATTGACAATGGTTGTGAATGCCTCGCTGCTGTTAGCAATTCTATCGTGCGCAAAGCCAGACTTCCTAGGTTACAAATATCCCCTCGTAAGCTCACTAAAGCCACCAACGATAACCAAGGAAAAAGTGAATTAATTACAGAAATGACAAAAATGGAAATTGATATTGACGGATATAAGAGAACGCTGTATGCTTATATCATACCTCAACTGTCACATGGATTAATCCTCGGAAAGCCATGGATGGAGAGAGAAAATGTAGTGTACCATGCGCGAAATAAATTCATGGAAATTCATGAAGCCATGATTGGAGATAGTCCGCTAAGAGTATGGGAAAAAGGAGCACGAACTCAAGGTATTTGCGCATTAAATATAGCAAGCTTGTCGGCAGGAGTCTTTCTTGCGACCGTCCGTCGCGCCAGAAAATCATCAGGTGGAAGTACCCAGTTATTCTCTGTGAGTTTGGCAGAGATTCAAAAAGCTCTTGCTCCTTCAAAAAAAAAGCAGCAAAAATTCCTGAGAAACTTCCACCAGAGTACAAGGACTTCATCAATTTATTCAAAAATGAGGTAACCAATAAGCTTCCACCTCATAGATTAGGATACGATCATGAAATTAAACTGGATCCGGGTAAAGAAATACCCTGGGGGCCTTTATATGGCATGTCGAGAGATGAACTGTTAGTTTTGAGAAAGACAATTACAGAACTCCTTGATAAAAATTATATAAGAGCTAGTAGTTCCCCTGCCGGAGCACCAGTTTTGTTTGTGCGTAAACCAGGAGGAGGTTTGAGATTTTGTGTGGATTATCGCGCCCTGAATGCTATATCTAGGGCAGATCGATATCCATTACCCCTGATAAAGGAGACTCTGGCTAGGCTGAGCAAAGCAAAATGGTTTACAAAGCTAGATGTAAGATCAGCATTCCATAAGCTACGAATAAAAGAAGGAGACGAATGGAAGACCGCCTTCCGCACGAGATTCGGTCTATTTGAATGGATGGTAATGCCATTCGGACTTAATGGGGCCCCTGCCTCATTTCAAAGATATATTAATGAGACTTTGCGAGAGTATCTTGACGACTTCTGTTCAGCTTATGTTGACGATGTACTGATTTATACCGACGGAAACTTAAAAGAACATACAAAACACGTACGATTAGTACTTCGAAAATTACAAGACGCAGGACTTGGTCTTGATATCGATAAATGCGAATTTAGTGTTCAAAAGACTAAATATTTAGGGTTTATTATATCTTCTGAAGATGGAAATTCGTCGGTGAGAATGGATCCAGAAAAAGTAAGAGCAATCTTAGAATGGGAGGCACCAACAACAACGAAGGGATTAAGGGGCTTCCTGGGGTTCGCAAATTTTTACCGTGGATTTATCGACGGCTTTTCTAGAATCTGTGCACCGTTAACAGCTCTCACTGGCAAAGGAACACCCTGGAAATGGGGCCCGGAACAAGAAGAAGCTTTTAATGCCCTGAAATTAAGATTTGTTACAGAACCTGCACTCGCTCAATGGGACCCTGACCGAGAAACAATGTTAGAAGCAGATTGTTCGGGATATGCACTTGGTGGTTGCTTACTTCAAAAGCAAGACGAAGGTTCATGGAAACCAGTAGCATACTATTCGAAGAAATTAAGCGGGGCCGAAATGAATTACGAAATTCATGATAAGGAGCTACTGGCAATTGTTGTCTGCATGAAGGAATGGGATGCTGAATTAAGAGGTCTTGCAAAACCCTTCAACATACTCAGCGACCACATGAACCTGAAATACTTTTTGACTCGAAGAAGACTCACCGAGAGACAAATCCGCTGGGCGGAATTCTTGTCAAGATTTCGATACATGCTTCAATTTAGAAAAGGGTCAGAAAGCGAGCGCCCAGACGCCCTATTGCGAAGAGATCAAGATAAGCCAAAAGATGGAGACCCCCGCCTCTTAAGTCGGGAACGACAAGCATTATCACCAATCAATATTGTTAAATTGTCGATTGAAGGGTTGAATATAGTAGAGGGTGGCAATATCTTTGTCAACGAAGATTTACAAAAACTTTGGAATCAAGGATTACGAGAAGATTCGAATTTTTTAAAAATTGTGCGAGCAGTTGAGAATGGTGAGCAAACATGGCCAAAAGATCTTAGGGTGTGTACTGAGGGGTCAAACGAAACAAAACCATTGCAGGCAATGATTGCAGCCAGCAGTTTTGATCGAGAAAGCGGTATATTGTACTACCAAGGTCGAATATGGGTTCCAATGTTTGAGCCATTAACCACAGCAATAATTCAGAATACTCATGATTCGACTGTTTCCGGACATCCAGGAAGAGATGCAACGCTATCACAAGTAGCACGAAGTTACTTTTGGCCAGGGATAAGTAAAGCTGTCAAACGTTTTTGTAAGAACTGTGACATCTGTGGGCGATCTTCAATTTGGCGACATCAAAAGCAAGGATTACTCAAACCGCTACCGGTACCCGACCAATTTCATCAAGAACTGTCCGTTGATTTCATGGTGGATCTGCCTGAAAGTAATGGCGCGACAAATATAATGGTAATAACAGACAGACTTTTAAAATCAGTCACACTTGAGGCTATGGACCAGATAGATGCTGAAAGTTGTGCAAAACGATTTCTTATGTGCCATTGGCGATTTCACGGATTCCCAAGAGCAATAACTAGTGATCGTGGATCTAATTGGACAAGTAAGTTCTGGAAGCGTCTTTGTGAAATAGCCGGTATAAGCCAGAGACTAAGCACAGCATATCATCCACAAACCGATGGAGCAACCGAAAGAGCAAATCAGGAGGTACAGACTTACTTGAGAGCATACATAGCCTATACACAGCATGATTGGTCTGAATGCTTACCAGCAGCGCAGTTGGCAATTAACAATAAAGACGTATCATCACTGGGGAATATCAGTCCTTTCTTTGCAACACATGGGTACCATGTAAGCCCAATTCAGACGGCGGTAAATAATTCGGTTATACCTACTTCCACCGGCAAGGAAAGAGCTGAAAATTTCCTTGAACAACTGAAAAAAGTCACAACATTTATGCAAGCCGCTATGGCAGCAGTACAAGAACGGTACAAAGATCAGGCCGATCGAAAAAGACAGCCTGCACCTCGATATATAAAGGGTGACAAAGTTTGGCTGCTTCTTCGTAACATCAAATTAGATGGTCAGCCCTCAAAGAAATTAAGCTGGACACATGCAAAATATACCGTCACAAAAGTTATTTCCCCTGAAGTTGTTGAGTTAAATGTCCCTGGAAAGATTCATAATCGGTTCCATGTCGACATGTTATTGCCAGACAACAATAACCCACTTCCATCGCAAGTACTGGAAGATATTGATCCTGGTCCGGTGATAAATGATGAAGGAGAAGAGGAATATCAAGTGGAGAAAGTGCTTCGTTGTAGAACCTGGAGAGGTGAGCGGCAAGCTTTGGTGAAGTGGGCTGGACAAGCGCGGCCAGAATGGACATCGTTGTCGAATTTGCAAAATGCAATCGCGCTTGACCAATGGGAAGCCAAATGGGGCTCAGCCAAATCAAATAACGGTCCGCCGGCGAAGAAGAAGCAGAAGACTTAAGTGGGGGATAATGTCACGGTTTGACCGATTGTCGAGCTTAGGCGAGTTGTTGCCTAAGCGTTTATACGAAAGGAGGCTTAGCCGAATGACGTCTGCAACCTATTGATAGATCTGACATCATCAGTCGCTAGCGATGAATATGACGTCAAGCGGCTATGAAAGTATTATAAACAGTAGACATGTATCGTTTAGTATTTCTCTCCTTAGATTATTTGATTAAATCGATTTCTTTCACACCAGCTTGGTTACTGTCACATAGGGTAGATGTCCTTTGGTCTTTAGATTTATTATATTCTTTGATTTGATGCTCATTTTTATCTACTTCTAAGATACTTCAGCCTCGACTATTACATTATAATAAATCTCCTTTCTTACTGGTAATCCGTACCAGCAAGATTCGAAGTGAAGACGGAATTGTAGTCGCTCGTAAGGAGCCTGTTGAAATTGCTCGCAAGGAGCAAAATTTATGACTTTTGCCGCTCTTAAGGAGCAAAATTCATTATTTTCACCTCGTTGAAAGAACGCGGATTCCTCCCCAAATTGTCGGGGTACATGACGTACGGCGAACCATCGGATTCAAGCAGTGATATAGAAATAACCGACGCCCCAACATCAAACAAAACTCGATCCAATTCTGACGTATCAGTCAAAAAGGAGTCACTTCATTGCACCATGGACAGCGCCGACAACATCATACTCAAGAAGTTGGACTTAATGATAGAGTTTATGAATGGGATGAAGCAAAAGATCGAAATCCAGGAAGCCAAGATAGAGGCTCAAGCTGAGACTATTCAATGTCTGAAGAAGGGGAAAGAAGTTGAGGAACAAAGGCCAAATGTTGACACTGATAAGATGGACATCGACCGACAGCCTGTTGCTGATGATAACAGACCGCGCCACCGGACAGGAGAGCTGAAATCGTTCAGCGGGGAGCGCTCAGAGTGGGTGGCCTGGAGAACGGAAGCACAGACAAAGCTGAGAACGGACGGCCGAGCAATTGGGAACGATGAGGAGCAGTTTGGGTACTTGTACATGCATCTACAAACGAGCGCCCAAAGAAGAATCCAACAATGGTACAATATGTGCCTGAAACTTAGTACTAATTGCAATCCAACCGCTTTCTTTGACAGAGCTGAGGGTACGTTCGGGGATCCCAATGAGAAGAAAAATGCCCGAACTTTGTTGAATGCGACTAAACAGGAAGCCAACGAGTCATTTTCAGATTTTGTAACCCGCTTTGAAGAACTCCTTGCTCAGGCAGGGGCGAGGAATGGCCACAAGATGTTCAGGTGAATACGTTGGAGGAAGCCTTGAACAAGGAAATGCAGTCACGATTAGTGTCGTACAAGCTTGAGGACACATCATACTACACCTTTCGAGCGGCGTGTCTGTCTATAGACGCCAAACTACAAGCGATGAGAATGAGATCACGAATAGGGAACGCCACAAGCATAAACCCGGCGTCATCAATGTCTTCTGCCAGTAGTCAAAGAGCGGGTTCGAGGCCCAACAATATTAATCGAGAACGAGCGCCTTGGGTTTCTATGGAAGAAAGAGAGAGACGTCGGCAAGAAGGGCTCTGCATTCGGTGCGGAGGGTCTAACCATCATCAGCAAAGATGTAGATTTCGAAGCGCTTTGGATCCTCGGAGGGGCGGTAATCCTCAAATCAATGAAGTGAGGCGTATTGAGGGGATTGAGGGATCGCAACAGCAGTTGATGATTGATGCAGCTCGCGGCAACTCCGAAAATGTGTAGCTCCTGGAGAAAGTCGCCCCTGGGAGCGTATGATTGATGTATCGGTAGATAGAAAAATTAAACATTCATCTCCTACATCATGCGCGGAACAGAGTACATGTGAGACCAAGAAATCGTGTGTTGAAACTTCGAGCAACAAAATATCAAAATTGGATAACCTAGAGAAATTTATTAGCACTGAGAAAGTCATTGGGACACAAAATATTCAGCATGATTCCAGTTCGCAGCCACCTGGCGTAGTTGAAGAAGAGGAAAAATCCCACGCGAAGGTGTTGAAGAAAGAATACTGCAGAAATAAAGTCCATGACACAGTTATTGTTACCAGAGTCGGTAATAAAAGCAATGCTGTAACTCAGATAGAAGCAAGGATGGAAACGGAGCCGATGATGATTGACGTGCAAGTAAATGATGTATCATATGAAGAAGCGCTAGTAGATACTGGGAATACGTGCTACATTACAATCAGCGATACACTGGCAACGAAATTGGGACTCCCTCGACAAGAACTATTGAGACCAAGACGGGTTCAAGGAGTGAGCCAGGGGATGGATGAAATGATTACGCATCTTGCCCGGGCAAAGATTGACGTCGGTGGATATCAAATAAAAAAGGCTTACATGTATGTGATACCAAAGCAACGTCAAGCAATCATCCTGGGACTGAGATGGATGGGAGAGCATGCAGTTACTGTTGACTGCGATAAAAAGTTGTTGAGGTTTCGGGGGTGTGGGATTGAAGTTGGGTCATCAGGCGAAAAATTGCAAACAAATTGTGTTTTATTGAATGCCACTGGGTTCAGTAGGAGTGTTGCTGCAGAGACTACAATAATATTTGCAGCGTTAATGCACAATATTGAAAAAGCTTTAAGCGTTATAGCGCCGGTGAATCCTCGAGATATCTTGCCGGACTATCTCCTTCCCTTAGTCGAAGCTTTTGAACCAAGGAATGCAGCCACGTTGCCACCCCACCGCCCGAACATAGATCATCAAATGCCATTGGAGCTTGATGAGAACGGACATGAGAAGCAAGTTCCATGGGGTCCACTCTACAGTATGTCTCGAGATGAACTGTTGGTTCTACGTAAGACATTAACTGAGCTGCTGGATAAACGATGGATACGACAGAGCAAAAGCCCATGTGGGGCACCGGTGCTGTTTGCGAAAAAACCAGGAGGTGGGCTGCGATTTTGTGTGGATTATAGCGGTCTAAACGCAGTCACAAGAAAAGATCGTTATCCGATACCTTTGATAAAAGAGACTTTAGAGGCTGTAGGAAGGTCGAGATGGCTGACAAAATTGGATGTCAGTTCAGCTTTTCATCGAATCAGGATTGCTAAGGGTGAAGAGTGGAAGACGGCAATGCGAACTCGTTATGGAACATACGAGTGGTTGGTAACCCCATTTGGCCTGAGTGGAGGTCCAGCAACATTCCAGCGCTACATCAATTCAGTTTTGCAGCAACATCTGGATGAGTTCTGTACAGCGTACATTGATGATGTGCTTATTTTTTCGAACAAATCACGGGCAGATCACCGTGAGAAAGTCAAGTTGGTAGTAAAGAAATTGATGGACGCGGGATTAACAATCGATGTTAAGAAATGCGCATTTGAAGCGCCAAGTGTAACCTACTTAGGTTACATTGTAGAAGCTGGAAAAGGGCTTAGAATGGATCCGTCAAAGATCCAAGCAATGCTGGATTGGCAGGCTCCAACGACGGTGAAAGGAGTTCGAGGGTTCCTAGGATTTGCAAATTATTATCGCATGTTCATCTCGAATTATTCAAGAACAGTGTACCCACTAACTGCGTTGACACGAAAAGGAGTGAAGTTTATTTGGACTAAGGAGTGTGAGGCTGCGTTTCAGAGCTTGAAACAGCAATTCATGAAGGATCCCATCTTAGCCCCATTTAACCCCGAAGCACCGACAAGAATTGAGCCAGACGCAAGTAAATGGGCGGTTGGAGGTGTACTTATGCAATGCCAGAATAAAACATATGAAGAACAAAACGACGCAGCAGCAGTATGGCGAACTGTAGCCTACTTCTCGCGAAAGATTTCTCCTGCTGAATGTAACTATGACGTTCATGACAAGGAGCTATTGGCCATCATCCGGTGTATAGAAGATTGGGACTCAGAGCTGAGAAGTCTGGCGCACCCGTTTTGTATTTTAACAGATCACAAAAATTTAGAAGCATTCACTAAAGTACGGGGCAAACCGTTAAACGAGAGACAAATCAGATGGCAAGAAAAGCTTTCCCGTCACCGTTTTGTGCTGCAGTTTTGGCCAGGATCAGAACAAGTTCTAGCAGATGCATTGTCTCGACGTGACCAGGATGTACCAAAAGGAAAAGAGAGAGAAGAAGTTAACAATCTAAAAAGAGTTTTAATACCTCCAGGATTAATAGTTTCACCAGCTTATGTCAGAGTAGATTCTCCATTTGAGGATGAAGAAATGAATAGGTTGTGGCAGTTGGGAGTAGAACAAGACGAAGAGTATCAAGAGTTGATAGAATCGGTGCATCGTGGCGATCAAAAAATGCCTGTTTCAGTCACCCGGGTTCAAATTTCAGAATGCTCGATCGGAGAAGATGGATTGTTGAGATTCCGAGATAGGATATGGATACCAGCATATGAGCCATTGAGAACAAAATTGATACAAATATCTCACGATTCAGCATTAACAGGGCATCCGGGCAGGGATGAAACATACAGAGTTGTATCACGACGCTGGTTTTGGGAAAACATGCTGAGTGATGTGAGAAGATTTGTCCGGAACTGCGATATTTGTGGTGATGCTACTATTTGGCGTCACAAAAAGCAGGGTCTATTAAAGCAATTGCCAGTGCCTGAGAGAATCTGGAATGAAATCACCATCGATTTCATCAGTGGTCTGCCATTATCTAACGGATGTACAACTATTCAAGTTATCACTGACCGGTTAAGTAAAGGAAAGTCGTATGAAGCAGTGAAGGAAGGAGAACTCACCGCAGAAGCCACGGCATCCAGATTTGTGGACAGGCATGTGAGATATCATGGATTCCCGAAAGGTATTGTCAGTGATCGCGGAGTTCAGTGGGTCAATGCCTTCTGGAAACGAGTCTGTGAGTTAATAGGAATCAAGCGACGCCTTTCTACAGCGTATCATCCAGAAACAGATGGCGCAACGGAAAGAGAGAACCAAGAGCTAGAGAGGTATATTAGGTGTTTTGTTTCGTATAGCCAGAAGGACTGGGCAGACCTGTTGCCAGTGGCTGAGTTAGCAGCAAATAACCGAAATAGCGCTTCAACAGGATTTAGTCCATTCTTTCTAACCCATGGATATAATGCTGACCCTATCGAAGCCCGGGAAGAGGCAGTTAATACAGATAATCCAATAACACCAGTTCAGAAAGCAGAAAATATGGTTTCAAAGTTAAGAGAAGCACAACAGATGGCCGAAGCAGCAATGGTTTCTTCTCAGCAAAATCAAGAATCAGCTGCAAATCGGGGAAGAGCTCCAGCCCCAAAGTTTAATGTTGGAGATAAGGTTCGGCTTAATCTTTGTCATATTCAAACAGATAGGCCGTGCAAGAAGTTTGATTGGCTGCATGGCAAATATACAGTTACCGAAGTGGTGGGTAGCCATTCTTATTGTCTGGATGTTCCAAGGGCTATTCACAATGTATTCCATACATGTCTGTTAAAGCCAGCTGCGAATGACCCGTTGCCGACACAAACCCAAACAGATCATCGACCACCAGCAATTATATCAAGCGAGTCGGGTGAAGAAGAATGGATGGTGCAAGATATTTTGGAAGTACGTAAGCGCAAGAGGGGTCGAGGATTTCGAAAAGAGGCGTTGGTAAAATGGTCAGGTTATCAGTCACCAACATAGGAGCCCTATCAAAATGTGAGAGATACTGTGGCTATGGAGCGGTTTGAAACTGCCATGAGTAATTCTGGTTCGTGAAGAACCTTGGAGAGGGGAGAGGTAATGTTACAGGTCTGAAGCCTGAGGTGTAGTAATGCTGATGCCTGAGGTATCATAAGGTTAGGGAGGGGGCATATTAGCCAGGTGCTGGGTTCATAGTGAAGTAATGCCTGAGGCATTATAAAGTTTAGAAGAAGACTTAGAGGCTTGGCGCCGATTCTCATTTACGCTAGTGTTGCAAGGATAGGACTTCTGGAGGAGTAACTCTTGAACAGCATGAGAATTGTCATTTAAATTATATTAAGGTTGATTGCGCGTTCGGATGTAAGGGGATTTAATATTAGATGGAAACATGTACATAAAGGATAGGGTAGATGTCCTTTGGTCTTTAGATTTATTATATTCTTTGATTTGATGCTCATTTTTATCTACTTCTAAGATACTTCAGCCTCGACTATTACAGTGGGAGTTAAGTTATCAAACATATTAGACCAGCTAACTGTAGATTTCTCGGTATCAGCCAGCTGATGTGGATATCTTATAGAAGTTTGGCCATAGACACTTAGCTCGTCGATTGATCGGAGTGTGCTGTCTTCTCTTATCAATAAAGGATCCTGCTGTGAATCTGATGGATTATACATAGAACTTTCATCGAATGTGACATCTCTGGTAATGATAACGGTATCTCGAGCTGGATTCCAGATCTGGAACATGTTGCACCTTCGTATCCTATTAGATACCCAATTGCCGCTCTAGCGCTCAACTTATGAAGTTTCGGGGGTGCTTTCGGGCCTTTTAAAAGATAATAAGCTTTACATCCTATCGGACGTATATGACTTATGTCTGGTTGTTTATTAAACAGTACTTCGAAGGGGGTTTTGTTACCAAGTCTGTATTGTGGAGTTCTGTTGAGTAGATAACACGATGTCTTGACGAGTTCACTCCAGAGTAGAGGTGAAAGCTTACTCTGAATGCAGATTGCTCTGGCCCTTCTATTTATTTCTCCACCTGCACGTTCGGATCGACCATTTTGTGCCAGTGTATAAGGTGCCGATGGTAATAGGATTATGCCCATTTGTCTTACTTGTGATAAAAATGTTTCTGTCATGAGTGAAGTCTCATTATCTAGCAGTATATACTTGACCTTTCTTTCAAACTGTATGGCTATAAAGGCTAATGCTTCAAGAATCGCATCACTACTATCGTTCTTATTTTTTAGAGAGTAGGCCATTGTGAATCCAGTCCAAGAATCTACCAAAATAAGGACATACTTGTACTTGGATTTGTCTGGTGGGAAACTGAAAATAACGATGTTTATTTGTTCGAAAGGTGACTGGACCGAAAAAGTTTTCTCTGAGCTCCTGTTGATATTTTGGGTAGCTTTCGCAAGAGCACAGGCTTCGCATTCAACTGTTGTTGGTCCTCGACCTTTAAATATTGCTCCCGTTGTTACGGATGGTAGTAGAGAGAGTGCTTTTGGACCTAAGTGTCCCATGGCTTCATGTATTCTTTTTGATGATTCTGTAATTTGATCATTTGTTGAGGATAAATGAGAGAATACTGATGCTGTAATTGGTCCTCTAGTTGCTAGTATAAAATGACTGTCTTTTCTCGGACAGTATGCCACTATTCGAGGTTGATTATTTTTCATAGTGTATAGAGCTCTTTGTCTTGTGTCAATGTAGATGTTGTCGGATTCTAATTTCGTAATTGAGACAATCTTGGTAAAATATCCAGGCATATAAGCAACGTCGCGAAGAATAAGGTCGGCAGGGCCATTTGGGCCTTGTACAGTAATAGTTGCGGTGCCTATTGACTCAATGGGATTCATTTGTGTTCCTGAAGCCACTACATCACTTTCAGACGCGGATCGCTCAGCTTTATAGCGGTGAGATGAATTGATTACGTGAATATCTGCTCCAGAATCTGCTATAAATGATCTGGCTAAAGGATGATCTGATTTATCTGATGTGCTTGACGTGTTTGTTGCAAATGTGCTGCCATAGTAAGCCGCACCAGCCGTTTTAACCAATTTTTTCATCTTTCTCTCGTGATCTTTCAATGCATTATCAAGCCCTGGCCTAGCT
Source organism: Podosphaera xanthii (assembly GCA_028751805.1). Taxonomy (NCBI): domain Eukaryota; kingdom Fungi; phylum Ascomycota; class Leotiomycetes; order Helotiales; family Erysiphaceae; genus Podosphaera; species Podosphaera xanthii. The sequence continues at coordinate 10,856,606 of JAPWIX010000001.1, forward strand.
TCTCGTAGATCTTTTATTCTGTTAATTATCTCAGGCTTAGGCTCAAAACTTGGTGGGGCAGCGCTTGGAGTCAAATAATAACATTTAGACCAGTTACCTGTACATCCACGACCACAAGGGCATCCGGCAACTCTGTTTTGTCTCTGTTTCTTATTCGGGCTCCGACTATTGGACTTTTGACCTTTCTTTCTCTTGCTTCCACCACCATTCTCAGTCGACTCAAAGTTGTTTTGTTTACTTCTATCATTGTTAGCTTCATTGCTGGTCCCCTGGAGTGTTGCAAATGTTGAGTGAAATTGAGGGGTCTCAGTTCTTAGTGCTTTGACGGCATGGTAAGAGAAAAGTTTCTGCTTGAGCTCTGCAATCAGCCCTTGAAAGTCAGCTGGTTTCTTCGCCCTTTCACACTGCAGCACTTTTTCGAAATGGGTCTGAAATATAGCCTCATTATAGCCTTGAATAGAGAATAATAGATCCTCAATAACTGTGTATCCTATGTAGGTCGAATGGTTTACAGCCTGGCCTCGGACACAGAGGTTAAACCATTCTTTTAGTCTAGTAATCTGTTTATCGTAATTCTCTGGAAATGGAAGGCTCTTTAATTGTTGAAGACGTGTGTTTAAGGCTGATCTCTGCGCAGGTTCGTCTTGTTGCCTGTGGATTTTCAATATTTCAACCAATTTTCCGATTGGTGCTTTGGGACAACTAGTGATACAGTTGTGTAAATGAGCTTTATTAGATTCATCAATTGTCTCAAAGATGAAATTCCGGAGCCTCGAGTAGTGAGCTCTTTTTTTCTTTGGCAACGTCTAGGTCACGTGTATATTTAACTCTATCGTTGCTGAAACGTACTTTGTTCATGTATGTCAATTCATACACTGGTTGAATATTTTCTGCAACTATATCAGGTGTACTAGGTATAGAGACCACTTCCGTCAAGTAGTCGCTCTCTCTAATGATTTCCGGGTCTTTTGGCATTCCTGGATATTCAAGAGGTGAGGAGTTCGGATTGATTGGATCCAAGAAAGTCTCGATTTCAAAGCTAATGGCTTGCTGGATAATTTGAGTGTACCAATTGGTCCACGAGTTGTCGTCTGCCAAAATGTATCTCACAGAGGATGTTGAAGCCGCCATTTTGATAACGTGAGTAAGCAGAGGTAAATAGAATAAGATTTAAAGTATAAGAACACTTTCCTTGGAAAATATCACAACAATCTGTAAGCGCAGTGGATGTTTTTTTTTTTTTTTTTTACTTTAAGTAGGGGAAAAAAAAAATTTATGTTGATTCTTGCGCAATTCCGGGCTTATAACTTTCAAAAATTGTGGGTGGAAAGTGAGAAAAGGATAAGTGTAAAAGTTAAATGAAGATTATAAAAGTTCCTGCCTTTTCAAGAAGTTGTAAAGAGATAAATTATAACGATAAAAACAAGTTCAATGATGATGAATTTGGTGATGTCAAATCTGGTATTCCTTCTTCTCTGTCCCCCAATAAAGCCTTCTAAGGTACATATATCTATATTCTTCTAGTTTCATGAGCATTCCAGCATTAGAACAAACTGTAATTGTTGTGATCTTCATTTACGATTGGAGATAGCCACATCATTACCCGTGAATCGGACATCCCCAATTGGTTGATCACTAACGTCGATGTATGCACGCCATTGTTCGAGCCACCCAACAAGTTAAGTTAAGATATTGAGTCTACCTAACACGGATTGTAGAAGCACAGATCAGCCTGGCATGTATATAGCTAGGTCACCTTCCACCTGTAGATAATCATCTGATTCTATCTTACTATTAACTCTAAAACACACTTTATTACACACATATATTCCTAAGTAGCTGTCTTCTATTCTTCTGCTCCACCATCCACTATTCCCACACATACTAAGTAAAACAGGTTGTGACCCCGGTCAGCTCTTTAAACAAACATTAGTAACACGTCAAAAAACACCACCCTCGTTATCCTTGGAGAGACCAATTCGTTCAGTCGATGGGATGCTGCTCTTAGAGCACGCCTTGCAAAACGGGACCTAACTGGCCACGTCATCCACGACAATCCCGATGTCGACCCGGTCGAACGTCCAAGCACCCCTGCTCGAGGGAAAGACACCACCAACGCTTCATGGTAAGTCACTTGGAAGCTACACAGAAGAGAAGTTCTCACATGGAAGAACAACAAAACTGAGGCGCGCAACATTATACTAGAAAGGCTCAGTAGCAAAGTCTGGCCACGCGACTATGTCAGACTGTCTGCCAAAGCCCTCTACGATAGCGTCTCCAAGTCGAGGAGAGAAACAGCGTCTGCACCATACCTTGACGCCCTACGACAGTTCCAATCTCTAAGGCTCACTACAACTGTAGAAGCGTACTGCGACGCCTTCTTAACAGCATACCAAAATGTCACCACCGCAGCCGAAAATCTGAGCGCCACAGACAAAACTCCCACGGATCGCTCCATCCCGGAGGCCACTGCCGCCGCACTCTTCCTTGTGGGCACTCTGCACGTTCCATGGCTCAGCTCATGGAGATCCCACAAGGCACTGGACAGTACGGACAAGCCCATCCCACTCCAAGCAATGGTATCTTCAATCCACACTGCAGCGTCTAATCACCACATCGGTCGCCCAAACAACACTCCTGCCTCCGCGGCCACATCGACTCCTGCACCTGACCCGGAAGCACAATGCCGCTTATGTCAACACCATCATAAAAATAAGCAGTGCTACAAACAGAACCCTGACCTTGCCCACGCTAGATTTGACAATAAATGGAGATATGGCAAGAACAAAACTGATGAGAAGGGTAAAGGAAAAGCAGCTGCCAATGGTGATGATGATAAAGCTTTTAGTGATAATGAAGAACAGTTTGAGGAGTTTCTGGAGTTTTTGGACACATTATATGATAAGAAAACAGGACGTCGGAAAGAATCTGACGGAATAGCAGCGACAGGATCGTCTTCTCGTTTTAATAAATTTTCTACAATCTATGATACTGGTGCATTGCACCACTTTATTCCTGTGAGATCCATGTTTGACAATCTTTCCAAGCGCCACTAACCCTTTCACTTTGACCAAGCCGTAGGAATCTCATCTTTAAATCAGCAAGGTACAGCACGCGTAAAATATGGAAATCACACTCTCATACTTCACGATGCATTATTTTCTCCTAAATCATCATCAGGAATTATCTCTGCAGGGAGACTACAAAGACTAGCAAACATATTTCCTGACTACAAGAACAAAATGCTAATTAAACACATAAATGGTAAATCAGATGAACCCATAGCCCGACTGACACTTCACAATGACGTATATTACATCCGACCTCTTCACACAGGCAAATTAAACACCACTATTACTGCAGCACCGGGTGTCGCCCGAATACCAACAACAGACAGCACTCAACGCTGGCACCAACAACTCGGACACATTGGTCAACATATTCTAAAACGGACCAAAGATCTCACATTAGGTCTCGAAGGAATTGACACCAGCAAGCTGAAAACCTGTGAAACATGTCACCTGAGCAAAGCACAACAATTCGTCTCTAGAGAACCACAGCCAACACCTAAACATCCTCTCGATGAAGTATTCATCGACACTGTTGGAAAACTAGTCCCATCCACTGACAATATGCAATACGCCACGATTATTACTGATGCCAAAACTCGGATGAGATGGGTACTCACCACTACTACCAAGGATCAGATAGCACCAACACTAGTTAAATGGGTACAAAGCATGCACAACCAATACGACAAACGCGTCCGGACAATTTTCCGAGATGGAGGCTCCGAGTTCATTAAGATCAAACAATTTTGTGAGCAACAAGGCATTCGAACCGACACGTCAGCCCCATATACACCCGAGCAGAATGGACCCTCCGAAGCCGCAAATAAGGTTATTCTCAGAGTTGCAAGGTCAATGTTAATTGACGCCAATATGCCACCATGCTATTGGAGCTGGGCTGTTCGACACGCATGCTTTGTCGTTAATCGATTATACTGCATCCGAACTAAGAACCTACCCATCATTGACTTCCCATCAGGACTACAACAACCGCATTTGGAGAAAGTTGATCTCAGAATGCTACCACGATTCGGATGCCGTGCATATAAACTAATAAGCCCTAAGCCAGGCAAGTTTGAAGCGAGAGCGGACAAAGGATGGTTCCTGGGATTTCAACAAAATACATCCAAGAACTTCCTCATATTGCATCGCCACATAACACCAGTTCAAGGGCTCAAATGGGCGGTGAGATTCACCCCTCACGCGTCTTTTAATGAAGACATCATGTTTGGAGAGGAAATGGACCCGGTCAACAAGCAACAAACCACCAGCTACTGGACAAATGATACGTTAGCAACATCGTTCCCAACTGCCCAGCCCAACGAACCAATTCTCACTGCAGACTTAAGTAATCACAATCCATCAACTCTCAATGACAACACGCAATCTTCACTCCATCCAAATGACACTCCAAATATAACCGAGCCAGTCATATTGGATAACATCTCACATAACCAGTTTTCTCCAAGTAGCAATCATCAACAAGACTTAAACACGCAACATCCGCAAACGCCACCTATTCCATCTTCAACATGGATCGAATCCAATCCAAGCCTCCTTTCCTCGACAAACACTGAGACAGATCTAATTGAGACACCGGAGCATGATGAAATCCACACTCCGCATCAAACATGTGAAAACATTATCTCACCCACTGAAAATGAAAATGAAGTTCGCTACAATCAAGTGATGACCGGCTGGGATCCTATTCCACAGATAGCCAGTCAGAAGAGAGCTCACTCACCAGAGTCGAATCCAGCCAATAAAAACAATGGGCAGGACACAGCAATCAGGAACAACTACGAAGACTCGGAGAATGACACAGAAAACGAACAGATACAAACCACACCACACTCTGAAAATTCACCAGACGATGATCTAATAATGACCGGATGGGATCCCATAAGATCTTTGGCTGGCCAAAAATGAGCCCACTCGCCAGAGGGAGAATTTATTCGCACTAAAAGAGGTCGAGCAGTAAAACGTATTGACTATCATCGATTACACCTCGGTAAAGCTGCACTTACATCAAACGACCCAAAAACTTGGGAAGAGGCTATGTCAAGCCCAGATGCCCACCGATGGAAAACTGCTGCATTAGAAGAATTTCAATCACTTATAAATACAAAAACCTTTGAAATCATAAACCTCAATGCGTTACCCAAAGGTCGAAGACCAATGAAATGTAAATTGGTCTTTAAAAAGAAATTTCTGGCAGATGGTAGTGTCGACAAATATAAAGCTCGATGCACCGCAAAGGGCTACAAACAGAGACCTGGAATTGACTATAAGGAAACATTTGCACCGACACCCAGACCGGAAACAGGACGCATTATGCTTGTATTGTCCCACTATCTTAATTGGCACAGATGCCAAGGCGACGTCCCCACACCCTTTCTAAATCCAGACTTGAACATTGAGTTATACATGGAAATGCCTACAGGGTTCAAAAATGATGGATACATTATTCGACTCAGGAAGGGACTTTACGGCCTCAAGCAAGCTGCCGCACTCTGGTATGATGATGCGAAAGCAACTCTGGCAGCGCTGGGGCTCCACCCAACAACATCAGACGTGTGCCTATACACCAACAAGCCACATGATCTATTTGTACTCCTGCACGTTGACGACTTTCAGGTCATGGGACCAAATCGCGACAAGATAGACAAACTAATGTTTGCTCTACACAAAAAGTACAAGTTAAAACCTGTCAACACGGACTTATTCCTCAGAATCAATATTTCACAACGCGATAATACGCTCACTCTTTCCCAAGGTCAATACGCTCGCACACTGCTGCAGAGGCATGGCCTAGAAAACTGCAAGCCAGCAAGCACACCACTGAATAAACTTACAGATGCCAACACCTCAAAATGCTCCAAGGAAGATAATCATGAGTACAACTCGATCATCGGAGGACTGCAATATCTCTCCAACAACACTCGCCCTGACATCACGTTTGCAGTGAATTATCTAGCTCGCTTCCTAGCAAACCCATCCACTGAACAAATCCAGGCCGCACGCCATATTCTTTGATATATAGCAAAACAACCAGATAAAGGCATAACCTTCACTAAAGGCACTAATAAACCAACCCTGGAAGCATACTCAGATGCAGACTTCGCTGCAGATATGACGACCAGCAGATCAATATCAGGCTCACTAATAAGGCTTGCGTCAGGACCAATATTTTGGAAATCACGCCTTCAAAAGGAGGTAGTCCTCTCCACAACCGAGGCGGAATACCTAGCCGCAACCGAAACCTGCAGACAGCTGCAGTGGATTAAGTCTCTGTTCCAAGAACTCGAACTAGTGAGTCTTATAGAGGGAGCAAGATGCACCAATCTCCACGTAGATAACCAATCGGCAATATCTCTGATCAAGAACCACGACAACCACAAACGATCAAAGCACATAGCCCTTAGGAACCACTACTGCAGAGAACAATATCAAAACAAACAGATAGCAATAGTCTACATCCCATCAGATAGACAATTGTCAGATGCTCTGACCAAACTTAAATCGCAGGTTACAATCCGCTAAGCTAACAGCCACTCAAACACAAATCCAAATGCTCCAAGTCAGCACATCGACAGAGGGAGTGTTGTGATCTTCACTTACGATCGGAGATCGCCACATCATTACCCGTGAATCGGACATCCCCAATTGGTTGATCACTAACGTCGATGTATGCACGCCATTGTTCGAGCCACCCAACAAGTTAAGTTAAGTTATTGAGTCTACCTAACACGGATTGTAGAAGCACAGATCAGCCTGGCATGTGTATAGCTAGGTCACCTTCCACCTGAAGATAATCATCTGATTCTATCTTACTATTAACTCTAAAACACACTTTATTACACACATATATTCCTAAGTAGCTGTCTTCCATTCTTCTGCTCCACCATCCACTATTCCCACACATACTAAGTAAAACAGTAATATGTCCGACTCGAAATTGGCATATGAGTCGCTGACTGAAACCTCTGTTGATAAACCAGAGCTGAAACAAAATTTCTTAACACAAGATATCGCGTACCTGAGACGTGATGGGATGATGAGTGCGACGTTGAGAAATCGCGACTGAGATAACACGGACCACATAACAACCGATGATACTAATATTAACGCCCTAATTCCAGTCTAGTATATGTTTAGAGGTGAAACTTATTTCTCACACTCCTCCCTCAGACTTGGCGATGTAATGAGGCATGATAGAGTCTGAGTGTGACGGCTGTATAGCCATAGGGATTCCTGTAGCCTATGCCTGGTAGCATAGGCATGATATGTTGACAGGGTCCGAGCGTTATGTGATAAGGCATTTAGCAAAGAATGCTAAAGAACCTTCTGGAAGATTTCCGTACTATCCTTGTATGTTGGGGACTAGCCTGATTAGTACAACCTAATCTAATCACAACAACATAGTACAGAAGGTTCTAGAAGCAAAGCCTTGGTTTATTAAGTCACTTGTATTTACAGTTATGTGGTTCCTCTCTAGATAGAATATAGACTACCAATAGGTACATAGCGCTCAAGCCTTTATACCCGAATCCGTGACATATATTCTATCTCTTCATCTCAGTCAGTCAGCAGCTCAGTCAGCGGTTCAGTCAGCGGTTCAGTCAGCAGTTCAGTCGAGTCACCTTTGTTGGAAGAATGAAGTGGCCACCTGGTGATTTTCAATTGATAGATAGGAGAGGAGTTTTTTTTCCGGGCAAGATGGAAATCAGAAGATGAGCTAGCAGAGCTTCGGAATGCGGGATGTTGCTTTAGATGTGAGAGGCGGGGATGTATGTCTCGGATGTGTCCCCTGCTTCCAGCAATTAATCCACGTAAGATTAATAAAGTTTTGTCCACTAACCCGATAGCATACAAAGATCCATGGGGCGATGGCCTTGGTCCTATCGATTCGGAGCTATATGAAGTAGAACCATCTGGAGATGGCCTCGGCCCAATTAATCCGGGGGTGTATGAGGAAGACTCATATGGTCATGGCCTCGGTCCTATTGATCCGGAAGTGTATGAGGAAGACACATATGGTGATGGCCTCGGCCCTATTGATCCGAAGGTGTATGAGGATGATAAGTCTCGTAGATGTCATAGTCTAATCAATTCGAATGATGGAAAACAGTGGCCAGCTGTCAAGGCCAATACCCTTACTGGTCAGGAACCAAGAATGAATACATCACAATTTCTTGTTAATGCATTACTGAATGATACTACGATAGTGCAGGCTTTAGTTGACAATGGGTGCTTATGTTCAGGTATCATCGACGACACTCTCACAACTCAGTTGGATTTGCCCCGTATCAAAATCCTACCTCGAGCGCTCGAAACCGCAGAAAAGTCAACGATTACAAAAACAATCATAGATTCAATCACATTTGTCTCCTTGGATCTGGATGGGCATGTAACACCAAAGTTGTGGCTCTATGTTGTTCCTCAAAGCACATATAAGATTATACTAGGAAAAAAGTGTCTTGAAGAAAATGATGCTATAATTCATTCAAAAGATCAACAATTAGAGCTCAGAAAATTTGGGGCAACAATATCTAGTACTCAACGGTGGAGGGATGATTTAAAAAACGTGACACAGCCACGTTATGTGCCGGTTGATAGGCTTACGTCAATGGTTGGATCAGTACCAGTCTGCAAAGCATCAATCGAGGATATTAGCAAGGCGCTGCGTGGAAAGCCTCGTCTGACAGTCGAGCAAGTACGAGAGCGCTTACCAGAAAAGGTGAAAGATTTTGCACACCTTTTTGCTGATAATGCTGGGGCAGATGAATCGCCCTCATCGAGGGGTGACCTTGACCATGCCATAAATTTACGCAGCGAGAATGGAAAGCCTTTGACGCCGCCTTGGGGACCCCTATACAACATGTCTCGGGAGGAATTGCTGGTTTTACGAAAAACTTTAACAGATCTCTCAGAAAAAGGTTGGATCCGTCCAAGCAGCTCCTCGGCAGCAGCTCCTGTACTATTTGCAAAAAAGCCTAACGGAGGCCTGCGTTTTTGTGTGGACTACCGGGGGCTGAACGCCATATGAATTCCAGATCGGTATCCTCTCCCGCTTTTTAAGGAAACTTTACGGCAGCTTTCGAAAGCAAGGTGGTTTACCAAATTGGATGTGAAGTCAGCATTCCACCGTATCCGGATAAGAGAAGGAGACGAGTGGATGACGGCGTTCAGATGCAGGCTAGGCCTTTTTGAATAGCTTGTAACGCCTTTCGGACTTGCGAACGCACCTGCCACATTTCAGCAATATATAAATGAGCAGTTACGCGAGCATATGGATTTAGATGCGACGGCTTACATGGATGACATATTGGCGTATACTGATGGTAGCAAGGAAAATCATTGGAAGACGGTTCGCAGCATCCTAATCAAGCTCGAAAAATCCGGACTTTATTTAGACATTGATAAATGCGAGTTTCTCTGCAAAGAAGTTAAATATCTTGGCTTTATTATACGGGCTGGAAAAAGTGTGACTGTCGACCCGTCTAAGGTTAAGTCAATACTCGAGTGGCAAGCTCCGGTTTCAGTAAAAGGAGTGAGATTGTTTCTTGGATTCGCAAACTTTTATTGATGCTTTGTCAAGGATTTCTCGGAAATTGCTGCACCACTGATTGAACTTACTAAAGCTAAGACGGCATGGCGATGGGGGAGTGCTGAGAGCGAGGCATTTGAGATGCTAAAGAGAATTTTTGCCTCGGAACCGGTGTTGGCACAATGGGATCCCGACTGAGATACGATCCTAGAGGCAGACTGTTCAGGTTATGCAATGGGTGGTTGCCTTTCCCAGATTGATGATGAGGGTAGGCTGCGACCAGTGGCTTACTTTTCTAAAAGATTAAGTAGTGCTGGGGTGAACTACCAAATTCACGATAAGGAAATGTTAGCTATAATATCTGCGATGCAAGAGTGGAAGGCAGAACTGCAATCGGTAGCCAAACCCTTCACTATACTAACTGATCACAAAAACTTGAACTATTTTGTGACTAAGCGATTACTAAGTGAACGTCAAGCGCGATATAGCGAAGTTCTGCAGCAGTTCAGATACAAACTCAAGTGGAGAGCAGGAACAGCTTGCGAGCGTCCAGATGCTCTATCACGTCGTGAGCAAGATAAGCCTACGGGTCTTAGTGATGAGCGGACAGCTGGAAGAGTTATGCAACTTTTTACCCTAATAACTGCTTGTTTGGTTAACATTTCAACAAGTGAAGTTTCTTTAAATCTGACCAAGGTTGCATCCAATGGTAAACCTGATTGTGTCAGTAAAGCAGATCAAGCCACGATCGCAGGAATATTTGAAGACAACGAGTTCCAGGATCTCTGGTCTCAGGGCGTAGCATCAGATAATGATTGGAGAAGAGCACGTGATTCGGTGAAGGCGGGTGAAAGGGGATTTCCACCAGATTTTGCCGCCAAAATGAAGGTCAATTTTGGCGAGTGTACGGTCGCTGCAGACGGTGTACTCAGAGGTCGAGAAAATCGCATTTGGATACCGGATTACGAGCCACTACGCACAACCATTATGCAGCGCACTCATGAAAGCCATCTCGCCGGGCATCCAGGAAGAGATACAATGGTTAGTTTATTGCTTCGCCGTTATTTTTGGCCGAAAATGAGAGAGTCGGTTCGAAGATTTATTCGGAACTGTGACGTATGTGGAAGAACTACGGTTTGGCGCGAAGCAAAAGCAGGATTCTTGCGGCCATTACTGGTTCCTGACCGAATTGGTAGTGAGCTAACAATTGATTTCGTGACCAGCCTCCCGGAATCAAAAGGTTGCACAAATATTATGGTCATAACAGATAGGTTATCGAAGGACATATTCGCATTTGGCGCGAGCTCCATGGGGGCCCAGTATTGTGCAGAGTTGTTTGTGGACTGTTACTATAGGTACTTCGGGTTTCCAAGGTTTTTAACTAGCGATCGAGGTAGTGACTGGACAAGCCACTTCTGGAAAGCTCTCTATGAATCAGCAGGAATAACCCAACGACTAACAACAGCATACCATCCGCAGTCAAATGCAAGCGAGAGAGCTAATCAAGAATTATACAAATATTTAAGAGCCTTTACCTGCTATGCACAAGACAACTGGATGGATCTATTACCATTGGCTCAACTAGCCTTAAATTCAAGGCCAAATTCAGCTATTGGAGGGATGAGCCCTTTCTTTTTACGCAACGGCTATGACCTAGATCCCTTGGCAGAGCCAATCTCACAACTAAACTGCCCAGCCCTTCACCCAGGAAATATTGTGGCAGAAAAGTATGTCCAACGACTTCGAGACGCTCAAGACTTTGCGCAGGCAGCAATGGCTTCAGCTCAACAACGGTACGAAGGGAGTTCAAACAGGTTTCGCCGTCAGCCCGATAAGTTTAAAGTAGGTGACAAAGTCTCGTTGGACCTAAGGAATGTTAAGACCCCGCAATTATCTAAAAAGCTGGCGTGGCAGCATGCGAAATATGAAGTCACAGCTGTCCCAGATGCGCTGACAGTAGAGTTAAACGTACCTGGGAATATCCACAAGCGATTTCATGTTGATTTGGTCAAAAAAGCAGGAGATGATCCATTCCCAAGTCAAATCAGGGATGATGCTCAAAACCCACCAGTTATAGATGATCTAGATGAGCCAGAATATGAGGTGGAATCAATCCTGCGGGCTAGAACAATAAACATAGGTCGCGGAAAGATCCGACAAGCTCTAGTCAAGTGGATTGGTTTGGCTGAACCAACCTGGAAGCCAATGCAGAGTATCCAAGATACGAGAGCCCTTGATGAATTCGAAAACTTGTATGGTTCAATAAAAACAAATGATGGACCGACAGAAGAAAAAGTCGGAGGATTTGTGGGGCCAGCAGGTCCTAAGATAGCAGAGCAACGACGCCTAAAACGTCGAGGAAAGAAAACTAATCAAAAGGGAGGGGCATTGTGACGGCTGTATAGCCATAGGGATTCCTGTAGCCTATGCCTGGTAGCATAGGCATGATATGTTGACAGGGTCCGAGCGTTATGTGATAAGGCATTTAGCAAAGAATGCTAAAGAACCTTCTGGAAGATTTCCGTACTATCCTTGTATGTTGGGGATTAGCCTGATTAGTACAACCTAATCTAATCACAACAACATGGTACAGAAGGTTCTAGAAGCAAAGCCTTGGTTTATTAAGTCACTTGTATTTACAGTTATGTGGTTCCTCTCTAGATAGAATATAGACTACCAATAGGTACATAGTGTCACAGGGCTGAAGCCTGACCCTAGTTAGGCTAATGCCTAACCACATAAAAATTAATTAGCCGAGCTAATTATGCATAATACTTATTGTTAATTTTATTAATTATGGGCTGAGAGCGGAACCTAGCAACATCATCTTATTCAGGAATATAAACAAAACAAATTGACAACCTCAACCGAGTCATACAACATCCTGGAAGAAGATTCAATTATGCTTGCAATTAGGTACTCCTTGAACAACTAATCTAAGCTCCATTATGATTTAATATAATGTAATGATGGCAATGGAAATAGAAGGAGATGAGGGAAGAAGTCATAAGTTTGGACAGGGAGATTTTATTTCATTCGATTTGGTCATCAACAGAAACAAGATTCTCGAAATGTAGTTAAATAAGAGAGAAACTTCTTGGATTACTTTCCTCTTCACTTCAAGATTTTCTTGTATACAGCTTTAAGTATAGTTTGAATAAAACCCTGCTTTAAGACCCTCACACATAGCGCTCAAGCTTCTATACCCGAATCCGTGACACTGAGATGTAATTCTCACACATGGGGTATCAATTAGGATCATCGGTGCTAGCAGGGGTCTTATGTGAGGTTGAAGTTTACGTAATGGCATAACTTCGGACCCTGTTCATGACATAGAGTGACTAATGCTGTTTGAGGTTGCTCGGTGGAGTCAAGATTGTTTAACTTCTGTTTCACCATGGAATATGTTAAATCATCCTTGGTGGTCAAGTTGTCAACGACATTTTTCAATTTCTTGCTCAAGAAACCCAGCAAGAAATCACGCTTCATCGAGTCTCTGTCAAGGAAAACACCAAAATCTCTTCTGTATGGATCAGATGATGTTTCGGCAAGGCGACGAAGTTTGTAATGTTCAGCCTCGAAACGTCTGATAAACGCTGACACTGACTGCGTGTCGTCGATCTCAGAGGCCAGTTGGGCAAAGGTACCTAATTGGTACACCAACAAGTAGTTATTTTGCCTCTTATATTCACTTTTGAGATAAGCCACATCAGGTGGGGACTTGTTTTCTCCGGCATGCGTTGTCTAATGTGTGGACTCACAGTAGTGATGTACATCGAGACCGCAATACTGGACAAGATCCGATGGGCTCTGTGTTCCGTTACTATAGCGTGCTCTACTGGCTGCAATCCTTCGACTACTAGCTCGTAGAGCCCCGTGCTATTTCATATAGCAATCATGTCCGCCTCCCACATGTCATAGCTTTCAGGCCCCTCGAGACAAACAATGTTTGTCATGGTTACACCACAATGCAGGCCCTCGCCAAGGACATCACGAAAAAATGATGACATCTCGAGTTCGTCTCTTGAGAGACCTTCTATGATGGGCTCTGTGACAGGACAATCAACTAACTGGGGTGCAACATGACCTTCAGTCGAGTTAGGTACCTCAGAGTGAATTTTAGACATCTTTAAAATATTTTCCCAAATTGAATTGAAATTCTGTAGAAATATTGAAAGACGCAAGTGTTGTGCTTGGCACAGACAGAAATGATGGGCATGAAGGACGCGTAAGCGGAGTGATGATCATGCCTCTGCACAAAGGTCACGGAAGAGACGGAGGACCGGCAGTCCGGATGGAGTGCGTGGTATAGTTGGGCGAGAGGCAGCACACATAGTTCTCATTGTTTGTCATGTTTGTCCTATCCATGCACAGACCATATCGGAGTATAAATAGGCCTGTGATTCCCACATAGTAGATAACACATAGATATTATCCAGTTACAACATACATCTTAAATCAATCTTAGCTCCTCTAACAAGTGTACGTTCCCTTACCATACACCTAGTAAAACAGCAAGGCATTAGCAATTGTTCATCTTCTAAACAAGAATAGGTAAACACTAAGAGCACCGGACTCATTACCTTTAGAAATATTGTATGCATTATTGAGGAATATCTTAACGTGTGTTAGGCTTGGTGTTTTACTGTATATCAAGTTGGAACAATTTGGTGGCTGTAGAGGGGAGTAAAGTGGGAGTTGTTGATTACTCCCACCCCAAACTAAAGCCCTAACTATATACAAAATTATCTAATAAAACTATTTGGTGATTGTGTGTCAATACGGACTAGCGTATAATATAACATACAACGGTCATAGCGCAGAATGATAACCAGTGTGGTAATGTCTCTACAAGTTACATTCCTTGCAGATCACACCAATTAGTAGAACTAATTTCAACACTTGGGTCACATGATTTATGTCCACTTTCTGAATGTTTTATCGAAGAGCATATTCTACAGCGAGGGAAGCGAGAGCACGATTGCTTGTTGTGCCAGCCTAAGCACAGTCCGCATTGTGGTATTCTGGATCTTGGAGGCAAGAGTTTAGCTGGAATACGGACACCAAATAGAGGGAGAATCCTAGATAATGTTGGACCTTTGGGATATAGGATGATCTAATTTTTCTTAAGAGAGAAATCAGAATTGTCAGAGCCTCGAGACTCTAATACATTTATGGGAGGGACATTTGTGAGATCTGTCAGAGCATCCGCAACGACAGATGGATCAATTTGTTTCAATTCCACTGTGCTACCGTTAAAGACAGCATAAGATCGGGGTACCCCAGAAAGTTGGTAGGCTACGTGCTGTCCAGGTTTCTTGACCTTGCATTAGCCTTGGGCACAGAGAGAAGCTTCAATTTCACCCATTCGAGCGATCAGTTTTTCTTGTGCTTTGGTGGATACTGCACAAATTGCAAATCCAGTTTTGGTAGATTGTACCTTTCTTACCAGTTTCTCCTTTAAAAAGGCATTGAGATCTAGCATTATGGCATAGGGGGAAGAGCTTAGAACCAGATGATTTGGGCTGACCCAAACTAAAAGACGATTATCTTCAGGTCTACTATTAGGCTAAACTTTAGGTCTAGTTTGAACTTGAGCTCTTAAAGATTTTGGGGAAGCTTAAGATTGTATCTTTGAAGCAGGGACTATAGCTATATTTGCGTACGATTTCGAGTAGGTGGAAGGACTATCAACTGAACTTTTTTGATTTACAGACTGTACAGTTGAAGCTTGTACAGTACTTATGGCAGAATACGGAATCGGGGGTCTTTGGGAGCCTCTGACACGACATTCGAAGTGTCGGCGGGCTACAGAACTGAGATTAGCAATAAAATTCCGAAAAGACTTTTGGAGGTGCTGAGGGAGAGCGTAGTTTTCACTAAGTGCATTATCAAGGACGCAAGCAATGTTCTGGAACATGAGCGTGGCTTCATTGTTCCTGGTCTCGGCGGCGGAGGTAGTTGACAGTAGCATCTCTGTCAGCGACCCCTCTCCAACTATCGGGGCGGAGGCATGTAGGGGTGGGAAAGCGGGCGGGTGGGGGGGGAGGTTAGACATGAGGAGTGAGGCAAGAATGCTATCTATGAAGAAAAGCAAGTTGTTATGAAATGCTTGCGATGGCATAAAATTGTGGAGTTCAGCTGATGTTCAATCACCTCTGTGCTATTATTAGTATAAATCTAGTAAGTACATATACCACGTGATAGCGTTTTTTGTTCTATGTGTCATGAGGCATCGGCTTGGACAAGACCTAACAATATAAATAAATCTTTCTATTACCATATTTTGGCGTCTGAAAACCCACCAAGGTATATTCGGAAGATACCTATTCGTGATTAGAGAACGACTCATTTTGACGTTTGGAACACTTATACTCAAATTTCGTTCGCAGATACCACTACGAGTGGTAACGCCTTACGACATGTACCCCCTTCCGTGGATACCCACCATGGGGATAAGTGAGAAAATCCTGTGGTGATTTTAGCATGCTTTCGTCATTCTACAAATCCAGTATCACCACGAGTGAAGCAGTGTGCGGGTCTCACTGGATTCAAACCAGCTTTCTCCTATATCAGGTGGGACATGTGTCCAAGCTACCCAGACTCTACTTGGGAGAACGGTCCGGACGGTGTAACACTGCACTATCCGACCCAATCTGACAATATGAGAAGGAAAAAAAACCTCAATAAACCCGTAGCGTTAGTTACAATCAGATATGACATTTGCAAATACTTACAGCCTGAGGATCCAAATATGGTTTACGTCGATCATTACAGATCTAAAAATACAGCCCCTTAAAAGTACTGCAGATCGTTATATAGGGAGTCGGAGTTAAGGATATTTGTATTTCAATATTTTAGAGTTTCCCATATGTATATTATAGGAAGAAGGGACCAACTGGGAGGGGAGAAATTTTTATCACTTTTAGTCTCAAGCTCTACTATCAGATTTGCTGTAGTTTGGAGCCACGAGACACCGTGATATAATTATTGACTAGAACACACAAAAATAATTATTTTTGTAGAGAAAACCTCAACTTTTTTTTAGTCTTATTTTAACTTCAAGTCGACTATCAAAATGGTCGGTATCACCAACGCTGAACTCGAAAAGATCGTGAAGGAGGTCGTATCTGACCAAAAGGAGATGAAAGTAGAAGCCCATAAGACCACAGTCAATCTCTAGAAAACTAGTGAGGATCTCGGAACAAAACTAAACAAAATTCAGTCGGATATGGAATCTGACTACAGGAAAGTCAATAATACTATGAACCTGTTACTTGAAAAATTCACCCAGGTTGCTACTGCGCTAGCTATAATTGACCCTTAAGCTGCCAAGGACCTAATACCAGAGGGAGTCGAGCCGCCACCAATGTCCTCCAAAGTTAAAAAGCCAAAAGTAGGGGACAAAGGAAAAGAACCAGAGGAATATACGAGCCCTCAGTCTAGAGGACCCCCCAAATCAAAAGATGATAAATTGGAAGGAACTTACCAAATAAAGTCCAATTCACCAACTATGGACACCTTCGACGATACCACTCAATTTTTTGATGCACCCCCACTCATAAACACCCCCGCTGTCTCTAGTATTCCAAGGACAAGTCTGGAAATTAAAGTCAAGCGATATTTTCCTGATTTTTTTACCCAAACAGATGCCGAGAATCCTAATGGACCTTTAAGAGAAGCGTCTGGAAGGAATAAAGTCACTTTTCCACATGATCTTCAACTCAAGTTTGCTAACCACGACATACTTGAAAAACTATATCAAATGCAGGTGCTAATGATTCAGTCTATGCTTCCATATACAGCATGGCCTATAAGGGTGGCACTTGAAATAGATGATGATTTTCTTTGTACCAGGCGTGAAATCGCCGACAAGTCTCTAGATTGGGCGGGTACAGTCCATAGCATCTTGGAAGTCTTATCCAAACACAACGCACTAGGATCCCCACTCACTAACTTTGCCCATTTGACTGCGGCTCCCAATGAAACAACACTTGATTTCTCGCGTCGTATACGCAAAATGTTTTATTCTTTGCCGCGCGACCTAATGGAGGGTCCGCAAGTACGGGATGTATTATGTCATCACGTTCGACACTCCTTGCCACGAACATGGACTATTGTCCAAAGTCAAATCATTTCTATGGAAAACAAAGCTATGGCAGATCACATTTTCCAGATAACTGAAGGCATTTCCCGATGGAAATGTGAAGATGACTCATTCCGGCAACCTTCATCCTCGGAACCTACACATCACTTAATTACTTCGAATGCTCTCAACACCCTAAACATCGCTGATCCAGTATCTCGCAATGATAATATTTTTCCTTCAACTTCACAAATTCCCGACAACCAGGCGTATGCCCTCGATATTATCAAGTCAAAATGCTACAGATGTGGAAATTTAGGTCACTGGGCAAACACTTGCAACGCGAAATCTCAAAATGTAGAATCCTTAAGCAGCAGACAAACTTATCCTCACAAGCCAAGAATTCTCCAATCACGCTTTAGTGAGGAAATAAAAAAACGCTACACAACACTAAGAAACAAGGGTCTTAAACGTTATAAAAATCCTAAATACAACCATAAAAATTTCGTCGTAGAACAACCGGAGTCTATTTTAGAGTGTAACAAAGCTCCTGCGGATCTTCTCGAAAGTGACGACGTCGATGAAGAGCTCGAAGATCTACTTAATCAAGTTCTTGCAGAAGAACAAGAGGAATAGGGGTGCCGAAGTGCTTACTTGGTGGCAGTAGGCGCAGGCGACGATATTTTCCAGCAGTCTCACAAGTTTTTACGCGAAGGCTGCGGAAAGCCACATAATTTTTTCCTTACTCGTCTTTCAGATTCTCCTTCAAACACTTTTTCCACTTTCTCCGACTACGGCTCGTCAGCATGTTACGTTTCCTTTTCACTCGCACAATACCTTCCTAAATGCAAGACTTCTCTTATTTCAACTATTTCTGGAATTGGTGGACAAGGCCCTAAAATTACAGAAGATGCACTCATTACAATACAATTTCAAATTAAGTATGACCGCTTTACCTCATGGTCAGAGTCCATTACAATTTCAGCCGGTGTGACCCCAGATGGCACGTTTCCTTCAGAGCTCACTTTAGGCCAAACAGTTTTTCACGCCCTTGGTCTGAAATTTTTACATAATGGATCTGTCCAAATTTTGAATTTACCAAAAAATGTTATGGCAATGTAATTTTCTCATTAGGTAATATTATGAACAGGGATATGCAGGATTAAATGAAGCATTGATGGCACAATGCATAGATGACTGCAATTACCCTTTCATACTTTTAACCCCCCGCTGTGATTAGGCGCAAGGGTTTGGATGATTGTTGGCACTCCTACATAGTCGCCAAATGAGATTATGACGGATGAGTAACACCTAGTAAAGGAGATTAGTTGGGAATTGCTGGAGTACTTAGGGGGCTACCTTGGGCAAGATGAAGAACTTCAGCTTTGCAATTTGTATCATACTTTAACTTCTTCTTACGTATCTGCAATCGTGTTAATAGGGTCATTATCCCATAAATTCTATACTTCTTTCCATTTTTAGTCTTCCTGCCTCCCTCGAAGACGGCGAATCGAACCCTCCGTTACCTCGCCGTAACATTTTGCAAAACTCTTTATGCCAGACCCTTCCTCTACTAGAATGAACATTGATCCGAGAGAGGACACTTCATCCTCACAATCGGCCTGGCAACAACTTGCGGAATCATGGGACCAAGTAGTATTGAATTCAACTTTACGCCGATTTGCACACTCCCTTGACTTACCAAGGCCGATTCAGAAGTGTCTTAGTCATGCACACTCAGTTGGTAAATCAAGTGTAAAAGATTCAAATCCTATAGACTTTTCGGACTTGTATCCTCCGGTTGCGACTGACTTACAACTACGGTTAATTGATGAGGCTGTGACACTGGGTCAAGGCCTGGGGCTTGAAGCCTCTAGACAAATTACTACGCATACACCTTTCACTACATCTACACCACCTACAACAGATTCCCCCAACCTCGATCCTCTACCTCTCCAGTCCTCTCTAGTCTTAGGACTTCCCGATAAGTTTGATGGAACTAGATCTAAATTTAATGCCTTCGCCACTAATATGCAGATCCGATTTTGATCAAATTTGAGGGCTTTTCCTACTGACGAGTCCAAGATTATATATGCTGGATCGTTCCTCACCGGTACCGCCTACAGCTGGTTCCACCCTTATGTCAACTTGTCGGATGGTGAAATTTCTTTTACCACCTATGCATCATTAATGGACGCCCTTGGTGCAGCTTTTGATGATCCTGATGCTTATGCTACCGCGGAACGTGACCTTGAAGCCATGCGTCAGGAAGGTTCATGCGCCGCATATTACGCACAAGCAGTCTCAATCTTCACTCGACTAAGATGGGAGGATCCGAAAGTTTTAATACATCATTTTCGGAAAGGACTTAAGGAACGGCTAAAAGATGGCTTGGTAGGCAAAGCACTCCCTAAAAATTTTTCAGACTTTGCCACAGCATGTATAGCTCTCGATAATGAGATATACGCGCGCATTTGTGAGAAAAAAGGCCGCCATCAAAACACAGCTCCTCTATTCAATCCACCTTCCAACTCAATTATAACTCCAGCACGACTAAACGCCCCTACTAACTCGTCAGTTTCAAACGCTCCTCGCCCATTACCTTCGGCTCCAGTGTATGACCCCATGGAACTTGACAATTCAGAAGCTGGGAAAGCCGCACGAAAGGCATATCGGCGGGCTAATCACTTGTGTGGGTATTGTGGAGGGTCAAACCATATAGTAAGGAACTGTCCAATCCTTGCCGAGCGAGATGCTCGCCAGAGACCACAGATTTCGAACTCTGAGGTCGTAGATAGCGAAATTTCTCCTCCTTCGTTAGCGCTATACAAACAAAAAAACTAGTTTGCTAGAAAATATGCGACGCTTTTCTAGCTCCTGTTCCCAAACTTCCCATGTCGCGTCTTTTTATGTCTCTCTCCAATCATCCACTCCTTCTCCTTACCTAAACTAAGGAATCGTATCAGACTCTAATATAAAGCTACCTTTCCCAGTAATTCATACTTTTGATCTCGGAAATGAACAGCCACTCACCGTTGAGTCGCTTGTAGAGCGAAAAGTTAAGACCTTGGTTATGATTGATTCAGGGGCATCGACATCCTTCAATGATGAATATTTCTTGAACAAATATTGCCTTATTCCTCGTCTTAAAAAATACCCAGAAATAGTCCGAGTTGTAGAGGGTAGGCAGTCTTCTTCCGGCCAAATTACGCACGAAATAGATCTGTTGTTGGAAATTGATAGTCATGTAGAGATACTGACCTTCCAGGTAACTCGGATAGCGCGTTACAACATCATACTCGGAAAATCATGGCTCTCCAGGCACGACCCAAAAATAAAATGGAGTAACAATAAACTCGCCTTCCCGTCTCACTTTTGCCGCAGGCACTGCATCATTAACGGACGCTATTGATCCGGCTCCTTAATTCATTTACCTCCTGAAACAACGTTGCGGCCAGCTTTGGGTGCAACATCTTCGAATCCGAGTTCAAAGCCATTTCGGCCCTCTTCTTCGTCGTCTTCTTCTACCACTGCAACCTTCGCAACTGCAAAGTCTCACCTAGACCCGAATACTCCATCTGTTCAAAATTCAGCATTAGCAACTTCCTCTGGACGCCCAAATCACCAAGTATTTTCGGTGTCCATTCAAGACATCTCAGAATATCTAAATAAACCTTTCATATCAGAAGAAGAGGAAATCCGAGGGTTACAAGAACAAATTCCAACACAATTCCATGAATTTTTGCCCTTATTTTTGTCTAAAGAAGCGGGGAAGCTGCCGCCTCATCGTTATATAGACCATGAAATCCCAATCGTAAAAGATAAAAAGCTTACACTTGGACCGCTGTACTCGATGTCAAATGCGGAGCTGGCAGCACTCCGCGAATACTTGCGAGAAAACCTAGAAAAAGGGTTCATTGAACCTTCCACCTCCTCCTATGCATCTCCAGTCCTTTTCGTTAAGAAGCCAGGGGGTGGTCTCCGATTCTGTGTCGACTACCGAGCTCTCAATGAAATTACCCGAAAAAATCTTTACCCTCTACCACGTATCGATGACTCCCTTCGACAGCTACTCAAAGCCCGTAAGTTCACACGATTAGACTTACGTGGAGCGTACAATCAAATCCGAATTAAACCAGGCGATGAACCAAAAACTGCTTTCCGGACCCGATATGGATTGTATCAGTATAAAGTAATGCCCTTTGGTCTTACTAACGCTCCAGCAACGTGTCAACAATTTGTAAATGATGTTCTACGAGAATACTTAGACATATTTTTGATCGTGTATTTGGACGATATTTTAATTTATTCCGAAAATCAATCTCAACATGACAAACATGTACGGAAAGTCTTGGAAAAACTCCAGGAATATTGTCTCTTTTGTAAACCCGAGAAGTGCGAGTTTGGAGTTGACCAGACAACATTCCTTGGTTTTGTAGTATCGCGTCGTAGTCTATCCATGGATCCCTCTAAGGTAAAGAATATTCGAGATTGGAAACCCCCAAATAACATTCGGGGTGTGCAATCATTTTTGGGGTTTGCGAATTTTTATCGAAGATTTATTGAAAAATATTCCAGAATTGCTGCACCACTATTTGCCCTTACCAAAAAATATTCTAGATTCATCTAGACAGAGGCTTGCCAATCTGCGTTCAACTCCTTGAAAAAATCATTCACTTCCGAACCCATCCTTCGCCATTTTGACCCGTCATTAACAACTGTTTTGGAAACCGATGCCTCAGATAAGGTCATCTCGGCCGTATTATCCCAGTACCACATTTACCCAAACTCCGTCCAAAAGTTGCATCCAGTTGCATATTTTTCTCGGACAATGTCATCTCCCGAGGTCAATTATACGGTGGGAGATAAAGAACTTCTCGCCATAGTGGAGAGTCTAAAGGAGTATCGGCAATATGTTTGCAACCTGGCATCACCCGTCCGTATAATCACCGATCACCAAAATTTAACTGCCTTTACCACAAAAAGGATCCTCAATCGACGGCAAGCTAGATGGGCCTTAGAGCTAGCTGAGATCGATTTCTTCCTTGAGTTTCGACCGGGACAGAAAAATTCAAGGGCTGATGCCTTAACTCGACGCGCGGAAGACTTGGCTCGAAATGATAAGCTAGCACCACCCAATGATCACATCATTTCCCAAGATAAAATTGCTCATCAGAACCTACTCGCACCAGTAAGGAAGGACTCGTCTTTATTTTGTCTAGCTCTAGAAACGGGGGCAGAAATAAATGAACTCAACGTCAAAAGTACCTTAGTAAAGGAAATTCTCGACTCCCTTGCCACAGATGTCTTCGGTCAAGAAATTGTAAAAGCTCGAGATTCCGGGGCGACTCAACATTCGCGGTTTGACCTTGCGTCATGTAAAATAAGTTCTCAAGGTCTTTTGCTAGTCGCAGAAATGATTTATGTACCGGAATCTCTGCGAACCAAGATTATTTCGGATTCACACAACCATCCTGCAGCGGGACATCCAGGTAGAGCAAAAACATTCGAGCTCATTTCACGAAATTTTTGGTGGCCAGAAATGAGAAAATCAATTGATCGATATTTACAAAACTGTGACACGTGTGCGAGAATAAAGCCTGTTTGCCATGCCCCCTTCGGTTACCTGAAACCCCTTGAAATTCCCCAAAAACAATGGGAATCTATCTCACTCGATTTTATTACAGAACTGCCTTCTTCTTCTGGATTCGATGCACTACTTGTAGTAGTTGATCGCTTAACTAAAATGGCACACTTTATACCCACTAAAACAACCTGTTCAACAACTGACCTTGCGATTTTGTTAAGAGATAATATTTTTCGGCTACACGGCCTCCCTGAATCAATCGTATCTGACCGAGATCCAGTCTTCACATCTAGCTTGGCTCGAGAAATAGCAGCACACCTATCAATCGATCTCCGTTTTAGCAGCGCTTTTCACCCCCAATCAGATGGCCAAACGGAGCGCATAAATGCTATCCTTGAGCAATACCTCTGAGGATATTGCAACTACCAGCAAGATAATTGGCATGAGTTCCTCTCAATGGCTGAGTTTTCGTACAATAATTCGATATCATCATCGACAAAAGTTTCCCCTTTTTTCGCCAACTATGGCTACAATCCTCGCTACCAAATTCTTTCTCGCTCTGACTATATGCCGAAAACAGTCGAAATTCAAAAATTCCAACGTCAGCTAAACAAACTTGAAAATTTTATCAAAGCAGAAATCCGATACGCTCAGGACATCGCGGCGGAAAATTCAAATAAATCGCGGCGAGCTCCCCCAATATTTAAAGAAGGGGACCACGTTTGGCTTCTTAGGAGAAATATTGCTACTGCCAGACCATCAAACAAACTCGATCATAAACGTTTAGGACCTTTTAAAATTCTCAAGAAAATCTCTTCGCATGCTTACCGGTTAAAGCTTCCGCCAACAATGAAAATACATCCAGTATTTCATGTTTCGCTCCTAGAACCGACAGCCAAAGATCCTCTACCGGGACAGCTCAATCCACCACCGCTACCTATCATAGTTGATGGAGAACTGGAGTACGTTGTAGAAGAAATTCTGGATGTTAAACCCCGAGGCACTAAACCCTTCCTCGTCAAATATCTCAACGACCCAATACCTTCATGGGAACCCTATGAATTTGTCAAAGATTTGGAGGCTCTGGATAAATTTTATGCCCGATACCCCGGAAAACAGTTTTCGCGCTCGTAGGAACTTCGCTTTGTGGAAAAGGAGGATAATGTTATGGCAATGTAATTTTCTCATTAGGTAATATTACCTAATGAGAAAATTACATTGCCATAACAAAAAATCCAGTTATCTCGCCAATTGTCAATTCACCTTCAACATTTACTGTATTTACATCATTTTCGACACCAGTTGCTCGATGGCACTCTTCAACACCTCATTCTGCATCTCACTACACTAATATGTATGCTTCTCTATTCCCTGGCCTATTCAACAAATCTCTACGAAGAACAGAAAAGCTCCTAAAAACTCAGCACATTATTGATACTGGAGATAACGCACCAGTCAAACTCCCGCCTCGCCACTACAGTCCAGCCCAACAAGATGCCATTCTTAACTTTTGTAAAACTCATGAAGGTTCCATTATCAGAAGAAGCAAAAGTCCCTGGTCCGCACCTCTCTTGTTAACACCAAAAAAAACGCCTATCAAATCACAGAAAACAGTCTGGCGTATATGCGTCGACTATAGAGAGCTAAATAAATTGACAAAAAAGTACGCCCATCCTCTTCCTAATACTCAAGATGAAATCCAGCGGGCAGCGGGCCAAAATTTCTATGCATTCCTCGATTTAGAAAATGGGTCTTGGCAAATACCGCTTCATAAAGATTCATGTGAGAAAACGGCCTTTGTTACTCCTTTCGGCATATTTGAATGGCTGGTCATGCCCTTCGGGTTGTGCAATGCGCCTGCAACCTTCCAAGGCATGATGAATGAAGTGCTAGAACCATTTAGACCGTTTGTCGCTGGTCTTTTAGACGACGTTTGTGTCTGGGGAGACACACATGACGAGTTACATTCAAGGTTACTTAAAATTTTTTCCCGGTTTGCTGACTATGGACTCCTCCTCAACTCTCAGAAATGCCGTCTCTTTGCTACCCAAGGTGTTTTCCTTGGATTCCTTATCTCTAAGAGTGGAATCGCAGCTGACCCTGAAAAGGTAGCGGCAATCCGTGACAGACCTATGCCTAAAACAACCTCTGAGATACGAGGATTTGTTAATGCAGCAGGTTATCTTAGATCGTTGATAAAGGACTTCTCTCAACTAGCGGGACCCCTTACAGACCAATCTACAGGACCCAAGAAAACTCCTGTCAGGCTAACGGTAGACTCAATAAATTCTTGGAAAAGGATAAAAGATGCACTTACCTCGGCGCCAGTAATCAGAAAGTTCGATTGGCGACTCCCTGTCGTCATTGAAAGTGACGCTTCACAACGATTTATTGGAGCAGTCCTTTTACAACCTCAACTTTATACTTCGAATAATCTCACCCGCTCAACCCTACACCCCATCGCTTACTTCTCCCGTAAGCTCAATGAAACACAACAACGCTATTCTTCACAGGAGCGTGAACTATTAGGAATTTTATTATCGATTCAACACTGGCGACATTGAGTAGAAGGTGGCGACATTACTGTCGTTACCGACCACGAATCCCTCAAAACAATATCCACCAAAACCGACCAACCTCCCAGAATGCTTAGATTCCTCGACACGCTAGAGCATTACAACATTAAAATACTTTTCCGACCAGGAAAAGCTAACGTATTAGCTGACTATCTCTCACGACCCACAGATACAAATTTTCCCGTTTCCAACACAAGCAATAGAAGTGAGAACATTGAAAATGACAGCGACAGAAATGATAGGGTCAATCGAAGAAACAGTTCTAGCCGCTCAGAAACGACAGAGGTGAGATATCCACACCAGTTAAATCGAATTGACCTTCAGTGTATTTTTGAATTCTTGCATCTCAACCAACCTCTACCCCCCAAACTAACACCAAACTGGGTGCGAAATAATTTCACTATTTTTAACAACAAGCTGCATCTAATTCAAAAAAATCACCCAAGGGATATAAGTGACCCGCCAGGACCACCAGGAGTCGCCACACTCCTCGAAATTCTAGAGTACGAAGACTTGGTAAGCACGGTCATACTAATACACCGAAATAAGGGGCATGAATCTATAGGAACTACGATGCGAGAGTCAGGACGCCGTTTTTGGCATCCTGAGCTCACACTGGCCGCCCATGAAGCAGTCCGAAACTGCCAGACTTGCCAAATAATGAAACCTCCCGACCCGTCACTTGGTAATCTCACACCCCTCCAGCCGGCACCGCCCCTTACTCGTTGGGGGATTGACCATACTCAAGTCGGCCCCAAAGTTCTCTTAAATGCAATCGAGTACGCTACCGGCTGGCTTGAGTCCCGCCTCGTTCCGAATGCCGATTTTGCAAACACCGTTTGTAACGGCTTGTAAGCCTTAATGGTCCTGCAGCCTATGATGGTTATCGCAGTCAGTTGATTGATACAGATTTACTACCACGTGACTATTATTTTGTGACATGGGTAATGCGAATGAGAGGTTTACACCCTTGTTAACCTTCTTACGTGTGCCCCTAATGACACACCCTGGAATCACTAAATACACGTGATAGTTTGGAAATATCTAGAATATTCTAGACATCAACGACGAGGCATACAACCTCCTCTAGTATGACCTATGATGAAGATTTACTAAGCAATGGCGAACATTCTAGAAATTATGTATAAAGTATGTAAGTAGCCTATAGGTTGTACTTAGATAGACAGAGAGAAAATTATAAACTACCTTTGCTTATATGATTGCCCACGCATCAATACTCGAACTGTGACACCGTTCCCCTACTCCTACATATAATTCAAACCTTTGGAACGCCAAAGCAGGTAATTAGCGACAATGCTGGCTGTTTCAGCGGAATTGAAGCTCAGACCTTTCAAAGGGCTCATAATCTTTCGTTCACTCGTACAACGCCTGCTAGACCACGGAGTAATGGCACGGTGGAACAAGCAAATGGTGTTCTCAAATCGATTCTCATTCGAATTCTTTTAGATAATACTACCTTGGAACTCTTTCAAGCTCTTGCACAAGCGGTCATGATTTTTAATCGTCGAGTCTCAAGCAATGGGTATAGCCCATACTTTTTATTATTCGGAACCCAACCACCAGAGGAAGAATCGGCCTATACAAACTACGAGCGCGAGGCCACAGAGCAGGAAGAGCGTGAGTGGGCAGAAGAACTCGCCAGATCACACGCCGCACCAATTGCACGGTCATTTGTAGGAAGCATTAAAGCGTCCAGAGACCATACAAGAGCATATTTGCAAGAAAGTAAAGCAGTAATGCGATCTTACGCGCCGGGGGATTGGGTACTTAGAGTACGCCAACGTCGACATAAGCTGGAACCTTACTACGACGGACCTTGGGCAGTTTCTGCTTGTCACACTGGTAATACTTACTCTCTGGTTTCGCCGGGTGGGTACAAATTAATAAATAGGTACAACGGCACCAACCTTTTTCCTGCCTACGTTCGGGATGGCCACCCAGTGCGGAGCCTCTGGTATGGGAGTCGCAAGATGCTTGAAATGGATAGAAAGAAATTGAAAGAAGCTGTAGGAATTTAATCACTACAATTCTAGGTGCATGTACTTTTTCAAGAGCTGAGGACAGCTCATGTGGGAAAGGGAATAATTGAGGATCCAAATATGGTTTACGTCGATCATTACAGATCTAAAAATACAGCCCCTTAAAAGTACTGCAGATCGTTATATAGGGAGTCGGAGTTAAGGATATTTGTATTTCAATATTTTAGAGTTTCCCATATGTATATTATAGGAAGAAGGGACCAACTGGGAGGGGAGAAATTTTTATCACTTTAAGTCTCAAGCTCTACTATCAGATTTGATGTAGTTTGGAGCCACGAGACACCGTGATATAATTATTGACTAGAACACACAAGCCGAGGTTTCGGAACTATCGCAAATCTATGCCTATCGCGTCACAATCTCAATCAATTCCCCATAAAATGCCAAGATTTGAGGTCACACATGAGGCATCTCACACAGATTTTAAGTATGAGGCGCGCTAAACTTGTGAATGCGAGGTAAATCGATCGTAGTAGAGATCGCAGGATTGATTTGACGAAAAAGCGAATGAAATAAAGCTTGTACATGATGGGCTGACCAAATATCACTGCCCAATAATAATTGATAGATAATAGGACTGGGCCGACCCAGTTCGAGTCGACAGCAGTCAGATTACTGTGCAATGGAACTGCATGCAGAAGCTATGTATATGGAGATCTTGATGAAATGGCAAGTGTATGTGACGTTAGTAGCATGGTTCATGACATTAATTAGATGGGCTTGGTAGATTTGGACTACCGAAGTCGGTAACTGCAGCAGCCTCAACTTCCCTGGACAACGCTCGTAATTAGCAGCTTGTCAATACTCGAGACTCAGTAATAGAGGTTCAAAAAACTTCGCGACAACCTCAATACATGGCACCGACAGCCACCCAACAAGTTCTCCTCAGCCCTGCCGAGTTATCGTACTTACATACTTCCCTATCTCTATCTCCCCCAATTCGATCTGATGGACGCGCATCCTCCCAGTTCCGAGCGCTCGTCGCAGAAACTGGCGTTTTACCTGGCACCAATGGAAGCGCAAGAATTTGTTTCGCAGACGGCACCGAAGCTATCGTTGGGGTAAAAGCTGAAGTCGAGAAATCAGGGTTGAATAATTACGTCGCGGATGGCTATGATGGGAGAAACGAGAAACGAGAAAAAGATGGTGAAAATGGCGACACAGAAAAGAAAGGAATGATTGAATGGGTAGAAGTTGATGTTGAGCTACCCGGTATCAGGGATGATGATTCTATGCCCGTTTTCATGGCTGCTATTTTGAAAGAGGCGCTATTAACAGACGTAGAATTTGCCAAAAAGCTCTGGATTAATAGTAGATATCATTGGAAACTTAGCCTTGACGTAGGTTACCTCAAGCACATACGACGAATCTTCTTGTTACTAACAATAAGAGGCAGATTCTTTTACTTTCTCAGCCATTATCATATCCGCTACCTCTTTTATCACTTACTTCGCACCTCGCTCTACTTTCCACTCGTCTTCCCCGACTAAAATCAGAGGGAGATGAAGATCCTCTATTTGATGATGATTGGGAGGCATCGGTACACTTGTATCCACGTGAAAACCGTCATTTCTCTCGTCCCCCTATCACACTCCTTGTCATGGCTGTAAAGGACAATATTATATTTGATCCTAGCAAAGAAGAGCTATCTGTTGCGGAAGTTGTGCTCGCTATCTCCGCGGGAGAAGCACCTAGATCAAAAGACTCCTCACATTCCGAATCAGGGAGGAATCTGAGGTTACTATCTGTACGGACAATAGATCCTCCGTCAAGACTCACATATCCGGGACTCCCAGATGCATTGAACACTGCTACAGGAGGTAGTGCTACAAGTCAGGAAGAGGCTTCTACGAGGGGGGATAACCTAGAGGGAGTTTGGCAGCCTCCCCGAGGAGGTGCTAAAAGTAAATTATTTACAGCTATGATTAGGCAGGTATTAACACCAGAGGGTGTAACCGCCGAAGTTTTGGATGGACTTGATGCAGTAGAACTGGGATGATGTGCGGCAAATAAACCATAAAGCCTTAAAATGGTCAATTAGCATTTTCACCAAATCCCAAGCCACTTTTTCAGAGGCTTCTTATCTCGCGTTCTTTGATTATTGGAACCCACGTTCTGATCACTAGTATCAACGTTTTCAGAGCTACTTCTGTTGGTGTCACGATTATCAACTGGCGTGGAGACATCTAAAGCTTTGATTTCATTTTTGGCTGTCCAGCCACCAAAACTTTCCGACTGATCAAGGCCATGTGCCTTACGATATAGGGCTCTTTTCGATACATCGTCAATTCTTTGTTTTCTTTTTTCTGCAGCTTCAGCCGAGGTCCTTGCAGCATCTAATTTGATGACTTCGAGTACGGTACCCAAAGAGTCTATTGGATGTAAGAATAGATTGGGCCAATCTGGGAGCATGTCGGCGAACGGAGAGTCACGCTTGTAATTGGTGATCAAGACGAATATCGTTAAACTTGAGAGAATGCCCTATTGCTGTGAGCTGGACCAATTTGATAATATGGAGAATTCCTTACAAGTGATAGCCAAAGATGAATGAGTTTGCTATGTAGAAACCAATGCATGAAGGTACCTGGCGGCGGCATCATGTTGGGATACTTCTTAATTCTCTGCCTGGCGCTTTCCTCAGCACTCAAAGGCGGACCCGTGTACCTTGGAGCAGGATTACGAAGTCTGGCGCCATGCGAAGGGGGATTAAATTTTGTGGGTTTTTCAAGGACCAATGGTTTTGCTTTAGAAAGAGTCCCATAGAAGAGAATAAATTGTAGTGGAATTTCTTTCGATAGCCTTCGTGAAAAAATAATTGGTTTTGAAAGGAGAGACTTTCGAAATATGGCAAACATTATTTCAAGACACAAAAATTGTTCAACCGCAGTATATACAATATCTCATTCACAGAAATAGAATGACTAAACAGTGCGTAACAGTTTACTACGTAGTAACTACGGTGGCCCAAAAAACCCTATCTGGTGGATTTCGATGATCGGCTCCGACTTTCACCGAAACCAATCAATGCTTTTATATTTCCAAGAACTAGCAGTTTGCGCAACCTGTCAATTTTGCTCGGGCATAAAATTAATTTTACCATTTGTCCCTCAACCCAACCACTACAAAACATACCCTTCTAAGTATCCGAATACATTCATCACCTCAAACAACATGGGATTCAAAGAAGGTACGCGCCCAAGACTCCAATTCCACTCATTCATCTAAATCAATTCATTGTCACCACTTTTAACGGAATAGAGGACGAACTAATATTTTAACTCAGGTGACCTCAAAAAGGGTGCAGGTCTCTTTAAAACAAGATGTGCATCATGTCATATCCTCACCAAAGAAGGTGATAAGAAGCCTGGTCCTACATTATATGGTCTTTTCGGCCGGAAGACAGGTTCTGTTGAAGGATACGATTATTCTGACGGCAACAAAGCCAAAGGTATCGTTTGGGGTGAAGAAACACTTGTAAGTCATTTTTCATTATCAAATAATACCTCCCATCTAACCTTTATCAGTTTGAATATCTTGAAAATCCAAAGAAATACATCCCAAACACCAAGATGGCGTTTGGAGGATTAAAGAAAGAGAAAGATCGCAATGACCTTATAACGTGAGTCTATATAATCTTGAATCCAATCGTTTTACTAAGGCAATCAGATACCTAAAAAATGAGACAAAGTAGAAAGGAGAAGGCAACTTAAGATCGATTAGACTGTATATTAGCTGTATAAATTGGGCGTTATATTTGGGAACTACAATAGATCTCCTCTCTGCAATTCGTCGGAAGAAACATCTTAATACGTTGGATCAATCTCATCTTTTATCACACACACGAAATCGAAGCTGGAGTTTAATTTTGGCGACACCAGGAAAATACATATAGAATAATTCATGAATATTTGAACAATGTACAGATACTCTGGGGAAGAGGACTGATAGTCCTTCTCTATACAGACTCATTACTTAACGTCGAATAAAGAAATGATCGCGATGCAGTTATTGTCAAAGTCAGAGTCAGATTCTTGCAAACAGCTGTCTGAGTAAACTTTATGAAATTTGTGTTCGATAATTTACACCACATAAACACTGTAAGGCTTGGACAAGATTCTTAGAGATACAGTCGTCCCTGTCTAACTCGATAGTGGGTCCCGGTATAAGTGTTGAAAATATTCATTGAGATTCAACCATATACATTTGCGATACTTACCCCTGCTCGCAAAATTACCTCCAAGAGTAAGTGTTGCAAATATAAAAGTCTAAGTTACAATGAATATTTTTAACACTTATACCGGGACCCACTATCGAGTTAGAGAGGGACGACTGTATCGTGTTCTATGATCCCGGAAAAATGATCCTGCAGGCTCTATGGAAATCACTTGTGGATCATGATTTTGTCATTTTCAAGATTAATGGAAGTAATTTCCCATACATCTGCAATGATTATCCCTACACAACACATCGTAGGCAAGGATATGTGATGCCAATATATAGGGGGACAAGGGTAAGTTAACGAAGGTAAGAGAATAAGTTATATGCACTATATTTATTTGTTTATACGATCGGAATAAACAGAATTTACTGTCTAGCCTTCGTTAACTTACCCTTGTCTCTCTGTCAGTAGAACCCCTCTTAGCTTATATCCATTATTAGCTAATAATTTTAGGTTGGCCCAAATGTATTAGCTAAGAGGGGTTCTACTGGAGTTGGTACAACTCGATCACATATTAACATTAATTACACCTGGGCTCAACATGGGGTCAGAGTATAAAGTACAATACTACAGGCCTAAGTAAACGATATTGTATTAGCGTGACAGCGGTTTTTATTGAGGGAACTAAAATATTCTATCTCAAATAGGCAGCTATCTTCAAATAAAACTCTGATTTGTATGTGAAAACTGCTTTTTATTTTATCGAACCATAATGACCGATGTTCTAAGATTCTGAAATTCTTGTTCTTTTGTTTCACATTTGGATTCATTTAATTATTTTTTCAAATCTTTACTGTGACACGCCTGTTTATGCTACGAATTCTATCATTATTCACAGGACTTTAGACAAAACACAAAAAAACAATCCGAAATTTAGAAACGAGTGTGCCCCCCATTTAAATCCAAAACTGCCTGGCATCTCGAATGCATACTCGCGAGAAGTGGCGTAAGATGGTCATCAGCGATTAAGTCTCAGCTAGCTTGGACTATTGCACGAATCCTTGAAACTGGCAGCCGTTGCTCGTTTGATTCGGGGAAATAAAACTGCATTTTATCTTTCATGATATTCCAGGCATTTTCAATAGGATTTAAATCTGGGGAGAAGGGAGGCCATTCTATCAACTCGATGCCCGCTCCAGCAAGTTCATCTGACTCCCGGCCTCGATGAGCAGGTGCCGAGTCTTGCATAAGTATTAAGCCCGGGTGCTCTCTATGATAGTTGATAATTGATGGCACAACCCTTTCACTGAAGCTAGCTTGGTTAATTTTTCCCCATCTTTTGTCCCATATTACATGTGGACCTTTTTGAGATCCCAAAAAAGATCCCCAGAACATCCAGCCATTCCCCTTCAAACACCTTATATCTACACAACAGTCTTCAACCTGTTCATCGACCTAAATAGCGCATTAGATCTAGACATAGTTTAGATAGCTTCAGTATTTACCAATCTAGTCACCCAAGTGTTTTTAAGGGGGTTACCGGTAGCCCATGTTTCATCGGTCCAGAGAACTCGACTCCAATCATCCAAAGACCAGTTTATGTGAGTTTGGGAAAACTCAATCGTCTTTGTTTTGTTAAGGTCACTCAGTACCGGCTTAGAGCGAGCCCGGCGTCGAGAATATCCCCTATTGTTGAGAGCCCTTTGAATGCATCTTTGACCAACGTTCCATTCCCTAAATGGATCTAGTGACAGATCCAGATAACTCATCCGTCGAGCCTCATATGAAGACCTTACAAAGGCCACAAATTGATCTATCTGTTGGCTTGAGAGTACAGGCGGGCGCCCAGTCCGAACACTTGGACTCTCACTGTGTCGGGCACAAGCGTGTTGAACTTGGTGCCAGGATAGCCCTAGATCTTTGGCATTTTGTTTGCTTGTTTTGTTCGTATGTTTTCACAATGTTTTAACGCTAATACAGTCTTCCGATGAAATGTAATTTCGATGGTGCTGCGATAATAAATTAGTGGTACTCATTTTTTTTTGATCAAAGTTGGTGGTAGAATGTAATTATTTGTGCGTGGAGAGAAGATATTTGGGTATTCCAAGGCTAGGAGCGTAACAACGCGGGAAAACAGTAGTACAGTAGAGCCCCTCTTAGCTAATAGTGGGTCCCGTTATAAATGTTGAAAAGATTCATTGTAACTTGGACTTTTATTTTTGCAACACTTACCCTTACAGGTCATTTCCGTGCAGGGGTAAGTATTGCAAATATAAACGGTGAAATTTTTATGAATCTCTTCAGTAATTATACCGGGACCCACTATTAGGTTAGAGGGGTTCTACTGTATTGAACGATTGGATAATTGGGCTCTAGAGTTATTACCTCTTTTGTAATAGTCATCAATTTAAATAGGCCCCTGTCACTCTAATGCAATATCGTTGACTTAGGTCTGTAGTATCGTACACACTTTCGTTCATTATGACCATCCGAAGTTTAAAACGAAAATTTATTATTAAAGTCGTCCCTCTCTAACTTGATAGTGGGTCCCGGTATAAGTGTTAAAAATATTCATTGTAACTTAGACTTTTATATTTGCAACACTTACTCTTGGAGGTAATTTTGCGAGCAGGGGTAAGTATCGCAAATGTAAATGGTTGAATCTCAATGAATATTTTCAACACTTATACCGGGACCCACTATCGAGTTAGACAGGGACGACTGTATTATTATTATTTAACGTCCGCGGGTAACGTGATATCCACGTGACCCTATCGTACCATGCCGGGACATGGGACGCCGGAGGGTAAGCACCGGGTTTCTGAAAAATAAAAGAATTATGTACAAGACTAGGGCGCTTGGTCATTGCTACCACTAGGTGATATGGCTGATGACTCTAAAAATATATAGAGGTGAAAAGGGTAAGAAAGGCCTCAGCCCTGTAACCATCAAATCCGCTGGTTCCTCCATTCAAACTCGACCAACTCAACCCGTGTCTAACCCCTTCATATCTTTGCATTTCTTTCCGGTCATTCCTACAGCAGCCAGTATTCAAACCTTTTTTTTTTTTCCCCTTCAAGGACAGATTTCAGTGTAGAATTGCATTTTAAGTAGCCTCACATGGAATACTTCGCCCCCTTTTGCCGTTCCTAGGAGAAAGGAAGGTATTTCCGAGGCTGAACCTGCTGGAAGTCTAGCCCGTCTTTTCGCAATGCCACAGAAGTAGATATGGACTGGGTCTTTGCGCCGTCCGCATCGATAGTAAAGTCTTGCGTCGGTATGGTTGAAATCTTCATGGTGTTTCGCGAAGTCCCCATGGCCTGTGCGGGACGTTAGGATGCGGCCTAGGGTCGCCCGAGGTAGTTCCAATTCTTTGGGTCGAGAAAGGCAGGAATTGATCGAGAGCCTCTCGTAGATTTCTGTACAGGGCATCAGTAGACTCCACAGATTTTCCGACGCTTGTATCGCAGAGCGCTTTCCCCATTTATTTAAACCCGCAAGCAAGAGAGTGACGTCTATTGATGCTGGGAGAAGCGCGCCTTGATGTGCGGCTCTATCGGCGGCTTCGTTTCCTGGGATTGAAACGTGTCCTGAGACCGACCGGACTTTAACCTCTCCCTGGAAGGTGTGTGCAAGGCGATATCTTGCTTGCCACCTCGCGTTTATGTTTAAGAACTCATCAAAAATGGATTGTGATGAACCAGTGAATGGATTCAAAAGCCGTACTGCAACTTCCAAGTTATCCAGGCAGATCCAGAGGTTCGTGGCGAACTTAGTAGTTGGAAATTCTAAGACAGCCCTGGCCCTCGGAAGAGCTCCTTTGGCTTCGGCATCAAAAATTTCATCAGCAAACCCCAGTGAAAGGTTTTGGCTTATAATTTGGACCCCACCCTGATACGCCACAAATCCTGCCCCTGTAGAGCCAGACGGCTGTTTAGATCCGTCTGAGTACAGGATGATATCTTGAGTAGGGATGGTATAGAGAAATGCTAAAATTTTTTCTTTAGCCTGCTCTCTCGTTTCTTGTTATGATATCG
This sequence comes from Podosphaera xanthii, assembly GCA_028751805.1. Lineage (NCBI taxonomy): Eukaryota > Fungi > Ascomycota > Leotiomycetes > Helotiales > Erysiphaceae > Podosphaera > Podosphaera xanthii. The sequence goes on from JAPWIX010000001.1 coordinate 10,892,729, forward strand.
TTTTCCAATGTCAATAAATGTCCGTGCACCATGAGGTACAGATACTAGTTTAGAGCATAAGCTCCGACTTGCAAAATGTGCATAAATAAATAAGTACATGAGTTCATAAGTGCATATAGCTGGAATAGAGCTGAAATAAAGGACTACCCTAGAATATTCTGGAAGGAGGGAAGAAGATTCCAGTATATGTGAACACATGTATTTAAAGATCTATCTATGCCGAGTAGTTAGGCAACTTAAATGTGTGTTATCAATCATTAACATATTTACCGTGAATTCTACTACTCACTTCGTCATCGTGTCTACGTCCTTCATCCCTGGTAATAGACATCCTGCTCATCCTCAGAACCTACTTTTAAAAGATTTCTACAGTGGGACCTCCAATACGAGCAAGTGCTGTTTCTCGGCTCCCATACAGTGTCCAAGGTGGGTATGCGATGGGACTTGTTTGCTCTGAATTAGGGAGGGCCAGTACTTGACGAGCAAAGCGAGAGGATGCCTGTTGCAGGGACAATATCCAGTTAGCTCGCCGCGGTAGAGGATGACGTGGGTCCAGTCGACGCAGACGGATCAATCCCGCTGAAGAGCGTTTATCCAGAGTAATCTCCGGAGGAGCTAAGCCTCATTCGCGCTGTAAGGCTGCAGTCGGGGTGGTCCTGTATATAGGAAGGATAGCTCGCGCGGAAGTCAGAACAACCTTGCAGAGCTGCTGTAAAAGCCCATCAACCCGATTTGATATACGGCCGCGCGGCCCGTCACGAGATCTTCCGGGCCACCAGGTCTCAGCGCTGTAGTAAGCCACTGGAAGGACGCATGAGATGACAGCTTGTCGTATCAAGTGCGGGGATACTCCACACACTGTATTTCCCATTGACAGAAGAGCGTGACTTATCTTCTGAGCTCTTGCAGATAGTGTACGTACGTGCCATTTGAACGTGAGTTTCTTGTTGAATAATACTCCGAGCCATCGGTAGTAAGGTCTGTCCACATTCTCGGTCACCGTGAAGGTATTGATATTGACTGCAGGGGTGCTTGCCGGATCTTGATCAGCACGCTTGCGAGAAAAGTGGATAAGCTCCGTTTTGTTAAGGTCAAAAGAGATTCCCTCATTCCACCCCCAGCGAAGTGCGTCCTGTAGGTCCTGAGAAAGTAACTGAGCGTTGGTTTGGAGAGAGGAAGAAGTCCGCAGAAGAGCTACGTCGTCGGCATACCCAAATCTAGTATACGGACTTCCGAGACAAAAAAGAGGAGACATGTATAGAGTGAAGAGTATAGGAGAGACCGGTGATCCTTGAGGAAGACCACATGGAATGCTTGCAGCCGTGTCTGTTCTCCCATCTAACCGAACCTTTGCCTGTCGTCCAGTGGCGAATGAGGCTACCCAGCCGACTAATTGGGTTGGCCATCCTTGCTCCCTGAGTCTATGCACCAGCCGTCCTGGAAGAACTCCGTCAAATGCCCCTTTTACATCGAGGGTAAGGAGGGAGGCGATGAGCCTTCTGTTCAAGGCAGTTTCGACGTCGTGTGTTAGACACGTTGTAAGGTCTGTGGCTGATTGAAGGAGACCCCCGAATTGCTGTGTAGCTATAACCTTGTGGACGATAGAAATCCACGACAAGCGGCGGGCAATGAGGCGCTCTAAGCTTTTCCCCAAAACAGAAAGCAGCGATATTGGTCAATAAGAGCGGGGGTTTGACTTGTCCGGTTTGTTAGGCTTGCTTAGTATCACTACCACTGCAGTTTTAAAGCAGGCTGGGTGATGACCGGCTTCCAGGCAGCTCCGAAAAAGAGTCTAGATTTTATCCTTAATGAGATGCCATTCGATTTTAAGAATAGATGTGGGTATCTCGTCCTCACCAGGAGCTGTATTTCCCGGGCGGAAAATAGCATCTCTGATTTCCTGATCAGTGATTCTGGGAAATGGAAGATCCCTGCGGCCAACGGCTGGAGTATCCATTGGAATGTCACCTGATTCTGGCATCCTTTGAAGGAGATTCCGGGTTAGTACCTGTCTTTTGCTTTCTACTGAGACTACTAAAGAGGCGTTAGGATGTAGTGGATCTTTCAGAGATGGGGTGGAAAAGGAACCAGCTGACTGATGCTAATTGTGACAGCTGATAAGCTGAATTAATCCTGTAGCCTATGTGGCGCATAGGCAGGCCCAAACTCTGTAGGGATAAAGGTATGGCGCATGGGGCATGTGGCAAAGGGCAGGGTACTATACGGCAGGGGGGGTTCTCGCTATTGTGAAACTTCCTGGAATACAGAAACTAGCTGAGACTCGGAGGCAAGCTGAGGCGTGGAGACTCCTTGATACACCTGGGTTTTCTATTACGAGGACTTTCTGATACACGAGGATTTCCCAGAGACCCTCAGTCATGTTAGGGCCAAGGCGAGTTATTAGATTGGAGAGAAACTGTATATATGTGTTGAGGAACGAAATAGTTCACATCCTTATAGATTTGAATATTAATTACCTCTACCCATTTAGCAGCGCAAGCGCTCTTGTCTAGACTGTGACAAATATTCGAATCTCCTTATTTCAGTGTTCAGATTTCAGTGTTCAGATTTCAGTGTTCAGATTTCAGTGTTCAGATTTCAGTGTTCAGATTTCAGTGTTCAGATTTCAGTGTTCAGATTTCAGTGTTCAGATTTCAGTGTTCAGATTTCAGTGTTCAGATTTCAGTGTTCAGATTTCAGTGTTCAGATTTCAGTGTTCAGATTTCAGTGTTCAGATTTCAGTGTTCAGATTTCAGTGTTCAGATTTCAGTGTTCAGATTTCAGTGTTCAGATTTCAGTGTTCAGATTTCAGTGTTCAGATTTTTAGATTTCAATTCAGTCTTCAGATTTTCAGATTTTTAAAGTTTAGCTTTCAGTTTTCACTATTTCGGCTTCAGAGATTCCAGCATGGCAGGGAACGATTCCTCTTCTCAGAATGTCTCCTTGTCCGAGTTCAACAAGTTGAAGCGCCAGCTTGACGAGCTGATATCAAAACAGCAGACAATGAACAAACCTCTGCCTAAAAAAGTAGTAATTGAAAAAGACCCACCGAACGAATTTGCGAAGAACATAAAGCCCACAGGTCTACCAGAGTTCTATGGCAGCAGAATACGGTATCCAGCCTGGAGAACTGATGTCCTCGACACATTTCGTATGGACTGGAATATGTTTGGCTACAATGATTCTCGGGCTTTCTTGATGATTTACAACGCATTGAAGGGAGGGGCTTTGGAAAAGGCAGGACCCTTTTATGAGGCTGGGGGTATCATGCAAACCAGGAATCCGGAGGATTTCATCAAGTTCTTGGATCGTCTCTATCTTGATTCGACGCGGGTAGCACAGGCAAATTTGGATCTTCACGCCATGAAGATGAGGGAGAACGAGCGTTGGAACGACTTCCTTGCAGCATGGTCAAATAAACTCACAGAGGCCCGGGGCGATTTCTGGCCAGATGAAAAAAAGATTTCAATGCTCCAGAGCGCTATTAACAAAAAGTTGACAAAGGCATTAATTTCGAACCATCTTCTTTCAGACGACGATCTGGATGAATGGGTCAGTATTGTGAGTAAAGTGGCTCAGCGAGTTGAAAGGGCAGAGAAAAAGTTGGGTTGGTCGCTGAACCAGGAAGAGCCAGAAAGAAAGAGCTGTCAAGCGAGAAAGGATGCGTTTGGTGGTAACAATATAAGCGGATCCAGCACCAACAGTGCCCAGGATGAGAGACAATCCGAGAACTCGAATAGTCAACTAGGACGAGAACTTTCTTTGGACGACGACGGAGATGTGAGAATGGGAGGAATTAATTCAGCAAAGGTGGGAGGAAAATTTAAAGGTCGTGCGAAGTGGAAGTCTAGGGCTCAGCTGGATCGGTTAAGGGAGGAAGGAAAATGCTACCGATGCGAAAGGCAGGGTTGTACTAGTCGAGTGTGTCCTTTGCTACCTGCCCGAAGACCTGGCGGGATGGGTCCAAGGGTGAATTCCGTAGAACTTCCGGAAATTGATCCCTCAGTTTTCTTTCCATTGGAAAAGGAGGAGACGCAATTAGAGACGGCGGAAAACCAGACGCTCCCGCGAAGAGTCGCTCTCGGGAGCTTAATGCAGGAACAAGGAAAGTTGTTAGCCTTAATACATCTCCATTTTTGGTGAACGCATTACTAAACGATAAATTAATGGTACAAGCGTTAGTAGATAATGGATGTTTGTGTTTTGGAATTATTGATGAAGCTTTAACAATTAAACTTGACTTGCAGCGAATATCGATTACACCAAGATATCTGGAAACAGCTGAAGCTTCGACCGATAACAAGCCAATTGTAAAGGATATTACGTTTGTATCATTAGATCTAGATGGATAGACCACGGACAAATTATGGCTCTATGTAGTCCCTCAAAGCAGCCATCCGATAATACTTGGAAAGAAATGGCTGGAAGACCAAGACGCAGTAATACACTCAAGGGAACAACGGTTGGAACTTCGAAAGCAAAACGGTTCAGTCTATAGTGCGAAGCAATGGCGAGAAAACTTTCGGAATGTTGCTAATCCCAAGAATTCTTCAGCAAAAGAGATGGCATCGTTGATTGGAAACGTTCCGGTTTGTAAAGCAACTATTGAGGACATAGGAAAAGCACTACGTGGAAAACCAAAGCTGACCTTAGATGAGGCACGCAGTCGCTTACCGGATCAGGTTAAAGATTTTGCTCACCTTTTTGCAGACGATAGTGGCGCTAACGAGTTGCCTACATCGCGAGGAGATCTGGATCACGCAATTGACCTCCGAAAAGAAGGAGCAAAGCCACTGACACCGCCGTGGGGACCTTTATATAACATGTCCCGAGAAGAATTGCTAGTGTTGCGTAAGACTTTGACGGACCTCTTAAGTAAAGGATGGATCAGGCCTAGTAGTTCATCAGCTGCGTCACCAGTATTGTTTGCTAAGAGACCCAGTGGAGGTTTACGATTTTGCGTTGACTATCGCGGCCTCAACGCTATTACCATTCCCGATCGGTATCCGCTACCATTATTCAAGGAAGCTCTACGACAACTTTTAAAAGCAAGATGGTTCACCAAGCTGGATGTTAAATCCGCTTTCCATAGAGTCAGAATTCAAGAGGGTGATGAGTGGTTAACGGCTTTTCGATGCAGATTAGGACTTTTTGAATTGCTGGTAACCCCCTTCGGACTAATTAATGCTCCAGCAACATTTCAGAGATATATAAACGAGCATCTTCGGGAGCATTTAGATCTCGATGCCACAGCATATATTGATGATGTTCTAGCCTACACAGATGGTAGCGAGGAAGGCCACTGGAAGACAGTGCGGAGCATTTTAGGAAAATTGGACAAAGCTGGTTTATATCTGGACATTGAAAAATGTGACTTTCTCTGTGAACAAGTCAAATACCTTGGTTTCATTGTGAGGGCAGGAAAAGGCGTTACCGTTGACCCTGCAAAAGTCAAGGCAATTTATGAGTGGAAAGCACCAACGTCAGTAAAGGGAGTGCGGTCATTCCTTGGCTTTGCTAACTTCTATCGATGTTTTGTGGACAAATTTTCGGAAATAGCGGCGCCATTGATAGACCTGACAAAAAAAGATGCACCTTGGATATGGGGAAAGACACAAAACGATGCATTCGAAAGACCAAAGAAAATCTTTGCTTCTAAGCCAGTATTGTCGCAGTGGGATCCTGATCGCGAAACAGTTTTGGAGGCAGATAGTTCAGGATATGCCATTGTAGGCTGTCTTTCGCAGATGGATAATCAGGGGAATTTAAGGCCAGTTGCATACCTCTCCAGATGATTGAACAGTGCGGAGTCGAACTACCCTATCCACGATAAAGAGATGTTGTCAATTGTAGCTTGCCTACAGGAATGGAAGCCAGAGCTGACTTCAGTTGTAAAACCATTTACCATCTTAAGCGATCATAGAAACTTAAGTTTTTTTACAACCAAACGATTGTTAAATGAAAGGCAGGTACGGTATAATGATGTCCTACAACAATTCAGATTCAACCTCAAATGGCGCCCAGGTAAAGCTTGCGACCGGCCAGATGCGCTTTCAAGACGAGAACAGGATAGACCGCATGGAGTTATAGACGAGAGAACAGCTGGCCGAATTTTACAGCTTCTCCCAGATGTTCAAATATATGAAGTTAATATCCAAGACAAAGAGCCGAATAGTGCACACGTTGAGACGGAGGATAGACCTATTATAAGTAAAGAAAGCCTGATAGTAGATCCAGCTACACGGTCTGATATATTTGATGACGACGAATTACGGGCGTTGTGGAAGCAGGGAGTAGAACACGACAAAGATTGGCAGCGAGCAAGGGATGCAGTTCAATCAGGAGAAAGAAGCTTTCCACCTGATTTAGCAGTAAAGTTGTCTGCCAATATTTCGGAATGCTCAGTAACTGCGGATGGTGTCCTCCATGGCAGAGAAAATCGTATTTGGGTTCCAGAATATGAGCCTTTGCGAACGTCAATAATGCAAAGAATACATGATAGCTCCCTTACAGGTTATCCTGGAAGAGATACAATGGTTGCTATATTATTGCGACGTTGGTTCTGGCCAAAAATGAGGGAGTCGGTGAGGCGTTTTGTTAGAAATTGTGATGTCTGTGGAAGAGCAAAGGTGTGGCGCGAAGCAAGGGCTGGTTTTCTTCCCTCTTTGCCTGTTCCAGAACGGATTGGAAGCGATCTAACGATAGACTTCATAACAGACCTCCCAAAATCTCAGAATTGTACCAATGTTATGGTAATTACGGATAGACTTTCAAAGGATATATTTGTATTTGGAACAGAGTCAATGAAGGCCGAAAAGTGCGCTGAAGTCTTTGTTGATAGGTATTACCGCTACTTCGGATTTCCTAAATACTTGACGAGCGATAGGGGTAGTGATTGGCTTAGCTACTTCTGGAGAACATTCTGTAAGTTAGCGGGCATCAAGCAAAGACTTACAACAGCCTATCATCCCCAGGCAAACGCAAGCGAGAGAGCAAACCAGGAATTGTATAAATACTTAAGAGCATTCAGTTGTTATGCTCAGGATGATTGGATGCAATTGTTACCTTTAGCACAGTTGGCCCTCAACACCCGACCAAATTCTTCAATTGGAGGTTTCAGTCCATTTTTCTTGCGCCATGGTTACAACTTGGACCCACTCGGAGAGCCCACACCACAAGAGAATGAAGTTCGACATCCAGGAATAGTTGCAGGTCAGAAATACGTACAGCGTCTGCGAGACGCGCAGGATTTTGCACAGGCTGCGATGGCATCTGCCCAACAACGAAGTGAGAGCAATGCCAACCGTTTTCGCCGTCAACCAGAGCGTTTTGAAGTCGGCGACAAAGTTTGGCTTGATTTACGTAATATCAAAACGCCGCAATTATCAAAGAAATTGGCTTGGCAGCACGCAAAATATGAGGTCACCGCAGTACCTGATGCTCTAACAGTGGAGTTAAATGTGCCAGTAAATATTCACAATCGTTTTCATGTCGAACTAGTCAAGCGAGCCGGAGTTGACCCGTTCCCTAGCCAATCACGTGATGACTCTCAAAACCCTCCAGTTAGTGACGATTTAGCAGAACCTGAGTACCAAGTGGAATCCATTCTACGGGCACGAACTAAATCACGTGGCCGAGGGAAATATTGCCAGGCATTAGTTAAATGGGTTGGCTGGGCGGATCCTACCTGGGAGCCTATTGAGTATGTCAAAGACACAAAAGCCTTGGAGGAATTCGAAGCAAAGTATGGACCAGTTGAATCTTCTGACGGCCCAGAAGTTAAAGAAGTAGGTGGATTTGTTGGACCCGCGGAACCACAAATACTCCAGCAACGTAAATCAAAGAGGCTAGCCAGCAACCCGTTCTTGAGAAAGGGAAGGAGAATTGTGACAGCTGATAAGCTGAATTAATCCTGTAGCCTATGTGGCGCATAGGCAGGCCCAAACTCTGTAGGGATAAAGGTATGGCGCATGGGGCATGTGGCAAAGGGCAGGGTACTATACGGCAGGGGGGGTTCTCGCTATTGTGAAACTTCCTGGAATACAGAAACTAGCAGAGACTCGGAGGCAAGCTGAGGCGTGGAGACTCCTTGATACACCTGGGTTTTCTATTACGAGGACTTTCTGATACACGAGGATTTCCCAGAGACCCTCAGTCATGTTAGGGCCAAGGCGAGTTATTAGATTGGAGAGAAACTGTATATATGTGTTGAGGAACGAAATAGTTCACATCCTTATAGATTTGAATATTAATTACCTCTACCCATTTAGCAGCGCAAGTGCTCTTGTCTAGACTGTGACACTAATTTACCATCCCGTAGATATCTTTTGCGGCGCTGGCTTGATTTAGTTTTCATGGAAGAAGGTCCGCTTGGCACAACGAGTGACAGTCCGGAGCGCTTTCTTAGCCGCCAAGATTGCTTCCTGATTGTCCGCGCTTTGGTGAGTTTGATAGTAGTCTTGGGCAGCAGCCTTGCACTTAGCATTCCACCAAGGTTGGCCTGTGCCTTTCCCCAATGCTCGGCGCGCTGATCCACTATATGCTTGCTTAATCGTATTTCAGATTTTTTGTGCATGTTTATCTAATGTCTCAGTCGTGGGTATTCTCTTATACATTAACTTGGGAACCCCTATGAGCCTGAATCAGAGTACGAAACTTGGCAAACAGTTTCTTCTTTTACTGTTCTGTTTGAAACAAGATGGAACAAACTTCACAAGTTTGCGAGAGAAACTCTCAGTGTTAGAGAAGAGGCTCATTTTACTCTATCATCTGCCAATGAGGTCGGTAAACAGAACTTCTATCTTGATACTTGCGCAACTTCTCACATGTGTCCATACCCAGACCGTTTTGAGCACCTCTCAATTTGTACCAGATTTGTAATATCAAGTTCGGGTGAGGAAATGAAAGTTGTTGGGAAAGGATCTGTTGTATTGATGTAAGGCTTCACGGATCAAGAGCGCAAGCATCAAGAAACGGCTTTCCATTGTATTTCTAAAATGTAGGTGCTAAACTAAAAGGTAGGTATGGCCGCTTTTATAGACAAAAGAATTGCGGTTGCCCTGCCACAATCATGGCCTTTAGAACATAATAATTTACAGCAACAGACAATGTAAACAAACAGGAGTTAAAAGAATAATCGGGGCATGTAGACAGTGCTGTTGCTATGGAGACAATAGGTCCTAGTAGAGGAAAAACAGAGAATGATTGACGGCGATGGCAAGGCTGAGGTGGCACTATCCTGTGGATTGTTACATTTGATCCCTCCCCCCCTCACGTCTTGGGGCACAACACAGTAGTGGCTGACGTTTTCCATTGGCAGTCGTGAGTTGCTTCATATTCTTCCATGGCAGAAGTATCCTCCAAGTGTTTCAATGATTCCCATGTTGGTGCAGCGTAACTATCCCATTTGACGGCAACTTCCCATCTTTTATTTGAACGGCAGTTATCAAGGAGTTTTTGTTGTGCTGGCTCGGCTGAGGTGCCGGTATCAGTAATGATAATTGTGCTTGGATGAGATGGAAGTACATGGAACCTCATCGAAGTTAGCAGAAGCATTGAATCTGTTCTATAGAGAACACAAGTAGATGCTAGAAGATTCCAGAGGTCATGATCAGGAGTAATGGGACGGTGTGCAACTATAATCTTAATGTATCTAAGACATATCTTTCTCTCATCATATCAATTAGGCAGATTATCAGATCATTCATTATATTACGCATACAGTATTCATTCTATATCTATTCTCACCATTAGTATACACTATCCTCTGTGTATACAGCCATCATCAGTATACACCATCCTCTGTGTATACTGCAACAGATTCAGTAGCCAACATCCTGTCCTCCGTTAGCTCATAACTATAACACCTTTCCCACAATGTATTGTTGTGCTCAGCCAAGGTCAGGCATGATGGAACCAGGTTGGCAGTAGCCACGTGACTACCAAGGGTAGAGTGGCACACATGAGGAGTCTGTTTGCTCTGTTTGCTCGGGTTGTCTTAGGGTTAGAGTTGTTTGGTTAGTCTAGCTAGCACACTGTATAAATAGTAAGGGAATATCACCCTCAAAGAGACACACTTTTCCGCAATCATATATACACCTCCCACAATACACTCAATTCCATAACCACCAATCTATCATCCTCAGTGATCAATCTAGCATACCTAGGCAAGTGCATGCACCCAATCAGACACCTTATAAAGCATGTATTCCCCTTCGACGTGATCTTTGTCAGCGTTGTCGGACTCAATTGCTGGTGGCTCTATATCTTTGTCACAGTCTAGACAAGAGCGCTTGCGCTGCTAAATGGGTAGAGGTAATTAATATTCAAATCTATAAGGATCTGAACTATTTCGTTCCTCAACACATATATACAGTTTCTCTCCAATCCAATAACTTGCCTTGGCCCTAACATGACTGAGGGTCTCTGGGAAATCCTCGTGTATCAGAAAGTCCTCGTAATAGAAAACCCAGGTGTATCAAGGAGTCTCCACGCCTCAGCTTGCCTCCGAGTCTCAGCTAGTTTCTGTATTCCAGGAAGTTTCACAATAGCGAGAACCCCCCCTGCCGTATAGTACCCTGCCCTTTGCCACATGCCCCATGCGCCATACCTTTATCCCTACAGAGTTTGGGCCTGCCTATGCGCCACATAGGCTACAGGATTAATTCAGCTTATCAGCTGTCACAATCTTGCAGAATTTGAGATAAAGTAGATCTTCTCGGGCCCAGTGGGAAAGATTGACATGGAAAACTAGGTGAATACCTCTGTAACAACTGGGTATCTGCTAGTCCCTGTAGCCTACGCTAGTAAGCGCAGGCACCTGATTAATATATAACATGACATAAGCGATGGACTGTATTACTAGGTATATGACATGGGGAACATACTCTTGCGCTTGAGGCAGCTAATTTCTATGACTAGAAGTATAAATGAGGTTGAGGATTTGATGTATCATAAAAGATTATGATGTATAGAGATGATGATTAAAATATTTACAGTGTGGCAGACTTCAGCCTATTTATACCAAGAATATGTCTGTGTGTGACTAGAACAAATGCAGCAAACACAGATATTCTTTGTGTGCCGAACATCGCTTAACTTATCCAAACACTCCAGCCCGACTGCAGCCGCATCGGCTCTTCCGTGACCCCAGCGTACTCTGCCGTGTACCGCTCCGTCTATGCTCCTGCTGCCCGAACGAGCACGTTCACCGAAGCTCGGCATAACATGGACGTGCTACAACAAAGTCACTCAGTAATGTTACAGGACGGGGTGTCGAAACAGATCCACATAACTCGAGACCCAGGACTACACGGGCTACGTTCGCTAATGCCAGATATTCAAGATCTTGATGATACATGTAGTAGAAGACAACATGACAATCAAGAGAGCCCCCGTACATGTATATAGGTTTAGATTCAACCTCTAGTAGTAGTTTTCTCTGCATAGTTTTAATTATCAATTATACTTATCTACCTAACTGCTCAGGCGTTTGGTACTTAAGCTGTGACAACCTCGTGGTGTCTTGAGATTGACTGCGTGCGAGCTGACAAGTTGTATTAAACGGTATGGTAATGAGATCTAGTCAAGTTTCTTGCAGAGACGTTTGGTTCAAACGTTCTTTAGTCGAAGGTAAACGCGGTCGTTGACTCTGAAGGCCTCAGCAGGCTGTCGATAACAGTTAGCATGACGTTCCTGTGCTTCTTGGGCAAGGGCTATTGAAGCTTTTGCAAAAGCGGTGGCTTCTTGGTGTTTGTCTAGCCAATTTCGACCTATTGCTGCAGGTGATATAGCTGATCCCTCGGTATCGTCTGCAGTGGTATCATTGATGGGATTGATATGGTAACCAAGATTGAAAGAGAACGGGAACATGCCGATGCTCTTAGATATTTGATTCATGATAGCAACCTGGGCTTGTGGAAGTAGTTGATCCCAATCACCATGTGTGTAAGCGCAGAATGCGCTTAGATAGGTCTCAATTTCCTGATTCGAGCGTTCCTGAGCTCCGTCGGTCTCCAGATGATAGGCTGTTCATAGGTGGCGGGTAATACCAAGTTGACGGCAAACTTCCTTCCAGAAAAGACTAATGAACTGGGATCCTTGATCAGATGTGATAGCTCGGGGAAGACTATGGTGAGCATAGTTGTGGATAATAAATTGTTCCGCCATGGTGGCAGCTTTCTCGGAACTCAAGGGTATCAGTATAGGCTGCTTAGAGAGCCGATCTGTTAATCCCATGATAAGTGTGTTTCAGCATTTTGTCTTGGGCAGCTTTACAACAAACTCTATTGCTAGTTCCTGCCAAGTACGTTCTGGTATAGGCAGAGGTTTAAGTAAGCCACGCTTTTTTTCTTTCCAGAACTTTCCTTTTCCACATGTGTGACAATCACCCACAAATCGGCGTACATTTTGAGACAAGCCGGGCCATGCATAGAACCGACTAACAAGGTCACGGGTAGCAGAATTTCCAGGATGACCAGTTATGCTAGAGTCGTGTGTCAACTGTATGAGACGAGTATGGAGGGGTTTGTTGTAGGGAATCCAAAGTCAATCACGCCATAAAAGTTGTCTAGCATAGTCCAAGGAACATTCACTTACTTGCCATTGGAGGCCCCATTTGTTAGGAAACAGGCGTTCATCTGTCTGGAAAATTCTACGTGCTTCCCAATAGTGCTTGTTGTTGCTGAGAGCAATGTTCCAGAGTTTTTCTGATTCCGGATTGTTGAAAGGAGAATCAAGGAGTATATGGGCACCAGGTAGCGTATTTTTAGGGTCTTTGTCAGGTTTCTTGGCCCAGATAGCTGCTGCAAAGATCAATCCGTTGCCGCTAGGCTGGAGAACTTGGTGAACACGGGATAGCAGGCATTTATTGGAAATGTCTTTGGGAACATCTTGATCGCGTCGAGAGAGCGCATCAGAGGTAGCTTGAGTTACGCCAGGCTTGTGAATGAGGCGAAAGTTGGACTCAGAAAGCTCGTGAGCCCATCTGCGTTGCCTTTCAGAGACAGAGTCTGTTGTTGCTGGAAGTAGACAAGGTTGCGGTGGTCAATGTGAACTTCGAAGGGAATACCAGCAAGTAGGGGACGCCAGTTACGGAGACAGGAGTAGATGGACAGAATTTCCTTGTTATGGACTGGGTAATTGACTTCAGCCGGGGTGAGCTTCCTTGATGTCAGAACGGTGCAGGATTAATACCAAAGACAACGCTGTCAATAGAAATAAAGTACAAATATCAGTAACTGAGGCAATGATAGATAAGCAACAACAATAATATTAACAGCAACAATAACAATAACAATAACAATAACAATAACAATAACAATAACAATAACAATAACAATAACAATAACAATAACAATAACAATAACAATAACAATAACAATAACAATAACAATAACAATAACAATAACAATAACAATAACAATAACAATAACAATAACAATAACAATAACAATAACAATAACAATAACAATAACAATAACAATAACAATAACAATAACAATAACAATAACAATAACAATAACAATAACAATAACAATAACAATAACAATAACAATAACAATAACAGGGAAATGGCAATAACACTAACAAAAGCAGTAAACACAATAACAATAACAAGGACAATAGCGACAATAATAGCTATAAAAATGACAATATCAATAACAATGGTCCAGAAGTACAGTAACCACAATAGTAGTGTAATCAATAGGATTGAGATTTCAAACAGATTCTTCAATAAGTAAAGATAAATACAAGACTCTGATCTGGAGACTTCAGAGGTACAGTAAGGACAGTTATATATACATTTTAGGACATGGTCCAACAAGCCACTAAAAGAACCATCTAGAACTCCTGCCGAGGTAAATAGAACAACAAGGGGCATCATAGAATACCATAGAACACCATAGAATCCACCAGAACTCTCAGGTCATTGTGGCCCATTTACATATTTCCAGAATAGGATAATAAAGAAGTTTGTAGAGCTACAGAGAAACAGCCAGGATATCTAACGCCACAATGTGGCTCAAACACCTGTCACATGACTAAGTAGCTTACACTCTCTGACACTTGAATAGTATGCAACTAAGCGCCAGAGATTATCTTTACCTTCTTGTTGTATAGTACCCCCAAGACTCAACCTGAGGCATCAGCTTCTACAATTATTGGGAGACCAGGAGAATAGGTGGCTAGAACAGATGCAGAGATAAGGGCCTCCCGGAGTTGTTCAAACGCGTGCTGCTGATTTTTACCCCACTTGAAAGGATGATCTTTTCTAGTAAAAAGTGTGAGAGGCATAGCAAGGGTTGAGTGATCTTTCACAAAGCATCAGTAGAAGATAGCAAAATCAAGGAACCCACGGACGCTTCGGACCAACGTGGGAGGCTCCCATCCACGGATGGCTGATATCTTGTTAGGGTCTGCCTGAATATCAGTGCCTGGTTGCACAATAAATCCTAGGTGTTTAATAGATGACAATTCAAAATCGCTCTTATCCCAGTCTAGTTGAAGGCCAGCGTCGCCAAGGACACAAATAATCTTCTTGACGAGGTCCCGATGTTCTTGTTGCGAGCCCGAGGTGTAGATAACAACATTGTCAAGGTACGCAGATCTGTTTTAGTAGGTATATGATAGGGTACGTACACTTGCAAAGAGTAACTAATTCAGTATTATGATGGTGGAGTATAGCAAGCAAGTGTGCAGATGGCTTGAATATGCGATTGAATTGAAAGATAATAAAAAGATAATGTATCACAAAGTGGTTAATCTAAGCCTATTTATACTTCCAAAATCATCCGTGCGCCAACGAAGCAAACAATGCAAATATCAAGACCCGTGAGACCCACACCTCGCCTAGCTAGTCCCAACACTTCATCCTAGCCTCGGTGGTATCACCTTATCTGCTGCTTATGCAGCCTTGCCATGTCCACTATGTTTGCTAGGCACAACAAGAGCAAGATATTCCAAGCCATTTGGCGAGAATATGGTTAATAAATTGTTGGAAAGCAGCGGGTGCTCCACAGAGGCCAAAAGGAGTAACAAGCCATTTAAATGATCTGAAACGCGTCCGAAAAATAGAGTATGCTTCACCACCTTCCTTCAATTGTAAGCAATGAAAAGCAGATATGTCATCAACTTTTGAGCTGTAATTGGCGTTAGCTATGTTGCGGAGGGTATCATTTATCAGTGGGAGTGGATAGCCATCCTTCTTGGTAATTTTATTTAAAGCTCAATAGTTGACGCAGAAACGGAGACCTCCACCAGGCTTCTTGACAAAAATAACAGGAGCTCCACCTTCAGCACTGATAGCACGAATGAAGCCAAAGTCCAAGAGTTTGTACAAAGTTTTACGTAGGACAAGAAGCTCTTCCCTACTTATTGAATAGAAATGGAAGGAAGGCGTGGACGTTCCAGGTTGAAGACGGATCTCAGTATCTAGACCTGGTTGATGAGGCGGGAGTTCTGAAGCTTTCTTTCTATCAAAAGCATCAATCACAGGCAGAAGCCACTTGGGGCAGCTTTCGCGGGGGCTCGTAAAGACCTTGGCTTTTAGAGCTTTTTCTATATCATAGAGGCTGGCAGAGAAGATGCGGATATTTTCTGATTGTCGAGCGCAAATATGATATGCTTCAATAGTGCGGCATGTGACAGAAGTAGTCTGGAAATCTATAGCGCTGACTGTAAGAGAGAGCTGAACTGGGCGGTGGAGAGTAACTTATTGCTTGGCAGGGCGAGTAGAGGCGTCATAGTTGACAAGCCAGCGTTGGCCTAAGATTAGATCTTCGGTTTGCCCGGGGACAATGTATGAGTAGATGGTTTTGTTATATCCTCCAAATCCAACGTGAAGGGCAGCTATATGACTGATGATTGGTGGATCAGGATTGTCTACAAGTTAGGCAATAGAACGTTGGACAATAGGCAAGAAAGATGCTTTGAAATATGTGGCAGTACGCGCGGAGATAGTAGCCAGACATAGGCAACCAGAGTCAACAAAGGCAGAGGAAAAAATGGAATTATCTATAGTGATATCTATATACATTCTCTTAGCCCTCATCTCCTTCTGAGCAATTTTCTCTCCCGCAGGCTCTAGACGGCGACGTTCGCCTTGAGCTTTTCATTTTCCAACATAGTTTTAGTGGTCCGGGTTGAATGTGTTGTCGTTGGCTGTGGTATGGCTGCAGCACAAGTAGATATCTGGTTGCGCAAGAAAGTGCTAGAGATATGGTCAGCATTTGTCTGGCGGCAGCGGAAACAACCATTGTTGGCACGCAAAAAATTGCGTTCTTCCTTGGTGATGGGATTAAGGGCGGCTGTATTAACATAAGTAGGAGTCCAGTCAATGGCATCTGAGTTTCTGATTAACTTAGATGTAGTTGTGGAGGTCTAAATAAAGGGCAGGGGCCTATTGTGGCTGCGGGCGTGAGATTCTGCCGCATCTAGTTGGGATGAGGTTTTGAAAAGAAAGCCAACGTATTTGGAGTAGATATCCAGGATACTATTGCCCACCAAGGCGCACGTCGATTCCAAGTTAATGTTATTTTCTAAGTACGAGATGCAACTGATATCTCCCTTAGCTCCAGTTTCATGCAGAAGACGCTCAAACTTAGGAAGATACAACGCAAAAGACTTATTTTCACGTTGAAGGGTATTAGTCAACTTGGAGAGAGCTCTTTTGTTGGCGTTTGGATCTATAAAAATAGAATCAAGATGAGCTAAAAATTCCACAGCAGTTAGTCCAGCGGAAAGGCCACGTTCATAGTAAACGGCAACCAGGATCTTGTGTCACGGTTCACTACTGAACACTTGAGCTGTAGAGTAATGAAAGATAATTTATAATTAACAATAGAGAAGAAAAGCCCATTGAGGGATGATGGTTACTATTATACAGCTTAGCTTACTCTCTGTTACTTGCTAGGCTTCAATACAATTCATCCTGAAACTCCTCTGATCAGACGTGGGATGGTTTCAGTGCACTGAGCTTTGTCTCTAGGATGAAATCAAAGATTGCCACCACCAGTTCTGCGCACTTTGAGTCTCACGTATTTTTGTTTTCGCCTCCACTCCAGCGCCTGCGCTTACCTGCGTATGCTACAGGGATTACCAGCTTCCCAGCTGTCACATCTTGATGAAATTAGAACTTCTAATTGAGATGGCTGAGGAAGATTGTGCAAGGTTGAATCCCCTAATTGCACACGCATTGACCTTAAGCCTAAAGTGTATTATGAGCATCAATACGCTAATCCTTAAAGGTAAGATCACTCAATCACTGTTAGTTAGTTTTATTAGTAGATAGCACTCTGTTCAAAGTGGGAGAAATAAACATCTCCAGACACTACGTTAACAGACTCTTACTTGTTCCAAGTTTACCCTACGATTGATAAGTGATCCTATCCAGTCTAACAACTGAACTTTAAATCTTCCATTTCAATAGGTTCTGAGCCCAGTGCTTAAAGCATAAATTCACTTAATTAAAATTTTAGAGACAGCGAAGCTAATCTTCCATTTTCAATAGAAACCTTACAATGTCTGAACCCACTACTCAAGTCGAATCATTCTTCACAAACCTCTGCAAAGAGTACACTATTTATAGTATGAATTTAACAACCATTACTCCCCTAAATGGACAGGCGAATTATGATTCATGGGCTACAACCATGACTGCAATATGGCGCAGTATGGGACTGTATGAGCTGGTAGTCGAAGGGGTAAAACCCACGGCTAGTGCTGGTCTTGAGGAGCAGAAGTCGTACAAAGTGTTGTATAATCAGGCAGTAGCTGCTTACATTCATGTGGTCAACCCTGAGATCATCCAAAGTGTTCTCAATAAGGAAGACCCACACTTGATGTGGACGCACTTGGTTGCTCAATACAAAAGAGACACAGAGTACTGTAAGGGTCGAAAGATAATTGCTATTCGCAGAATATCTAGAGCTAGATACAAAAGAAGATCTTGAAGTAAAAAGCTATTTCTGAGGCAAATTCCTAATATATCCTTCTTCAACATTATTCTCCTGACTCTTGTCCAGAGAGCCTTTTCCTTCTTGACAAGCCTCCAGGAAATTCAACTTCATGCACATTTATCCGCGCCGTTATACTCAATCAGTTATCAGTTAGAGAATAATCTTGTTGCATATAAGTTTCGTCCCTAAACGTCAATTGACGGTCTCACATCTGCTTCACGTTTGTCCCTTAATTAAGTTCGTTAAGGTCATGCTCCAAGCTTGCTATTTATATTGTGCGTATTAAGATGAGTCAAGCAGCCCGACCCACAATATACGTGTTATAATTAGTGACCCTGGCGTCTCGTGACTAAATTTATAAGCAAGGATAGCTGATGAGTAATTATAAGTAAATAGTCTTTAGCCTAATGAAAGTTAGGCCTCAGGCCTGTGACATTACCCCCTATTTTCCCTCTTTTTTATTTTTAATTTTTTTCTTTTTCTTTGCTTACTGGGCCATTTTTTGCTTCGAATGCATCTAAGGCTACTGTGTCCTCGAAGTTCGTGAGCGGATGCCATGAAGGTTTTGCGTAGCCCGTCCATTTGACTAGTACCTCCTTCCTATTTGCCCTTCCAATTTCCCTAGTTCTTACTTTCAAAATTTCATCGACCCCAAACTCAGTATCCCCTTCATTGGTTATAATAGCCTGAGGTTGCGCGTTGTCGCTTTTCTGCGACGGTAGTGGATCAATGTTTGCTGGTCTTAGTAATGAAGTGTGAAACCGGTTGTGGATGCCTCTCGGGGTATCAAGTTCATAAAAATGTGCTGATTCTGGAAAAGTTTTAGTTATGGTATACTTTCCGTGAATCCAGTCTAATTTTTTCAAAGGTCTATCCGTTTTAATATTCTTGAGATTCAACCAGACCTTGTCTCCAACTTTGTAAGATATACTTACGTCTCTCTTTGAATTGGTTTGTTTTTCTTGTTCTTGTTGTGCTATTGCCATCAATTTCTGTGCGAACTCATGGGCTTCCTTCAGTTTGTCAATTACTAATTGTGCCCATTTTACTGGAGTGTTTTGCTTATCTCTATTAGTCTGTAATATCGGAATCGATTCAGCATTATAACCGTGGCTCATGAAAAATGGGCTTATTGTGTCGAAGTTGCAGATTTATTATTGATAGAGATCTGTGCAAGAGGTATCCAATTTGTCCAGTCATCTTGCTTGTAGGCAACAAATGCTCGCAAGTAAGTTTCGACCTCCTGATTTGCTCTCTTTGTTGATCCGTTGGTCTCGGGGTGATATGCTATCAATAATCTCTGATGAATATTAAGCTGTTTGCAGATTGTGCTCCAGAACGCGTTAACAAACTGGGGACCTCGATCCGAGACAATGGCTCTTGGGATCCAGTGGTGCGGCAAATAATTTTGCATGAAAATTTTGGCTAGCCCTTCAGCATCAAATAGATTTGGTGGGACAGGTAACAGTATAACTCCTTTACTTAAACAGTCAGTAATCACTAAGAGCACAGTGCATTTCTCTGGTCCTAAATGTGGTAGACATGTTATGAAGTCCATCAATATTTCCTGCCAGATTTGACTTGGGATGGGCAACGGTCTTAGCAATCCCTTTTTCTTATCTCGCCAGATCGTGGTTCGTCCACATGTGTCACAATTCTTAACAAATCTTCGTATATCTTGGTTACATCCTGGCCAGAAAAACCTTCGTGTAACTAAAGAAATTGTCGCATCTCGTCCGGGATGTCCAGAAAGGAAAGAATTGTGAATCTCTTGTATCACAGCAGTTGTCAAAGGCTCGTAATTTGGCAACCAAATACGATCACGATAATGCAGAAGGCCTTCCTCGCTAATATGGCATTCTCCTGTTGCCATTCTCAAGTTAACCTCTGCTGGGAATTGCCGCTTATTATGTTCTATGGTTAGATAAGCTTCTAAGTAATTTTTCATTGTATATTCACATTTTATGCTCTCATTCCACAAACGGCTAAGATTGGGCTCATCTGGAAACGGACATCTCAGGTCTTTTGCTTGCATTTGATTAATCCATAATGATTGAGGCAACAGGATTCTCTCTCTTGAGACAATCCGGGAGTCTGTTTCATCACTTGGCATATCCTGTTCTCTTCGAGATAAGGCATCTGGTACAACACTAGCGTTTCCGGGTCGATGCTTCAGGTTGAAGTTTAGAGGTGTTAATGTTTCCATCCATCTAACCTGTCTCTCATTCAAAACTTTCTTTGATCCAAATGGCTCAAGATTCTTATGGTCAGTAAGGATTGTGAAAGGTTTTTTCAAGCCCCGCAACTCGCTATTCCATTCTTTAACACATTTAATGATAGCAAGCAGCTCTTTGTCGTGAATGTCATAGTTGCATTCGGCTGGTAGGTGCCCAGCAGAAAAGAATGCGACCGGTCTCCATGTCTTTGAAACGGGATAAAATTGCGATAATGATCCGCCAACTGCCCATCCTGATGAGTCTAGCTCCAGTCGTGTCTCAAGCTCTGGATCAAATGTTGCTAAGACGGGTTCTCTGATGAAATTTTGCTTAAGTTGCCGGAATGTCTCCTCACATTCATTATCCCACTCGAATTTTTGATGCTTTCTAGTTAGATTTGTCAGAGGTTTTGATATTCTAGCAAAGTCTTTGATAAACAGTCGGTAATAATTTGCAAAACCTAAGAAAAATCTCACTGACTTAACCGTGTGTCATAAGCGGTATGTAGAAAGCGAGGCTGGAGACAGGGGTCAAGAGGTGGGTGTCAGGCTAAAGGTTGCCATCCTACATGATACACGAGATAGATGCATCACTACTCAGCTAAAAGGCCAGACCAGAATCATAGAACACTATGACATGGCAATCTCCATATATATATAATACAGCAGAGGCTTTCCTGACACCGTGGTTGGCGCCTTCCATTCTGCAATAGCTTTTATTTTTTCTGGGTCCATTTTTACACCCACGCCAACCTTGATAACATATCCCAGGTACTTCGTGCACTTGGTCTCGAATTCGCACTTTGATATATCAAGATATAGGCCGTGCTCGCCCAAACTTGTTAATACCCTTTTAACTATGTTTCTATTATCTACTATTGTGCCCGTAGTGAAAATCAGGATATTGTCGACGTAAGCGGAGCAAAAATCATCAAGATACTCACGAAGTACCCAGTTGATATATTGCTGGAACGTTGCTGGTGATCCTGTCAAGCCAAAAGGGCATACTTTACATTCAAATAATCCATATCTTGTACGGAATGCGGTTTTCCATTCTTCGCCTTTCGCTATTCGAATACGATGGAAAGCAGCCGACACATCAAGTTTAGTTAACCACTTTGCAGAATTCAGAGCGTTAAGGGTTTCTTTTATTAGTGGGAGTGAGTATCAATCTTTCTTGGAGATGGCATTAATCCCAAAGTAGTCAACACAAAATCTTAGACCTCCACCTGGTTTTTTGGCGAACAGGACTGGTGCTGCTGCGGATGACTTACTATGCTGAATGAAATCCTTGTCTAAAAGACTTGTAAGTTCTTTACGTAAAATGAGGAGTTCATCATGACTCATATTATAGAGTTGTCCCCATGGCACTGACTTCTCTTTACCTGTTTCGTCTCTCTCAAGTGGGATTTCATGATCTATGCCAGGTCGATGAGGTGGTAGTGATGACAATTCCTTGGGGTTGAAGACTTGTGCGAAACTTCTGTAACTCTCTGGTAGTATCCGGCGGATTTCCTCGAGCGGTAATTGGGTTTTTGGTCGGAGGGCTTTTTCGATATCTGCCATTGATGCAGCGAATATTTGGATACTTAGCTTTCTCTTAGATCTATGGACAAGACCTGCAAATGTTGAAGCCATAACCTGTTGCACTTTAAACAATTTCTTCGATTCTTCAAGGTCTCGGTTAATTCTTGCTTCGTCGCTAATGAGTGATAGATTGTGCAATTTAAAATATAGCCTGCTATTAACGGAATCCAATTCTGCCTGACAAAATTTCATCCAAGGCATGCCTAGGATTAAGTCTCCTATCTGGTCAGGTACCACGTAGGCCCAGATCTTGTCAACCATGATACCACCAATGTCTAATGAAAACGATGCTAGACGATTGATAATTCCGGTGACATTCTCCAGAACTACTTGTATCATTCGTGCTGGAATATCTTTTGTAGGGTGACGGAATTCTTTGACGTGTTTTTGACTTATACAAGCAAAAGCTGATGACCCCGGATCGACTAATGCGTTTAACTGCTGATGATTGTTGAGAGTTGCAGTCGTGTGGAATTGTTCGCAATCCATGAGAGGTTTTAAATTCTCCAACCTATTTTCGGCGTTTTTTACCCGCTCCGAAGATCTTTGCGTTCGTCCTTTTTAAAGCACTCCATTCTTTTCTGAAAGATCAACATAACTACATCTAGATGATCTCAATTTTGCTGTGAGAAAATTGATCCGCTTCTCTAAGTCTATCCCATTGAGCCTAGTTTTTGTGAGAAATTTTAACAATTTCTCTAAGGTCATTTCACATATGGCACATAAGTTGTTCTTTAATCCTCCGGCATTTTTATCTTTATCCTGCCATAGTGCTCTCCGTCGATCAGATTTAGACATTCTCTTTATATTCGAGGTATAAATGTAATCCAAACAATAATGTAGTAATGGTAGGTTTGAATAGTAAAAAATGATGATAAGGGTAAGATTTTAAAACCTGATACTGTGTTAATACTGTTTTTAAACAGGAAAATGATGATAATTATAATAATAAATATGATGATGATAATAATTTGTAAGTTGCTGCGGTATAGAAACCACTTATCAAATAAGAAGACTTCAAGATAATGTAAGGATCGAAAGATAATTACTATTCGCAGAATATCTAGAGCTAGATACAAAAGAAGATCTTGAAGTGTAGAGCTATTTCTGAGGCAAATTCCTAATATATCCTTCTTCAACATTATTCTCCTGACTCTTGTCCAGAGAGGCTTTTGCTTCTATTTTTTTTTTTTTTTTCCATTTACATCCTGTATAAGTCTAAGACTATCGTAGGATGTGCACTCCAAAGGAGTGCAATCTATAGTACTTGCTAATTACAAGCTTATGCAATTCATATCTTCCAGTCTTATGCATGTAGACAATTTGAGTGCACTTGACTCTTATACCAAAAACCAAAATCAACCAATAACTCGACCATCCACCCAACCCAAATCATAACAAAGGAAAATATAATATATTCAAGTTTTTCAATTTGTTAGACATTCCAAAATTCTCATCATCTGTATCTCCCAGATACCATTTCCTTGTTGCTATTTTTGTCTCCTTGATAAATTCAAATGTGGCTTTAACTCCCTTGTTGGTGTGGAGGACTAATGGTAGTGTGAGTCTCTTGGTGCACAGCTTATCCTCTATTTTAATCCTCTCCTTCCTATATCTCCTACACTCCAGTAGGAGGTGACCAGGTGTCTGCTTTCTACTGCAAACACAATCATCATCTAGTATTTTCCAATCCTTTTCAGATATGATTTGAAATAACCATGTCCACTTTTCAACTTGAAATAAGCAGAGCAAATCTCTTTTTTTGTTCCTCTTGGGGTCCATAATCTCTTTCTATTTTGCCATGGAAACATACTTAAGTATGAATTAGGGTTTCCAGAGTGTTTATTTTTATATTCTGTTAAATTGCAACCCTATTCCGCATTCTTTATATCCCTTATCAGCTGAGATAAATAGGCTAGGCTTGTTGGATAGTAGTCATCTGGAGGCTTCATTGCAGCCTCATTAGCTAGACTGTCAACTTCTTCATTACCAGGTATGTTAGAATGTCCAGGAATCTATTCTAAGGAAACTCTAACTCCCTTTTCCACCAATTTATTTGCAGCAGTGATAGATCTCTGTACCAAAATCTGTCCAGGTTTGTCTAGGAATGTTTTTAGACACAGTAAAGCTGCTTGACTGTCTGAAAATATTGTTACCTTCTCTCTATATCCTACCATTCTTTCCGCATGTTCTAGGGCTCTTGTAATTGCCTCTAGTTCACCATTATAAATAACATTTTCTAATCCAATATTATTGTATTCAGCCCATGTTTCTGAGCTCAATTGATCATAGGCAATAAAGGCAATGCCGATTCCAGTTGCCTCTGGGTAATTTAAAGCATCTGTGTAGTATAAGATAGATGATTCCCCAGCTGTCTGATTTATTTTTGTCATGTGGTTCAATGCCTCCTGCTCTTTTGTATGTTTACTAATTTTTATTCTATATGGGAGTTTTCTCTTCCAGGGTGGGTATAAGTTGTTTACCACAGTTTCTAGATTGTCTGTATCAATCTCACTTGGTATTGATTTTGCAACAACTCTAAGTTGGGTTCCTTGGAAGATTTTGTCACTATCTGAATTGAAAGGATCTAGGTGTTGTCTAAGAAGTTTTGCCACTGGATGATTTGATTGTAGTTGAAGTATTCTCATAGCATATTTTCTTCTGCTGTGATTTAGGCGAACATCCGGGGGACACAAGCATGCCTCAACTTCCATTGGTCTTATGGGAGTTGTCTTAAAGCATCCCAAGATTTTCCACAGTGCCAGATTCTGTAGACCTTGGAGTAAATCTACCAAGTTTTTCTGACCTTTCCACCATACTTGGCTTGCATAGTCAGAAATACTGGACACGCATGCTAGATAGAGCTGCCTCATTGCTTGTGGACTTAATCCTTTCTCTGTATTTGTTAGTCTTGATATTCTCTGGAATGCTGCCTTTGCTTAGGCAACCCTGGTTGTAAGATGTTGTTTGAAAGTTAATCTATTGTCAAACCAAACACCCAACCACTTCACTGTTTGAGAAGGTTTTACCAGTGATCCATCAGGGAGGTTTAATTGCCACTGTTTAGCAGATTTTGAGTCTTCAAAATGAATTAGCTCTGTCTTTGCTATGTCAAATTGCACTGTATTTTGTTTTCCTAGGTCTTCTAGGATTTTAACTTCTCTTTCTAGTATTTGAATATTTTTTTTGAAGCTGGTTGAGGATACAGTCAAGGAAATATCATCAATATATGACAGGAACATAACTGCCTTAGAAGCGAACATTTCTCTGAGGTAAATCAAGAATAAGATTGGTGACATTGGACTGCCTTGTAGAATCCCAGTATCAAGTGATGTGAATCCCTCAGTTAATCCATCAAATGATAATCTCAGCTCTCTCTGGCTTAAGAAAGAGGAAACCCATGAGAGTAGGCTCAGAGGAAGCCCAAGTCTAGCCATAATGCCTAAGAGTTGATTCTTTGAGACATGATCAAATGCCCCTTTTACATCTAGAAAAAGTGTTGTGGTTTTTCTTTTTGCTGCCTTTTCTGATTCAACCTTATCTTGAAGAAGTAGGCAGGCATCAACAGCAGACTTTTTCAATCTTCCTCCAATCTGTGATGAATGAAGCAGGTTAGTAGTTTCTGCCAGGTATCCCAGTTGTTTAGCTATCATTCTTTCCAAGGCTTTACCCAGACAATTAAGCAAAGATATAACCCTATAGGCCTTGGGCTGTGCGTAATCAGGTTTTGATGGCTTCTTAAGTATAATTCCTGTAGCTTGTCGCCAGCAAGGTGGTTGGTATCCAATATTGAAAAACAAGGAGTAGACTTGCATAAATACCTCCTTATTTGACCTATAAGCTTTCTGAATTATCTTCCAATCAATGCCATCTGATTCGGGTGCCTTTCCTTTAGACGGACGACAACAGGCCTCCTCTACTTCCTCAGAAGTAAGCTTAGGCCAATCCCATTTCTGCTCTTGAAAATTATTCCAGTCTATGAGGGAGGATTCTGGTGGTTTAGGGAAGAGTAATGCTCTGATTGCCTGTGATTTCTTTACAAAGGTATGAGCTAGACCTCCTCTCTCATCCTGTATTGCAGGAAGTGTTGTCACCTGCTTTTCTTTGGTATATGAAAGTGCTTGGAATATAGACTTAGGATCTTCCCTCTCTAAAAACTCATTCCAATAATTCTTTTTTGCTATTTTAATCTCCTGGAAGAATTTGTTTCTGGCATCCAGGTATTTTCGCCTCGAAGTTTCTTCCTGGTAATCTTTGGTTAGTTTCCTCTGAGCCCTCATCATATTTTTCCTTAGGGCCTTGAGCTCCTCTGTCCACCAGGGCTTGACCTTAGCTCCTTGCTTAAATTTTGGTATTGTGCCTTCTGCAGCTTTCATAATTATATTAGTAAGCTCTTGACCAACCTCATTAAGTTGTTCCAGTAGTTCAAATTTTCTATCAACAATCTCTTTTGAATGTCTTGTGCTCAGGGATTGAAGATTTGAAAAATCTAGATACTTTGATTTAGAAATCAGTTCTCTTATCCTCTTTTTAAAATCAGTCCAATTTGCTTTCTCTGTATTGAATCGACAGGCTATTGTAGGTTCAATATGAAATCCAATCTCTATACTTCCTTTAATAGTGAACAAAATTCCTTCATGGTCCGATCCAGTGGAGAGGGTTTGCCAGTCTTCTATTAGTCCCTCTGACCACTTTGTAGCCAGAGTAAGATCAAGAACAGAAGAACATACCATTCCAGCTCGGAAAAAGGTACCTTGTCTAATCTTATTCATTATAGAGAGGCCTTGCTCCTCAAACCAGGTTTGTAGGCTGTCTGCATTGGATGATTTTGGGAAGTAGGGATCCCAATCTGGATGATGCTCATTGAAGTCTCCAACCATTACACAGTGATGAGAAAGCCTTATTCTATCCTTAATCCTGTCAATAGGCATGAAATTGTTTTCCTCCAGTTGATTTTTCTGATTATAGATATTAATAATATCAACTTTGTACCCTCTTGAACTAAAGTTTACTGCAATGACATCAGGGTCATTTGGATATTCCTCTCTTTTTTTTATTAGTTTCTCTATGCTCCTTGAAACATAGAACATTGTCCCAGGTCGAAGTTGATGTTGTCCAGAAGTTGGGAATAGTTGAGAAAAAGAGCTGTGCCTTATAGACTGAACGCCCTCATAAGTTAGTGTTTCTCGAAATGCTGGAAGCCAAGGTTCTTGTACTGCTATGATGTTAATGTTTAGCTCTACTGCTAGTTGTAGAGCGCTTTCTGTGGCCTGAATTGATCTGTTCAAGTTACATTGGAGAATTTTAAGACCTTCAATCATAAAATTTCCATGTTATTATCCCTAGCTTGTGATTCTTTAGCTGCTGCTGCCTCGGCTTAACTAGCAACTCGAACTTGGCAGTTTTCTTTGTCTGCAGTGTGAGCTTCTCCACAATTGGCACACTTTGGGACCAAATGCAGACATTTCTTTCCAATGACATTACATTGATTACAAACATGTTGTTTTGTATTATGTGGTCCTGCACAAAACTGGCATCTGGCATCCCATCTGCACTTGGTGCTGATATGTCCATATCCTTGACACTGGTTGCATTGAGTAGTTGCTGGAATATTCTTATATTTTTCTGCTTTGAGGGATCTTCCAGCCACAATTAACTTCTTTGTAATAGCTTGTTTAGCTTGGTCCTCAGTTTCAAAAGAAACCACAACTGATCCTGCTACTTGATTTCTCCTCTTATCCTCAGAAGTTATCCAGTATGGCTGTCCAATAACTTTCAGACTATGATTGAAAGTTGCAATCTCCTCTGGAATAGTGCTCAAGTCTTCTATTGTCTGGAATTCTGTTGTTGGAATTCCATGAATTTGACTTCGAACCATGCTTCATCTTTCATTGCAATTTCATGTGGTGCAATATTCTTCCAGATATCCACTTTTTCTAGGAGAAAGTCTGCCGAGTAAGGTCCAGTTGTTGTTAGAGCAAGGTTCTCCTTCCTAGTTTGTGAGACTATTGCTACTACTGGCCCATCTACCCCTCTAGCTTTAAAAGCTTTATTGATTTTGTCCCTTGTTTGGAGAGGTGAAAATGGTTGCCTAGAATTTATGTCTTGAATTAAAATCAATCTTTTAGTAGTCATTGGCTTAAGTGTACTAGGTTTTTTCTTCCCTTGTACAATGGTCCACTCCTTGCTCTTGTCTAATCCCTGAGATGGTCCAACAACAGATGCCCAAGTTTTCTTTTCTGGTAAAGGGTTTGCTCCAGATGTTTTATTGTTTATAGAAGTTAAATTGGGTTTCTCTTTGCTAGACACATTTTCATTAATAGCTTGTAAAGCATATTTTGTCCTTGTATATTCTGCTTTTCATGATTGATGGCTTTGATTTGTCGAGCAGTACTTTGTAGTACTTGAGCTGTCTGCTCAAGTCTCTGTAATTGTGCAGTAAGCACAGAGGCATCTCTGGGTAGATTCCCATCCATTTCTATGTATTCTATGAATACATTTAGCAGGTCCAGGATCTTGGTCTGTTTTGTCCTAGAGTTAGCTAGGTGAGCTGCCTTGATCAGTAAGTCTCTTGCAGTGGCAATGCACTCCTCTGATTCATTTATTTCATCTAGTATAACAGCTGGGCTCTTTACCTTGCTTTTCTTTACAGGTTGATTATTCATATTGAAGGATCTTTTTGGTCCATTCCTAGGAACAAACTCAAAGTTTTCTGTCATTATAGGTCCATGTCTTTCATAATAAATCCTAGCTCTTTCTTCATCAGTGTATTCTACATGATGATTGTTAAAATCAATTGCTTTAGGAGCTTCTAAAAGCCCAGGAATGTCGGCTCTAGTAAGTTGTCCATATCAACCAGGTGTGAAATCAATATCATAATCATCCAGATGTTGGTGATTATTATCAACATATTTATCCTCAATCACCATTTCCACATCTTGATTGGTAGGTTTCTTGTCTTTTCTTATATTATCTGAGCCCTCAGACATTTGGGTCAAAGGTTCTGGTGATTCAGACCTCTGCATAATTGAAATATTTTTCAGAATCTGTTTAAGTATTTGATCCTTATTTTTCGATTTTTTTTTTTTCAATTTATTGTTATAGATATTGGAATATTGAAAAATAAAAAAATAAAATTATTATTTTTGTTAAATTTTATAATTATTTTTTTAAATTTTCTCTAGTTGTTTCTGAATTGTTTTTTTTTTCGGGTTTTCCGGGTCACGTGACCTCGCTCAAATTCGCTTGAAAACGGAGCTTGTGCCGTTTTTATCGCTTAACGGTGGCCACCACAGTCCAGGAGTGCAGTTTTTCTCCCACACAGCAAATTCGCAACTTTGAGGAATTATAACTCCTGTATTTATCGCTCGCAGATGCTGAAAATTTGTAGGCTTTCTTGAATAATATTTTAATTATGGATTGTTAAGTTTCGTAACGAACAGAGATGGTTAGCGTCGTGCGCTGATGAAGAAGGGAGCTGGGCCTTCCAAAAAAAGCTTTTCACAACCAGACAACCTTTCCTTCTTGATAACTCGAGGCCGAGGTGTCGGATCAGAATTTGGAAGAGATATCTGTAATCGCCTTTGCATTCTGCATACACTGGTATAATCAAAAATAATATTTGACGATTTTTGAAAATTCGAAAAGTTTGGTGTTCTTAGATTGTTGTATTCTTTCTTCCCTATAGTAAAATAATCAATTGAATTCATTTGATTTGATTTCAATTAACCCGTTCAGGTACCCAATGGGCCCATGCAGGTGTCTAACTTTTTATTTACACAGGAGGAAACCTTTCGGTAAAAACCCCCTAAACCT
Source organism: Podosphaera xanthii (assembly GCA_028751805.1). NCBI lineage: Eukaryota > Fungi > Ascomycota > Leotiomycetes > Helotiales > Erysiphaceae > Podosphaera > Podosphaera xanthii. Next base: position 10,922,303 of record JAPWIX010000001.1, read on the forward strand.
ACCTGGTAAGAGTCTGCTGGTTTTTGAAGTTAACCTTCAGGAAGTGCGATGTACTGTTCTGCCCAGTACGGATATCCTCACGTCAAACTCCTACTCCTCGCCTCATATTTTTCCTCCTCTCGCTCCTTCACCTCTCTTTCCACTTCCCCAGCCAATCGAAACTGCTCTAATCATCCCTTGTCTAAGATCCACTGCGTTATTCTTCCAATATCTTCTGGGTTGTTCATCATTTCTTCGAAAGATCGGCTCTTTGACTTTCTCCACACCTCCGCTCTTCCTTTGGCCCATTGAGGGCAGGCCATGATTGCATGTTTGACGTTTTGCGAACAATATCCGCACAGACAGTTTGGACTGTCAACTCCAGGGACTTTTCTTCGGTACAGATAAGATTTGAGCCCGATGTGCTCGCTTCTTATCTGTATGGCTATGCTGCTCTGGGCCCTCTTCAGGTTTTTGTGGATTTGGAAGGGGGTTCCCCTAAGGCTCAATTTCTCCCTGCCTGACTTGTCTGTATATATCTTCGCTGCATTCCAGACTTCGGGATCGGCTGTGGGTCTTTGTCTTAGGTTCACATTTCGATTTTGGTGTGGCCAGGAGTTTTTCCACTCTCGGAATGCCGCGATCTTTCCCAGCTCTTTCTGTCTCTCAATAGACACTTCTCCGCAGCAGATCCTAGACCACTCCTCTCTATCCCTTTCCTTGGATAGAGATTCTCGACTGCCTTTTCCTCCCGCTTGTTGCCTGACCATCCGGCAGGTCTTTTCTATGGCCACTTGGACCGGTGAGTTGCGAGTGAGCCCGCCGTGCTGCACCCTTCTATTATTTAAGTAGATCTCCATCGGTAGGATGGAGGTCTCATGTTCCAGCACTCTCGTGCTGGTCGACTTGTAAGCTCCTATGATTCTTAGTAAGCATTTTCTCTGAATTGACTTCAGAGGTTCAATTGAATTCATTTTTTCCAGCTAGGAAACCTTCACAGAAAGCAGCATAGCATAAACATCCCGTGTCCATTAGAGCATCAACATAAAAGCATTTATTGAGCATTATCTCTAATAGAAACGGAGAACTATCCAGCTTCTTTACAATCACACTTAAATCATCAACCAAGGATTTAGTCACCACCTGAGCCCGACTTTGCCCAGGGCTTACTCATTTTCCGAGACATTATTTCCAAATTCTCCTTCATCCTGATCTGATTCTATTGATCTAGGCTTGGAATTCTTTGGTCTTTTAGTGAAGACCACATTTATATCAGCAGGTCTCTTGGCCCATGTAAAATTAGGACATTTCTTGAAATAATTGCCCTTCTCTTCACAGCGAGTGCATTTACCCGCGGCACGAAGGGCAGCAAACTCTTTGGGTGTCTTCCACGGAGCAGGTGGCTTGTTCCTGAGAGCTTTATTCTTTTCACTGTTTTTTGAGTTGACAGCATTTATCATTGCCGCAAGTTGAGAATTGCTTAGTCCACTTACCCCTGACATTGGAGTGACGCCATCCGCGTCCACAGCAGTTGCTCTGTCCTGTGATGGTGAAGGGGCTGGTGCTTGATAATTTAAGCTAGGATTATGAGGGGCGACACCCAGTCTGCTAATGTACCATGTCTTTGTTTGTTTGGGGCCATGCTTAGGTAAATAATCCTCCTGTAATTCTAGCTTACTAGCCATATTTCGCACCTGTCCAACAAAAAGAGAATAGTTAGTCTCCGAGAGAGTACAGGGCATCAAAAGCTTTGTTAGGCTCTCGTTTAAATCAAGACTAAGAGCATTTATCTCCATGTAGCCTTCCCAGTTGATACCTCTCGCTTGCGTTAGCATGTGCTCAAAATTGTTTAAATACGAGGCGAAGGTCTGATGTTTTCCTTGTCTCATCCTTGATAACTTCTCATTTGCAGTTCGGACCGACGTTTTGTCTTCGAAGCTGTCATTAAAATGGTCTATAAAGAGTTCATAGTCCCAATTGTTGTCTGGTCCTCCTGTTGTGTACCAATGAGAGACACGACTTCGGAGATTCTTAGGGATGGGATTCATCATGTCCATACACACCGCTTTGTGGCCTCCTAGCAGGTCCAAGTCAGCTTCAATTTTCGCTGTAAGCTGAATTATATATGTCGGGTACATCTCTCTGGAACCGTCCCATTCTGGCCAGCTTGACGCTTTTTTCTTGACTGTGTGTAAATTAGGTCGTAAAGTCTTTCCTAGATTGACGCCACTCGTGTCAATTATTGCTAATAACAGTTGTAGCTGATGACTATTCATGGATAGCGTGACATTTGTTGTTTGCTGTGAAGCGAATTGATTAGCTCTGCCCTTACCCACACCATTATCTGGGGCATCTGTATCCATATGATCCGTCATAGTTTCTTCAACTGATTTAGCAATTAGTGAGAATGCGTCAGATGAGGAAAGCAAATAAAAATCTTGGGTCGTAACTGATCTGTCGTTTGATAAAGATGAATCTGGAGAGGGAACTCGATAAGAGCATGTATTCATGCAATTTAAAAACCAGACAGCTAGGAGAGGTATAAGCCAATACTTGCACTAGTTGTGTAAAGACGAGATAGAAAATATGTAAGAGAATAGTATGCCAGCTTCTCGCAACCGTATGTTAAAATTGAATTTTTTTCTATCTAGAGAAGAAAGTCGTGTTTACGAAGGGTTTTGGGTTAATATAAACATAACGCGTCGCGTCACTTGCAAGACTTTACTAAGCAGGGTCGAGGCTTTCCCAAAATAGGTATAACGCCTATTCGGAGCCGGATAAACACCGGTTCCAGATATACAAGGCCATGGCCTGTAACACCCCAACATTCTCTCGACTTCCACTATAGAAAGTTAGATGATATCAATCTTCGAGAATGTTCCATTTGAGCTAAACTAAATCTGTACTTCTGCCGATCGCTAGCGGGGAAGATTGCAAAAGAGAGCAGGGCTGTATAGAGCCCCACCTATGCTGATCCTATGCACTGTTTGCCTGTGATAATCATCATAGGCTACAGATACATATTGGCTTATCAGCCGTCACAACCAGCTTCATCAAACTTATGCGTAAAAATCCATCTAAGAGGAATTGGTTTCATAGCAGCCTTTTGCTTAACGGACTCGATTGTTTTCTTTTTAACAAGAGTTTTATATTCAACAGACATAGCATCCCAAAAGCTTTTAGAATACGGGTGAGACTTTAAATTATGCTAGTTGTCAGGCGGAGGTGGCATTTCAGATTGGTGTAGCCTATGAAGAGGATTTGCTTTACCAATTACAAATACGTTGAAAGTCGTTGCTAGTGCACTTGGATCTAGGTCCATTACTTTTTCAGTTTTCCAACGGGACCATGGGCCCTCTATGATGTTATTCTTGTTGACAGCACATTGATCATAATTCTTTGAATATATAGGTAATTCATTGTTAGATATCTTATCTGACGAAGTTTGATCTGTAATTGAAACCTTCTCTGATCTCAAATATTTTTTAGGCCTAACTAGCTCACTAAGAATCTTCGAATCACTATCCTGAATTTTTGGATCCACCTCATTGTCATTTGTCTGACTATTTGGCTCATTGTTGCGAATGAGCATTTCTTCACAATCAAAAATGTCAATTGGGGTAGGCGGAATCATTTTAAAGTCAATCAGTGGTATTAACTCCCCTTGTAGCCCTTCCTCTTGAGTGTTAGCAAAGAGAGTTTTGTTGAAGGTGTCATCCCTTGTTCCAATAACTTCTTCATCTAACAATAGTATCCTATAGATATTCCTAGAATTATATCTGACTAGATATCCTTTCTTTGCTCGCAGTCTCATCTTATCACCTTTAGGAATTGCTTTATCTAAGGCGTATGCAGTACATCCAAAGGCTTTCAGATGACTATATTCATCGCAATCAGGAATCCCTAAGCTCTCTTAAAGCTTCAATAATGGTAATAGCTAACCTAGCGAAACTGTTTGTAAGAAGACTGTTTCTCAGATGTCATGAAAGAGGATAATTGTTACTGTTACTGTTTGATCTAAGTTTGGTTTAATCTTGTCTTGCTCGAGTGGAAATAATCTCTACGTTTCGTTCATGTCTTCACTGATCAGCACACCCCCAGGTTTCGCGTTCTCTCACACCTGATACGGCTAGTCTTATTTGTATATTCTGAGTCATGACAATGAGCGATGTATATAGTTAGTAGGAGCGCTGGGTATTAGGCTTCTCACGCTTTGTCTTCTGTCAAAATCTAAACCCTTGAACTACCCGTCGTGCCCGCTAGTCTCCACTAGCATCCGCACCATCCTCATCCCACTTGTCGTCCCCGCGTCCTCCCGAAACCGCGTCTACCCCCCCCGCCCCTAGCGAACCGCATAACCGAGATCACCCCGACCCGCCTAACAATTGTGCTGGACACAATTGTGACATTACAAAGCGTCCAAAAATATTCAATTATGAATTTCTTTAACCAACAACCCACATCCAGCAACTCTTTTCAGCCCCCACTCCCCTCTGACGATGAGGCAGACATGGACACCGCCCAAACCCACGCACCACAATCACCAAGAACTCCGCCACAAGCACTACCATCCCAGCTTCGTATGCTACCACCAAACCTGTGGAATATTCCCTATCTCTTAAGCTCACCTGAAACATGGAATGCTGCAATCGAAATGGATCCAGTAAGGGTAAGCCGTCTTTATGAGGCACAAATCTCTAGTGTATCCCAACCTCAGGCGCCTCCTGTAAATGTTCCTAGCTCTCGACCTGTTCTTGACCTACAGCCACCCCCATCTTTCCGCATTTCCGCCCCGCCTATCACCCCATACGACGGACAAGCATCATCCTTGCGATCTTTCTGTTCACAACTAATGAACCAGATCAAGAGTCAACCAGCACAATTCCCTTCGGAGAAGGCCAAAGTCTACTTTGCCTATCAATGCCTTGGCCCCGGAGCTATATCAAAAATGCGATCTTCTTTCAGGTGCTTGGAAGATACATCAATTCCCGAAGAAATTACTACCTTGTCGCAGTTCGTCTCGACCCTGAAGCAACGTTGCCAAGACCCAGCACGCGAAGATCAGGCAACGCAAGTCGTAGAATCTTTATACCAGAGAAATATGAAGTTTCATGACTTCATAACTATTTTTGAAGATAACATGGCAGATTCGGCCTACAGTGACTTCGATAAATCACACTGGAAAAAGATGCTACATCGGCGCCTCTCGAGAGAGCTACGCACTCTCCTGAACGCAGTCTCGGATGCCCCCTCGGAGTACCATGCGTTCGTCACCTATTTGCGTGGAAAAGATGCGGTAAATCAATCTATTCGCTCATCACCGGGAGGCTCTCCCTCTCAGGCCCCCTACAGACCCCCATTCGCCACACCAACACTTCCACTCACTCCACCCCAAGCATCAATACCTAAAACATCACTCTTTCAGACCGCACCAGCATCACGGCCAGCCTTGACGGTTTCACAAGGCGGTTCAGCCATGGACCTCGACGCGATCTCTCGGCAAAAGCTACCCAATGGTCGTCTAACTCAACAGGCGAAAGATGCACGTCGAACGCTAGGCAGATGCGTTCGGTGCAACAAGTCAGGCCACACAGTGAACGAGTGTACGCCTGAATCACGATCCATAGCTTTTGCTGCGCCCGAAGAGGTTAAACACCAGGGAGATGATTTAAAAGAGGAACTCCAGCAATAAGTCGCGTGTTGGAGTCTCTTACGGTAGGACATAGTGAGGTAATGGAGTTGTTTTCTTCCCGTCATATGTACATAAAAGTAAAGATAGGAAATGAAACTCTTGTTGCTCTCATCGATACCGGCGCCTCAGGGTTTGCTTTTGTCTCCCAATCTCTCTGTCATCGTCTGCTCCTCCCATCAAAAAAATTAGAAAATCCACTAGCTGTCATCGGATTTGAAGGTAAACAAGGAGCCCAAATCACCCACCGAGCTAATTTCTCTCTCTCCATCGGAAGACACCAAGAAAATTTACCTGCATATGTCACCTATCCATGTAAATATGACCTCGTCTTAGGTTTACCGTGGCTAGAAAAACATTCCCCATATATTAACTGGAAAGAAAATACCATAACTTTTGGGGAGCCTTGCCTCGAATCTTTATGTTGCAATTTCGAAACCACCATAACTTATCACAACTCGAGTCGGCAGGCACTCCAGTCGACGGAAAAAGCAGCAAAAAACTCCCCTCCTCTTAGCCTCCCAAATATCAAAGCTCAACCTAAAATTCGTCCAATCTCTCCTGAGGTTTTCGTTGCAGCTATCCAAGAACCCGGAACCACTCACTTTGCTCTGAGTCTCCGTGACCTCGATATGATACTCGACGACTTACCACAGCGATTACCTAGCTTACGTGTTAGGAACGCCACAATGGTCATCCCTAAAGATGCAAACCCCAGAGATTTCCTACCTTCTCATTACCATGAATTTATTGACGTGTTCGACCGAAAACAGGCAAATCTCCTCCCCCTACACCGACCCTGGGACCACACCATCGACCTTCAACCTGGGAAGCAACCGCCCGTCTCACGCCCATACTCCATGAATCGGCACGAGCTCGAAGCTTTACGCAAGTATCTCGACCAAGAATTGGCAAAAGGTTTCATTCACATCTCCCGATCTCCTGCCGCAGCGCCCGTACTTTTTGTCAAGAAATCCAATGGTGACCTACGTTTTTGTATCGATTATCGAGGCTTAAACGCTATCTCTATAAAGAATCGTCACGCACTCCCCTTAATTTCAGAAACTCTAAATCAGCTCTCTCGAGCTAAATACTACACCAAGCTTGATGTGATATCGGCTTTTAATAAACTAAGAATTAAAGAAGGAGACGAATGGAAGGCGGCATTCACCTGTCGATATGGCCTTTTTGAACCCCTGGTTTTACCTTTCGGCCTTTGTAACGGTCCAGCTTCGTTCCAAGCATACATTAACCACGCCCTACGAGGACTCCTAGATCAGTTCTGTACTGCGTACATGGACGACATTTTAATCTACTCAAGCAGCCTAGAGGAACACCGCAGACACGTCAAATCTATCCTGCAGCGATTACGCGAACACGGCCTACAAGTAGACATCTCCAAGTGTGATTTTGAGACAACACAAGTCACTTACCTTGGCCGAATTGTATCAACAAAAGGAATCCACATGGACCCTAAAAAGGTCGCTTGTATACAGGAATGGCCAACCCCTCGCTCGGTGCGTGATGTCCAAGGATTCCTTGGGTTTGCAAACTTTTACAAACGATTTATCCCCAAATTTTCACGCATAGCAGCCCCACTAACCAACCTGACCAAGAAGGAAACCCCTTTTTCTTGGAATGATCTTTGCAAATCATCGTTCTTGCAAATAAAACATGCCTTTAAGGACGGAGGTATGCTAGCTCACTTCGACCCCTCTTGCCAGACAATACTAGAAACGGACGCCTCGGACTATGTTACAGCCGCGGTTCTCTCACAATACGACGACTCTGGAATCCTCCGACCAGTAGCATTTATGTCAAAAAAAATGTTACCAGCGGAGTGTAATTACGAGATATTCGACAAAGAACTTCTGGCTATAGTCCATGCATTCGAAACATAGACAGCAGAGCTCGGCTCTGTAGATTCTTCCACCCTTATCCTTACAGACCATAAAAATCTCGAACAATTTACTACAACAAAAAAACTCAACCGACGACAAGTCCGCTGGAACGAACTTCTGTCTGACTATGATTTCAAGATTGTTTTCAGACCTGGAAAGCTAGGAGCAAAGCCTGATGCCTTAACCCGGATCAGTGCAAACAAACCAATTGATAATGAGGACAATCGAAACAAACACCAATACCAAACTCTCCTCAAGCCATCTCAAATCCTTCGACCCCTTGACACCGAACCTATAACACAAACTGATCCGCAAGATCCTGCTACATCATCGGAAATATCCCTGGAGAATTGGAAGGAACATTGTAAAAATGACAAGTTTTGTCAGGAGATTCGATCTGCGCTTATGTCGCCCAAAGCGACCCGTTCAGACATTCAACAAGCAAGCTGCAAGGCCACGGAACACTCTTTCATCATTAACAATAAGGAGTATGTACCCGAAGCTCTTCGGGAACTAATGTTAAAACAGTTACATGACTCTCCCTTGTACGGACATCGCGGAGCTGCTGCCCTCTACTGCATGATCTCACGAAGATATTGGTGGCCCAATTGTCACAAAGACTCAAAAAAATACGCTCGAGGCTGCGAGGCCTGTCAGAGAAATAATCCCTCGACACAAAAACCTCACGGATTCCTACAACCACTGCCCGCCCCTCAAGCAGCTTTTCGCCATCTTACGCTTGACTTCGTAGGGCCTCTACCAATATGTAAAATCCGAAATTTTTCATATCGCTTCATTTTACAAGTGGTAGACCGTTTGACTAAGCGAGTGTGGATCATACCCCTAGAAAGGCCATCAGCACAAGATACAGCTGAAGCTTTTCTATCACATATTATTCGCTTCGCAGGTCTTCCTGACTCTCTCGTTTCTGATCAAGGGAGAGCATTCATTGATAGTACCTGGAAAGAAATCTGCGCGCATCTACAAATCACCCATAAATTATCAACTTCTTACCACCCTGAAACGGATGGACAAACGGAGCGCGCAAACAAATCTCTAGAAGTATACCTACGCCACTACGTTAACTATCACCAAGATGACTGGGTCAAACATCTACCCATAGCCGAGTTTTGCTGTAATAATCACGTAAACGCATCTACAGGAGTCTCTCCATTCTTCGCTTCTTTTGGTCACCACCCTCGTTTAGATTTTCGGCCCGAATCTAATTCACCCGAAGTACGCAATACCCCGGATTTCATAAATCGAATGAAGTCGCTGGCCACTCAATGCTCTGAACAGATCACTATGGCACAAGCCTTTCAGGCATCACATGCAAATGAGAACCGACTCCCAGCTCCTCGTTATCAAGTAGGTGATCGTGTCTTTCTTTCGTTAAAAAATTTGGCTCTCTTGAGACCGACGAAAAAATTAGATCACGTACGAGCAGGTCCTTGGCGTATAACTAAAATGAAAAGCCCTCTTGTTGCCAAGCTTGACCTTCCATTTCAGCTTCGAATCGATAACAACTTCCATGTCAGTTTACTTCGACCGGCTTACACGGGCTACCCTTCGCAACATACATCACCACCAGAGCCACTTGAGATATCCCCATCAGGACACGAAGTCCACGAAGTAGAAAGTGTCCTAGATTCTAGAATCCGCCGAAGAAAACTACAATATCTTGTCCGGTGGACTGGTGACAACGATACTACCTGGGAACCACACGAGCACCTCGACGGCTGCCGGGAATTAGTTCAAGAATTCCATGAATCCTACCCAGATGCACCACGCTCGCAGGAGCTCGCATCTTGAAAAGGGAGGGGGTAATGTAAGAAGACTGTTTCTCAGATGTCATGAAAGAGGATAATTGTTACTGTTACTGTTTGATCTAAGTTTGGTTTAATCTTGTCTTGCTCGAGTGGAAATAATCTCTACGTTTCGTTCATGTCTTCACTGATCAGCACACCCCCAGGTTTCGCGTTCTCTCACACCTGATACGGCTAGTCTTATTTGTATATTCTGAGTCATGACAATGAGCGATGTATATAGTTAGTAGGAGCGCTGGGTATTAGGCTTCTCACGCTTTGTCTTCTGTCAAAATCTAAACCCTTGAACTACCCGTCGTGCCCGCTAGTCTCCACTAGCATCCGCACCATCCTCATCCCACTTGTCGTCCCCGCGTCCTCCCGAAACCGCGTCTACCCCCCCCGCCCCTAGCGAACCGCATAACCGAGATCACCCCGACCCGCCTAACAATTGTGCCGGACACAATTGTGACACTGTTGGACTTTGATTAATTAGGTACGCTGCTGTCATAATAAACTCCGGCCAATACTTTGCAGGTAACTTAGCGCTATATCCCAGACAACGAGCTTTAGTCTGGATCAACCCCCCCAGAAAGTTCAGACTGACCATTCTGCTCATTTGTTCTAACTGCTGACTATTCAACTTCTATTCCCAATTCCTTCACCCAATCTTCAAATAACTGGCCAAGACCACTTTCTTGATCACACCAAAATATTTTGACATCCTTGTTGAATTGACGCTTAACATATGCAACAAATTTTTTAAAATGCCGAGGAAGAGATGACCCAGATCTGTTTGTGAGGTGATAAACAAAATTCATTCTTGTCATGCCATTAGTGAAGTGAAGTATATACCTCGACCCATCAAATCCTATTTGTGAATACAAAACAAGATCAAAATGAATTCTTATAAATGGGATTTGGGCTCGGTCTGTCGGCCTTTGTGATATAACCCTAGTTGCCTTTTTGAGTGCGAAGTGCTCACACTTATTTGTTTTCAGACCTTTTTTGCTGATTGCAACTGATGAGGACTTTATGTGCCAAATAGCTTTGGGCCCTGGATGACCAAGTCTTTGATGCCAGAGCTGTTCTTTTGCTTCTGACTTGTAAGCCTGATTTGAATTAATTATAGCTATGGTGCTATCTTAAAAGTACTGTTGATAGTTATCTTGAGGATGCTGACTACTACCTATAGCTTCTTGATTTATCAAACTACTATGCTGATAGTTATACTGTTGGTTAGGTATAGGATTTTCTGTAAAGAAATCATGATTATGACAATCAATGAGATGACAAATTTGCTGATCAATGTATGTCAGAATTTTAGTATTGGTATCACATTTAATTCCTTTTTGTTTGAGCATCTTCTATGAAACAACTGTAGTTAAAAAATTAGGAGCAAAAGCTACATTGGTCAAGGTTAATTCAAGTATTTTCCCATTGCCTAAATGGGCCGGGACCACCAAACTCCCATGACCAATAATTTCACACTCACCTGCACTAGCTTGTACAAATTTGGGACCGTTGGGCGGTATTAAAGAGGAGACAGCTAGATCAAGATTGTTACAAACGTGACTGTCTGCTCCACTGTCCAATAGGATCTCACTCCGCATTGGATGATTCATTTGAGAGGCAGTCAGACCAGTTAACTCAACTGACATAACAAAAGTTCCACAATATCCCCCAGAATTTGAGAATTGTTATTGTTGTTTTGTCCATGATTTTTTGTTGGCCATTTGGAACTTACAAAATCTTTGAGCCATTTCGACGTCCAGTCAGATTTTCGGATAAAAGCTCTGACAGCATGACCTTCACAAGTATCTTTGAATTTTTTAAGAATTTTATCATCTCAACGGAAACCTTGTAGTGCTGCTCCTTCTGCGAGGTAGTAGCAGCTTTGTCCAGAGTGCATCTCCCCGCATTTGCACCGTCGTAGTTGGTCTGGTGAATTTTGAGACCTGCTCTGGCTGTTGATCTTATCTTTGTCTCTTGTTAGTTCTGAAGTTTGTCCCTAATTTGTAGGGATGCTGGGAATGTTGTGATTGAATTTTTTGACTCGAGTTCAGTTAGTGTCCAAAATTGCCTAAATTCCGAAAGAACATCCAAGAATTTCAAATTTGTCTTGGCGGATAATTTAACAATCTCCATCTTCTTACTTGTCACCCACATTGGAAGAATAGGATTTGCTGCCAAAATAAAGTCTTGTGTTAACTTGTAATTGCTAAAATCTGCGATTTTTAATCTCTTGATCATTATATCAAGACGCTCCCATTCTATCAACTAACCCTCAATTTTCCGACCAGCAGGTCTTGCTCGGGCTTTGGAGTTTTCGTCACTAATTTTTATTGAAATTAAGTGCTACTAGCAGTTTAGAGATAGGGTTGTGCACTCAAAGCAATATGCACAGATACACTAGTCTCCCAACAGTTAAGACTCTAAATTTTAGAATACGCTAGTCCGTATACAGCCAAATTACTAGAACTCTTAGCGCTAGATTATTATAGATTATATAGCTAGCACTCTGTGTCTAAGTGGCAGTAATTAAGAACTCCAGACTTCAGATTTACAGACTCTTATTTGTGCCACTCTGTTCCCTCTCTTATTTGTGATAAGTTAAAAGTTCTCATAATATTTGTGTTTATCTCAACCAGGTTTAACAACCTGGTGCTATCCACAAGCTCCCATCCTTACAACAATTTTTAGTTGCTGCAAATGTTTGGTTGGTTCGAGTCTATCTTTGAATTGTTTGAGAACTTCTCGACATGTCACATGTCCAGATATTAGCCTTCTATGATTTTCTTGTAGAGACTCAACTATTCTTGTCCTCAACTCTCCAATTAGTCTGCATTCATGCTTAAGAGATTGGATATCAATCCAATACTGTGCATTATCTTCCTTAAACATTGCCTTTTCATTATCATCTAAATCTGCAAACTTAACAGCCTTTAATTTGTAATCTGCTAGCTCTGGTTTCTTTGGTTCCGTATGATACACCATACTTGCTGGATTGACAAATTTCCAAATACCACTATCAGATGCATGGCCTTGTATTATGTCTATCCAATCGAAAAAAGTATCAGTGGTTAGGGAACCAGACTTGAAGGTGGCCATTTTTCAAAAAAAATATATCTTATAAATGCTGAATTTTATTTGATGAAAAAAATTTTTGCTGAATTCTTTTTTTAACGGCGAGCCGGGCTCATAACTATCCTGAAAAGGTAATTCTGTCCTGTATAGTTGCAAAGTAAAGACATGTATATTCCAAAAAAATTTCCTTCCCCAAACTCACTATCTACCCCAACTTATCTTTGATGCTGAATAAGTTGAGCCCTTTGAAACAAGAACTATAGTAATAAAAACCAGCTTCCTAAATGACTACCTGATTTCAAACAAATGACCCTGAAATACTATTCAGACACGGAGAGAAATATCCCTTGACACAAAGCTTAAGCAAAGTCTCCTTTGTATCAACAAAGCGTGATAGCTGCACAGATTCCTTGAAGAGCTGCATGAGCTTCGACGTTATAAGAATCTCTAAATTTTCCGAGAGGAAAAGCTTCCGAGCAAACTTGGAGTCCATACTGAAAAATAACATATCCACCTCCTGAATTACCATCAGGTAGTTTCGACCTATCAGAGTATATCAGGAGATTGTTCCTAGGAACTGTACCTAGAAAGTTGGAAAACCTTTGAGCTCTTGAGTTTATTGGAACTGATGGACCACAAATGCAGATGTGAGCTTCAAGTTTTTTTTCCTTGATGACCCAGGGAGGATTAACCAGAGGATCAAAATTCTCTGAGGCCGGAATGCTTCTACATGACCTGGAAAAGCGGGACAGTGAAGGCTGTGTAAGTGAGATTGTTTCACACAGAGCTTGAGGGTGATGACAATCAAGTCGACGTATACGCAAGGCTGCTCTTTGAGATATATTTTTAAGTGTTACCTCAGCGGGTAAGAGTCCGGTTTCTCTTAAAAGGGATGAGGGAGAGGTCCAGAAGCCTGTGAGGATTGACCTTGCCACGGCTAGGTGTACTTTGTCTATGATATTCAGGTATGTGCCGACTTTGTTGCTCACTTCTTTTCCGCTCTTAATTCTGTGCTTGCCAGGCCACCAAGTCTCAGCTCAAAAGTGGACAATAGGTAGGACACACGCAAAAGCAGCTTGTCTAGAGAGTCTTGGCGATGTCACAGGCTATTGCCTGACAAATTTTAGGCTGATGCCTAAGGCTAGAACAATGACTTCTGAGCGGTTCCATGTTGACACCTCCCCGGCTGACACGTCACCCCATACATCAGCAGATGACATACGATGAGACTATGGTTTCGTACGTGAAAGAGATTGAGTCATCCTGAGAGATCGAATCTCAGCAGAAAGGTCTCGGAAGCGGGATAGAGTTATGGAAACTAATGGAGGTATGGAAACTAATGGAGGGAACAAAGATTACGCAACATTCACATAGATCATGTAAAGCAAGACAGGGAAGTAAAACATGAGGAATAGATAAATGAAGTTTGCTCTCAGTCTCCTTTTGTTCTTTACTTCAAGATATTCTAGTATATAACTCTGGATAGCTTGTGAATAACAATCATCTTAAGACCCTTACATTATCTTGAAGTCATCCTTTTGAGATATCTGAAAAAGAAATCATTTTTATTATACTTATATTATTATCATTATCAATATCCTTAGCCATGGAAGTCGATCCAACATCTAACATACACCAGCAGCTTTTTTTACTTCAACAACAAATGCAGCAGCAAGCCCAGAAACTGCAACAGCAGTCTCAATTAATCCAAGAACAGCATAGCAAAATCTTAAATTTTCAGAAGAAATTTAGACAGCAATCTGAAATCCAAGAACCACAGACAATACACGTAGTTTCAAACAAAGTTTGAGAAAGATTACCACTGCTTGAAAAATTCAGTCGAGATCAATCAAAATGGGACGAATGGCATCTTGGCGCAGTGCATAAACTTACAAAAGATGGACCTGCAATTGGAGACAACTTCGATCAGTTTATGTACCTTTATTCACGACTCGAAGGGGACGCTGTTAAAATGGCTTGCACAACGGCAAAGATGTTATCAGTATTGAAATGGAAGATTTAAAGTTCAGTTGTTAGACTAGATAGGATCACTTATTAATCGTAGGGTAAACTTGGAACAAGTAAGAGTCTGTTAACGTAGTGTCTGGAGATGTTTATTTCTCCTACTTTGAACAGAGTGCTATCTACTAATAAAACTAACTAACAGTGATTGAGTGATCTTATAAGGATTATCGCATTGATGCTCATAATACACTTTAGGCTTAAGGCCAATGCGTGTGCAATTAGGGGATTCAACCTTGCACAATCTTCCTCAGCCATCTCAATTAGAAGCACTAATTTCATCATCCCGCCTCACTTTGGATCAAATATACTGGTGCACAAGTGACTTAACCTTGGCTTTGGTAATGCTTTTGTACATATGTCTGCAAGATTCTCTTCAGATGGACAATGTAGTAAAGTTAAAGATCCGTCTGTTACTTTTTCTCTTGTAAAGTGATAGGCTACATCAATGTGTTTTGTTGCATCGTTAAGCCTTGGATTGTGAGCAACATCAATAGCAGCTTGGTTGTTAATCATCTTTGCTTTTGGGGTATCTTTGTCAACTAATTGATGCAAGCCACGTACAATCCAGACGAACTGTCTAGTAGCCGTTGACAACGCCATATATTCCGCTTCACAGGTGGAATAGGCTACAGTTCGCTGTTTGCGTGCTCTCCAACTTAACGTGGAGTTGCCAAGTTGAAATATATATCCAGCAAAGCTTCGACAAGTGTCAAGACAATTTCCATAAGATGCATCACAGTATCCAGTTAAAATTAGAGGTGAATTTATCTTGTAGGTTAGCTTGAGTTCGCTTGTACCCTTAAGATAGCGTAGTACTCGTTTTGCCATACTAAGATGAGTAACAGAGGGTTCAGTATTATACTGTGAGAGGAGCGTGATAGTGTATGCTAGGTCAGGGCGAGTGCCAGATAATACATACATCAATGATCCGACAATCTGCTGATACAGTTGTGCATTAGCCCTAGGTTCTCTATTGGCCGCCGCAGTGATCTTTTGGTGAGAGTCAATGGGCGTAGAGACCGGGTTGCAGTTTTGGATAGAGAATTGATTCAAGATTTTGTTAATGTATGCATTCTGTGACAAGATAATACCTGCATCTGAGTACTCAATTTGTATACCAAGGAGCCAGTTGAGCGTACCTATATCATTAACCTTAAATTCTTTCTTAAGAAGGTTGATTGTGTCGTCCATGACTATTCCTTGTTCACCAAAAAGTACTATATTATCTACGTAGATAGCAATTATTAATTTGCCAGAGTTGTGGAGTAAAACACAAGAGTCAAAATGGGAAGAAGCAAAGCCGTGCGGATGGATATATTCTACCAATCTGAAATACCATTCTCGGGGCGATTGCTTTAGTCCGTAGATACACCTATTGAGGCGTGCCACATCGTTATCTATCCTGTACCCATCAGGAAGTTCCATGTAAGTTTCTTCATTCAGAATACCATATAAAAAGGCGGTTTTGATGTCAAGTTGACGAGGTTTCCACCCCTTACTTGCAGATATAGCGAGTAGCAATCTTAGAGATTCGAGCCGAACGACAGGTGCAAAGGTTTCATTACAGTCAATTCCTTGGATTTGTGAGTATCCTTTTGCAACATGTCTGGCCTTTAATCTTTCGAGCTCGCCTTGCGCATTGCCTTTGACTTTACAAACCCATTTACCACTGACGATTTTGCGTCCTTCGGGTCGCGGCACAACTTGCCACACATTGTTTTCGTGAAAAGATGACATTTCATCTTCGAAAGCTTTTTTCCATTCAGACCAATATGCTGAGTGTTCCGCTTCCTTATAGGTTCTTGGTTCTGGAACTTCCAAGATACTTATCAATGCCCTTTCGCATTCGTCATTGTTGACCATATTATTTGGTGCTAGCAGACTATTTGAAGGATGCACATGAGAACTTTTCCACCACTCCCCCGTAATCGTGTTATCAAACACGCGAGGGCGGACAAGGCGATTAGATCTGGTTCATGGCTGGGCATTGGAAGGATTGTTGGATATTTGGACTTGTGGAGCAGTTTCAGGGTCTGTAATGTGTTCGTCTAGTGGGCATGTTTTATCAGTTGGCTGAGAAACTTTGTTTATTTCAACTTGATGGTTATCTAAAATTTTCTTTGAAGTGTTATCATTTGGTGTTGGCAAATTGATGATATTTTTGATACGTTTTGCAATGTATGGGGCAAATATAACATCAGTTGAGACAACAACTTGATTTGCTGCAGGAATAAAAATTTGATAGTGGTGGGGCACTTTGGTGTAACCTACAAACAAACCTTTAACCGCTCGTGGAAGAAACTTACTGCCCAAAGGACGCTTAGCCTTGGGTATGTGTACATAGCATTCTTGCCCAAAGGGTTGTAGGTGTTCTATTGTGGGTTTTTTGTCATAGAAGGCTTCATAAGGTGTCTGCCCACAAACAGATGTATGATATAAACGGTTTTTGGTGTACGTGAAAGCTTGTACTGCTTCGGCCCACAAACGTTTTTCAGTGATGGGTAAAAGCATTGCGCGAATTCCTTCACCAATGGAGCGATTTAACCTTTCGGCGACGCCATCCGACTCAGGATTATAAGGGGGTGTTAAATCATGACATATTCCCTTTTGAGTTAAGTAATTACTCAAGCTTTTATTGATGTATTCACCACCGTTGTCAGTTCGTAATGCTTTAACCTTATAGTTAAATTTTGTTTCAATCTCTGCAATTATATTCACAATAACTTGTGCAGCGTCAGATTTTTACTTTAAGAATTGAACAATTGTATACCTGGTAGCATCATCAACAAAACTGATGTAGTAGAGGGAATTTTCTAAAGATGATATTGGAAATGGACCACTGAGGTCAGAATGTAAGTATTCACCTTTTTCATAGGTTTTCCGGATTGCGGATCTAGGCTTGTTGTGAATTGATTTTGACAAGGCACAAGCTTTGCAATGAAAACTTTCGGGACGTTCAGGTATCACATTAGGGTTCTGAATAATTTTTAGGGAGCTGGATATAGAAGATGGAGCTGCATGACACAGTGCATCATGCCAAAAGTCATATGTTAAGCATGCATAATCTTGAACTTTTGGAGCAGATTCTGAGATCAGCGGAAGAGGTCCATTAAATGTAGCTTCAAGGTACGTTTTATTATGTTTTGTGAGCTTCATCACTTTTCCATCATCAACTAATGTATAGCCTTTATGTCTTTCTTGTCTCCAAGAAAATAGAGGATGCTGTAACCCAGGTACGTACAAAACATTGCTCAACTTGAATTGCGAAACAGTTTTATCAGATAACATGCAATATAAAACCACTGTCCCCCTTCCCAAGACTTTAATGTTTTGACCCGAACTAGACATTACAAGTCCGGAATAGTCAGAAATACATTCAAATCTCTCTGGATATGGGCAAATGTGAGCTGTTGCACAGGTGTCAAGATAAAAGTGCTTTTGATTAACCTTTTCGTTGATAGGCCCGACTAACGTCATGTGGGCTTCATTGGTAGAGGCAATTAGTTGTTTAGCTTTTTGTATATTTCTCTCCTTTATTTTGGGGCATTTAAACCATGTATGGCCAGATGCTTGGGTTGTATGGTGCTTCTTACAGAAACTGCATGACTTTTTCTGAGAGATGGCTGGTTTCATGGTTCTAGGCTTTTTGAATCCTTTGACAGCTGTAAAAAAAGCTGTTTCAGTAGACTCTTCATAGTCGAGGTCTATGAGTCGTTGCTTGAATTCAGCAAATGTAAGATCGCTCTTTGTAGTCAAGTTATCAACCACATTTCTCTTGTGGCGACTCAAAAATCCAAGTAGGAAATCGCGCTTGGCACGCTCTTCTTCAAGGAAACTTGCAAATTTGTGCCGATAAGAATCCGTAGAATCTCTGGCCAGTTTGTGAAGTTTAGACCATTCAGTCTCGAAAGACTGAACAAAGGTAGTTAGAGAGGTCGACGTGTTGAAAGAGGTTTTTAGCTCACACAGGTTGCCAACTTGATAGACTAGCGCGTACGTGTCACAGGCCTGAGGCATGACTTTCATTACGCTAAAGCCCATTTATTGATAATTACTCATCAGCTATCCTTGCTTATAAATAGTGTAACGGCGCGGATAAATGTGCATGAAGTTTAATTTCCTGGAGGCTTGTCAAGAAGGAAAAGGCAGAGCACACCAATCTTTTCGAATTTTCAAAAATCGTGAAAAATTATTTTTGATTATACCAGTGTATGCAGAATACAAAGGCGATTACAGATATCTCTTCCAAATTCTGATCCGACACCTCGGCCTCGAGTTATCAAGAAGGAAAGGTTGTCTGGTTGTGAAAAGCTTTTTTTGGAAGGCCCAGCTCCCTTCTTCATCAGCGCACGACGCTAACCATCTCTGTTCGTTACGAAACTTAACAATCCATAATTAAAGTATTATTCAAGAAAGCCTACAAATTTTCAGCATCTGCGAGCGATAAATACAGGAGTTATAATTCCTCAAAGTTGCGAATTTGCTGTGTGGGAGAAAAACTGCACTCCTGGACTGTGGTGGCCACCGTTAAGCGATAAAAACGGCACAAGCTCCGTTTTCAAGCGAATTTGAGCGAGGTCACGTGACCCGGAAAACCCGAAAAAAAAAACAATTCAGAAACAACTAGAGAAAATTTAAAAAAATAATTATAAAATTTAACAAAAATAATAATTTTATTTTTTATTTTTCAATATTCAATATCTATAACAATAAATTGAAAAAAAAAAAATCGAAAAATAAGGATCAAATACTTAAACAGATTCTGAAAAATATTTCAATTATGCAGAGGTCTGAATCACCAGAACCTTTGACCCAAATGTCTGAGGGCTCAGATAATATAAGAAAAGACAAGAAACCTACCAATCAAGATGTGGAAATGGTGATTGAGGATAAATATGTTGATAATAATCACCAACATCTGGATGATTATGATATTGATTTCACACCTGGTTGATATGGACAACTTACTAGAGCCGACATTCCTGGGCTTTTAGAAGCTCCTAAAGCAATTGATTTTAACAATCATCATGTAGAATACACTGATGAAGAAAGAGCTAGGATTTATTATGAAAGACATGGACCTATAATGACAGAAAACTTTGAGTTTGTTCCTAGGAATGGACCAAAAAGATCCTTCAATATGAATAATCAACCTGTAAAGAAAAGCAAGGTAAAGAGCCCAGCTGTTATACTAGATGAAATAAATGAATCAGAGGAGTGCATTGCCACTGCAAGAGACTTACTGATCAAGGCAGCTCACCTAGCTAACTCTAGGACAAAACAGACCAAGATCCTGGACCTGCTAAATGTATTCATAGAATACATAGAAATGGATGGGAATCTACCCAGAGATGCCTCTGTGCTTACTGCACAATTACAGAGACTTGAGCAGACAGCTCAAGTACTACAAAGTACTGCTCGACAAATCAAAGCCATCAATCATGAAAAGCAGAATATACAAGGACAAAATATGCTTTACAAGCTATTAATGAAAATGTGTCTAGCAAAGAGAAACCCAATTTAACTTCTATAAACAATAAAACATCTGGAGCAAACCCTTTACCAGAAAAGAAAACTTGGGCATCTGTTGTTGGACCATCTCAGGGATTAGACAAGAGCAAGGAGTGGACCATTGTACAAGGGAAGAAAAAACCTAGTACACTTAAGCCAATGACTACTAAAAGATTGATTTTAATTCAAGACATAAATTCTAGGCAACCATTTTCACCTCTCCAAACAAGGGACAAAATCAATAAAGCTTTTAAAGCTAGAGGGGTAGATGGGCCAGTAGTAGCAATAGTCTCACAAACTAGGAAGGAGAACCTTGCTCTAACAACAACTGGACCTTACTCGGCAGACTTTCTCCTAGAAAAAGTGGATATCTGGAAGAATATTGCACCACATGAAATTGCAATGAAAGATGAAGCATGGTTCGAAGTCAAATTCATGGAATTCCAACAACAGAATTCCAGACAATAGAAGACTTGAGCACTATTCCAGAGGAGATTGCAACTTTCAATCATAGTCTGAAAGTTATTGGACAGCCATACTGGATAACTTCTGAGGATAAGAGGAGAAATCAAGTAGCAGGATCAGTTGTGGTTTCTTTTGAAACTGAGGACCAAGCTAAACAAGCTATTACAAAGAAGTTAATTGTGGCTGGAAGATCCCTCAAAGCAGAAAAATATAAGAATATTCCAGCAACTACTCAATGCAACCAGTGTCAAGGATATGGACATATCAGCACCAAGTGCAGATGGGATGCCAGATGCCAGTTTTGTGCAGGACCACATAATACAAAACAACATGTTTGTAATCAATGTAATGTCATTGGAAAGAAATGTCTGCATTTGGTCCCAAAGTGTGCCAATTGTGGAGAAGCTCACACTGCAGACAAAGAAAACTGCCAAGTTCGAGTTGCTAGTTAAGCCGAGGCAGCAGCAGCTAAAGAATCACAAGCTAGGGATAATAACATGGAAATTTTATGATTGAAGGTCTTAAAATTCTCCAATGTAACTTGAACAGATCAATTCAGGCCACAGAAAGCGCTCTACAACTAGCAGTAGAGCTAAACATTAACATCATAGCAGTACAAGAACCTTGGCTTCCAGCATTTCGAGAAACACTAACTTATGAGGGCGTTCAGTCTATAAGGCACAGCTCTTTTTCTCAACTATTCCCAACTTCTGGACAACATCAACTTCGACCTGGGACAATGTTCTATGTTTCAAGGAGCATAGAGAAACTAATAAAAAAAAGAGAGGAATATCCAAATGACCCTGATGTCATTGCAGTAAACTTTAGTTCAAGAGGGTACAAAGTTGATATTATTAATATCTATAATCAGAAAAATCAACTGGAGGAAAACAATTTCATGCCTATTGACAGGATTAAGGATAGAATAAGGCTTTCTCATCACTGTGTAATGGTTGGAGACTTCAATGAGCATCATCCAGATTGGGATCCCTACTTCCCAAAATCATCCAATGCAGACAGCCTACAAACCTGGTTTGAGGAGCAAGGCCTCTCTATAATGAATAAGATTAGACAAGGTACCTTTTTCCGAGCTGGAATGGTATGTTCTTCTGTTCTTGATCTTACTCTGGCTACAAAGTGGTCAGAGGGACTAATAGAAGACTGGCAAACCCTCTCCACTGGATCGGACCATGAAGGAATTTTGTTCACTATTAAAGGAAGTATAGAGATTGGATTTCATATTGAACCTACAATAGCCTGTCGATTCAATACAGAGAAAGCAAATTGGACTGATTTTAAAAAGAGGATAAGAGAACTGATTTCTAAATCAAAGTATCTAGATTTTTCAAATCTTCAATCCCTGAGCACAAGACATTCAAAAGAGATTGTTGATAGAAAATTTGAACTACTGGAACAACTTAATGAGGTTGGTCAAGAGCTTACTAATATAATTATGAAAGCTGCAGAAGGCACAATACCAAAATTTAAGCAAGGAGCTAAGGTCAAGCCCTGGTGGACAGAGGAGCTCAAGGCCCTAAGGAAAAATATGATGAGGGCTCAGAGGAAACTAACCAAAGATTACCAGGAAGAAACTTCGAGGCGAAAATACCTGGATGCCAGAAACAAATTCTTCCAGGAGATTAAAATAGCAAAAAAGAATTATTGGAATGAGTTTTTAGAGAGGGAAGATCCTAAGTCTATATTCCAAGCACTTTCATATACCAAAGAAAAGCAGGTGACAACACTTCCTGCAATACAGGATGAGAGAGGAGGTCTAGCTCATACCTTTGTAAAGAAATCACAGGCAATCAGAGCATTACTCTTCCCTAAACCACCAGAATCCTCCCTCATAGACTGGAATAATTTTCAAGAGCAGAAATGGGATTGGCCTAAGCTTACTTCTGAGGAAGTAGAGGAGGCCTGTTGTCGTCCGTCTAAAGGAAAGGCACCCGAATCAGATGGCATTGATTGGAAGATAATTCAGAAAGCTTATAGGTCAAATAAGGAGGTATTTATGCAAGTCTACTCCTTGTTTTTCAATATTGGATACCAACCACCTTGCTGGCGACAAGCTACAGGAATTATACTTAAGAAGCCATCAAAACCTGATTACGCACAGCCCAAGGCCTATAGGGTTATATCTTTGCTTAATTGTCTGGGTAAAGCCTTGGAAAGAATGATAGCTAAACAACTGGGATACCTGGCAGAAACTACTAACCTGCTTCATTCATCACAGATTGGAGGAAGATTGAAAAAGTCTGCTGTTGATGCCTGCCTACTTCTTCAAGATAAGGTTGAATCAGAAAAGGCAGCAAAAAGAAAAACCACAACACTTTTTCTAGATGTGTCAGTATGCTGAAGGCACGGAGGCGATGATGACTGGGTAGGTGAGCTAAGGGAAGGCTGAAGGGCTCGAAAGCAATAGGACTAAAGGGCTCGAAAGCGATAGGACTAAAGGGCTCGAAAGCATTAGGACTAAAGGGCTCGAAAGCAAAAGGACTGGTGGGCTCTAAGGCACGAAGACTGAAGGTATAGTATGAATAATTAGACAAAGAACTAAACGTAAAGAACAAGGACTCTGCAGTTCTTGTTAGCTATATATACACATGTCTTGCCCTATGACCAACAAGTAGAGTAATCCAAGTAAACAATATCAACAAATGTTTCCTATAGATGCATTGAAAAATAGCCCAAAGTAATCAAATCCGTGAATCCTTAAGCGAGATTTGTCTAATGTTCTTGCAATCCTAATCGCAATCCCAATCCAAAGAATCCTAATCCAAATCTCGGAAAATTCTGACATTACCCTCCACCTTTCTTTGAGGGTGCGAGCTCCCGCAAGCGTGAAGCTTGAGGATAGGTGTTGTGAAAGTTGGAAACTAGTTCTTGGCAGCCTTCTAGATTTTCCTCTGGTTCCCAGGTTGAGTCCTCACAACCTGTCCAGCGGATGAGGTACTGTACTTTCCTTCTTCAAGCACGAGGGTCTAAAACAGCTCGCACTTGGTAAATATCGGGACCATAGCCTTCATGTTCCAATGACGGTGGGTTAGTTTGTTGTTGGGATTGAAAGCCGGTATATGCCGGACGTAAGAGAGATACATGGAAATTATTATCTATTCTGGATTGGAAAGGGATGTCAAGCTTTGCTACGAGGGGGCTTTTCATAGCAGTGATGCGCCATGGGCCTGCTCGAAGATGGTCAAGTTTTTTCATAGGTCGGGATTGAGCGAGGTTCTTTAAAGATAAGTATACCCTATCTCCCACCTGATAGCGGGGGGCTGGAAGACGATTTTCGTTAGCGTAACTGCATTGAAAGGCTTGGGCTAGAGTCATATTTTCAGAATATTGATTTATGATGCTTTTCATACGTGCTACAAATTCAGGGACATCTCGCTGGTCAGGCGCACCTGAGTCTGGGCGAAAGT
Source organism: Podosphaera xanthii (assembly GCA_028751805.1). Lineage (NCBI taxonomy): Eukaryota > Fungi > Ascomycota > Leotiomycetes > Helotiales > Erysiphaceae > Podosphaera > Podosphaera xanthii. The sequence continues at coordinate 10,946,190 of JAPWIX010000001.1, forward strand.
CGAGCCTTGGATGGTGGCCGAATGTAGCGAAGAAGGGAGTAACACCAGTGGACGAATTTACATGGTTATTAGCACAAAACTCTGCGATTGCTAAATGTTTGACCCAGTCGTTTTGGTAGTAATTTACGTAATGGCGTAGATATACTTCGAGAGTCTTATTTGCTCGTTCTGTTTGACCGTCCGTCTGTGGGTGATAGGATGTGGATAATTTATGGCTTATTTGCAAACAGCTGCATATGTCTTTCCAGGTTCTGTTGATAAATGCTCGACCTTGATCGGATACTAATGAGTCAGGTAGCCCTGCGAAACGAATCACGTGATTAAGAAAGGCTTCGGCTGTTTCTTGAGCGGATGGTCTCTCCATCGGAATTATCCACACTCTCTTCGTGAGGCAATCGACAATTTGGAGGATGAAGCGATATGTGGTATTTTTGACTACGCAACTGGGTAGTGGCCCAACATAATCAAGGGTAAGGTGTCTAAAAGCAGCTTTCGGAGCGGATAAGGGTTGGAGGTGGCCGTAAGGTTTTGTTACCGATGGATTATTTCTTTGACAGGCTTCGCATCCGCGGGCATACTTTGATGAATCCTTATGGCAGTTTGGCCACCAATATCTTCGAGAGAGGAGGCTATATAATGCTGCTGCTCCTCGATGGCCGTAAAGGGGAGTATTGTGGAGTCCTCGAAGGATTGTTTCGCGAATAGTGACAGGTACGTATTCTTTATTGTCGAAGCTAAAGGACTGTGGCGTGAGCTTACAGTTAGCCAGTTGAATATCTTTACGAGTAGTTGCAGGGTTTGCGAGTGCTTTCCGAATTTCCTGACAATACGAATCAGTGTCACATGCATTTTTTCAATTTTCCAAAGACATTTCCGACGTGGACGGCTGTTCTGACCCGTCATCTTTATCTAATGTTATTAAATCATCTCTTCGAAGAATCTTGCAGGGCTTTAAGAGCGTTTGGTGCTGATACCGATTTCGTTCGTCCGTCTCATCTGAAGGTCTATCGGAGCTGATTCTTGTTAGGGCGTCCGGCTTTCCCCCTTGCTTCCCGGATCGAAAAACGATTTTAAAATCGTAGTCAGCTAGTAATTCGTTCCAACGGGCTTGTCTCCTGTTCAACTTTTTGGTAGTGGTGAAGTGCTCGAGGTTTTTGTGATCGGTTAAAATGAGAGTTGAAGATTCTACAGACCCGAGTTCTGCTGTCCAGTTTTCAAAGGCGTTTACAATGGCTAGCAACTCTTTGTCGAATATTTCGTAGTTACATTCGGCAGGAAGCATTTTCTTTGACATAAAGGCCACCGGACGGAGGGTTCCAGATCTATCGTACTGAGAGAGGACAGCAGCTGTCACAAAGTCGGAGGCGTCTGTTTCGAGAACTGTCTGGAGCTTGGGGTCAAAATGTGAAAGCATTGTCCCCTCCTTGAATGACTGTTTGATTTGGAAAAACGAAGCTTCGCATCTATCATCCCACACAAAGGTCACATCCTTTTTGGTTAAATTGACCAGAGGGTTAGCTATACGAGAGAATTCCGGGATAAAACGGCAGTAAAAATTGGCGAAACCAATGAATCTTTGAATGTCTTTCACAGAGCACGGTCGGGGCCATTCTTGAATGCAAGCTACCTTTTTAGGATCCATACAAATTCCCTCCGTTGAGATGATCAGGCCTAAGTAGGTCACTTGAGTCGCCTCGAAACTGCACTTCGATATATCAACTTGTAGACCATGCTCGCGAAGTCTTTGGAGGATCGTTTGGACGTGGCGCCTATGTTCCTGAAGGGTATTGGAGTATATCAGGATATCATCCATGTAAGCTGTACAGAATTGATCTAGCAGTTCCCTTAGCGCATGGTTTATGTACGCCTGGAACGAGGCTGGCCCGTTACAGATTCCAAAGGGAAGGATGACAGGTTCGAATAACCCATAACAGCAAGTGAAGGCGGCCTTCCATTCATCACCTGACTTTATACGGAGCTTATTAAAAGCGGATATTACGTCTAGCTTAGTGTAGAACTTTGCATTCGCTAATTGGTTTAGCGTCTCAGATATAAGGGGAAGAGAGTAACGATTCTTAACGGTGATAGCGTTGAGTCCCCGGTAGTCAATGCAGAAACGAAGGTCACCATTCGACTTTTTGACGAAAAGTACGGGCGCTGCAGCAGGGGAACGAGATACGCGTATGAAGCCTTTATCGAGCCCTCGGTCAAGGTAGTTGCGGAGAGCTTTGAGCTCATGCTGATTCATGGAATAGGGACGCGAGGCTGACGGGGGTTTGCCAGGTTGGAGGTCGATAGCGTGATCCCAGGGTCTATGTGGTGGTAAAGTGCTTGCTTTTTGTCGATCGAAAACATCGAGGAATTTGTGGTATTGGGAAGGTAAGAAGTTTTTTGGATCTGCATCTTTCGGGATTACCAGGGCCGAGTTACCGATCTGAATTGTGGGCTGTCGTTCCATTGAATCTTCGATTAATAAGTCCAGATCCCGAAGGCTAAGAAAAAAGTTTTGATTCTCAGGTCGACGGGATATGGTTGCGAAAGCCAATGCTGACATTTGCTTAGGGGGTAGCCAAGCAGGTGCTAGCGATTCTGATGGGTCGGGTTGATTCGAGGCCCCCTCATTTATGATAGGATGGTAATTCAAGGCTTTGGAGTTGATGTAAGGGATAGTAGTTTCGAATTTGCAGCAGCTGTTTTTCAGACAAACTTCGCCGAAAGTGATGGTGTGGCCCTTCCAATCAACGTATGGTGAGTGCATCTCAAGCCAGGGCAGGCCTAAGATCAGGTCATGTTTACAGGGATGAATGACATAGGCAGAAAGGGTTTCACAATGTCTGTTAAGGGCAAGTTGGAAAGATGTTTGTTGGGAGATTTGAGCACCTTGCCTGCCCTCGAATCCAATAATATTTATAGGGCGTTTGAGTTTACGTGTGCTTAAATGAAGACAATCACACATGGACTTAGAAATGAATGCTGTTCCGGATGCGCCAGTGTCAACGAGAGCAATGAGAGGTACGTTTTCTATTTTGGCATTTATATACATGTGTCTTGAGCCAGAAACCTCGTTAAGCCCCGCTTGTCCCACTGATAGTGACTCCAACAAGCGACTTAGTGCTGGAGTTCCTCTTTTAACTCTTCCTGCATGGTATTTGAGGGCTGGATAATTGCAGAGGTGACGGTTCGTGAGCCACGTGGGCAATCCTGAGCAATATGTCCTTCCTTGTTGCACCAAACACAGCGACCGAGAGCCCGACGTGCATCTTTCGCTTGGGGAGTGAGGCGACCATCTATGCCTCTTTGGCGAGACACAAAGTCAAGGTCCATTGCAGATCCACCTTGAGATACAGTTGGTTCGCGAAGGATTGGGGGCACAGGCGGGGTGAAATGTCGATAGTTTGCTGGATATGTCGTGCGCGAAGATGCGTAGACAGGGGCAGAAAGTGCTGGAGAAGATAATGCCATGGTTGAGGCCCGAACCTCCTGAAAGCCGGCGTCTTTCTTTCGGAGATAATTTACGAATTCGTGATAGTCCTCGGGGATATCACTAGCCATGACAAGGGCATCACGTAATTTGGGCGAAAGACGTCGACGCAGCATTATTTTCCATTGTGATTTTTCCTGGTGGGCGTAGGATGAATCGGCCATATAATCCTCGAAAAGGGTGATAAATTCATAAAACGGTGTTTTCTTCTGGTAAAGTTGTTATGCCGAGCTTCGGTGAACGTGCTCGTTCCGGCAGCAGGAGCTTAGACGGAGCGGTACACGGCAGAGTACGCTGGGGTCACGGAAGAGCCGATGCGGCTGCAGTCGGGCTGGAGTGTTTGGATAAGTTAAGCGATGTTCGGCACACAAAGAATATCTGTGTTTGCTGCATTTGATCTGGTCACACACAGACATATTCTTGGTATAAATAGGCTGAAGTCTGCCACATTGTAAATATTTTGATCATCATTTTCTTATCATCTTTTAATTCAATCTTACATTCCTGCCATACGCGCAATTGCCTGCCCTACTCAAGCATCTGAATCCTTTTAGTAACTCTGCGCAATTGTACGTACCCCATCATATACCTAGTAAAACAGGTTATGAGCCCGGCGCTGTACCACGCATAGAAGCATTACCAATAGTAAATAGATTGCTCCAGGTTCCACACCACCATGTTCCAATCCATGCACCGCGACACCTCCAAGGTTGTTCTCTCTCAAGGCGTTCCACTTGCAAAGTGGAAAAGTTGTCTCCAGGCGAAATTAGCCAAGAATAATGTCATAGGACATGTATTCCATAATTTCCCTGGCATCCGCCCAATCCTTCGACCCGCCGACACCACTGCGGAAATGAGCCCTGAAGATCCGGGTTTCTCGACCGCACTTGACGAACATCTCAGGGCTCTAGAGATATGGACTCTTGGAGAAATTTCTGCAAAGAACATAATCATCAGCAGACTCGATCCCTCGATGTGTCCTAGATCATATGATCAGATGACGGCTCTCGAGTTATACAATAGCATCGCCGACACCCGAAAGGAAACAGCCACCGCACCATACGCGCGCGCATTGGAAACGTTCCTGAGGACAAGGTTTGTTAACACTGCAGATGACTATATTAATCGTTTCCAGGTACATCTTCAGTCTCTCAACGAGGCTGCCAAATCTCTACATGCAGCCACCGGGACTGAGTACCATGTGACCAAGGGCCAAGCCGCTGCCGTCTTTGTTCTCGGCACCAAGCATGTGCCATGGTTAGGTACATGGCGAGATCTAAGGGCATGTAACGACAATAATTCTTACACGTCTTTGGAAACTATGATGTCGACTCTTAGGGTTGTTGATGGTCATAGGACCACCACAGCTGCCGAAACTAACCACGCTATGGCAGCCCAAGGCTCAAATGTAGCCAATGACCCTGACGCCGAATGCAAGAGATGTAAGCATAGACACCTCAATAGAGAGTGTTTTAAACAACATCCCGAATTGGCTGTCGGACCAGTTGGTGAGCAATATTTAGCTCGGAAAGCTATTGGCAAAGGCAAAGGGAAGGGGAAGTCTAACGTTATCTCTGTCGCCAATCCCTGTATTGATAGTGATAGTGAGTCTGAGGACGGAGTAGCAGTAGCTGCCTCCGCATCTTCCTCATCCAATACACGCTTTGCTATCTATGATACCGGTGCATCGCACCACTTTGTCCCATGTGAATCCATGTTCCGTGACATATTTACCAGGCATAAGCCCATCAAGTTTGACCAAGCAGTAGGAAAAACATCACTCACAAGACAAGGTACCGCACGCATCGTCATTGGTAGTACTACCCTTGATCTCCATGACTGTTTATATTCCCCCAATTCCTCCTGTATAATCATATCGGCCGGAAGACTCCAAAGATTGGGCTCTATAACGCCTGACAATAATATGACAACACTTGCAAGAAGAACTCCACATGGCCAGTGTATACCAATAGCCAGATTAATTAGGAAGAATGATGTGTATTATATCCACTCCCTGCCTAGTCATCATGATCAACCACTTATAGCAGCCCCAGGAGTGGCCAGAGTCTCCAACACTTCCAGTGCACAGAGATGGCATCAGAGATTAGGTCACACCAGGCAGAAGATTCTAAAGAAAACAGCACAATGCTCTAAAGACATGGAAGGATTAAACACAAGTGAATTATCTACTTGTGAGACCTGTCACCTCAGCAAAGCACAACGGCATGTCTCACGAGAACCGAGGCCTACACCATTTGATCCCCTTGATGAGGTCTTCATTGACACTGTTGGAAAACTAACCACGGCATGTAATGGGCAACAGTACGCTGTTATCATTACCGACGCAAAATTACGTATGAGATGGGCCATTTCCACGTGCACCAAAGACCAAATTGCACCCCAGTTAGTAAAATGGGTCGAGCATCAACATCATCAGTACGGCAAAAGAGTCTGCACTATTTCTAGAGACGGGGGCTCCTAATTCTTCCGCATAAAATCCTACTGTGAACAACACGGGATTAGGACAGACGTCTCCGCACCTTATACGCCTGAACAAAACGGGACATCTGAAGCATCCAACAAGGTCATTCTGAGAAGAGCAAGATCTATGCTCATAGATGCACGAATGCCTGCATGTTACTGGCCGTGGGCGGTCAAACACGCATGCTTCATCACTAATTGTCTATATTGCCTCCGCACAAAATCGGTGCCGTTAATAGACTTTCTCAAAGGTTTGAAGCAGCCTCACTCAGACCAAATTGATTTTACCAACCTTCCACGCTTTGGTTGTCGTGCATATAAACTCATTGACCCTAAACCAGGCAAATTCGAGCCAAGGGCAGAAATGGGCTGGTTTGTAGGATTTCAAAAGAATACTAACAAAAACTTTCTCATCTATCACCCCCATTGGACACCAGCGCAAGGGTGGAAATGGTCTGAAAGCATCACCCCTCACGCATCCTTTAACGAAGACACAGTTTTTGGCGATGAACTAAACTCTATAGAACGCCAGCATACTACCAGCTACTGGGCAAATCTCAGTTCCATCTTCTCGGAGCCACCATCGACCCAGCCGCCATATCCATCGCATGACCATACGAGCAACAACACACCATCACGGCCTCAACCTACTTCACAACCATCGGCACCCCATCAATTCACTGCAGAAAATCAGAGAGAGCATCCGCCGTCTACACCTCACCACCCCACAGTCACCATGGAATCTGTAGAGTCATATGACTCACATGACTCACATCCACCAAACTCTATCATCAACCATCAATCAGATTCACACGATATTCATACTGTCCCCAATTCGCCAGAATCTGATAATTTTCCTTCGCATTCAACAGATCTGCAAGTCGTTTCAAGGCCAAGCCACCAACTTGCGGATCAGAGGGAGATACCCGCTGCGGAAATTTCGGACGATGAAGCAGAATCGACTGAGCAGGATGAACATCTTGACCACGTCATGACTGGATGGGATCCAGTACAACCAGTGGCCGGTACCAAGCGTCCTCACTCACCAGAAGACGGCATTACTAGGTCACAACGCGGTAGAGCAGTCAAGCGTGTTGACTATTATCGACTACACTATGGCATGACTGCACAAGCATCAACTGACCCACAAACATGGGACAAAGCAATGTCCAGCCCAGAAGCCCCACATTGGAAAAGAGCAGCTGAAGAAGAATTCCAATCTCTGAAGCAGAAGGGAGCCATACGGATAATCCCACACTCGCAACTACCCAAAGGCCGCAAGCCCATGAAATGCAAGTGGGTATTTAAAAAGAAGTTTCTCGCAAACGGCGACATAGAAAAATATAAGGCTCGCTGCACAGCTAAGGGCTTTACTCAGCGACAAGGCATTGACTACCATGAAACCTTCGCACCCACACCTAGACCTGAAACAGGACGAATCATTCTCGTTCTTGCACACCAACTAGGCTGGCACAGAAAACAAGGTGACGTACCAACTGCATTTCTTAACCCTGACCTTAAAATAGACTTGTTTATGGAACTTCCAAAAGGATACGAGAAAGATGGCTATGTCATCCGACTCTGCAAAGGCCTTTATGGACTCAAGCAAGCAGCGGCTTTATGGTATGATGATGCTAAGTCAACACTTGCCCAGCTGGGTTTATTTCCCACCACATCTGACATTTGTCTCTACACTAACAGTGAAAAGGATCTTTTTGTACTGATGCATGTTGACGACTTTCAAGTAGTGAGTCCACATCAGTCAAAAATAGACCAACTAATGAGTGCATTATATCGTAAATATAACCTCAAGACTGTCAGCACTGATCTGTTCCTTGGCAAAGAGATCAGCCACCCATCAACTACGGTTCTGAAGCTCTCTCAAGGACAATACGCACGCACTCTTCTTAACAGACACGGTCTCTCAGACTGCAAGTCAGCAAACACGCCATTGGAACGCATGATGGAACCAAACAACGTGACGTGCCTTCCGCATGAAAAGACAGAGTACAACTCATGCATTGGAGGACTACAGTATCTCTCAAACAACACGAGACCAGACATTGCATTCGCGGTAAACCATCTCGCAAGATTCCTGGTCAACCCATCGAACGAACACATGCAAGCCGCACGTCAAGTACTCCGGTATATTGCGAAGGACCCTGACCAAGGTATAGAATTCACTCGAAACAACCATCAAGCAACTCTCGAAGCATATTCGGACGCAGACTTTGCAGCCAACCCATCAACCAGCCGATTGACATCTGGAATGCTAATCAGATTATCATCAGGTCCTATCAGCTGGAAATCACATCTGCAACGGGAGGTGGTCCTGTCCACCACTGAGGCAGAATACTTGGCAGCTACTGAAACCTGCCGCCAGCTCCAATGGGTCAAGTCACTCATTGAAGAACTAGGTATCACTAACCGCATTAATGGGGCAGCATGTACCAACCTTCACGTCGACAACCAATCAGCAATCTCACTGATCAAAAACCATGACAATCATAAGCGGTCTAAGCATATAGCGCTCAGGAACTCCTACTGCCGCGAGCAGCATCAAAATGGGAAGATAACTGTCACCTTTGTCCCATCAAATCTTCAGCTTGCTGACGCACTGACAAAGGTCAAGTCACCTGTGGAAATTCACTGAGAAGCTGAGAAATAGTCGTTACCGACAGAGGGAGTGTTATGCCGAGCTTCGGTGAACGTGCTCGTTCCGGCAGCAGGAGCTTAGACGGAGCGGTACACGGCAGAGTACGCTGGGGTCACGGAAGAGCCGATGCGGCTGCAGTCGGGCTGGAGTGTTTGGATAAGTTAAGCAATGTTCGGCACACAAAGAATATCTGTGTTTGCTGCATTTGATCTGGTCACACACAGACATATTCTTGGTATAAATAGGCTGAAGTCTGCCACATTGTAAATATTTTTATCATTTTTCTCATCATCTTTCAATTCAATCCTACATTCCTGCCATACGCGCAATTGCCTGTTCTACTCAAGCATCCGAATCCTTTTAGTAACTCTGCGCAAGTGTACGTACCCCATCATATACCTAGTAAAACAAAAGTGACTCCGCTGCCCGACTCGCTTTTTCTTTAAGACCTGGATCTTGGCATCGTTGTCTGAGAGCTGACAGAAAATCTGTCAATGTGGTAATTTCGGGACTCACTGAAGGGTCCTCCAAGCATCGGAATGATGATCTCATTTTTTGTAGAGCTCCAGGGCCCAAACACTGGTAGGCAAACCTAACCTTAGCCATTTCGTTGGGGAATTGGTCCGGAGACCCGAGGATTTGATTCATTAGTTGAGAGCAAAAAGGGCGGAGATTGATATGCTCTCCATCGTAAGGGGTAATGGCTGGGGCTGATATGCGAAAAGATGGCAGCTGAGGAGTTAAAGCAGGCGCGAGTGGTGGAGTAGGCAGTTGACTATGGTTAATTTGGGCAGAGGCAGCAAATAGTTCGCTGACTCGGCCTGGATTGATCTCTGAGGCTGCAGGCATGATATGAGGTGCATGAAGCAGGTAAGGTAAGTTCCAAAGATGTGAAGGGATGAGTTTTACTTCCTGGGGTGCCGTAGGAGTGGGCATTTGTTGTGTGTTAAAAGCTGTTGAAGTTGTAGGTACGGGGAATGGTGTAGTTGGGCCGACTTGGGTCATTTCTGGTGAGCTAGACATTGATCTGTCGATAGAGTCAATGGGGGTTCTGAAAATATTCATTTAGCGTTTAATAGGGTTTTTAAGAGACGAAATAAAGATCCTTTGACTCTTCCTTTTGACGTTTAGTAATGTCAGTATGCTGAAGGCACGGAGGCGATGATGACTGGGTAGGTGAGCTAAGGGAAGGCTGAAGGGCTCGAAAGCAATAGGACTAAAGGGCTCGAAAGCAATAGGACTAAAGGGCTCGAAAGCAATAGGACTAAAGGGCTCGAAAGCAAAAGGACTGGTGGGCTCTAAGGCACGAAGACTGAAGGTATAGTATGAATAATTAGACAAAGAACTAAACGTAAAGAACAAGGACTCTGCAGTTCTTGTTAGCTATATATACACATGTCTTGCCCTATGACCGACAAGCAGAGTAATCCAAGTAAACAATATCAACAAATGTTTCCTATGGATGCATTGAAAAAATAGTCCAAAGTAAACAAATCCGTGAATTCTTAAGCGAGATTTGTCTAATGTTCTCGCAATCCTAATCCCAATCCCAATCCTAAGAATCCTAGTCCAGATCTCGGAAAATTCTGACAAGATGTAAAAGGGGCATTTGATCATGTCTCAAAGAATCAACTCTTAGGCATTATGGCTAGACTTGGGCTTCCTCTGAGCCTACTCTCATGGGTTTCCTCTTTCTTAAGCCAGAGAGAGCTGAGATTATCATTTGATGGATTAACTGAGGGATTCACATCACTTGATACTGGGATTCTACAAGGCAGTCCAATGTCACCAATCTTATTCTTGATTTACCTCAGAGAAATGTTCGCTTCTAAGGCAGTTATGTTCCTGTCATATATTGATGATATTTCCTTGACTGTATCCTCAACCAGCTTCAAAAAAAATATTCAAATACTAGAAAGAGAAGTTAAAATCCTAGAAGACCTAGGAAAACAAAATACAGTGCAATTTGACATAGCAAAGACAGAGCTAATTCATTTTGAAGACTCAAAATCTGCTAAACAGTGGCAATTAAACCTCCCTGATGGATCACTGGTAAAACCTTCTCAAACAGTGAAGTGGTTGGGTGTTTGGTTTGACAATAGATTAACTTTCAAACAACATCTTACAACCAGGGTTGCCTAAGCAAAGGCAGCATTCCAGAGAATATCAAGACTAACAAATACAGAGAAAGGATTAAGTCCACAAGCAATGAGGCAGCTCTATCTAGCATGCGTGTCCAGTATTTCTGACTATGCAAGCCAAGTATGGTGGAAAGGTCAGAAAAACTTGGTAGATTTACTCCAAGGTCTACAGAATCTGGCACTGTGGAAAATCTTGGGATGCTTTAAGACAACTCCCATAAGACCAATGGAAGTTGAGGCATGCTTGTGTCCCCCGGATGTTCGCCTAAATCACAGCAGAAGAAAATATGCTATGAGAATACTTCAACTACAATCAAATCATCCAGTGGCAAAACTTCTTAGACAACACCTAGATCCTTTCAATTCAGATAGTGACAAAATCTTCCAAGGAACCCAACTTAGAGTTGTTGCAAAATCAATACCAAGTGAGATTGATACAGACAATCTAGAAACTGTGGTAAACAACTTATACCCACCCTGGAAGAGAAAACTCCCATATAGAATAAAAATTAGTAAACATACAAAAGAGCAGGAGGCATTGAACCACATGACAAAAATAAATCAGACAGCTGGGGAATCATCTATCTTATACTACACAGATGCTTTAAATTACCCAGAGGCAACTGGAATCGGCATTGCCTTTATTGCCTATGATCAATTGAGCTCAGAAACATGGGCTGAATACAATAATATTGGATTAGAAAATGTTATTTATAATGGTGAACTAGAGGCAATTACAAGAGCCCTAGAACATGCGGAAAGAATGGTAGGATATAGAGAGAAGGTAACAATATTTTCAGACAGTCAAGCAGCTTTACTGTGTCTAAAAACATTCCTAGACAAACCTGGACAGATTTTGGTACAGAGATCTATCACTGCTGCAAATAAATTGGTGGAAAAGGGAGTTAGAGTTTCCTTAGAATAGATTCCTGGACATTCTAACATACCTGGTAATGAAGAAGTTGACAGTCTAGCTAATGAGGCTGCAATGAAGCCTCCAGATGACTACTATCCAACAAGCCTAGCCTATTTATCTCAGCTGATAAGGGATATAAAGAATGCGGAATAGGGTTGCAATTTAACAGAATATAAAAATAAACACTCTGGAAACCCTAATTCATACTTAAGTATGTTTCCATGGCAAAATAGAAAGAGATTATGGACCCCAAGAGGAACAAAAAAAGAGATTTGCTCTGCTTATTTCAAGTTGAAAAGTGGACATGGTTATTTCAAATCATATCTGAAAAGGATTGGAAAATACTAGATGATGATTGTGTTTGCAGTAGAAAGCAGACACCTGGTCACCTCCTACTGGAGTGTAGGAGATATAGGAAGGAGAGGATTAAAATAGAGGATAAGCTGTGCACCAAGAGACTCACACTACCATTAGTCCTCCACACCAACAAGGGAGTTAAAGCCACATTTGAATTTATCAAGGAGACAAAAATAGCAACAAGGAAATGGTATCTGGGAGATACAGATGATGAGAATTTTGGAATGTCTAACAAATTGAAAAACTTGAATATATTATATTTTCCTTTGTTATGATTTGGGTTGGGTGGATGGTCGAGTTATTGGTTGATTTTGGTTTTTGGTATAAGAGTCAAGTGCACTCAAATTGTCTACATGCATAAGACTGGAAGATATGAATTGCATAAGCTTGTAATTAGCAAGTACTATAGATTGCACTCCTTTGGAGTGCACATCCTACGATAGTCTTAGACTTATACAGGATGTTAATGGAAAAAAAAAAATACTACAATCTAAATTGCAAGTTATAGCCTCTAACGTGCAACGCGTGATCTCATTATTGCTCAGGTAATCACATAAGTCTTGTCAAACAGTCAAACCGTAACACTTTCAATCACTCATTTGTCAAATGCCACAAGTTACTGCAAATATCTCTTAAAACCAGGGAATTACGACTCGCAAAAAAAGATTCCCAGGGGAGGGTCATAAATAAACTTACTCACGTATGTTGATGTGACGGCTGGCAAGCCTTAATATGATCTGTAGACTATGCTTGGTAGCGCAGTCTTAGGCTTATGCAGAGGGGCACCTAGGGAATCTGATCATGTGATTTTGGTTAGGTAATGAATGTATATTTTGTAGTGTTTGCCTAAGGCAGAAGTGCTACAGAGTTTGGAATATTTGACCTTCTAATTACTGGAGTTTACTCTCCAAAGATTTACTAGAGATTACCATAGTCTATATCAATTGCCTTTCGCTTGTATAGCACAACCGTGACATATAGTAAATCTTTCCTTACCATTCTAACAACTGCGGTTCGAAATATACAATCGGCGTTTATCAATGAACAGTGATGACTCAGTAAGGTCGAAAACGTCGGATTTAGATAAAATTTTCGGTAGTTTGAAGGCGACTGCGGTCTTTGAATAGATTCAGCCTTCAGAGGTTTGAAGAAGATTGAGGTCTTGGAATTGGTTCAGCATTCAGAAGTTTGGAGACGACTGCGGTTCTCGAACAAATTCAGCATTCAGAAGTTTGAAGACAATTGAGGTCTTGGAACTGGTTCAGCATTCAAAAGATTGGAGACAACTGCGGTGCTCGAATAAATTCCATACCAGTTAATCAGTAGTCAAGAATATCCTAGATTCATTCGAAAAAAAATTTAAAGAAAACTCTACTTGTCTACAATAATCAATGTAGTTTTGCATTAGCTATCAATATGGCTGAAAATAATTTGAGCATTTTTCAGCAAAGAGCAAGCGAGAAGTTGAAATATCAAGACTGCAGAGCTAGGTGGAAGACACGAGAGCAACTGGCTATACTAAGAAAAAACAAGAGTTGTTTCCGGTGTGAACGTAGGGGTTGCAACACCAAGGTTTGCCCCCTCTTACCAGCTACAAATCCAGCAGATGATACTTCTAAAATTCTATCAGCTGGCCTGACAAAGCCCGAGAAGTTACTTACCAAGCAGACGACTGAGATGAATACAAGTCCGTTCCTCATTAATGTACTACTTGATAAAGCCACCATGGTACAAGCGTTAGTTGATAGTGGGTGTCTATGCTCGGGCATTATTGATGATAAGCTCGCGACTCGGCTGGGGCTACCGCGTCTCCGCATAAGCGCGCGATCACTTGAGACAGTAGAAAACTCAACAGTTGATAAGCCCATAGTTGACGCCATAACATATGTTTCTCTTGACTTGGATTTGTAACGCCGAAGCTTTGGTTATATAGGGTGCCAGGAAGTACGTACCAGATGATCCTTGGCAAGAAGTGGCTAGAAGATCAAGATGCAGTGATACATTCTAAGGAACAGCGATTTGAGCTTGGAAAAAGTGGCAAGTCAGTCTATAGCGTACAAAAATGGCAAACAGAATTAGAGGGTGTTCCAAGACTGATAGCCGCATCGGTAGAAACACTGAAGAATATGGTTGGAACGGTTCCGGTCTGTAAAGCAACTATAGGAGATATCAACAAGGCACTTCGAGGTAAGCCAAACCTGAGTGTCAAAGAGGCGCGAAAACGCCTACCAAAGGAAGTTCAGGAGTTTGCTTGCATATTTGCTGATGATGGTGGCGCTATCAAACTGCCTCCATCGCGTGGAGCCTTGGACCACGCAATTAATCTTCGGCATAAAAATGGTAAACCCTTGTCACCACCATGGGGCCCACTATATAGCATGTTGCAAGAGGAACTATTAGTGCTGAGAAAGACACTGACTGACCTTCAAACTAAAGGATGGATTCGGCCGAGTAGCTCGCCAGCGGCAGCACCGGTTCTGTTTGCCAAGAACCAAACAGCGGTCTTAGATTCTGTGTGGATTACCGAGGACTGAATGCGATAACTCTCCCAGATTGGTATCCACTGCCATTGTTTAAGAAGACGTTGCAACAACTGTCTAAGGCAAAATGGTTTACTAAACTAGATGTAAAGTCAGCATTCCATTGTCTACGAATTAGAGAGGGAGATGAGTAGATGACTGCGCTTCGTTGCCGATTTGGCCTATTCAAATGGCTCGTGACACCTTTTGGCCTAGCAAATGCCCCGGCGACTTTCCAAAGGTACATCAACAAGCAGCTCCAGGAGCATCTTGACGTAGATGCCACGGCCTACATGGATGATATCTTAGTTTATACAGATAGAAACGAAGGACATTAGGCAACGGTCCGTACAATCCTCAGCAAGCTGGATCGTGCAGGCCTCTATCTGGATATCAATAAATGCGATTTTCTTTGCAAAGAAGTCAAGTACTTGGGTTTTATCATTCGTGCAGGCAAAATTGTAAGTGTAGATCAGGCAAAGGTAAAAGCTATTCTAGAGTGGCAGGCACCAACTTCAGTAAGGGATGTGAGATCCTTTTTAGGGTTTGCAAATTTTTACAGATGCTTTGTCAATGGGTTCTCCAAAATTGCAGCTCCTTTAATTAATTTGACCAAGAAGCAGTCGGTGTGGAGATGGGGACCAGACGAAGACAAATCTTTCAGAAAGCTGAAAGAAATCTTCTCATCGGAGCCAGTGCTTGCACAGTGGGATCCGGACAGAGATACTGTTTTGGAAGCGGATTGTTCAGGGTATGCGCTGGGTAGATGTCTCTCCCAAAGAGATGATCAGCGAAGGTTACGACCGGTTGCATACTACTCAAGGCGATTGAGCAGTGCAGAGTGTAACTATCCTATTCACGATAAGGAAATGTTAGCTATCGTTGCTTGTATGCAGGAATGGCAAGCGGAGCTGCAGTCCGTCGCAAAGCCATTTGTGATTTCAACTGACCATAAAAATTTGAGTTACTTTGCAACAAAGCGTTTACTCAATGAACGTCAAGCCAGGTATAACAATGTGCTGCAGCGGTTTCAATACTGCCTTAAATGGCGGTCAGGAAGTGCAAGCGAGAGACCTGATGCTCTATCGCACCGCAATCAAGATAAGCGGAGAGGAATCAATGACGAGCAAACAGCAGGACGAATCATGCAGCTCCTCCCAACCATTTCTCTCAGCCCCGCGAACGCTGAAAGTAACCATGAAAAAAATTATCTGAAGGATCCAGCGGCCCAGGCTCGCCTGTTTGAAGATGAAATGATGCAAAATCTTTGGAAACAAGGGGTTGAATCAGACAAGAATTGGAGAAGGGCACGCGATGCGGTATTGTCAGATGAAAGAGAGTTTCCACCAGATATTGCGGAGAAAATGAGGGCTAATATCGCTGAGTTCACAGTTGCCGCAGATGGAGTTCTGCGAGGCCCGGAAAACCGTATCTGGGTGCCGGATTATGAACCATTACGAACGGCAATAATTCAACAAACGCATGACAGTCATTTGACAGGTCATCCGGGGCGAGATACCACAATTAGACTGATTTTACGGCAGTGGGTTTGGCCGAAATTGAGGGAATCAGTACGACAATTTATCCGGAACTGCAATGTTTGCGGCCGTACAACCATTTAGCGACAGGCAAAAGCGGAGTTTCTGCGGCCACTGCCAATTCCAGAACGCATTGGTAGCGAGTTGACTATTGATTTTGTGACAGATCTCCCAAAATCGCAGAACTGCACCAACATGATGGTCATCACGGACAGGCTATCAAAAGATATCTTTGTGTTTGGAACAGACTCTATGGCATCTCAACCGTGTGCTGAAATATTTGTGGACCGGTATTATTGGTATTTTGGGTTCCCTCGTTTTTTGACCAGCGACAGGGGTAGTGACTGGCTTAGTCATTTCTGGACAACATTTTGTCAACAAACAGGTATTAAACAAAGGCTAACCACAGCGTATCACCCACAATCAAACACAAGTGAGAGGGCCAATCAGGAGATTTATAAATACCTGAGAGCATTTACTTGTTATGCACAAGATGACTGGATGGGATTATTACCACTGGCTCATCTGGCCCTGAACGCGCGACCAAACTCAGCTATTGGAGGCATGAGTCCATTTTTTCTACGGAATGGATATGATTTAGACCCATTGATAGAACCAATATTAGACCATGATAAAGGTCGACACTGTTGCGGGATCAATTGATGGTGGTGAACACCAGAGCAAGTCCAAATATAAAATCAGTTAATTATTAAAATCTACCGAGAGAATTTACAGCTATATCTTCCTATCTTTATATACACATTCATCCTCCACTATTGTGACATGAAATGACACAATCTTTCTGACCAGCTTTGAAAGTTGTAGATGTAGTACCAGCCACCGAATACCAGCCACAAAGTACTTGCCACAGAAGTAGCCTCATGAGTGTCAGCCTCGTGAATCTCAGCCACAGAAATACCAGCCTCGTGGATATTCAACCTCGCGGAAATAATATGGTTCTGGCACAGTCAAAACCAACCTCACGGGTCTATCCCGTAACAGACACCCAGGAAAGTTATCAGGTGAGAAATATGTGCAGCGACTTCGAGATGCCCAAGATTATGCCCAAGTGGCTATGGCCCCAGCCCAGCAACAATACGAAGGTAATGCAAATCAGCTTCTCCGACAGTCAGAAAGATTAAAAATTGGGGACAAGGTCTGGCTGAATCTGAAAAATGTTAAGACACCCCAATTATCAAAAAAATTAGCATGGCAACATGCAAAGTATGAGGTGACGGCGGTTCCCGACGCAATGACAGTGGAATTAAATGTGCCAGGAAATATCCACAAACGATTTCATATTGACTTAATAAAACAAGTCGGAAACAACCTGTTACCAAGCCAAACGCGGGATGATAGACAGAACCCACCGGTACTTGATGATCTGGAAGATCCTGAATATGAAGTAGAATCTATACTTCGAGCGCGGACAGTAAAACGCGGACGTGGAACATACCAGCAGGCGCTTGTCCAGTGGATTGGATGGATTGACCCAACATGGGAGCCAATTGAATCCGTGCAAGAAACTAAAGCGGTAGAAGAATTTGAGGCTCAGTATGGGAATATAAAATCAAATGATGGCCCCCCTCAAAATAGCGTTGGAGCGTTTGTCGGGCCTGCCGAAAAAGCAACAAAACAACAACAAAAGGCACGGATTTACCCAGGCAAATAGCTTGTTGAGGAGAGAGGGGCAATGTGACGGCTGGCAAGCCTTAATATGATCTGTAGACTATGCTTGGTAGCGCAGTCTTAGGCTTATGCAGAGGGGCACCTAGGGAATCTGATCATGTGATATTGGTTAGGTTATGAACGTATATTTTGTAGTATTTGCCTCAGGCAGAAGTGCTACAGATTATGGAATATTTGACCTTGTAATTACTGGAGTTTACTCTCCAAAGATTTACTATAGATTACCATAGTCTACATCAATTGCCTTACGCATGTATAGCCCAACCGTGACAGTTGAAATTAGTTCTACTAATTGGTGTGATCTGCAAGGAATGTAACTTGTAGAGACATTACCACTCTGGTTATCATTCTGCGCTATGACTGTTGTATGTCATATTATACGCTAGTCCGTATTGACACACAATCACCAACTAGTTTTATTAGATAATTTTGTATATAGTTAGGGCTATAGTTTGGGGTGGGAGTAATAAACAACTCCCACTTTACTCCTCTCTACAGCCACCAAATTGTTCCAACTTGATATACAGTGAAACACCAAGCCTAACACGCGTTAAGATATTCCTCAATAGCGCATACAATATTTCTACAACGTAGACATAGACATAGATGGCAGGCGCGAAAAAATCTATGGTTATGTCATTGAGGATTTATCTCATGATATGATTTTAGGTGACTGTCAGGAAAGCCTCTACTGTATAATATATATATGGAGATTGCCAGGTCATAGTGTTCTATGATTCTGGTCTGGCCTTTTAGCCGAGTAGTGATGCATCTATCTCGTGTATCATGTAGGATGGCAACCTTTAGCCTGACACCCACCTCTTGTCCTCTGTGTCTCCCCACGCTGTCTACATACCGCTTATGACAGTGACCCATAGATGAGAGCCAATGCCGTGGGCTACAATGCTCGCCGACGCGCCATTTATTTTGGTTTGAAAGGTGGTCTCATTGTGAAAGCTAAAGGATGGGAAGATTAGATGAGTCAAAACAGTAAAGTGAAGGTAAAGTATCTTGAAGTAAAATTAGAAAGTGCTCACTAGGTCCTTGGATCACAATTCGCGGCAATAGCCACGAGAGCACGTGGTGAAAAGGATCAAGACACAAAATTATTTGCATCATCAATGTCCAACATAAATAAGACCCTCAAGACTAAACAAAAACAGACACCTGATGAAATTAAGGCTAGTTTACAACCAGAAGTTTGTGACAACGCACAGTACTTTACCAAGGACAAGAACCACGAGCTACCACCTCATTGACCTAGCGTCGACACTAAGATCGAATTAATTAAGGATGAACAGGGCAGGGAAAAGGAAATTTTGTTTGGCCCTTTGTACAATATATCAAGAGCAGAGTTACTTTTGCTCAGGAAAACGTTGACATATCATCTTGACCAGAATTGGATCCGGGCTAGCTCCTCAGCCGGTGGAGCCCCAGTCTTGTTTGCAAAGAAACCCGGCGGAGGACCACGATTTTGTGTGGACTACCGAGCACTAAATTCAATCACAGTAAAAGATAGGTACCTGATCCCACTGATAAAAGAAACTCTACGGCAGTTAACAAAAGTGACATGGGGTTCAAAGGTAGATGTACGCACCGCATTCCATAAGCTAAGAGTGCATAAGGGAGATGAAAAAAAAACAGTATTTTGCACGCGCTTTGGCTCATTCGAATGGCTAGTTACACCATTTGGCCTGACCGGTGCTCCTAGCGCCTTTCAAAGATATATTAATAGTGTCTTAGGAGAATTTCTAGGTGACTTTTGCTCAACATATCTTGATGTCCTCATTTATACGACTGGAGATATAGTAGATCATTGGAGCAAAGTGAACATGATCCTTAAAAGGCTCGGACTCGCAGGTCTTTAAATGGACCCTCAAAAAAGTCAATTTGCAGTTAAACAGACTAAATATCTTGGCTTTATCTTATGCTTAGGAGAAGGAATCAAGGTTGATCCTGAGAAAGTGAAGGCTATAACTAGTTGGCAAGAACCAGTAAGCACAAAAGGGATTTGTAGTTTTATAGGCTTTGCAAATTTCTGTAGGGATTTCATACCCAATTTTGGACAAATCGCAGCACCTCTGTTAAGCTTAACCAAAAAGCATACCAAATTTCAGTGGGAAGCCCCTCAACAGAAGGCATTTGAAGAATTAAAACAGCGCTTCATAAAATCGCCGATCTTAGCCATGTGGGACAATAAAAAGGAGACCGTACTCGAAGCAGATAGTTCAGGTTACGTACTAGGTGGTTGTTTATCACAAAAGGACGCAAAGGGGCAACTTAAGCCAATTGCATACTTATCGAAGAAATTGACCCCGGCAGAGGTTAATTATGACATCCATGACAAAGAAATGCTATCCATCATTCGCTGTATGGAGGAATTGCGGGGCTTGCTAATTGGATTAAGTAAACCTTTCACAGTCCTATCAGACCAAAATGATCTCAGACATTTTATAACTATACGTACACTTAACGAGCGTAAAATTCGTTGGTTGCAGTTTCTGTCAAATCTCAATTTGATTATAAAATTCAGGCCGGGAAAGCAAGCAGCAAGGCCAGACGCACTATCAAGACTCGAGCAAGATATGCCACATGGCTTGGACAATTATAGAATTAAAAATAGAGACTTACATTTGATAAAAGATTCTTGGCTATCAGGCGTTTTTACCAGAAATTGACCCAAGCAAGTCAAGAAAAATAACACAAATAATATTCCTAGAGGCTCAAGTATGTTTGAAGAGGAAATTTTTCAAACCCTATGGAATAAAGCATTACGCGAAGATAAGGATATTTCCACTCTTTACAAAAGTTTGGAAAAGGGAGAAAGAAGCCTTACACCAACTCTCAAATATCTTAAAATCTCTTTGGCAGAATGTAGCTTTGATGCTAGAGGAGCGCTCAGATTTCGAGAAAGAGTTTGGATCCCTAAATACGAGCCGCTACAAACAGCTTTAATTCAGCAAACACATGATTCACAATTTACAGGGCACCCGGGACAAGACAGCACCTTAGCAATTTTAGGCCATAACTTTTTTTGGCCAGGTATCTCAAAATGTGTGAGAAGGTTCTTTTGTAACTGCGATGTTTGCGGCCGGAGTCATGTTTGGAGAGAGAGTAAAAAGGGGTTACTGCGACCACTACCAGTGCCTGACAGGTTTAATAGCAAGCTCGGCATAGATTTCATGACTGATCTACTGGCAAAAACGGCAAATGAGCCACTATATCTAATAGTCGTAGTGGATTGTTTAAAAGGAAGTGTTGCGCTTGAAGATATGACAAGTATGAAAGCCAAACACTGTGCAAGTGTATTCCTTAGATTACATGTCAGACACCATGGATTTCCTAACTACTTTACGTCAGACAGGGGCTCTAACTGGGTTGGAGATTTCTGGACAGAATCATGCAGATTAACAGGTGTTAAACAGCGTTTATCTACGGCTTTTCACCTACAAACAGATAGGGCTACGGAGAGGATGAACCAAGAAGTTCTTGGATATTTAAGAGCTTTTATAACTTACGCCCAGTTCGATTGGAAAGAACTCTTACCCTGTGCAATGCTTGCTATTAAAAATAGAACCGTGTCTTCCCTCGGCATGAGTCCTTTCTTCGCGGAACACGGATACAACATTGAACCGATTCAACTGGTAAATCCAAAAGAAAAACCATCAGCACCTGAAAAACGAGTAAAAAATTTTGTTAAACAAATCCACAAAGCAGAAGAGCTCGCACAAGCTTTGATGGCTTCGGCACAACAAAGAATGAAAGAATATGCAAGTAGGAAACGTTCTGAGGCTGAAATATTCAAGGTGGGAGATAGAGTTTGGCTAAACTTGAAGAACATACAAACTCCTCAGCTATCTAAGAAGCTCTCATGGATCAACGCAAAGTATCAAGTCACTAAAGTAATTGACTCCCATTCAGTGGAACTAAACACACCTTTGGGAATTTGGCCACATTTTCACGTAGACTTGCTTAAAAGAGCAGCAATAGACCCCCTACTATTGCAAATAATAGACGATGTACAGCCCCCACCTATTCAACATGATATGCAAGAGGATGGAAAAGAATATGCATTTGAAAACGCCAATATACACGTTGTTGAAAAACATTTGCGTTCAGAAAAAACAATTGTTGGACAAAGTCACTGGCGTTTACTCCTGGTGAAATGGAAAGGTTTTGCAAAGCCGACATGGGAGTCCCGTGAAAATTTAGAGGAAACTGAAGCGCTGGATTTATTTGAAGCAAAATACGGTAAAGGAGATAATACTGGAGAAGACGCTGGCGCAATCATAGGTCGCCGCAAACTGACCAAAAGATCTCTGTTGGAAAAGTCAAAAACAATTAATATTCAGCAATAACGCTCTATTATGGGCGGGGGGGGGGTAATGTTACAGGCCCTGGCCTCGTATATCTGGAACCGGTGTTTATCCGGCTCCGAATAGGCGTTATACCTATTTTGGGAAAGCCTCGACCCTGCTTAGTAAAGTCTCCAAGTGACGCGACGGGTTATGTTTATATTAACCCAAAACCCTTTGTAAACACAACTTTCTTCTCTAGATAGAAAAAAATTCATCTTTAACGTACGATAGCGAGAAGCTGGCGTACTGTTCTCTTACATCAGGAATAGGTAGTCAGAAGAACAGATAGGAGGCAGGCCGTATAAGTAGTTGATGTCAGAGATAGTTGATTATTTCTACTTCATAGATAAATATAAACTACATTAAGGCATATCTTTGCTCAAGCATCAATCGCCAAATTATGACATATATTTATCAATCTCTTGAAGCTTTTAGATTAGTGGTTGGAGACTTATGAATTTCAGGGTCAACAAGTGTTTCAGAGCATTCAGTGTCAGTTCAGATTTTGGGGCAACAGCGGCTTAGGAATATCAGTGTCAGTTCAGATTCTGGGGCAACAGCGGCTCCATATACTAGGTAGAAAATATACATATCTGGTGGACACTCAAGGGCTATGAGACAATCAGACATAAATTCCTCACCAGAGCCCACAAAATAAAGAGAATTTCACTCATCATATTGTCTGCTATTTTCAGGATGTCAATTAAGCAAGGGAAAACATCTAGTGGTTTATCAAAAATAGATGGGATAGTCTACGTAGCTAAATAGAAGAAAAGGGATCAACTTGCACATTTAAGGAAACAGAAAATCTGCTTTTGTTGCGAGAGAAAGGGATGTCATACAAAGATCTGTCCCCTTCCAGCTCGTAAACCTGTGATGTTGAGTATAGTGCAAATGGAGGTTACAGAAAATTAAAACAAGACGGGCGGTGAGAATAGTCGCGAAATTTCGGAATGCAGCAGCTCTCAAAGGCCCGAGGAGGTAATTTGTGAAGAAAATTATATGAATACAACTCCTTTCCTAGTCAATGCGCTTGTGAATAATACAAAAATAGTACAGGCGCTCGTCGACAACAGATGTCTGTGTTCTGGAATAATTGACAACAGGCTCACAAAAAGGCTACAACTTCCCCGTATCCCAGACTCTCCCCGGATTTTGGAGACTGCAGAAGAGTCAATAACAAACAAGCCAGTTGTTGATTCAATCACATTTTTACTGTTGGATTTAGATAGGTATGTAACCCCTAAGCTTTGGCTTTATGTCATTCTGAATAACACTCATGACCTCATACTGGGTGTCAGAATTTTCCGAGATCTCGATTAGGATTCTTTGGATTGGGATTGGGATTAGGATTGCAAGAACATTAGACAAATCTTGCTTAAAGATTCACGGATTTGATTACTTTGGGCTATTTTTCAATGCATCTATAGGAAACATTTGTTGATATTGTTTACTTGGATTACTCTTCTTGTTGGTCATAGGGCAAGACATGTGTATATATAGCTAACAAGAACTGCAGAGTCCTTGTTCTTTATGTTTAGTTCTTTGTCTAATTATTCATACTGTACCTTCAGTCTTCGTGCCTTAGATGTA
Organism: Podosphaera xanthii; assembly: GCA_028751805.1. NCBI lineage: Eukaryota > Fungi > Ascomycota > Leotiomycetes > Helotiales > Erysiphaceae > Podosphaera > Podosphaera xanthii. The sequence goes on from JAPWIX010000001.1 coordinate 10,969,919, forward strand.
ACGGATTTGGACAGGATGGTAGGGAGGGAAGATGGAATATCTTAGTAACAAGGAATAAATGGCTCTTGTAAGAATATAGCGTAGGAAGAAAACAAGACCTAAGACTATCTCAAGATCGCTATCCTCTGAGTATATATCTACATGTGCCTCGTCGGGCCTCCCCTACTAGTGGGGCCGCGCCAACAAAGACACGCACTAAACTCCTTACAACCCTGACTGTGTAAGAAAACCCAATTTTCCAACGCTTAGCACAACTCCGAATCATGCCCAACTCCGAACGCATAGAATTACACACACTGCTGTTCCTGCACTCCGGACTCCGAGAGAATCCTACTTAACTAGTTTAGAAAACCAGGGGTCCCTTGAACACGATTTTGGAACTGGACTAGGACCGTGACATTAGAGCCCACCAGTCCTTTTTCTTTCAAGCCCTTCAGCCCTCCCTTAGCTCATCTACCCAGTCATCATTGCCTCCGTGCCTTCAGCATACTGACATTACTAAACGTCAAAAGGAAGAGTTGAAGGATCTTTATTTCTTCTCTTAAAAACCCTATTAAATGCTAAATGAATATTTTCGAAACTCCCATTGACTCTATCAACAGATCAATGTCTAGCTCACCAGAAACGACTCAAGTCGTCCCAAATGAACCATTCCCCGTGCCTACAACTTCAACAGCTTTTAACACACAACAAATGCCCACTCCTATAGCACTCCAGTGTGAGGGGTTCAACAAAGTTGTTATCACAATAAAAGACGTAACCCAAAATAAGCTTATATTTTTTACATAGCAAGAAAAATACAGGAAATACCCCCCCTACTTAACCGCCCTTTAACGCCCTGGCCAATAGCCTAGCCCGTAGTTGGTAATCCCCACCTAGTTCCCCTTTGTTACCTAACTCCAAGCTCCCCGATCCCTGCCTGCACCAGTTAAATAGACCTTCTTCCGCTGGCCTTGCCGCGTCCTCGGGTACTGTTAAGCCCCTGTCAACAACTGCTAAGTTATTACTAGGTTAGTCCATAGTACCAACCCCAATATGGGCACAGCCCCTAATATCCAGGAAGTAAAACTTATCCCTTCACATCTTTGGAACTTACCTTACCTGCTTCGTGCACTTCATATCATGCCTGCAGCCTCAGAGATCAATCCAGCCCGAGTCAGTGAACTATTTGCTGCCTCTGCCCAAATTAATCAGAATTAACTGCCTACTCCACCACCCGCGCCTGCTTTAACTCTAATATAGATTAAGCGCTGTGGTTAGACACGAGAGTACTGAGGTCACAGGATATAGACTTATAGTATGTGTAATGGCCACAAAGTGGGTGGATATTTGAATCTGTGATGGTGAGATAAGAAGTTGCGTGTATCTCTCAACAAACGACTAACAGCTACTATATGTACATATCCTGTTGGACCGTGCCGTAGGTCACATTACTAATTGCCTCCACTTTAGTGATCAATAGCCAGGGTTGTGTCATCTCGATCTATCAAAGCTACATACCAACACCTTTGGTTGGGAAACCCTTTAATGCATATCAGAGTAGTTATTCATGTATGAGCAGGGATCAAAACAAGATTACAACACTCCCTCTCTTAGTGTGCTAGCTGAGATATGTCGTTGTCTCTTCAATGGATTTCTGTTTGTGATTTCACTTTGGTAGGTGCATCCGATAACTGATCTGCTGATGGTATGTATACAACTCTTATCTGGCCATTTTTGAACTGTTCTCTACAGTAGTAATTTCTTAGTGCTATGTGCTTAGATTGCTTGTGGTTGTCGTGGTTTTTGATTACAGATAATGCTGATTGGTTGTCAACATATAAGTTGGTGCATGTTACTCCCTCTAAAAAATTAGCTAACTGCAGTTCTTCCAGCAGCATTTTGATCCATTTCAATTATCGACAAGTCTCTGTGGCCGCGAACTATTCTGCCTCTGTTGTGGAGAGAACTACTTCTTGTTGCAGGTGCGATCTCCAGGATATTAGACCAGATGCAAGCCTGATCAGCGTACCAGAAGTCGAGCGGTTGAATGATGGATCGGCTGCGAAGTCTGCATCTGAGTATGCTTCAAGTATTGGCTTGCCTTTAGTCCTTGAGAAGGTAATATCTTTATCAGGTTGCTTTGCTATGTATCGCAAAATACGCCAAGCCGCTTGAAGATGCTCAGATGATGGGTTTGAAATAAAATAGGCCAGGTGGTTCACGGCAAATGAAATGTCGGGACGTTTATTATTAGCCAGATATTGGAGTCCACCGATAATCGAGTTGTACTCTCTGTGGTCTATCTTGGAACAGTGTGAGATATTAGGCTCTTTGAGTCTTTCAATTGGGGAGCTCGCTGGTTTGCAGAGATGTAATCCATGCCTTGTGAGTAATTTGCGTGTGTACTGTTCTTGGGAAAGTACAAGTTTATTGCCAGTCTGCTTTATTTTTATTCTAAGAAAAAGATTTGTCTTGACTGGTTTAAGCTTGTATTTCTTATGCAGCGCACACATTAGTCGCTTGATTTTCTCTAAGTTGGGTCCCATTACTTGAAAGTCATCGACGTGTAGGAGTACAAAGAGATCATTTTCTTTATTCTTGTATAGACATACATCCGACGTTGTTGGATGAAGACCTAGTGAAGCTAAAGTGGCCCTGGCATCATCATACCATAAGGCTGCAGCTTGTTTTAGTCCATTGAGCCCTTTTTTTTAGAAGAATATTATGGCCGGGTTTTTTCAAAACCTTTCAGCATCTCCATGTATAGTTTGATATTCAGATCAGAATTTAAGAAGGCTGTAGGTACATCTCCTTGAAATTTATGCCATCTAAGGTGATGAGCAAGAACTAGCATTTTTCTACCTGTCTCGGGTCTTGGAGTGGGGGCAAAAGTTTCTTGGTAATTGATGCCTGGTCTTTGTGTGAATCCTTCGGCTGTACATCAAGCTTTCCACTTTTCAATGCTTCCATCTGCAAGGAACTTCTTAAAGACCCATTTGCATTTCATAGGTTTGCGGCCTTGTGGTATGGCTCTTTCACTAATGATTTTGATGGTTCCGGTTTTTAGAAGTGATTGAAATTCCTCATTGGCAGCAATTCTCCATTGTTGAGCTTCTTGACTTGACATTGCCTCTTCCCAGCTTTGAGGATCTTTGGTTTTATTGGCTGATAGGCCCTGTTGAAGGCTGTTGTAGTTGATTTGTTTTACCCTCCGACCACGCTTTGTGAGCATTGTGTCTCCTTCTGGTGAATGGTTACGTTTCTGGCCAGCTAGAGGGCGTACAGTGTCCCAACCCGTCATGATGCAATCATCTGGTGGGTCATAGTTGTCGTCATTTAGTGTAAACTCCCTCAGGTCGTCTGGCAGGGGAATAATTGATGTTTCATTAATGTTAACATTTTTGTCGGCATTATTAGTGTCTCCGTACACGGTGTCGTCTCTATCAAGTTTTCTATAAGTCACATTTGGTTCCGGTGAGTAAGCTCGTTAATGACCAGCAATAGGAGGAATTGGATCCCATCTAGTCATGATATGGTCCAGACGAGGGCTTCCTGATTTACTGGGAAGAGATGATTGATTGGTTTGAGCCTCATGTAGAACAGTTAGATCTTCTGTGCCGTTGTCCGAGTCAATATCATTTTCTGAGGTTTGAATGCCATTTTGTATGTCATGGTCTGATTCCTCAGATAGGTCAGGATCGGTTAAGCTAGATAATAGCTGGTTCAAACTTGATTCTCGCCAAGTTGATGGAGGGACGGGAGGAGTGTCAGATGGTGGAGAGCTAGGATCCTGAAGCTGTACATCAGGGTGCGTGAGAGTTATGTGTGAGAGATTATCAAATACCGGCTGGTTAACTTGTGATTGACTACTTGTCACAGCTTGTGGGGCGCTAGTTGGCTGACAAGTAGCTGATGGAGATTTGGTCGGTGGCTGATTTAGTGAATCAGATTGTGGACTACTACTATGCAACTGAGGCAGATTTTTGATTGAGGATCTTAGATTGGAATGTGGGTTAGGCTGTAGATTGTTTGCCCAATAGCTAAAAGTTTGCTGTTTATTGGTTGAATTCATATTGTCGCCAAACACAATGTCTTCATTAAATGTTGCATGAGGTGTGAAACTGACGACCCATTTCCATCCCTGAACGTGAGTTTGGTATGGATGGAGAATGAGGAAGTTTTTAGATGTGTTTGCATGGAATCCCATGAACCATCCTTTTTCTGCTCTTGGTTCAAATTTACTTGGTTTGGGTTGGATTAGTTTGTACGCTTGACAACCAAAACGTGGTAGATTTCTAAAGTCAACTTTTTCTAGATGCGGTTGTCGCAGACCTTGAAAGAAGTCGATGATGGGCACCTTATTGGTGCGAATGCAGTATAGCCTATTTAGTATGAAGCACGCGTGTTGAATCGCCCAGGACTAGTGTTTTAATAGGTATATGATAGGGTACGTACACTTGCGAAGAGTTACTAATTCAGTATTATGATAGTGGAGTATAGCAAGCAGGTGTGCAGATGGCTTGAATATGCGATTGAATTAAAAGATGATAAAAAGATAATATATCACAAAGTGGCGAATCTAAGCCTATTTATACTTCCAAAATCATCTGTGCGCCAGCGAAGCAAACAATGCAAACATCAAGACCCGTGAGACCCACACCTCGCCTAGCTAGTCCCAACACTTCATCCTAGCCTCGGTGGTATCACCTTATCTGCTGCTTATGCAGCCTTGCCATGTCCACTATGTTCGCTAGGCACAACACTCCCTCTGTCGGTAACGACCTCCATCTAGCTTGGTTAGTGGATTGGCACTGGCGATTTAACCTTTGTTAGTGCATCAGCAAGCTGAAGGTTCGACGGGACATAGGTAACAGTTATTTTCCTGTTCTGATGCTGCTCGCTGCAGTAGAAGTTTCTGAGGGCTATGTGTTTGGAGCGCTTGTGGTTGTCATAATTTTTAATGAGTGAGATAGCCGACTGGTTATCCACGTAGAGATTGGTGCATGCCGCTCTATTGATGCAATCAGTAAGACCTAGTTCTTGGATCAGTGACTTGACCCATTGGAGTTGGCGGCATGTTTCAGTTGCTGCCAAGTATTCTGCCTCGGTAGTAGACAGGACAACTTCTCGTTGCATGTGTGATTTCCAACTAATTGGACCTTATGAAAGTCTGATTAGCATTCCTGACGTAGATCTGCTAGTAGATGGATCTGCTGCGAAGTCTGCATTGGTGTATGCTTCAAGAGTTGCTTGCTTGCTACTTCGGGTGAAGCTTATGCCCTGATCCGGGTTTTGAGCAATGTATTGTAGTACTTGCCTTGCGGCTTGCATGTGCTCTTTTGATGGGTTTCATAGGAACCTAGCAAGGTGGTTAACTGCAAACGCTATGTCCGGCCTGGTGTTATTTGAGAGATATTGAAGTCCACCAATACATGAGTTGAACTCTGTTTTTTCATGCGGTGAGCACTGTTCACTATTTGGTTCTATCATGCGCTCCATTGGAGTCTTTGCTATCTTACAGTCTGTGAGATCGTGTCAGATAAGCAGCGTGCGTGCGGATTGCCCTTGGGAGAGTCTGAGTTATCAACTTTAAATATTTGTTATAGATAGACACATATAGCAAATTTGAGTCGTGAAAGATATGTCTGTAGTAACAGATAGAATAAATATAAGTGAGATACAAAAATGGGTTTGATAAAAATAGATATCGATATTTTCAGTCGAAAAACTCTACTCTATAATAAGTTACATCCTAAAGGTTTATATAAATGACAGTTCTATGTCTTTCCGTAGATCTCTTCCAAAACAGTTTTCCATCCCAGAGTCATTAACAACAACCTTCAAACCGATGCTCCCTTTCCAGACCCGAGTGAAACACTATAAAATAACAAAATAATTTCACACCTAAAAACGTATTCTAAAACACCGTTTGATACAACAAAAAACTAAACACCATAAAACGACAGTAGCCTGACAATGAAACAGAATAAGAATATTGGATGACATCCAAGTCAAACACTGAGTTTCTCAGGAACTGGGTGGCTGATCTCTATGCCAAGGAACAGATCTGTGCTGACAGTCTTGAGCTTATACTTGTGATATAGTGCTTTCATTAGTTTGTCAATCTTTGACTGATGTGGACTTACAACTTGAAAGTCGTCAACATGCATCAGGACAAAGAGATCCTTCTCACTATTTGTGTAGAGACATATGTCAGATATAGTGGGAAGTAAACCTAATTGTGCGAGGGTTGATTTGACGTTGTCATACCATAGCGCTGCCGCTTGCTTGAGTCCATAAAGGCTTTTGCGGAGTTTGATGACATAGCCATCTTTCTCGTATCCTTTTGGTAGCTCCATGTACAGGTCTATGTTAAGGTCGGGGTTCAGGAATGCGGTCAGTACGTCACCTTGTTTTCTATGCCAGCCTAGTTCATGAGCAAGGACGGGAATGATTCTCCACGTTTCTGGTCTAGGCGTAGGAGCAAAGGTTTCATGATAGTCAATGCCTTGCCCCTGGGTGAAGCCTTTAGCTGTGCAACGAGCTTTGTATTTATTGATCTAGTCGGTGGCTAGTAACTTCTTGAAAACCCACTTACATTTCATAGGCTTGCGACCTTTGGGTAGTTGCGACTGCGGGATGATTAGTATAGCTCCTTTTTATTTTAGTGAATGGATTTCTGCTTCTGCTGCCTTTTTCCACTGTGCGGCTTCGGGGCTTGTCATTGCTTGTTCCCATGTTTGCGGGTCAGTTGATACTTGAGCTGTCATGCCGTGGTGCAGGCAATGGTAGTCCACACGTTTTATTGCTCTTCCACGTTGTGACCTGGTGATGCCATCCTCAGGTGAATGTGGGCGCTTAACTCCAGTGACTGGTTGTATAGGACCCCAGCCAGTCATGACTTGATCATATGATTCATCATGCTCCGTCAACTCCGCTTGGTTGTCCGATAGGTCCTCATTAGGCGTCTCCCTGTGATCAGCAAGCTCATTATTTAGTGGCATGAGTTGAAGATCTGTTGATTGCGAGGGCATAAGGCTCAATGATGGTGAGTTGGGCATTGTGTGGACATTGTGTGAATCTGACTCTGGAGATAGAAACGGGGAGGATGGTGCCATATTGTAGATATCTTCTGGATGCACGGTTATGATTGCATTGTTTGGTGTGGACGGAAGATGCTCCCTCTGGTCATGTAGATTGTACGGATGTGGTGCGGATCTTTTGGTACCTTGTGGTTGGGGGCGTGATGTTGGGTTATTAATCGTGTGATCATGCGATGGCTGGGATGGTGAATCTGAAAATATGGAGTTGAGGTTAGACCAGTAATTAGTTGTTGTCGTGACTCCTTGTACTTGGATCTTGATGGTTTAGCTTAGGCTTGATCTTGGTGAACAATCTCTTGAAAAACTGAATACCTGGAACTCTGGGACACTGACAATACCAGATAATGTCACGTAAGCTTTTGTAACAAATGACAATTGTAGATGTGGATAACCTAACTTCTTGAATCCTAACTAGACTAGATGCGTAGAATAAATACAAGACTGAAAGCTGGAGAGCTTTCAACTAGAAGGCCTAACCACTATTTATACATGAGTCTACCTTGTACATTTCCTAGTACTGGTTAATAGAACCCCATCCCATCGAACGCCAGCAAATATTGTAGAACACCCAAAATACCGTCAATTGAAATAGAATTCCATAGAACTATGCAATGCCTGGAGTTCAATCGTTGTTAATAACAATCAACAGGAAAAGTCCAACAATAACAACAATATTAAGTAATCAGTGACGATCGGCAAAATAATTTATCAACGTCATTGAAGCCATTGATGAAGATCAACAAAATGCATGAAAACTCACGCCAATTAATTATAGACAATATGTGAATAAAATTTATGCAAAAGAACTAAATGAATTCAAGCCGAAACGACTAACTTCAGCGGGCCGTTCCGTGACATTACCCCCTCGCTAATCTCGCCGAGCTCCTGCAAGGCAATTTCTTTGATTTTCTTTTAGGCTTTGAAGCTGGAGGAATATCTGTTGGCTTGGGCTCAGAAGGATTTAGATCATGGAATTGTTGCACTAAGTCTTGAAATCCGCTTGTTTGACTAGCGGGGATGCTCCAGTCGTCATCAGGACCATAGCCTTTCCATTGTACTAAGTAGTGTAGAGAGCCATCGACCCAGTGTGAACCTATAATCTTTTCCACTTCGTATTCAGGATCATTATCCTCAGCTTCAATCATAGGAGGTGGACCCGATGTTTGGCCAGGCAATGGATCATTTGCAGTGGCTAGCAGCAAGTAGACATGAAATACCCGGTGTATCTTCATCGATTGAGGTAACATTAGCTTGTAAGCGTATTTTCCGATGCACTCTAGAATTTCAAAAGGCCCTCCATTTTTGAAGTCCAACTTCTTACATGGGCGGAGCAACTTCACGTTTTTTAGATTCAGCCAAACACGGTCTCCAACGCGAAACAAACAAGCTGCAGTCCTTGATTTATTAGCCTGATTTTCGTATACTGCAGAGTGAAAAGTTATATTATCCACTAGGAACTTATCAATTTTTTGAGCATTCTCAACAAGTTCCTCCGCATCTCATCGCTGAAACTGAATTGATGCAGGTGCAACTGGTCCCATGAGGGGTGCAGAAAGCTCTGATCCAGAACGAGGATATTGACCGTATACCGCCAAGAAAGTGGCTACCCCTGTGGTGTGTGAGTCTTGATTATTCATGGCGAATTCAGCAGATGGTAGATAACGGACCCAATCATTCTTTGAAAACCCAACATAAGCTCGTAGGTATTGTTCTAGTCGCGCACTCATTTGTTCTGTCTGGCCATCTGTCTGCGGATAGAAGGCTGTTAAAAGGCGTTGATCAATCTGTAGGAGCTTGCATAGCCATTTCCAGAATTCTGACGTAAATTGAGCACCACGATCCGTAACAATTGTATCAGGTAGACCGTGAAGCCTAAAGCATTCCTTGTAAAACCTAAACGCGGTCATTTGGGCCGAGATGTCGTTGCACGGAATCAGGTGAACCTGCTTAGTCATCCTATCGACTACAACCAACCCAGCAGAATATCCAACACCATGCCAAACTTTGCTTAACGGCAAATCAACAATGAAATCCATAGCCACATGTCGCCAACGCTGAGTTGCTACGGGTAGAGGACATAGAAGACCTTGATTACCCTCTTTAGAGGCTTTTATTCTTGAGCAGGTGTGGCAATTTCTCACATATTTCTTTATCTGCTGAAGCATTCTATGCCAGAAAAAGTTTCTCTGAATTACCGCATAAGTTGAAGCCGCACCTTGATGTCCTGATGCTAATGTGTTGTGATGACTTTGAATGATTTCTGTCGTCAGAGTCTTATCTAGGTCACATTGTGGCACCACAATTTTTCCACGATAAAAAAGTATACCGTCTTTAAATTCCCACTTTGTCAAGGTAAAGTAAGACACTCTTGGCATATTTTGATAAATTAGAGCTTTTGAAACTGCCAATAACGAATCATAATTCAGGGTGGATTGGCGGATGCGTTCCTTAAACAACAAATGACTTATATCATCCTCTCTAGATTTGTGAGGAACTTCAAGGCTATTAGCCAGTAGACTAGTTTCCCCCATACCGGGCGACAAATTCTGAGGTTTTAATAAGCACTGCTCAAGGAATTTCTTGGAAGATGCATCTGGAGTTCCAGTAGGCCGAGATAGGGCGTCTGCAGGTCCATTCTGATCACTAGGACGATAACAAATCCTGAAATTAAATCGAGATAGAAACTCGCTCAACCTAGCCTGATGTCTACTCAATAAACGAGACTTCATGAAATACTCTAAAGCCTTATGATCCGTTACAACTTCCACTGGACTTGGTGATCCTTCCACTTCAGGACACCATTCTTCAAAGGCCTGTACAATTGCTAGAAGCTCTTTGTCGTAGACTTTGTAGTTCTACTCCGCCAGGCTCATTTTCCGAGAAAAGAAAGCTACCGGCCTCCAGCTCCCAGAGGTGTCTGGTTGTAAGAGAACACCTCCAGTTCCTCTGTCTGATGCATGAGTTTCTAATCGCGCAGGATGATCCCAGTTGAAATGCTGAAGTATAACATCTTTTTTAAACCGACTAAATTTCACTGAAGGCTGCTTCCTCGGTGGAACCCCATTTAAAGGGAACATTATTCTTCATTAGATCAGTCAGGGGCATAACAATGGAACCAAACCTGTGGATGAATCGGCGGTAGTAATTGGCAAAGCCAATAAATCTGAATACATCTTTAGTACATTTAGGAGTTTCCAACTTCTCAATGGCTTCCAACTTCGAAGGGTCCATCTTTATGCCCTCTGTTGTGATGACAAGACCAAGAAACTTGACGTGGGTTAAGCTGAACTCGCTTTTTTTAATGTCTATCTGAAGTCCAGCTTTCATCAGGCGAGCAAGTACTTTCTTGACATGACTCTCGTGCTCTTCAAGGCTTTCGCTAAATATTAGAATATTGTCAATGTAGGCTGTACAAAAATTATCTAAGTATCCCCTTAGCTTATCATTGATATAATTCTGGAATGAACTGGGAGCATTAGCTAAACCAAAAGGCATAACCAGATACTCATACAGCCCAAATCGGGTCTGGAATGCAGTTAGATACTCATCCCCTTAGGCAATGCGCATCTGGTTAAAATCAGAAATAACATCTAACTTTTTGAAAAACCTCGACTTCCCTAAGAGCAACAAAGTTTCATCGATACGAGGTATTAGATACCTGTTTTTGATAGTCACATCATTCAGTGCTTTGTAAACTACACAAAAACGAAGACCTTCACCAGGCTTTTTGACAAAGAGGACCGGAGAAGATGCAGGTGACGAACTAGGTCTTATGAATCACTTTTCAAGATTCTCATGAATATATTTTTTTAGCATCTCAAGCTCTTCAGGAGACATGCCATAGAGGAGTCCCCAAGGTGCCTAGAAAGCTGGTTTGAGAACAATCCAGTGGTCACTAGGTCTATGTGGAGGTAATTTGTCGGCTTCGTCGCTTGAAAATACAGGTAGATAATCATGGTAAATTTTTGGTAATTTCTCCGCCAGGTTAATTCTAGGCTTATCTCTGAGGGCTTCCTAAATATCTTCAAGTGACACGGACATGATTTTCAGATCTTCTTCCCTAGCATAATCTCTAAAATCCTGATAACTACATGAGTCAATGTTTGTTAGGCGTTCAGGGCATTTTGGTCTAGATAAATTTCTTCTTCCATCATCAATTTCATTTGGCGAGACGGCATTAATCTTAATGGGAAATCTTTCTGAATGTCTTCTACAACTGTCCTGATTAAATTTTAGATTCACCTAAGACCAATCAATTTCTGGATTGTGGCGTTCAAGCCATGGTAGATCAAGAACAACATCAAAACTGGCTAAAGCCGTAACGAAATAGTAAATCCGTTCAATATGGCCAGAGATTGAAATATTAGCTTTAGCCATGTTAGTTATCTTTCCATGAGCTGACTCTGTTCCATCAAAGACTTTCAAAGAGCGAGGTCGAGACATAGGGACAAGATCAAGATCATTGGCGTGCGCAAATTGAACGTCTACAAAGCCATAGGCAGAGGCTCCACTGTCAATGAGAGCAAAGGCTGGAACAATAAGAGACTTTCTATTTTTAAGATAACATCTGATTACAAAGTGACTTGTCTGATTCCAAATTCCTTCCCCAACGGCAATCGACGAGAGTGTCAATACTGACGAAACGCCCTTTAGGCGACTTTCTAAAGGGCTAAATCTTTTCCCGAATCAGGATCATCCTCATTAGCGTTCCCCACCTCAGCAACCCGAGCCTGTAATAATGGCTGCGATTTCCTTGTACATTCAAAAGATCGGTGGCCACGCTCAGCGCAGTAATAGCATAACCTCAGTTACTTGCGTTGTTTTCTTTCCTCCTGAGAGATTAGCCCTCTTTTTTGAGCCACAGTCGCTGATAAGTCCATAGGGTCGTCAATAACAGCTAGCGATGTTGGCTGAGTCGATTCTTGAGGCATAACTGGCGGTCGGTTTAATCCAGCATAACGAGATCAAAATCAATATTCAGCATGAGAAAAAGATTGTAGACAATTTTCGATGTCTTGAAGACGAGATACTGCTTCGTCGAATCCAAGAAGGTCAATCTCGCGCTCGTGAACAAGGGCTTTCTTCAGTTCCAGACTCATGTTATTGAGGACTAAATCCTTGAGGTAACGAGAATTACTCTCGTATCCGGCTATGGCTGCATCACAACGGATTTCTGCGATCCAGGTACTGAAATTCTTGTTCTTCTGCGGGTTAGAATGGAGACGTGAGGTAGCATCACGTACTCGATTAGGATCACCAAAGATCACGGTTAATTGATCCATCAAGTGCGTAAACAAAGGGAATGTAAACGTTCCATCCTGGATCCAAGTCTGCAGATGCGTTTTACTTTCGGAATTCATTCTTGAATAAGCGTAAATCATTCAAGATTGCTCAGTAGGATAGTGGTCCAGATTTCCCTTTATCTTCATTAGGATTGACTCCTTCCACGTATAAAAATCCTTCATAACTCCCGAGAACACATGGGTATCTGGAGCTGGTGCCAATCGTGCAGTATTCCTAGCGTCTAGAATATTGACTAATCTTGACGCTAAATTCTCCTCGGCCTGTTCACTTACCGCAGCATTCCTGAGGCTCAATGCTTCGACTAACTTCGCCAATAGGTTCTCATCTTGCTGCTGGGGTTTCTGGGAGGCAGGCTTCTTTTCTAACTTCTGAATCCTTCGATTTGCCGCCTCTAACTGTGCTTCAGCCACTTCGCTTCTAACTTTCAAGGCCTTGATCCCACCAATGACCAGGGCCGGGTCAGACTGAACTCCTTGGATAAACTGCGAGACATCTAATATCTCGGAAATTTGTTCTAAAACCTGGCGTTCTTGACATGGGAAGTCCTGACTGCTTGAGCTTTGGTCCATGATGAGTCAAAAGAGAGCTTTCAGTAATGTTGTGACTCCTTTTACTTGGATCTTGATGGTTTAGCTTGGGCTTGATCTTGGTGAACAATCTCTTGAAATACTGAATACCTGGAAATCTGGGACACTGACAATACCAGATAATGTCACGTAAGCTTGTGTAACAAATGACAATTGTAGATGTGGATAACCTGACTCTTTGAATCCTGACTAGACTAGATGCGTAGAATAAATACAAGACTGAAAGCTGGAGAGCTTTCAACTAGAAGGCCTAACCACTATTTATACATGAGTCCACCTAGTACATTCCCTAGTACTGGTTACTAGAGCCCCATCCCATCGAACGCCAGCAAATATTGTAGAACACCCAAAATACCGTCAATTGAAATAGAATTCCATAGAACTATGCAATGCCTGAAATTCAATCATTGTTAATAACAATCAACAGGAAAAATCCAACAATAATAACAATAATAAGTAATTAGTGACAATTGGCAAATAATTTATCAACGTAATTGAAGCCATTGATGAAGATCGACAAAATGCATGAAAACTCAAGCCAATTAATTAAAGACAATATGTGAATAAAATTTATGCAAAAGAACTAAATGAATTCAAGCCGAAACGACTAGCTTCAGCGGGCCGTTCCGTGACAGTTGTATGCTGTTGCTTGATGGGGCTCAGCTCGTCGCCAAAGACTATGTCTTCGTTGAATGATGCGTGAGGCGTGATGCTCTCAGTCTATTTCCAGCCATGAACCGGGGTCCAATATGAATGATAGATAATGTAATTTTTGTTAGTGTTCTGCTGAAAACCAATGAACCACCCCATCTATGCTCTTGGTTCAAACTTGCCAGGCTTTGGGTCGATGAGTTTGTATGCTCGACAGCCAAAGCGCAGAAGATTTGTGAAGTCAATTTGGAGTGGGTGTGGCTGTTTCAGACCTTTTAGAAAATCTAATAATGGGACAGACTTAGTGCGAAGGCAATATAGTCGGTTAGTTATAAAACATGCATGTTCGACTGCCCATGGCCAGTAGCATGCTGGCATTTTGGCATTGATGAGCATAGATCTGGCTTTCCTTAGTATAACTTTGTTGGATGCTTCGGAGGTGCCATTCTGCTCTGGTGTGTATGGAGCAGATAAATCTGTCCAGATTCCATGTCGGTCACAATAGGACTTGATGCGAAAGAACTCTGATCCTCCGTCTCTGAAAATGGTACGAACTTGTTTGCCGTATTAATGGTGCTGAAATTCGACCCATTTAACAAGTTCGGGTGCGATTTGATCTTTGGTGCATGTGGAGATGGCCCATCTCATGCGTGATTTAGCATCTGTGATGATGACAATATATTGATGCCCGTTGCTTGCTGTTGTCAGTTTTCTGACAGTATCAATGAATACTTCATCAAGGGAGTCAAAAGGTGTAGGCCTTGGTTCTCGTGAAACAAAACGTTGTGCCTTGCTAAGATGGCAGGTTTCGCATAGAGAAAGGTCAGCTGTGTCCAGGCCTTCCATACCCTTCGAGCATTGTGATGTTTTCTTCAAAATCTTTTGTCCAGTGTGACCGAGTCGTTGATGCCATCGCTGTGCGCTGGATGTGTTTGGGACTCTGGCAACACCTGGAGCTGCTATGTGAGTTACCTGGTGTTGACTAGATAGGGGTTGGATATAGTAGACATCATTTTTTTGTGCAAGCCTGGCGATAGGGATATCTTTGCCTTGTGGTGGCTTTCTTAGCAGCACAGTCATATTGTCATCAGGAACAATGGAACCATATCTTTGAAGTCTTCCGGCAAATATGATTATACATGATGACTGTGGGGAGTAAAGACAATCACGAAGGTTGAGTGTGATGTTGCCTATGACAAATTGGGCTGTACCTTGCTGTGTTAGTACCGTTCTGCCTACAGCTTGGTCGAATTTGATGGGCTTATGCCTGATATGTATGTCACGAAACAAAGATTCACGTGGGACAAAATGATGCGATGCACCGGTATTATAGATGGCAATGTGTGTATTGGAAGAGGAAGATGCGGTGGCAGCGACAGCTACCCCATCCTCTGAATCACTCTCGCTATCTGAATATATATTTGAAATGGCATTCATTTTTCCCTTAGCCTTGGTCTTGGTCTTGTCATTACCCTTCCCAAGAGCTTTTCGAGCCAGGTACCTCTCACCTTTAGGTCCAACGGCCAGCTCCGGATGTTGTCTAAAACATTCTCTATTGAGATGCCTATGCTTGCATCCTATCCATTTGTCATCGGGATAATTGGCGGATGCTGAATTTTGGGCAGCCATTGCGAAGCTGTTATCATCTGCTGGTGCAACCCTATGGCCGTCAACAACCCTGAGAGTAGACATCATGGCCTCGAGCGTTGCGTAGGAATTATTGTCATTACACGCCCTTAAATCTCGTCAAGTACCAAGCCATGGGATGTGCTTAGGACCGAGGACAAACACGGCTGCAGCTTGACCTTTGGTTATGTGATACTCAGTCCCATTTGATGCATGAAGAGCCTCTGCTGCTTCGTTAAGACTCTGTAGGTGTAACTGGTATCAATTAATATAATCATCAGCACTGGATACAAAACTAGTTCTAAGAAATGTCTCCAATGCGCGCGCGTATGGCGCGGTGGCGGTTTCTTTACGAGTGTCTGCGATACTGTTATATAGTTCCTGTGCCGTCATTTGATCATATGATCTCGGGCACATGGATGCATCTAGTCTGTTTATGATAATGTTCTTGGCGCAAATCTCACCAAGGGTCTATACCTCAAGATCACGAAGATGGGCCTCAAGAACCTCGGTGAAGTTAGCGTCCTGGGCAGTCATACCTATGGTGGTATTGACTGGTTGAGTGATAGGACAAATGCCGGTAAAATTGTGAAAGATGTGTCCTATGACACTATTTTTCGCTAGCTTCGCCTGCAAACTGCTCTTCCACTTAGCAAGGGGGACGCCTTGGGCCAGGACAACTTTAGTGGTATCTAGGTGGATTGATTGGTACATGATTCTTGATGTCAAACTTGATATTTTAAAGCTGTTAGTAATACTCTTATGATGCGTGATACAGCGCCGGGCTCATAACCTGTTTTAATAGGTATATGATAGGGTACGTACACTTGCGAAGAGTAACTAATTCAGTATTATGATGGTGGAGTATAGCAAGCAAGTGTGCAGATGGCTTGAATATGCGATTGAATTGAAAGATGATAAAAAGATAATATGTCACAAAGTGGCGAATCTAAGCCTATTTATACTTCCAAAATCATCTCTGTGCCAGCGAAGCAAACAATGCAAATATCAAGACCCGTGAGACCCACACCTCGCCTAGCTAGTCCCAACACTTCATCCTAGCCTCGGTGGTATCACCTTATCTGCTGCTTATGCAGCCTTGCCATGTCCACTATGTTCGCTAGGCACAACAACTAGTAGCACGGAGGCATTTTGGCGTCAATAAGCATTGACCTTGTTAGTCTCAAAACTACTTTGTTGGTGGCTTCAGATGTTCTGTTTTGCTCAGGTGTGTGTGGTGATAAGGTGTCAGTGCAAATACCATTCCGTTCATAGAAGATTTTGGTCTTAGAGATTTCGGATCCTCTGTCTTTAAATATCGCCCGTACACACTTGTCGTACTGGTGATGCATGGCTTTTATCCATTGTACCAGTGCGTCAGCAATTTGATCTTTGGTGTTAGTGTTAAGCACCCATCGCATACGAGTTTTAGCATCGGAGATGATCACAGCATACTGTTTTTCGTCAGTAGATAAGGGTAATTTTCCTACCGTATCCACAAAAATCTCATCTTATGGTTCATTGGGCGTTATTCGTGGTTCTCGTGACACAAACCGTTGCGCCTTGCTGAGATGGCAGGTTTCGCAGGTGCTGAGTTCAGCAGTTTCCACACCTTCAAGTCCAATCAAGTTGGTGATTGTTTTCTTAAGGATATGCTGTGATCTGTGTCCCAAACGTTAATGCCAACGTTGTGCGCAGCTTATTGTCGGTATTCTCGCAACTCCTGGTGCAGCGACGGTTCTACTTAGATTGTGTTGATGTTTAAGGAGTGGTCGAATGTAGTAAACATCATTGATGAGAGCCAGTCGTGCTATCGGTTGATCTGGACTTCCATTGACTTGTCTAATCAGGACATTGGTGGAGTAGTCGGGCTGTATATTAGCAATCCTTTTTAGTCTACCCGCAGATATGATGCCAGAGGCCGAGCCTGGTGAATAGAGGCACTCATGTAGGTAGAGGTTCTGACAACCTAATTTGATGAGTGCAGTACCTTGTTCAGTCAGTGATGATGCTCCGACTGCTTGGTCAAATTGGAATGGCTTGGAAAGTTTATGAATTTTACTGAATATTGATTTCAATGGCATAAAATGATGCGATGCACTGGTATCATAGATTATAGGGATTTTATTGCTAGGTTTAGTTGAGGCAGATGCAGCTATTCCATCATCATTACGCCGGTTGGTTTCTAGCAACTGATCCAAATAATTGTTCATTTCTTCTGAGTCATAGTCTGACTCATTATCCTGCCCTGCCACAGCCTTGCCTTTCCCCTTAAAATCCCGCTGATATCTCCTTTCTGCCTTCTTCCTCATGCCTTGCTTCCATTGTTCTCCCTTGTCTCCAGTGGCAAGCTCGGGATGCTGCTTGAAACAGTGCTTGTTTTTGTGTACGTGGAGGCATTTCCTACATCTAGCCTCTGGGTTGTGGGTATGTGAGGTAGAGGGTACAGTGGCGGAGGCTGCGGAGGCGGCGGAAGCGAAGTTGTGGCCAGTATGGTGGTTGTTAGCAGCTACTGTCCGGAGAGTCGGCATCATGGTTTGCAGAGATATAGGTTTGTTGGTGTTGTTGATAGCACGATTCTCTCTCCATGAGTTAAGCCACGGAAGATGCTGTGTTCCAAAAAGAAAGAAGGCAGCGGCAGTTGCCTCAGGAATGGACCAACTGATAGGGGTGGCGTCGGACGCACTAAGAGCTTCGGCGGTTATGATGACATTCTGATACGCAGTTTGAAATCTGTCTATGTATGCGTCAATTGTGCTGTCAAGTTTGACAGCGTGGAATTCGCGAATGGCGTCAATGTAATTCCCAGATGCGGATTCTTTCCTGGTATTAGAAGCGCTGTCATACAACGCTTTGGCGGATAGAGTCACCTGATCCTTGGGCCACAACTTCTCACTGAGCCTCTCAAGCACGATATTCCGCGCTTCTGTCTCGTGATTCTTCCAGACTAGAACAGCACGTAGGTGTCGCGTCCAGATTTCTTGCCAGGCTTCGTCGGTGATGTTAGGCTGTCTAACAGGTACATTTGGTCGAACCACAGGATCGACATCAGGATTGTTGTGAATAACATGACCGGTTAGATCGCGTTTCGCAAGCCTGGCACGGAGTGCTGTGTCCCACCTTGAGAAGGAGTCTGTCTCTCCAAGAATTATCAAGCCTGAATTTTTTGATATTGTGTATTTGGGAGAGATGGGCACCGGGTGCATAACCTAATATAGATTAAGCGCTGTGGTTAGACACGAGAGGGCTGAGGTCACAGGATATAGACTTATGGTATGTGTAATTGCCACAAAGTGGGTGGATATTTGAATCTGTGATGGTGAGATAAGAAGTTGCGTGAATCTCTCAACAAACGACTAACAGCTACTATATGTACATATACTGTTGGACCGTGCCGTAGGTCACATTACTAATTGCCTCCACTTTAGTGATCAATAGCCAGGGTTGTGTCTTTTCAATTGATCAAAGCTACATACAAACACCTTTGGTTGGGAAACTCTATAATGCATATAAGAGTAGTTATTCATGTATGAGCAGGGATCACAACAAGATTACAACAAACCCCTCACTTTCCATCTTTTCGCACATCAGCCCCAGCCATTACTCCTTACAATGGAGAGCATATCAATCTCCGCCCTTTTTGCTCTCAACTAATGAATCAAATCCTCGGGTCTTTAGACCAACTCCCCAACAAAATGGCTAAGGTTAGGTTTGCTTACCAGTGTTTGGGCCCTGGAGCTCTACAAAAAATGAGATCATTATTCCAATGCTTGGAGGACCCTTTAGTGAGTCCCGAAATTACCACCTTGACAGATTTTCTATCAGCTCTCAGACAACAATGCCAAGATCCAGGTCTCGAAGAAAAAGCGAGTCGGGCAGCGGAGTCACTTTACTAGAAGAAAACAATGTCTCATGAATTTATCACCCTTTTCGAGGATTATATGGCCAATTTATCCTACGCCCACCAGGAAAAATCACAATGGAAAATAATGTTGCGTCAACGTCTTTTGCGCAAATTATGTGATGCCCTTGTCATGGCTAGTGATATCCCCAAAGACTATCATAAATTCATAAATTATCTCCAAAAGAAAGATGCTAGCTTTAAGGAGGTTTGGGTCTCAACCATGGCATTATCTTCTCCAGCACTCTCTGCCCCTGTCTATGCAGCTTCGCGCGCGACATATCCAGCAAACTATCAAAATTTCACCCCGCCTGTGCCTCTAATCCTTTGCAAAGCAACGGTATATCACGGCGGATCTGCAATGGACCTTGACTTTATGTCTCGCCAAAGAGGCATAGATGGTTGCCTCACTCCCTAAGCAAAATCTGCACTTCGGGGTCTTGGTTACTGTGTTTGGTGCAATAAGGTAGGACATATCACTCAGGATTGCCCACGTGGCTCACGAACCGTCGCCTCTGCAATTATCTAGCCCTCAAACACCATGCAGGAGGAGTTAAAAGAGGAACTCCAGCACTAATTTGCTTGTTAGAGTCACTATCAATGGGACAAATTGGGCTTAACAAGGTTTCTGGCTCAAGACACATGTATATAAATGCTAAAATAGAAAACATACCTCTTATTGCTCTTGTTGACACTGGCGCATCCGGAACAGCATTCATTTCTAAGTCCATTTGTGATTGTCTTCATTTAAGCACACGTAAACTCAAAAGCCCTTGTTAAAAATAACCAGTTTGCAGGGAACACTGAAACATTACCTGCATACAAATATCCATGGAACGAGTATGCGAAACGTACATCCACCCCTGAATAAAGGGCATCTATTGATGGACATACCAGATACCTATTATAACTGTAAAATAAGCAGGTGCCTATGCATTTATGCATTTATGTATGTATATATAAAGCCCAGAGTCACTTGAGAAGGAGAAATGCGATTGTAAGGATTATTAGTGGTAGCTTATTCAAGAACCCATCTAGTTTATTAAATCATCTTTTAAAACTTCTATTCTCTCTGTTGATTATCACTACGCTCAAATTATTCTAAGCGTGCAAATTTTATTACGTTATCAGCACTAAGTGGGTGATAGTCACAAAAAAAAAAAAAAAAAAAAAAATGTCAGCCCGTCAACTTCTCGAATTTATAAATACAGATCATGTGTATGTGGACCAGTTGAGCGATGAGCTGATAGAAAGGATAAAAATAGAAGCTGAAAAAGATGAAGATACTGTACCCTTTGGGGTCACAGGACGCAAGGGAAAATCCAGGAGGTCTTCAGGTTTGAGATATCCCCCGGAATGGGCAAGTTCGAGAACGGCTTTCCTTAAGGCTGTTAAGAAATTTGATTCAGTAAATGTTCCAACGACACCTAAAAGGGGCAACATGGCTGGACCGTCAACAAATACTTTTTCTATATTGACGCCTGCTGAGCAAACAAAAGAGACAACACCTGGAGTAAGATTGCCAAGAAACATTAGTCAAAATATGGATGCGAGAGTTAAATTTACTCCTATGAGACCGGTCGGCATAAACATTCCTCGTGAAGTTATCTCACTATTTAGCGGTCTTGAAAAACTTGACGACAACAATTGGGATACGTGGAAAGGTCACATGAAAGATAGCCTTGAGATATGTGATCTTTGGGAGATTGTCACAGGAATTGAAGAAAGACCAGGCGTGCGATATCCAGATGAGGATAAGGACTGGAAATACCGAGAAAGGATTGCTTGTGTGATGATCAAAAACTCACTCGGGGCAATAGACTATCATCAAGTCAAATCTGCGGAGACAGCAGCTGAAGTCTGGAACATTCTGATGAATCTACACCAGGCAACGGGAGCTCAAGGCAAAGTGGATCTGATTTGGAAATTTTGGAATAGCCGGTGTGAAGAAGGAGACTCTGTACGCAAATATATTGGAGACGTTAGAGCGATACATTCTGAGCTGGCAGAATGCGGAATCATCATAGAGGACTACTTATTGGCCATTCTGTTGAGCAAATCTCTACCGCCTTCATACAACAACTATGTAGCATCAATTTTTGCGGGTATAAGTGACCTAGAGAATGCCAACTCTAGTCATGTAGCGAACAAGATTTTCGAGGAAGAAATCTGACGAAATAGCAGATCTGAAGACGCACACGTGGCTTCGACGCAAAGAGTTTGCCACAACTGCGGAAAACCCGGACACTTCAAGGCGGAATTTTATAACAAGGGTGGAGGACAAGAAGGACAAGCACCCTGGCAAATAGCAAGATAGAAGAAACAAGAGGCGGATCGCAAGAAAGAATCTGATAGTAAAGTTGAAGAGTCTGGTCAAACTGTACAAATAGCCGACCAAGATACATTTTTATCTAGCCACATGGCTTTAGATGATGGCTCAAGTAAATATAAAAACTTTTCTTCTTACTCTTGGTCAAATGATGCTTGGATAGCAGACTCCGGTGCAAGCGCTCACATTGCTAATCGACGAGAAATGTTCCATAACTTTAAGCCTTGTAAGAGAGTTCTAAATGTTGCAGGGGGACTGACTACGCCGATCGAAGGAACAGGAGAAGTTTATATGCGAGGAATGGTCGATGGTCATTGTAAAGACTTTAGGCTGGTAAATGTACTTTATGTACCGACAACTCGTTTCTGCTTAATATCCGGTTCTAAGATTGACAAAGCTGGCGGGAAAACAGAATACGGAAATAGCCAATGCAAATTTCAAGACGATAAGGGAAATTTGATTGCAACAGGCGTACTTGAGGGAAATTTATATCAGATGAACGCTAAAGCACTAGTTAATCACATGCACTTGGCTAACATAGCGACGACGTTAAGTGTGTCATGGCATGAGGCACATCGACGCTTAGGACATATCTTGCTTACGTCAATGAAGCAATTGTTTGATAAAGAATTGGCAAATGGAATAAATATAGACAACGACGAGTTGGTTCCATCAGTTTTGGATTGCGAAAGTTGTATAGCTGCCAAAGCGCATCGGACGCCATTTCCGCTTAAAAGTCAAAACCGAGCAAAGAAATTTGGTGACTTGATACATTCTGACGTTTGGGGATCACCAAGTGTGAAAAACACTCCAGGAGGAAATCAATACTTTATACTTTTTATCGACGACTACTCGAGATATGTCACAGTTAAATTGATGAAAGATAAAGCTTCAGTCAAACAACAATTAATGAATCACTGCAGCTGGATAAATACCCAAAATGGGCGTTGGCCGAAAGAAATTCGAGCGGACAACGCAGCTGAATATGAAGGAACCCGTAGTTGGCTTGAAGAAAGAGGAATTGAGTTTAACCCGTCATCACCCCATTCTCCGCAGCAAAATGGTGTATCAGAGAGGATGAATAGGACACTTTTAGATTTGGCACGAGCTATGATAATACAAAAGCATTTACCGGAATGCCTTTGGGGGGAAGCAGTACTACATGCTGCCTGGATCAGAAATAGAAGTCCTACAATTGCGCTAGATGAAAAGACTCCGTTTGAAGCTTTAACTGGAAACATGCCAGATCTTTCAATTGCTCAAGAGTTTGGTAAGGATGTTTATATCTTGGAAGAATTACCCAAACCAAAGACTCAACCAAGAGCAAAAAAGGTCATATTTACTGGTTTCGAAGATGGCACTAAAGCAATCAGGTACTATGATCAAAGTACCATGAAAATAAAAGTTTCGAGAAATTTCACATTTTCATCAGCTCAAGAGACAAGACAGGACGAAACCGAAAATGTTGTTACACCTGCTCACCACGAACCAGTTGTTGAAAAACAGACTGAAAATGGAGGTATTCCAGAAATAACCGAAGAATCAGAGCTCAGAGATGGCGAGATAAGACGAGTAATTACCCCAAGAAACTTAAGATCAAAAACAGTATCTGGAGAAAATACAAGAAAGAATTATGCTGATTTAGTAAGATTTAATCCAAGACATCATATACGTCAACCCATAGTGGGAAATAATGCCTATATAAAGTCTAATCCTAAAATGAGTGGGGACTATTACACAAATTCGCCTCAATTCGCAAACATAGCTCACATGTTAATAGCAAAGAATGGAAACAAAGATTTACCCAGTACTATCTAGGAAGCGCGGGAACATGGAGAAAATGAAGATTGGGAAGAGGCAATACAAGCTGAAATCAACACTCTGAAAGAAAAGAACACATGGGAGCTGGTAGATCCACCAAAATTTGGAAATATAATAGGTAACAGATGGGTGTTTACAAAGAAGTTTGATGATAAAGGCAACTTGAGCAGACATAAAGCTCGCCTAGTGGCACAAGGACACACCCAAGGGTACATTTACGATTACTCTGATACTTTTTCCCCGGTTGTCAGATTTGACTCATTCCGTCTCGTTTTAGCAATTTCTGCTTATCATGGCCTAGAAATTGGACAAATTGACATAAAGGGAGCATATCTCAATAGAGATCTTTCGGAGGAGATTTATATGAAGCAACCAAGAGGATGTGAAGATGGAACTGGAAGGGTGTGTAGATTAAAACATACTCTTTACGGATTAAAGCAATCTGGAAGGGAGTGGAATAAAACACTCAAAAGTTTTTTGGTCGAAAAGGCGAAGTATACTCAGCTCACAAAAGAACATGGGCTATTCTTCCGACAAGACTCTAAAGGATATGATATCATCGCTGTTTGGGTTGATGACTTCTTCATTGCATCAACAGATGAAGCTCGACTAGAAAGTACAAAGCAGGAGATTGGACAAAAATGGGAAATTACAGATCTTGGAGAACCAAAGTTGTTGCTCGGAGTGCAAATTGACCGAGATCCTGAAACAAAATCAATAAAGATTTATCAGGAACAATATATTTTGAAGTTAGTGAAAAGATTTGGCATGGAGAACTGTTCACCAGCCAGTACACCATAACCTGCTGGAGCGATATTCACGAAATCTGAAGAAGATGAGTCATTTGAAGATAATACCATGTATTGAGCAGCAATCGGATCGCTTATGTTTGCATCCGTTGCAACGCGCCCTGATATAGCATATGCTACGAATTTACTGGCGCAATTTAACGGAGCACCATCTCAAAAACATTGGAATGGTGTTAAACATATTCTAAGATACCTCAAGGGAATAACAAATACAGGAATTCTCTATAGTCGAAAGAGGCACACTGAGCCAAACTTTACACTCACGGCATACTCAGATGCAGATAATGGGAAAGGATATGATCGGAAATCAATATCAAGATCAGTGATAACTATAGCTGGGGGTGCTGTTAAGTGGACTGCTGAAAAACAACGGTTAATCACCGTATCAACAACAGAGTCTGAGTATATTGCAGCTAATCTTACGGGAAGAAATTGTTTATTTCTGCGAGACGTCATGGAAGAGCTTGGATTCCCTCATAATGATCCCATACCAATGTTCATGGATTCAGATGGAGCAATTGCTATCACCAAGAACCCGGAAAATATGCGGGCAACTCTACATATTGACAAAATTTACCACTGGATCAGACAACATGTGGAAGAAGGAACATTTAGTCCGGAATCTATCCCAAGCCGAGAAAATCCTGCCAACATTTTTACGAAATCGCTAGATCAATCTTCATTTGAACGACACAAGGGGAACATAGGGATAATTTGATGGATGTACGTCTCGAGGGGGAGTGTTAAAAATAACCAGTTTGCAGGGAACACTGAAACATTACCTGCATACAAATATCCATGGAACGAGTATGCGAAACGTACATCCACCCCTGAATAAAGGGCATCTATTGATGGACATACAAGATACCTATTATAACTGTAAAATAAGCAGGTGCCTATGCATTTATGCATTTATGTATGTATATATAAAGCCCAGAGTCACTTGAGAAGGAGAAATGCGATTGTAAGGATTATTAGTGGTAGCTTATTCAAGAACCCATCTAGTTTATTAAATCATCTTTTAAAACTTCTATTCTCTCTGTTGATTATCACTACGCTCAAATTATTCTAAGCGTGCAAATTTTATCAGCCCTACAAATATTATTGGATTCAAAGGCAAGCAAGGTACTCAAATCTCCCGACAAACATCTTTCTATCTTGCTCTTAACAGACATTGTAAAACCCTTTCTGCCTATGTCATCTATCTATGTAAACATGATCTGATCTTAGGCCTGCCATGGCTTTAGATGCACTCACCATACGTTGATTAGAAGGGCCACACGATCACTTTAGGCAAAGTTTGCCTGGAAAACAGCTGCTGCAAATTCAAAATACTATCCCTTACATCAACTCCAAAGCCTTGAATTACTATCCTATTATTGATGAGGAGGCCTTGAATCAACACGACCCATCAGAATCACTAGCAACCGCTTGGCTACCCTCTAAGCAAATGTCATCATCGGCTTTCACAACCATATCTCGTCGACCTGAGAATCAAAACTTTATTCATAGCCTTTGGGATCTGGACTTAGAATCGAAGATTCAATGGATCAACAGCCCACACTTCAGATTTGTGACTCGGCCCTGGTAATCCCGAAAGATGCAGATCCAAAAAACTTCTTACCTTCCCAATACCACAATTTTTCCGATGTTTTCGATTGACAAAAAGTAAGCACATTACTACCACATAGACCCTGGGATCACGCTATCGACCTCCAACCTGGCAAACAGCCACCAGCCTCGCGTCCCTATTCTATGAATTAGCATGAGCTCAAAGCTCTCTGCAACTACCTTGACCGAGAGCTCGATAAAGGCTTCATACGCGTATCTCGTTCCCCTGCTGCAGCGCCCGTACTTTTTGTCAAAAAGTCAAATGGTGACCTTCGTTTCTGCATTGACTACCGAGGACTCAACGCTATCACCATTAAGAATTGTTACTCTCTTCCCCTTATATCTGAGACGCTAAACCAATTAGCGAATGCAAAGTTCTACACTAAGCTAGATGTAATATCTGCTTTTAACAAGCTCCGTATAAAATCAGGTGATGAATGGAAAGCCGCCTTCACTTGCCTTTATAGGTTATTCAAACCTGTTGTCCTTCCCTTTGGACTCTGTAACAGGCCAGCCTCGTTCCAGGCGTACATAAACCATGCGCTAAGGGGACTGCTAGATCAATTCTATACAGCCTATATGGATGATATCCTGATATATTCCAATACCCTTTAGCAACATAGGCGCCACGTCAAATCAATTCTCAAAAGATTTTGCGAGCATGATCTACAAGTTGCTATATCAAAGTGCAGTTTCGAGGCGACTCAAGTGACCTACTTAGGCCTGATCATCTCAATAGAGAGAATTTTCATGGATCCTAAAAAGGTAGCTTGCATTCAAGAATAGCCTGACTGTGCTCTGTGAAAGACATTCAAAGATTCATTGGTTTCGCCAATTTTTACGGCTGTTTTATTCCGGAATTCTCTCCTATAGCTAACCCTCTAGTCAATTTAACTAAAAAGGATGTGCCATTTATGTGGGATGATAGATACGAAGCTTCGTTTTTCCAAATCAAACAGTCATTCAAGGAGGGGACAATGCTTTCACATTTTGACCCCAAGCTCCAGACAGTTCTCGAAACAGACGCCTCAGACTTTGTGACAGCTGCTGTCCTCTCTCAGTACGATAGATCTGGAACCCTCCGTCCGGTGGCCTTTATGTTGAAGAAAATGCTTCCTGCCGAATGTAACTACAAAATATTTGATAAAGAGTTGCTAGCTATTGTAAACGCCTTTGAAAACTGGACAGCAGAACTCGGGTCTATAGAATCTTAAACTCTCATTTTAACCAATCACAAAAACCTCGAGAACTTCACTACTACCAAAAAGTTGAATTTGAGACAAGCCCGTTGGAACAAATTACTAGCTGACTACGATTTTAAAATTGTTTTGCAACCCGGAAAGCAAGGAGGAAAGCCGGACGCCCTAACAAGAATCAGCTCCGATAGACCTTTGGATGAGACGGACAAACAAAATTGGTATCATTACCAAACGCCCTTAAAGCCCTGCAAGATTTTTCAAAGAGATGACATAATGACGCTAGATAAAGATGACAGGTCAGAACAGCTGTCCACGTCAGAAATGTCTTTGGAAAATTGGAAAAATGCATGTGACACTGATTTGTATTGTCAGGAAATTTGGAAAGCACTTGCAAACCCTGCAACTACTCGTAAAGATATTCAACTAGCTAACTATAAGCTCACGCCCAAGTCCTTTAGCTTTGACAATAAAGAATACTTACCTGTCACTATTTGCAAAATAATCCTTCAAGAACTCCACAATACTTCCCTTTACGGCCATCGAGGGGCAGCAACATTTTATAGCCTCCTCTCTCGAAGATATTGGTGGCCAAACTGCTATAAGGATTCATCAAATTATGCCCGCAGATGCGAAGCCTGTCAAAGAAATAATCCATCTGTAACAAAACCTTACGGCCACCTTCAATCCCTACCCACTCCAAAGCTGCTTTTAGACACCTTACCCTTGATTATGTTGGGCCACTACCTAGTTGCGTAGTCAAATATACTATATATTGCTTCATCCTCCAAATTGTCAATTGCCTCACAAAGAGAGTGTGAATAATTCCAATAGACAGACCATCCGCTCAAGAAACAGCCGAAGCCTTTCTTAATCACGTGATTTTTTTACAGGGCTACCTGACTCATTAGTATCCGATCAAGGCTGTGCATTTATTAACAGAACCTGGAAAGACATATGCAGCTATTTGCAAATAAGCCATAAATTATCCACATCCTATCACCCCAAGATGGATGGTCAAACAGAACAAGCAAATAAGACTCTCGAAGTATATCTACGCCATTACGTAAATTACTACCAAAACAACTGGGTTAAACATTTAGCAACTGCAGAGTTTTGTGCAAATAACCATGTAAACTTGTCCACTGGTGTTACTCCCTTCTTTGCTACATTTGGCCACTATCCAAGGCTCGACTTACGCCCAGACTCAGATGCGCCTGACCATCGAGATGTCCCTGAATTTGTAGCACGTATGAAAAACATCACAAATCAATGTTCTGAAAATATGACTCTAGCCCAAGCCTTTCAATGCACTTACACTAACAAAAAACGTCTTCCAGCTCCCCGCTATCAGGTAGGAGATAGGGTATACTTATTGTTAAAGAACCTTGCTCAATCCCGACCTATGAAAAAACTTGACCATCTTCGAGCAGGCCCATGGCGCATCACCACTGTGAAAAGCCCCCTCGTAGCAAAGCTTGACATCCCTTTTCAATCTAGAATAGATAATAATTTCCATGTATCTCTGTTACGTCTGACATATACCAGCTTTCAATCCCAACAACAAACTAACCCACCGTCATTGGAACATGAAGGCTATGGTCCCGATATTTACCAAGTGCGAGCTGTTTTAGACCCTCGTGCTTGAAGAAGGAAAGTACAGTACCTCATCCGCTGGACAGGTTGTGAGGACTCAACCTGGGAACCAGAGGAAAATCTAGAAGGCTGCCAAGAACTAGTTTCCAACTTTCACAACACCTATCCTCAAGCTTCACGCTTGCGGGAGCTCGCACCCTCAAAGAAAGGTGGAGGGTAATGTCAGAATTTTCCGAGATTTGGATTAGGATTCTTTGGATTGGGATTGGGATTAGGATTGCAAGAACATTAGACAAATCTCGCTTAAGGATTCACGGATTTGATTACTTTGGGCTATTTTTCAATGCATCTATAGGAAACATTTGTTGATATTGTTTACTTGGATTACTCTACTTGTTGGTCATAGGGCAAGACATGTGTATATATAGCTAACAAGAACTGCAGAGTCCTTGTTCTTTACGTTTAGTTCTTTGTCTAATTATTCATACTATACCTTCAGTCTTCGTGCCTTAGAGCCCACCAATCATATTGCTTTCAAGCCCTTCAGCCCTCCCTTAGCTCATTTACCCAGTCATCATACCCTCCGTGCCTTCAGCATACTGACGCTGTGGAAGAAATGATAGGAGGACCAGGATGCAATTATTCATTCCATGGAGCAAAGACTAGAGCTAAGCAAATGCGGAGGATCTATATTCAGTGTCCAAAAGTGACGGCAGAACCTAGGAAAGATTGCTCGCCCTCATTGTACGCCAGTAAGAGCAATGGTTTTAATGATCAGGTCAGTCCCAGTTTGTAAGGCAACACTTGAGGATATGAGCAAAGAGTTACAAGGCAAGCCAAAGTTAAAAATTAAAGAAGCTAGAAAACTTCTGCCAGACCAAATAAAGAACTTAGCGCATTTATTTGCAGATAATAGTGGAGCTGATAACCTGCCGCC
Organism: Podosphaera xanthii; assembly: GCA_028751805.1. Taxonomy (NCBI): domain Eukaryota; kingdom Fungi; phylum Ascomycota; class Leotiomycetes; order Helotiales; family Erysiphaceae; genus Podosphaera; species Podosphaera xanthii. The sequence continues at coordinate 10,999,372 of JAPWIX010000001.1, forward strand.
TCTGAGGGGAAACCTAGACCATGCAATCAACCTAAAGCAGGAGAATGGGAAACCCATGACGCCACCTTAGGGCCTGCTGTATAATATGTCTCGCGAAGAGTTGCTTGTTCTACAAAAGACACTGACGGATCTTTTGGATAAAGGGTGGATAGGGCCAAGTTGCTCGCCAGCAGCAGCACCGGTATTACTTGCAAAGGAGCCGAGCGGAGGTCTGCGTTTCTGCGTCAACTATTGTGGTTAAATGAAATTACAATGCCAGATAGATATTCTATTTCACTATTTAGGGAGACGTTGCGGCAATTATCTAAGGCAAAGTGGTTCACAAAGCTAGATGTAAAGTCTGCATTTCATTGCCTAAGAATCCGAGAGGGTGATGATTGGCTCAGCGTTCTGATGTCAGCTTGGGCTGTTCAAATGGCTAGTCACGCCCTTTAGACTAGTCAATGCGCCAGCTTTGTTTCAGAGATACATAAATGAGCAACTACAGGAACATCTGGACCTAGATGCTACAGCATATATGGACAATATCTTGGCATATACGGATGGTACGGTCGGAGGTCATTGGAAAACGGTAGAAGCATCCTTGGAAAGCAAGAAAAAGCTGGCCTCTACCTAGATATAGATAAGTGCGACTTCCTATGACAGGAGGTCAAATACCTGGGTTTCATTGTGCGGGCCGGGAAGAGTGTGACTGTTGATCCAAACAAAGTTAAAGCAATCTTGGAATGGAAGCCCCCTACATCAGTTAAAGGTGTACGCTCATTCCACGGATTTTCTAACTTGTACTGTTGCTTTATTGATGGATTCTCTGACATCGCGGCACCCCTCATAAATCTAACAAAAAAGCAGACGTCGTAGAGATAGGGAGCTGACAAAAATAAGGCATTCAAAAAAATGAAGAAAATATTTGCGTCAGAGCCCATGTTAGCTCAGTGGGATCCCGAGCGCGAAACTATAATGGAAGCTGATTGCTCAGGCTATGCTTTGGGAGGTTGCTTATCTTAGGTAGATGATGAAGGTAAACTTCGGCCTGTCGCGTATTTCTCTAGACGTTTGAAGAGCGCAGAAGTTAACTATCTAATTCATGATAAGGAGATGTTAGCCATAGTAGTCTGTTTGCAGGAATAGTAGGCAGAGTTAAGATAGGTTGCTAGACCCTTCACAATTCTAAGCAATCATAGGAATCTCAGTTATTTTGCGGCCAAGCGCCTACTTAGCAAGCAACAGGCTCATTACAGTAATGTACTTCAACAATATAATTTACTGCTGAGATGGCGAGCCGGGAGTGCTTGTGAAAGGCCTGTTGCGTTATTGCGACATGATCAAGATAAACCTGCTAGGATTGATGATGAGCGCACAGCCGGCCGAGTTATTCAATTACTATCATAGTTAGTACCAAATCTGGTTGATGTAGAGGCAGCATACATAGATGAGAATACTAAGGCAGATAAAGCTACTCAGACAAAGGTGTTCAAAGAGGACAAGATGAAAGCACTATGGGTACAGGGCGTTGCGACGGACAGAGATTGGAGACGGGCACGTGACTCGGTCAAGGCCGGAGATAGAGGGTTTCCGCCCAATTTGGCACAAAAGTTAAAGGCAAATATAGCCAAATGTACAGTGGCAGCTGATGGTATATTCCGTGGAAGAGAAAACCGCATTTGGGTACCAGATTTTGAGCCCTTACAAACCACCATTATGCAAAGGACGCACCACAGCAATTTGTTGGGCAACCCTGGTAGAGATACAATGGTGGGAATGCTTTTACGCCAATGGTTTTGGCCAAAATTGGGGAAATATGTCCGGCGTTTTGTTTGGAACTGTGACGTCTGTGGCAGATCAACAGTTTGGCAGGAGGCAAGGGCTGGATTTCTGCGCTCGCTACCAATTCCAGAACGGACCTGTTGTGAGCTGACAATCAATTTCATTACTGATCTACCTGACTCAAATGGCTGTTCAAATGTTATGGTAATCACGCATTGGTTGTCTAAAGATGTTTTCTTATTTGGGACAAACTCAATAAAGGCTCAACATTACGCTGAATTATTTGTTAACCAGTACTATTTGTATTTTGGATTCCCTCGATTTCTTACAAGCAATAGGGGTAGAGACTGGCTAAGTTATTTTTGGAAGACCTGCTGTAAGCTAACAGGTATTAGGCAACAATTGACAATAGCTTATCACCCTCATTCCAACAAAAGTAAACGGGCTAACCAAGGGCTCTACAAGTATTTACAATCATTTGTCTGCTATGCTCAAGATAATTGGTTGAAGTTACCTCTGCTTGCTCAATTAGCTTTGAATTGGAGGCCAAACTCTGCTATAGGTGGCATGAGTCTATTTTTCCTCCGAAACGGCTATGATTTAGACCCATTGATGGAGCCAATGTTGTACAATAAAAATAAACCTCTTTATCCAGGGACAGTCGGAGGTGAGAAATATGTGCAACGGCTGCAGGACGCTCAGGAATTTGCGCAAGCTGCAATGGCCTCAGCACAGCAACAGAATGAGAGCAATGGAAATCAATCCCGTTGACAGCTAGAGCAATTTTGAGTTGGAGACAAGGTATGGTTAGACTTAAGGCACGTTAAGACCCCTCAGCTATCTAAGAAGTTAGCATGGCAAAATGCTAAGTATGAGGTCACAAATGTACCAGATGCGCTAACTGTGGAGCTAAATGTACCGGGAAACATTCACAAAAGCTTTTATGTAGAGCTAGTAAAGAGAGTAGTGAATGACTCTTTTCCAAGCCAAGTGCAGGACAATGCGCAGAGTCCACCAGTAATTGATGAATTGGGCGAGTCTGAATATTAAGTAGAATCAATTCTCTGGGCACGTACAGCAAAAATAGGACGCGGGATTTTCAGACAAGCGTTGGTCAAGTGGGCAGGCTGGGCTGACCCCACATGGGAACCTATTGATCACATCAAAGACACAAAGGCTTTAGATGATTTTGAGAAGTTTGGCCCCATAGATGTCAATGATGGCCCTCATGAAACAGAAACTGGTAGATTCATCTGCCCGGCAGAACCCGCAACAATACAGAAAAGGCAACAAAGAGGAAAAAAGAGAACTACCTCTTAGGCCATTTTCCGAGGAAGAGGGGGCAATGTGACGGCTGATAAGCCGATAAGTACTTGTAGCCTATGATGATTATCACAGGCAAACAGTGCATAGGATCAGCATAGGTGGGGCTCTATACAGCCCTGTTCTCTAATGTCGTCTCCCCCGCTAGCAATCGGCAGAAGCACAGATTTAGTTTAGCTCAAATAGAACATTCTCGAAGATTGTGTCACGGATTCGGGTATAGAGGCTTGAGCACTATTTACCTATTGGTAGTCTATATTCTATCTAGAGAGGAACCACATAACTGTAAACACAAGTGACTTAATAAACCAAGGCTTTGCTTCTAGAACCTTCTGTACCATGTTGTTGTGATTAGATTAGGTTGTACTAATCAGGCTAGTCCCCAACATACAAGGATAGTACGGAAATCTTCCAGAAGGTTCTTTAGCATTCTTTGCTAAATGACTTATCATATAACGCTCGGACCCTGTCAACATATCATGCCTATGCTACCAGGCATAGGCTACAGGAATCCCTATGGCTATACAGCCGTCACAATGCCCCTCCCTTTCTATTAGTTTTCTTTCCTCAACGTTTTAGGCGTCGTTGCTCTGCTATCTTAGGACCTGCTGGCCCCACAAATCCTCCGACTTTTTCTTCTGTCGGTCCATCATTTGTTTTTATTGAACCATACAAGTTTTCGAATTCATCAAGGGCTCTCGTATCTTGGATACTCTGCATTGGCTCCCAGGTTGGTTCAGCCAAACCAATCAATTTGACTAGAGCTTGTCGGATCTTTCCGCGACCTATGTTTATTGTTCTAGCCCGCAGGATTGATTCCACCTCATATTCTGGCTCATCTAGATCATCTATAACTGGTGGGTTTTGAGCATCATCCCTGATTTGACTTGGGAATGGATCATCTCCTGCTTTTTTGACCAAATCAACATGAAATCGCTTGTGGATATTCCCAGGTACGTTTAACTCTACTGACAGCGCATCTGGGACAGCTGTGACTTCATATTTCGCATGCTGCCACGCCAGCTTTTTAGATAATTGCGGGGTCTTAACATTCCTTAGGTCCAACGAGACTTTGTCACCCACTTTAAACTTATCGGGCTGACGGCGAAACCTGTTTGAACTCCCTTCGTACCGTTGTTGAGCTTAAGCCATTGCTGCCTGCGCAAAGTCTTGAGCGTCTCAAAGTTTTTGGACATACTTTTCCGCCACAATATTTCCTGGGTGAAGGGCTGGGCAGTTTAGTTGTGAGATTGGCTCTGCCAAGGGATCTAGGTCATAGCCGTTGCGTAAAAAGAAAGGGCTCATCCCTCTAATAGCTGAATTTGGCCTTGAATTTAAGGCTAGTTGAGCCAATGGTAATAGATCCATCCAGTTGTCTTGTGCATAGCAGGTAAACACTCTTAAATATTTGTATAATTCTTGATTAGCTCTCTCGCTTGCATTTGACTGCGGATGGTATGCTGTTGTTAGTTGTTGGGTTATTCCTGCTGATTCACAGAGAGCTTTCCAGGAGTGGCTTGTCCAGTCACTACGTCAATCGCTAGTTAAAAACCTTGGAAACCCAAAGTACCTATAGTAACAGTCCACAAACAACTCTGCACAATACTGGGCCCCCATGGAGCTCGCGCCAAATGCGAATATGTCCTTCGATAACCTATCTGTTATGACCATAATATTTGTGCAACCTTTTGATTCCGGGAGGCTGGTCACAAAATCAATTGTTAGCTCACTACCAATTCGGTCAGGAACCAGTAATGGCCGCAAGAATCCTGCTTTTGCTTTGCGCCAAACCGTAGTTCTTCCACATACGTCACAGTTCCGAATAAATCTTCGAACCAACTCTCTCATTTTCGGCCAAAAATAACGGCGAAGCAATAAACTAACCATTGTATCTCTTCCTGGATGCCCGGCGAGATGGCTATCATGAGTGCGCTGCATAATGGTTGTGCGTAGTGGCTCGTAATCCGGTATCCAAATGCGATTTTCTTGACCTTTGAGTACACCGTCTGCAGCGACCGTACACTCGCCAAAATTGACCTTCATTTTGGCGGCAAGATCTGGTGGAAATCCCCTTTCACCCGCCTTCACCGAATCACGTGCTCTTCTCCAATCCTTATCTGATGCTACGCCCTGAGACCAGAGATCCTGGAACTCGTTGTCTTCAAATATTCCTGCGATCGTGGCTTGATCTGCTTTACTGACACAATCAGGTTTACTATTGGATGCAACCTTGGTCAGATTTAAAGAAACTTCACTTGTTGAAATGTTAACCAAACTAGCAGTTATTGGGGTAAAAAGTTGCATAACTCTTCCAGCTGTCCGCTCATCACTAAGACCCGTAGGCTTATCTTGCTCACGACGTGATAGAGCATCTGGACGCTCGCAAGCTGTTCCTGCTCTCCACTTGAGTTTGTATCTGAACTGCCGCAGAACTTCGCTATATCGCGCTTGACGTTCACTTAGTAATCGCTTAGTCGCAAAATAGTTCAAGTTTTTGTGATCAGTTAGTATAGTGAAGGGTTTGGCTACCGATTGCAGTTCTGCCTTCCACTCTTGCATCGCAGATATTATAGCTAACATTTCCTTATCGTGAATTTGGTAGTTCACCTCAGTACTACTTAATCTTTTAGAAAAGTAAGCCACTGGTCGCAGCCTACCCTCATCATCAATCTGGGAAAGGCAACCACCCATTGCATAACCTGAACAGTCTGCCTCTAGGATCGTATCTCGGTCGGGATCCCATTGTGCCAACACCGGTTCCAAGGCAAAAATTCTCTTTAGCATCTCAAATGCCTCGCTCTCAGCACTCCCCCATCGCCATGCCGTCTTAGCTTTAGTAAGTTCAATCAGTGGTGCAGCAATTTCCGAGAAATCCTTGACAAAGCATCAATAAAAGTTTGCGAATCCAAGAAACAATCTCACTCCTTTTACTGAAACCGGAGCTTGCCACTCGAGTATTGACTTAATCTTAGACGGGTCGACAGTCACACTTTTTCCAGCCCGTATAATAAAGCCAAGATATTTAACTTCTTTGCAGAGAAACTCGCATTTATCGATGTCTAAATAAAGTCTGGCTTTTTCGAGCTTGCTTAGGATGCTGCGAACCGTCTTCCAATGATTTTCCTTGCTACCATCAGTATACGCCAATATGTCATCCATGTAAGCCGTCGCATCTAAATCCAGATGCTCACGTAACTGCTTATTTATATATCGCTGAAATGTGGCAGGTGCGTTCGCAAGTCCGAAAGGCGTTACAAGCCATTCAAAAAGGCCTAGCCTGCATCTGAACGCCGTCATCCACTCGTCTCCTTCTCTTATCCGGATACAGTGGAATGCTGACTTCACATCCAATTTGGTAAACCACCTTGCTTTCGAAAGCTGCCGTAAAGTTTCCTTAACAAGCGGGAGAGGATACCGATCTGGAATTCATATGGCGTTCAGCCCCCGGTAGTCCACACAAAAACGCAGGCCTCCGTTAGGCTTTTTTGCAAATAGTACAGGAGCTGCTGCCGAGGAGCTGCTTGGACGGATCCAACCTTTTTCTGAGAGATCTGTTAAAGTTTTTCGTAAAACCAGCAATTCCTCCCGAGACATGTTGTATAGGGGTCCCCAAGGCGGCGTCAAAGGCTTTCCATTCTCGCTGCGTAAATTTATGGCATGGTCAAGGTCACCCCTCGATGAGGGCAATTCATCTGCCCCAGCATTATCAGCAAAAAGGTGTGCAAAATCTTTCACCTTTTCTGGTAAGCGCTCTCGTACTTGCTTGACTGTCAGACGAGGCTTTCCACGCAGCGCCTTGCTAATATCCTCGATTGATGCTTTGCAGACTGGTACTGATCCAACCATTGACGTAAGCCTATCAACCGGCACATAACGTGGCTGTGTCACGTTTTTTAAATCATCCCTCCACCGTTGAGTACTAGATATTGTTGCCCCAAATTTTCTGAGCTCTAATTGTTGATCTTTTGAATGAATTATAGCATCATTTTCTTCAAGACACTTTTTTCCTAGTATAATCTTATATGTGCTTTGAGGAACAACATAGAGCCACAACTTTGGTGTTACATGCCCATCCAGATCCAAGGAGACAAATGTGATTGAATCTATGATCGTTTTTGTAGTCGTTGACTTTTCTGCGGTTTCGAGCGCTCGAGGTAGGATTTTGATACGGGGCAAATCCAACTGAGTTGTGAGAGTGTCGTCGATGATACCTGAACATAAGCACCCATTGTCAACTAAAGCCTGCACTATCGTAGTATCATTCAGTAATGCATTAACAAGAAATTGTGATGTATTCATTCTTGGTTCCTGACCAGTAAGGGTATTGGCCTTGACAGCTGGCCACTGTTTTCCATCATTCTTTTTTAAATCCATTTTCATCCTATATAAGTCTACGACTATCGGAGGATGTGCACTCCCTTAGGAGTGCATTCTCTATATTTAGCTAAATAACAGCAGCTCCAATTTTTATTTTCCAGTCTTATGCATTTGAACATCTCGAGTGCCCTAGACTCTATTTTTTCCAACATTCAAATGGATTAGACTATGACATCTATGAGACTTATCATCCTCATACACCTTTGGATCAATAGGGGCGAGGCCATAACCATATGGGTCTTCCTCATACACCCCTGGATTAATTGGGCCGAGGCCATTGCCAGATGGTTCTACTTTATATAGCTCCGGATCAATAGGACCAAGGCCATCGCCCCATGGATCTTTGTATGCTATTAAGTTGGTGGACAAAACTTTATTAATCTTTCATGGATTAATTGCTGGAAGCAGGGGACACATCCGAGACATACATCCCCGCCTCTCACATTTAAAACAACATCCCGCATTCCGAAGCTCTGCTAGCTCATCTACTGATTTCCATCTTGCCCGGAAAAAAACTCCTCTCCTATCTATCAATTGAAAATCACCAGGTGACCACTTCATTCTTCCAACAAAGGTGACTCGACTGAACTGCTGACTGAACTGCTGACTAAACCGCTGACTGAACTGCTGACTGAACTGCTGACTAAACCGCTGACTGAACTGCTGACTGACTGAGATGAGGAGATAGAATATATGTCACGGATTCGGGTATAGAGGCTTGAGCGCTATGTACCTATTGGTAGTCTATATTCTATCTAGAGAGGAACCACATAACTGTAAATACAAGTGACTTAATAAACCAAGGCTTTGCTTCTAGAACCTTCTGTACCATGTTTTTGTGATTAGATTAGGTTGTACTAATTAGGCTAGTCCCAAACATACAAGGATAGTACGGAAATCTTCTAGAAGATTCTTTAGCATTCTTTGCTAAATGACTTATCATGTAACGCTTGGACCCTGTCAACATATCATGCTTATGCTACCAGGCATAGGCTACAGGAATCCCTTTGGCTATACAGCCATCACAGATTGATATCATCTAACTTTCTATTGTGGAAGTCGAGAGAATGTTTGGGAATAGATAGCCAGAAGAACAGATAGGAGGCAGGGCGTATAAATAGTTGATGTCAGAGATAGTTGATTATTTCTACTTTGTAGATAAATATAAACTACATTAAGGCATATCGTCGCTTAAGCACCAATCACCGAGCCATGACACTGGTTATCTTTTCTATATAATATTACAGCATTTGTGGATACCAATTTTTAGTTTTGCGCATCGCTGATTTGCCGGGCGAGGAGGGTGGCGGCGGTGGTTGGTCGGGCAAGCGAGGAGCGACGTCATTTCGTCTGACCGCCCGAAAACGGCAGTAATGATTGGCTCGCAGAGCGTCGGATGGCTGACTCAGCTCAGATGGCTAAATGTGGATACCACGAGAAAATGCGCGCGCTAGATAGAATGAAGCTGTTCCATTGGCCCACGGAGCGTCGTTCCGGCTGACTAAAGCTCATCAGACTAAATGTGGATACCACTTAAAAATTCGTGAGTGCTCATTCGTCGCCGCTAGCGTCTGGACCACGCTAAGAAAATTTTTCATCACCTCCCACAATCCGTCGCTTCTTCTTTCTCTTTTGCATTCATCATCGTCGTCGTCGAATTTATCGTCACCACCATTAGGTACGTCGTACCATCCTCATCGCTGACAATCTCTCAGGAATAAAAAATTACACATGGCTTCAGGTGAGTAAATGGCTCCTTTTTGATACGCTGACAAACCCACAGGTCGTCGTCCCAGCAGTAATAATTTCGATTTCAGGTACGACGTCCACTTTTCATCGCTGACAATCTACAGGCAGTTTCAGGTAAGTGACAGCAACTATATTCTTGAATTCTAACAATTTAACAGGCCGCTGCGACAAAATTTCATCGCTTTTGAATCAGGTACGTCGTCTACAACGCTGATTGCTGACAATCTCACAGGAAATAGTATTACACATGGCTTCAGGTGAGTAAATGACTCCATCCTCAATCACTGACAAATCCATAGGTCGTCGTTGCAGCATTTAAAAATCCAAAATCAGGTATGTCGTGCAATTTTCATCGCTGACAATGTACAGAAAGCCTCAGATGAGTGTAACCCACCTAATCGTTAACTCTAACAATTAAACAGGTCGCTGCGACATCATTTCATCGTTTTTTAAATCAGGTACGTCTTCAAATTAAGCTGCTAATTCTTCACAGGCTTTGAAATCGAAATCACCAGCGAAAAGTTTCAAACGAAAGAAACATCTCCACATATCATGCTTCACTGACGATTTAAGGTCGTTACTGCCCTCATACTTCGACAACTCTAAGGTACGTTTCAGAATAGCCTACAGAAGTCATATTAACCAGCTCAGAATTATTAGTCGCTAAGCCGTTAAATACATCACACCAGCATCTTCGCAATCCAATAAATTACGCCAACGAACAATTTATCAAATTTGCCCAGGTACGAAGCCAAAAATTATATTTCACTCTACTAACAAGCATTAGAATCAAATATACCGCTGCTTGAAATATAAGACATCATTTTAATCGATCCAATGACATTCATCAGTCTATAGGTTTTTGAACAGACTATACTATCACCAGGTACGTTTCAAGTCGAGCTCCAAAACAGTCATTAACAAGTTTTAGAAGAATTTTATTCGAAATGCCGACGAGTCTGAACAAATTTTCAAGATGACCTTACCACATTACTCCAAAAAAAAATAAGAAAGACGACAACTGGCAACAGCCAATTCATCAACTAAAGAGCAATTGAAAACCGATAAGTTTGAGAAGTATAGAGAATCTGAAGATTTAATCCAAACCATCCTGTTCAGAAAACGATTGCTAATACATACTCAGGACACATTCCTTAAGAAATTACATTCAACTTCGAAAGCTACAGATATTGTATTTAAACCGTTACTAAAAGATCTCCACAGAGACACCAGTCATATCCTTCCAGAGGAACTTCTTATCTCAGGTATCTGACAAAAACCATGGTCGAAGTTATCAAAAAGACGTATTGAAAATACTTCATTCGAAATACTTCATCTTAGACGTTTCACTGACAACTTATGAGTAGGAAATTAGCACACAATCCTTAAAGGACTTGACTGGATACTATTGGCGACTTAACTATACTCAGAACCACTTCCAGGAGGACACACTTTCCAGCTTCACCAAGTTTCGGACTCTGTAAGGACTTTCGTAGTGGTTTCTCGCAATGACTTTTAAATTTGCCATACTGACGTAAATGCGAAGCTTCCCTAACGTAAAACCATTATCTGAAAATTCTGAATCTAACAAGTAAAAGTGTAGAGAGTAACTGCATTGTGTCCTAAAAATAACATTGACATTTGTAAATGATGTAACAAAACGATTGTAAGATAAGATTTTAATAGTAATGAAATTTTACAACGTATAAATAGAAATTAACACAAAATATCTGCTAATTTTAGTTTAATCAAAATATTTATGCAAATTGTGAAAAGAACAAATTTATACATAAATACTATACAAATTTATACTAGCATAATAATTTTGAAATAAATATGTGCAGACATAAATAATATGAATTACATAATTTTGTGCTGTTGTATCCATGGCAACGTTTATCTTCGGTTAAATCTGTATCCATAGCAACATATTTATTCGGTTAAACTGATCTCCATGGCAACATATTTTATTCGGTTAATATGTTAACAAGGGTACCCCAGACATATTATGATATTTTATATAAATTTATTTTCGATTTATGCCGACATTATTTTAATCAACAAAAAAATATAACCATGGATACCCCTGACTCCGTAATCCTTCATGTCAATTAAGTATCAGGGGTGTCCATGATTGAAATTAATAAATATCAAATCTTACATGTAGGGATATCCCTGATAGAAAGTTATATTCAAATATTTCATTATTTGGGATAACGTTCGTAAGCTCGGACTTTTTACCAGGATTTATCCATGAGCTACCCTGTAATATTAATATTTATGACCCTACACGTGTAGGGATACGCCTAGCATGGCAATTTTTGAACTCCGAATCAGAGTAGGGTTATCGCTATTTCGAAATATTCTTATGCAGAGAAGCCATCATGGATAGCCCTGCCAATGATTTATTTCAGAAAATTAATGCCCCAAGGGATATCCCAGTTTGAAAGATGTTTTATGCAAATTAGTGATAGGGATTTCCTTGAAATTTTTACTAAATATGCAGAAATGCTGATTATATCAACCCTGAAGTAGTTATAACCCATTCTCAGTTGTTAGCATGGATAAACCTGACAAGTATCTTTTCAAGGTATTATGCTTGAGGGTATCCCTGATCGTACTATGAATTATGCATTATGTTATGTTGATGTATCCCCTACAAGTATTTGCTTCATGTACACACCCCAGCATGGCTATCCCAGGCAAGATTTTAAGGTTATATAACACATATGACAGCATTTCGTACCCGGACTCGGATTTTCATGCAATGCTACAAGCATGGGTATGCCACTAGGAACTTTTACATAGTATAAAATTATTTTATCTCATTTAATTAACATCCGTATAAACCAACGATCACTGATATAGTCATCCTTCTGATTACTTAAATAATGGGTCGCAGTGAATTAGTTAATCTATCAGAGGCATGACTGTACCTTTCTACACTTAAAAAATTTTTAATTGCAATACTGATGCAACGCAGAATGCAATCGCCCATCGTACTTTTGAAATTCACAGTTGTTTCAATACGGTTGCGGGAATGGTTTGCCGCGACGTGCTGTCGTTACCATAAGTGTCAAGTGTAGGAAACAACTCTAGGGATAATTTTATGTGAATTTGTTAATGCGGAAGTCGACCAGCAGAGTATTATGCAAATAGGATGAAATATGCGCAACAAGGGAGTTTGAGCGATGTTCCGCCTCTTGCTAATAGTAAGCAGGGCTTTTATTAGCAGAATACTATAACTGGAATACAAGGTTAAGGATCCACCAACGCGGCAGTTCGTCAATAACAATATTACACGACACTGCATAATTAAGCGCGATGCATCAAGTTCAAGCTGATTTCCGCCCCTTGCTGATAGTAATCAGGGCTTGCATGGTCGGAATTCATCCACAGGGATACTATATTGTGGAGCCATTCACGTACAACAACTTCTTATATAACATGCATTGTCGCTAAAGAGACCCTGGGAAATCAAGGATGGTTTTACACCCATGCTACAATAAGCTTGAGGGTTATAAAAGTTATATGAACATGGTTCCTTCATTATTTATCCGTCATCGCAACAGAATGACTTACAAGGATGCACATTCTGGATCCATCTACGCGTCCATTAGATTCACACCTGTAGATTTCGGCATACCCATTGCGGCGTCATTACGCCACACCTACTAAAATTGGCAGTTTGTGGATCGAGTCTTTTAAAAGTGATATACTAATTCTCACCTTCGACACGCAACATAGACGCATGCCGTGATAATGGTTTAAGGTATTGGGTAATCGGATACAATGAAATAAGATGCGATAATTAGTTGTCGTATTGCAATCATACTCAATTTTGCCCGCCGTTCGAAACACGTAGTTTGTGGTAATTTTATTTATGGGTGCTACACATTGAATACTTAATAAAACGCGAGTGAGGAACCCAATATTTGGATATCTTTGAAAAACAAATCAAATCTTCATTATACGATTAGATGGCAAGGTCAAAGTTGCGCGATGTTGCCAACGTGATCACAAAGAACAGTTTGTGGTTCAGAGTCATTAAATTGCGATGTATTGAATTGTTGTCACTTAGTGAGGCATATTCCACACATGTTACTGCTGAACATGTTACATTTTTTATTTTTTTAAAAAAAAATATGTTATTCAGCAAAAAGGTCACGCGACTTTCTTAACATCTTTTTTTTTGAACTTCTTGATGATTCTTATCTAATGATTGCGTATCGCTTATTTTTGACGCTAGCAAGTCCCCACCCACACAAACTATAAATATTTCTCATCATCCGGTCCCTCCCACCAGTTAACCATCAACTTTCACATTTACTTTTTGATCTAAAACGGTTTCACCATAGATCTTCACCCATCACTAGGTTGGTCTTTACTCCAATTAAAATACTTAACTAACAAGTTTATCGACAGTACACCACACACCTATTAGGTTGGTTGAACCTGTATCAACGACCTCAAGTCGACTAATTTCTGTCTACGCACAAAACATATGTGCCACTGGCTACGTGTATGAAACAAAATAAGATATATCATTGACATGTAAAGAGAAGAAAGTCAATGCTCTAAAGACAGCCCACAGACGCTGCAAAAAAACGTTACTCCTAAAGAAAAGAAATAATCTACTAAAAACTAAAAACACAACGAGTATTCTATCATCCTACATGCGGTAGCTGTGTACGCATCTGGAATCAATACCTCAGACACATAACACAAGAGACGTTATCGGTCTCAAATAAAATTATACATAAACAAAAAATGTCAACAAAATCAGAATAGTATCATCAGGGGTTAAAAAAAATTTCATCCACCACATCTACTACTCACCTAACATGTGCCACCATTATCTAAAAGAAGGCTATGTCATTTGACTCCTACTGGAGGCATACGATGCACAAACTCAGCTATTGTTACTATATCGTAGTGAACCCCACAGACTCTTCACAATTTGAACATGTCTGTGGAATCACGCACCTCCAGTGCAAGGTCCCTATACTACATATGCATATTGTGTACTCGACCCTACCTATCATCATTCTCCATCAAAATCGTGGATCTAAAGCTATGACCCTTCAGTTAATCCCACAGATTAACGCACTGTTTTAATTCGACAGGTAATATGGGTCTGCATTCTACAAGCAAGACCTAAACACATTATTCCAATGCCCAATTATAATAAATTTACGGGTAAGGGCAAACAGCCTTCAACATCATACTACATGAACTGTAGTCATGCCCTGCACTTGAAATTTAACGTTCAAGGGAATAGACTAACCATTCAATGGCGAATAAATCACCTTGGTTCAGGCCGAACATGCGTAACTGCCATTATATCGAAATGCCACCAACTACTACTTGAGTTTGGCCCAAACAATACGTGCCTCTTTTCAAGTAACAGATAGAAGTTAGTATTTCCACGCTTCTTATCTGGCTCTGATAAAGGCAAAATCATCATCTCCATTCATGTGAATCAAGTAGACTGTAATCTGACATAATTATCTTCTGATTCGTGAAACTGATTTGTACTAACCCTAAACTTTGTGAATTGCTTCATACTTTTCATGGAAAAGAACTAACGGCTCTCATGGAGATAGTATAGCATCTGTTGAAGCCATGCTTTTCGATCGACTTCTTCAAGTGATGAAGTCAACTAACTCAATCCTCATCTACACGTTCTCGAACGTATCTCTAAGATTTTTCTATGTCATTCCTCATGATGGCTAATCAACTCTTGCTCAGTTGTGACTCAAAATATTTACACGCCTTTCCCAAGTGCCAGATGGAAGCTACTAACTACACGGTTCTCATCTGACTTTACAAAAGGCAAAATCTCCTATTCATTGCATGTGAACAATGCCAACTAACGCAGACTAACGTAACTAAGTTCGCATTTCCACTTTATGTGAACCATACTAACAACCGTAAATAAAAACAATCCACATGTCCCCAACATGTGGAGCAAAGTTACCGTACTACCAAATACCAACTACCTGCCTCCGCTTCATGTGACATAGACATGTAAGCCTCCACAGACTAATTCCAACTAGCAACATAACAACACTACAAAACCCGTCACTCATTCCGAAGCAACGCGAGGAACCCTGCCCCGGAGCGAAGCGAAGGGCCGCAGGGCCAGGACCTAGTTTAAATATATCAGAGCATTTGTGGATACCTTTTCAGTTTTGCGTTGGCCCTGATTGGTTGGGGGAGCGGGGGTGGACGGTGGTTAGTTGGAAGGGCAAAAGGCGACGTCATTTTGTCTGACTGCCCGAAATCGGCTGTAATGATTGGCTCGCAGAGCGTCGGATGGCTGACTCAGCTCAGAAGGCTAAATGTGGAGACCACGAGAAGTGCGAGCACGCTGATTGGGCGGGTGGGGAGAGGTGCGTGCGCTAGACAGAATAAAGCTGTTCCATTGGCTCACGGAGAGTCGTTCCGGCTGATTAAAGCCCATCAGACTAAATGTGGATACCGAGTGAGAAACCGTGAATGCTCATTTGTTGCCGCTAGCTTCCGGACCACGATAAGAAAATTTTTCATCACCTCCCACAATCCGTCGCTTCCTCTTTCTCTTTTACATTCATCATCGTCCTCGTCGAATTTTCCGCCAACACATACAGGTACGTCGTCCTATCCTCATCGCTGACCATTTCACAGGAATAGAGAATTATACATGGCTTCAGGTGAGTAAACAGCTCTATTCTGATACGCTGACAAACCTACAGGTCGTCGTTGAAGCAGTATTCTTCCCGAAACCAGGTACGTTGTCCGTTTTTCATCGCTGACAATCATATAGGAAACCGCAGGAAGCGTCGGGTAAGTATCAGCGGCCTTAATCTTGAATACTAACAATTAAACAAGTCTCTGCAACGAATTTTATCGCTTTTGAATCAGGTACGTCGTCTATAACACTGATTGCTGACAATTTCACAGTAATAGAGATTTGAATATGGCTTCAGGTGAGTAAATGGCTCCATTCTCAATCACTGACAAATCTACAGGTCGTCGTCGCAGCAGAATTAGCTCCGAAACCAGGTACGTTGTCCATTTTTCATTGCTGACAATCTATAGGAAGCCCCAGATGAGTGACAGACACTCCATTCTTGAAATCTGACAATAAAATAGGTTGCTGCGACAGAAATCACATCGTTTTTGAATCAGGTACGTCTTCAAATCAAGCCGACAATTCTCCACAGGATCCGAAATCAAAATCACCAGCGAAAGCTTTAAATGTAAGAAATATCCTCAAACAAAATGCTTCACTGACAGAATTAGGTTGTTCCTGCCCTTCATACTTTGATAACTCTCAGGTACGTCTCAGAATAGCTTCCAGAAGTCATATTAACCATCTCAGAATTACCAGTTGCGAAGCTGTTAAATATTTGACACCAGCATTTTCGCAAACCAATAAATTACGCCAACGAACAATTTATCACATTTGCCCAGGTACAAATCCAAAAATTAGATTACACTCTACTAACAAGCTTTAGAATCGAATACACCGCTGCTTAAAATATCAGACATCATTTTAATCAATCCAATGACATTCATCAGTCTATAGATTTTTGAACAGACTATAATATCACCAGGTAAGTTTCAAGTCAAGCTCCAAAACAGCCATTAACGAGCTTTGGAAGAATTTTATTCGAAATGCTGACAAGTCTAAACAGATTTTCAAGATGACCTTACCCAATTACTCAAAAAAAATAAGAAAGACAACAACTGGCAACAGCCGATGCATCAACTAAAGAGCAACAGAAAACCGATAAGTTTGAGAAGTATAGAGAATCTGAAGATTTAATTCAAGCCATCCTGTTCAAAAAACAATTGCTAATACATACTCAGGACACATTCCTTAAGAAATTACATTCAACTGCGAAAGCTTCAGATAACGTATTTAAACTGTTACTAAAAGATCTCCACAGAGACACCAGTCATATCCTTTCAGATGAACTTCTTATCTCAGGTATCTGACAAATAACATGGTCGAAGTTTTCAAAAATACTTTAAGAACATACTTCATTTGAAAAAACTTCATCTGAGACGTATCACTGACAACTTATGAGTAGGAAATTAGCACACAATCCTTAACAGACTCGACTGGATACCATTGTCGACTTAACTATACCCAGAACCACCTCCAGGAGGACACACTTTCCAGCTTCACCAAGTTTCGGACTCTGTAAGGACTTTCATAGTGGTTTCTCGCAATGACTTTTAAATTTGCCATACTGACATAAATGCGAAGCTTTCCATGACGTAAAACCAATTATCTGAATCTAACAAGTAGAAGTGTAGAGAGTAATTGCAGTTGCCAAAAATAACATCGAAATTAGTAATTGTAGAATAGGCACAATTGTAAGCTAAATTATAAAAGTAATGTAATATTACAATGTATAAAAACAGGAAAACACGAAATTTCTGCAATTTATAATTTAATCTAAAATGATTTATGCATATAATAAAATGAAAATATTAATACACAATTAGTACCTACGATTATTCCAGCATAATATTTATGTAATGTTTTGTGCAGACATAAATATTATAAAATACATAATTTTGTGCTACTGTAACTATGGCAACTATTGTCTTTGGTTAAGTTGGTATCCATGGCAACAGATTTTTTTTTTGTTTAAATTTGTCTCCATAGCAACATAATTTATTTGGTTAATATGTTAACAAGGGTACCCCAGACAAATTATGATATTTTATATAAATTCATTTTTGATTTATGCTGACATTATTTTAATCAACGCATAAATATAAAAATGGATACCCCTGACTCTGTAATCTTTTATGACAATCATGTCTCAGGGATATCCATGATTGAAATTTAAGGATATCATAACTTACATGTAGGGATATCCCTGATAGAAAGTTGTATTCAAATAATTCATAATTTGGGATAACGTTCGTAAGCTTGGACTTTTTGCCTGGGTTTATCCATGTTTGTTTGTTTGTTTGTTTGTTTCTTCCATTTACATCCTATATAAGTCTAAGACTACAGGATCACCAAACTTTTCGAAATTTCAAAATCGTGATAACAACTTGATTTTAGTATCATTATATACAGATTGACAAGCGCATTCTGAGAATATAATTTTTATCTCAAGAAAATATCTGGTTCAAAAGTTATTTGACTTTGAAAATTTGGCAAGGGTTCTAAATTTTTCATAAGGGGAACCTACCTCTTCCAACAACAAACACCCCAAACCTTACTTATTTAAGCTGAAATTGACATTACACTTTGTGGAAAATATTTTCTCTCAGCAGAAAAATTTTCAGCAGAATACAACAAATTTTGAAAGAGTTATCAGGAATCAAAGTTTGAATTATTGGTGTGTGCGAAACTTTTGCGCTCTTGGTCTCTGCGGGCCGCCATTAAGCGAGAAAATTTTTTCCCACAAAATCATAATTTCAAATTTTACTTTACAACCATCTAGTCAGCAAATACTTTGAAAAAAAAAAAAAAAAAAAAAAAAAAAAAACACAAAAAATTTTTTTTTTTTTTTTTTATTTTTTTTCCTACAAAAATCAAATCAGCCAAAATATAAGATATTAATAAAAAAAAAAAAAATATATATATATATAATAAAAAAAATAAAAATAAAAATAAAAAAATAAAACAAAAATGGATAGGTCTGATTCTCCAGATCCACTATCTAACAATCCAGACCATATGGCCCTGGATACATTTCAACATTTAGATGACCTGGAAGATGCAGATTTTTATGAGGAGAGTGGTGCTTTTCCATTTCCTGGCAAATATGGAGAATCATCTGAGGGATTTGACCAGGATATGGCTAACAAAGGCATCTCTGATCTCCTCAACAAAGAGAGAGATAGAACACAATATATGAGCCCAGAAGAAGTGAAAAGGAAGTTACAACCAGAGATGTCAGGTACTAGCCAAAAAAGAAAAGTAAACTTTTCAGAAAATGCTTCAAAGAAACATACTGGACCAGGAACAATCAAAGTTACAGAGCTTATCAATGGCTCTGATGATTGCATTGCTACTGCCAGAGATTTTTTAATTAAGGCAGCACACATGGCAGAATCTAGAGCTAAACAGACAAAGATCCTTGATCTATTAAATATTTTCAGGCAATATATGGAGAAAGATGGCAACCTACCTAGGGATGTCTCAGTTTTAACAGCACAATTACAAAGACTAGAAAACACTGCTCAAATGCTGGAGACTTCTGCAAGGAAAGGAAATAACCCAGCCAGCCAAGGACCTACCCTCAAGACAGGAATTTTGCAGCAGCAAGTAAATTTAACTAACCAAACCTCAACCAATACACTATCCCAACAAGATACTCAAGGCCAATCTAGTACAACTCCTAAACTCTGGAGTAAGATAGCTACCCCAGGAGCTAGACAAGACAAGGAATGGACTCAAGTCAAGCACAAGAAAACAGCACTAAAGCAGAAGAAGTCAAACAGAATTGTTCTACTTCAAGACAACACTACAAGACAAAGCTTTTCCCCCTTACAAGTTAGAGACAAGATCAATCAGGCTTTTAAATCACGTGGAGTCCAGGGACCAGTGATTTCTATAGTCTCTAGTACAAGAAAAGAAAACATAGCCTTGACAACAACAGAAGCATATTCAGCTGATTTTCTATTAGAGAAAGTTGATATTTGGAGGAACTTAGCACCACATGTGACTGCTATCAAAGATGAGCCCTGGCACAAAGTGGTTATTCATGGTGTGCCAACCACTGAATTTGCATCAATGGAGGATTTGAGCAGCATTGGTGAAGAAATTGCTGTCTTTAATCATGGAATGAAGATTATAGGCATGCCATATTGGATAACCTCAGAAGAAAGAAGAAAAAATCAAGTAGCAGGCTCTATTGTAGTAGCTTTTGAAACTGAAGCAGAGGCTAAACAAGCAATTAGACAGAGGTTGATTATAGGAGGAAGATCACTGATGGCTGAGAGGTATGTCAACACACCTGTTACAAGCCAGTGTCCAAAGTGCCAAGGATATGGACATTTGGAAAAACAATGCAGATGGGAAGTTAAGTGCCAGCTATGTGCTGGTCCACATATTACTCAAAAACATTGCTGTTCAACATGCAAAGTAATTGGAAAGAGATGCATTCACCTAGTTCCTAAGTGCTCTAACTGCTCAGGGTCCCACACAGCTGACAAGGAGGACTGCCCCTTTCGAAAAGCTATTCAAGAAAGAGTAGCAAAGGAGCAGCAAGAAACTAGGACTGAAAGAGAGGAGTCTTTATGATAGGACAACTCAAAGTTTTACAATCTAACTTGAACAGAAGCAAACAGGCAACAGAAAATACCCTACAACTAGCTTTAGAGCTAGGGGTAGGAATAGTGGCAGTGCAAGAACTATGGACACCAAATTTGAGAGAAGGAAATATATATCAAGATGTCAAGTCAATTTCACACCCCAGCTTTATCCAAATATTTCCACTCCTAAGAGATCCAAAAATAAGACCTAGGACCATGTTTTATATATTGAAAAAATTTAACCCTCAAGTTAGCTGCATTCCAGGGTTCCCTGAGGATGCAGATATGATAGCTAGGAATATCCAGACCAAGGACTATCATATTATTCTTACTAACATATATAATCAAAAAAATCAATGTCAAGAGAATAATCTTACAACAATTGAAAGGTTTAAAGAAGGCATGAAAATTCCAACAAAGAGCATAGTATTGGGAGATTTCAATGAACATCACCCAGATTGGGATCCTTTCTACCCTAAATCAACTCAGGCAGATAGCTTAAAATTATGGTTTGAAGAACAAGGTCTAGTGGTGGTAAATACTGTTGGAGTGGGAACCTTTTATAGACCACATATGAGCTGTCCTTCAGTTATTGACCTCACCCTTGGAACTAACCAGACAGAAAAATTAATCCAAGATTTGCAAACAATTGACACAGGGTCAGACCATCAAGGAATTCTATTCACAGTCTTGAAACAGGCTAATATCCCAGGTCAAAACACAGCATTGTCCTAGGGTTTTAAGACAGATAAGGCAGACTGGTCAAAGTTTGAAAAGATTAGTCAAGAACTATTCCAGGAGTCAGAATTTTTCAGGCCTGAAGTATTTATAGACCTAGCCAGAGTTTCTACTAAAGATATTATTTATAATATCTTAGGAGTTCAATCAATACTAGACAAAATGGGCCAGGAAATGACCCAGATTATACTTCAAGCAGCAGAAAAATCTATACCAAAGAAAAGATCAGGACCTAACCCAAAGCCATGGTGGACAGAGCAGCTTAAAGAGAGAAAGAAAAAAATGATGAGGACCCAGAGACTCCTCTATGCTGACTCTGCAAACATGCAGAAAAAAAGAAACTACCTAGATGCAAGAAACCAATATTTCCAAGATATCAAGACAGCTAAGAAAAATCATTGGAATGCTTTTCTGGAAGGAGAGGATC
Organism: Podosphaera xanthii; assembly: GCA_028751805.1. Classification (NCBI taxonomy): domain Eukaryota; kingdom Fungi; phylum Ascomycota; class Leotiomycetes; order Helotiales; family Erysiphaceae; genus Podosphaera; species Podosphaera xanthii. The sequence goes on from JAPWIX010000001.1 coordinate 11,021,024, forward strand.
CCTCTACTATCTACAAAGCCTTGGCTTTTACTAAGAATCAACAATTTAGCAAACTACCTTCTATTCAAGACAGCAATGGAAACTTAAAGACAACATTTTCTGAAAAGTCTGAAGCTCTAAGACAAAAGTTATTTCCAAATCCTCCAGTGACAGTTCCTCTCGACTGGGCATCTCATAAGGAAGGAAAGTGGGAATGGCCAGAGTTATCCCAATCAGAGCTAGAGAGGGCTTGCTGTCACCTTTCAAAGGGGAAAGCACCTGGACCAGACCAAATTAATTGGGAAATTATCAAACATGCATATAAAGCCAATAAGGAGTGGTTCTTCAAGATCTATTCCTTATATTTCAACCTTGGATATCAGCCAGCCTGTTGGAGACAAGCTACAGGAATAGTGCTAAGAAAACCAAGCAAGCCAGACTATTCTCAGCCAAAAGCCTATAGAATTATCTCATTGCAAAATTGCCTTGGGAAAGCTCTAGAGAGGATTAGTGCTGTAAGGCTGGGCTACTTAGCAGAGACTACTAACCTTCTAGATCCCTCTCAGATAGGAGGTAGATTAAAAAAGTCAGCAGTAGATGCTTGCCTACTTCTAGTCAATAAAATACAGACTGAAAAGGCAGCTAAAAGGAAGACTTCCACCCTATTTCTAGATGTCAAGGGTGCCTTTGACCATGTCTCTAGGAACCAACTTTTAGGAATTATGAGCAGACTTAAGCTACCTCTTAGCCTGCTGAGTTGGGTATCAACATTTCTAAGTCAAAGAAAACTTAAACTAGCCTTTGATGGAGAATCAGAAGAATTCACAGATATTGAAACTGGAATACCTCAGGGTAGTCCCATCTCTCCAATACTATTCTTGATTTATATTAGGGAAATGTTTACATCAAATTCTGTCACCTTTATGTCATACATTGATGATATTTCTCTAACAGCTTCATCTACAAGCTTTAAGAAGAATGTAGAGATCTTAGAGAGGGAGGCAAAAAAGCTGCATGAATTAGGACTGGACTCTGCAGTTGAATTTGATATGGAAAAGACTGATCTCATCCATTATGAGAACTCAAAAGCAAGCCGGGATTACAGTCTGACCCTACCAAATGGTTCTGTAGTCTCTCCAAAAAGCATGGTCAAATGGTTAGGAATCTGGTTTGACCAAGCCTTATCCTTTAAGTATCATGTTGATACTAGGGTGGCACAAGCAAAAGAAGCCTTCCAGAGGATGGCAAGATTAACCAACACGGAAAGGGGCCTAAGCCACATAGCTATGAGGCAGCTCTATTTAGCTTGTGTAATAAGCGTATCTGACTATGCAAGCCAGGTATGGTGGAGGGGCCAGAAACATTTCCTAGAAAAGCTACAAGGACTCCAAAATATAGCAGTGAGAAAGATCTTAGGCTGCTTTAAAACTTCTCCAATAATGCCAATGGAAGTTGAAGCCTGCTTATGTCCACCAGCAATTAGATTGAATCAAAATAGGCGGAAATATGCTATAAGAATACTGGCTCTTTCTAGGAACCATCCACTAACAAAGGCCTTAAATCAAGAGCTTAACTTTGTGGACCCAGAAAAAGAAGATCTAATTAGAGAAACTCTACAAATTGAAAAAGTTCAAGATTCTCTACCAAAGAAACTAGACCTAAGCCATAGGGAGAAAATAATCTCTAACTTCTACCCCCCCTGGAAAAGGAAATTACCCTATCAAGTTATTATTTCAGGACTTAGCAAGGAAGAGCAAGCCAAACATCATAATACCAAGCTTCAAGATTAATGGTGCCTAAACCAGGCAATTTTTTATACTGACGCCTCCTGGAGCCAAGAAGGAAAAGGAATTGGAATTGCTTGCCTCAAAATAGAGAATAACTTAGAAAAAATACTCTACCAGAAAAACATTGGACCAGACTGTACAGTATTTGATGGAGAGTTAGAAGCTATTACTCTGGCTCTAGAAGATGTGGCTCAACAGCAAGAAAGTGAAGAGCACATAGTTATTTATTCTGACAGTCAAGCTGCACTTCAAAGACTGAAGTCAGCTGATAATAAACCTGGCCAGTCATGGATAAGGAGGGCTATGATTGCAGCAGAAAAACTTGCAGAGAAAAAGATTAAAATTACTCTAGAATGGGTACCAGCTCATCTGGATATTTATGGAAATGACACAGCAGACAAATTAGCCAAAGAAGCGTCATTCTTTGAACAAGAAAATGAAACATTGATACCACTTACATACAGCAGAATTAAAAAAGAAATAGAAATACTCAAAATAGAAGAATGGCAGAATGTTTTAGATGCCTACAGTCAGCCACAGACAGGGCATTCCTCAACATACTCCAAGCAATATAATTGGATCCTTAGGAAGACACCTTGGTTAGGAAGGGGTATTAAAAAGCAGATTAGCTCAGCTTTTTATCAACTCAAACTTGGGCATGGATACTTTAATGCTTATTTTAAAAGAATAGGGAGAACAACAAATGAACTCTGCAGTTGTGGAGCTAAGCAGACACCAAGGCACTTATTACTCCAATGTAGTAGGTACTGTAGAGAAAGAAAAGATATGAAAGAAAGATTTAAGGGAATCAGATTGACAATGCCTTTACTTCTACACACTAGTAAAGGATTAGAGGCAACTACTGAATTTATCATAAAGACAAAAATCTCAACAAGGAGGTGGTATAGTGACCAGAAATAAGAAGAGTGAGGCAAAAGAGGACAGCTGATTGAAAGATAAATTGGAAGATTTAAATAAATTGTTTGGGCTAAGCAAATATTTCTTTATTTAAGGGTTATTATTCTATGTAGGTATTATATGCAGTTATATCATTGAGTTAGTGTTACTCCAGGGTTCATTAGAACGGTATATATGGGTTTTTATATTCAAGCAAGGAAATTATAAATGTATCTTAGATGCACATCCTACATAGTCTTAGACTAATAAAGGATGTAAATGGAAAAAAAAAAAAAAAAAAAAAAGTCTAAGACTATCGTAGGATGTGCACTCCAAAGGAGTGCTTTCTATACTACTTGTTACTTACAAGTTTATCCAATTTGTTTATTCCAGTCTTGTGCATGTATACAATTTAAGTGCACTTGACTCTTTAAGTAAATAAAATCAAACCCCAACTCCAGCAAAACCCCCCCCAAAACCTATAACAAAGGATCAGCATGAACACCAAACTTTTCGAATTTTCAAAAATCGTGAAAAATTATTTTTGATTATATCATTGTATGCAGAATACAAAGGCGATTACAGATATCTCTTCCAAATTCTGATCCGACACCTCGGCGTCGAGTTATCAAGGAGGAAAGGTGGTCCGGTTGTGAAAAGCTTTTTTTTGGAAGGCCCAGCTCCCTTCTTCATCAGCGCACGACGCTAACCATCTCTGTTCGTTACAAAACTTAGGAAACCATTATTAAAAAATTATTCAAGGCAGCCTACAAATTTTCAGCATCTGCGAGCGATAAATACAGGAGATATAATACCTCAAAGTTGCGAATTTGCTGTGTGTGAGAAAACTGCACTCTTGGCCTGTGGTGGCCACCGTTAAGCGAGAAAAACGGGACAAACTCCGTTTTCAAGCGAATTTAAGCGAGGTCACGTGACTCTGAAAAAACCGAAAAAAAAATAAAGAATTCAGAAACAACTAGAAAAAAATAAAAAAAATAATCCTAAAAAGATAAGAAAATACTTTATTTTTATTGTTGTTTTAATTTTTTAAATATTTTAAGATCTATAACAAAAAAAAATAAAATAAAATAAAAATCGGATAAAATCAAAATATATCAGAAAATAAATTGAATAAAATATAAAAAAAAAATATATATATATATATTTGGAAAAGGTTTAAAATTATGCAGAGGTCTGAATCACCAGACCCTTTGACCCAAATGTCTGAGGGATCAAAAAATACAAGAAATGATACTAAACCTTCTAGGCAAGATGTGGAAATGGAGATAGAGGATGAATATATTGATAATAATCACAAAGACCTAGATGATTATGATGATGACTTCACACCTGGTGGATTTGGAGAACAGACTGGAGCCAGCATTCCTGAGTTCTCAGAAGCTCCAATAGCCATTGACTTTGAAAATCATCAAATAGCCTATACTGATGAAGAAAGAGCTAGGATTTATGTTGAAAGACATGGACCTATAATGGCAGAGAACTTTGAGTTTTTTTTTTTTTTTAAATCCATTTTCATCCTATATAAGTCTACGACTATCGGAGGATGTGCACTCCCTTAGGAGTGCATTGAACTTTGAGTTTGTTCCTGGGAATGGAATAAAAAGATCTTTTCATACTAATGACCAACCTGTGAAAAGGAATAAAGGAAAGGGCAATTTCACATTACTTGATCAGATTGAACATTCAGATGAATGCATTGCTACTGCTAGGGATCTACTTATAAAGGCAGCGCACTTGGCAAAATCAAGGTCTAAACAAACTAAGATCTTAGATTTACTAAATGTATTCAGAGAGTACATAGAAAGAGATGGAAATCTACCAAGGGATGCATCTGTACTAACTGCACAGCTTCAGAGACTAGAGCAAACAGCAAAAGTCCTACAGACCACTGCCAGACAAACCAAGGCCAGCAATCTTGTGAAACAAAATATTCAAGAGCAAAAAGGGGGGAACAATGCTCTGATTGGAAATGTCTCTAGCAAAGAAAAACCCAACATGACTTCTACAAACAATAAAACACCTGGAGCAGACTCTTTACCAGTAAAGAAAACTTGGGCATCTGTTGTTGGACCATCTAAGGGATCAGACAAGAGCAAGGAGTGGACTATTGTACAAGGAAAGAAAAATCCTAGTATACTCAAGCCAAAGACCACCAAAAAATTAATTTTAATTCAAGACAGAAATACTAGGCAACTATTTTCACCTCTTCAAACAAGAGACAAAATCAATCAAGCTTTTAAAGCTAGAGGGGTAGATGGGCCAGTAGTAGCAATAGTCTCACAAACTAGGAAGGAGAACCTTGCTCTAACAACAACTGGACCTTACTCTGCTGACTTTCTTTTGGAAAAAGTTGACATCTGGAAGAACATTGCACCACATGAAATAGCCATGAAAGATGAAGCATGGTTCAAAGTCATAATTCATGGAATTCCAACAACAGAATTCCAGACAATAGAAGACTTGAGCACAATTCCAGAGGAGATTGCAACTTTCAATCATGGTCTGAAAGTCATTGGACAGCCCTACTGGATAACTCCTGAGGATAAGAGGAGAAATCAAGTAGCAGGTTCAATAGTTGTGGCCTTTGAAACTGAAGATCAAGCCAGACTTGCAATCACAAAGAAACTGATTGTTGCAGGGAGATCACTTAAAGCAGAAAAATATATGAATATTCCTTCCTCTACACAATGCAATAGATGCCAGGGATTTGGACATCTAAGCACTAAATGTAGATGGGAGGCTAAATGCCAGTACTGTGCAGGACTCCACAATACTAAGCAGCATGTCTGTACACAGTGCAACAGTATTGGGAAAAAATGTGTCCACCTGACTCCAAAGTGTGCTAATTGTGGAGAGGCACATACAGCTGACAAGGACAGCTGTCAAGTTAGAGTTGCTATCCTAGCAAGGACAGCAAGTGCAAATGAAGCACAAACTAGAGGTGAAGACATGGAGGTTTTATGATTGGAGAACTTAAAATCCTCCAATGCAACTTGAACAGAAGTATACAGGCCACAGAAAATGCTCTACAATTAGCAGTAGAGCTAAATATTGAAATATTAGCAGTCCAAGAACCTTGGCTTCCACAAGTTAGAGGGAACACAACATATAGAGATATTCAATCTATAAGCCACAAATCTTTTATTCAACTTTTTCCAACAATTCAAGAAGATTACCCCAGACCTAGGACCATGTACTATATATCAAGAGGCAGAGAGTCCATGGTTTCTCAATGGGAAGATTGTCCAAAAGATTCAGATATAATAGGGGTAAATTTGAAACACCATGGACAGATATTAACATTAGTCAATATCTACAACCAGAAAAATCAAAGAGGCAACAATTTGAAGACTATTGAAAGGATCAAAAATTATCTTACAATACCTCAAAATTGCATAGTTGTAGGAGATTTCAATGAGCACCATCCAGACTGGGATCCCTACTCTCCAAGATCTACTAATGCAGAGGACTTGAAGTTTTGGTTTGAGGAGCAGGGTCTTTCTCTAATGAATAAGATTGGAAAAGGAACCTTCTATAGGGCTGGTATGGAACTCCAATCAGTTCTTGACCTAACTTTGGCAACAGAAAGTACTGGCAAGCTAGTAGAAGACTGGCAAACCTTAACCACAGGATCAGATCATGAAGGTATCTTACTTACTATTCGAAATAGGAGAAAATGTGACATACAAGATGAGCCTTCTACATCAAGAAGGTTTAACACAAACAAAGCCAACTGGTCTGAATATAAGAAGGAAATTAAGAAGTCCTTCTTTCAATCACAAATTCTCAATCCTACATACCTACAAAGCCTGAGCAAGGGAAAAACTAAGGATATTCTAGACAGAAACACGCTTACTAGGCAATTAGATGAAGTGGGTAAGGAACTTAATAGAATCATTCTTATGGCATCTGAAAAGACTATCCCAAAGATCAAGGGTGGTGCAAAAGTTAAGCCATGGTGGTCTGATGACCTTAAAAATCTAAGGAAAACAATGATGAGGAAGCAAAGGAAGATGGGCATAGAAATTAAAGAAGGGTCTTTAAAGCAGGAGTACTTGAATGCAAGGAATGCATACTTCCAGGCAATCAAAACTGCAAAGAAGAACCATTGGAATGAGTTCTTAGAGAGAGAAGACCCAGGCTCAATTTTTAAGGCTTTATCTTATACTAAAAATAAGCAGATAACAAAAATGCCTAGTATACAAGATGGAAATGGAGAACTTGCACAAGATTTTGAAAAGAAAGCTAAGGCATTGAAAGACAAGTTATTTCCAGCACCTCCAGAGTCAACTCCTATGGATTGGAGCCAACATGTGGAGGGAAATTGGGAATGGCCTGAGCTAACACCTGAGGAAGTAGAAAAAGCCTGCTGCCAGCCTTCTAAAGGAAAAGCACCTGGATCAGATGGTATCAGCTGGTCTATGATTGAGCAAGCATATAAGGCAAATAAGGAAATATTTGTTCAAGTCTATTCACTTTACTTTAATCTAGGATACCAACCAAAATGCTGGAGACAAGCTACAGGAATTGTGATAAGGAAGCCAGCAAAACCAGACTACTCCTAGCCAAAGGCATATAGGGTAATTTCCCTACTTAACTGTTTGGGTAAAGCCTTGGAAAGGATCCTAGCCCAGAGATTGGGTTACTTGGCTGAAACATCTAACCTTCTAGATCCCTCACAGATAGGTGGAAGATTAAAGAAGTCTGCTGTGGATGCTTGCTTACTGCTTCAAGCTAAGATTGAATCAGAAAAGGGTGCAAAAAGAAAAACAACTACATTATTCTTAGATGTCAAAGGAGCATTTGATCATGTTTCAAAGAACCAACTTTTGGCTAAAATGAGTAAACTTGGACTACCCCTCAGCCTCCTATCATGGGTCTCATCATTCCTCAGCCAGCGAGTACTGAGACTGACATTTGATGGAAAAACAGAGGGATTTTCACCAATACAAACAGGGATTCCTCAAGGAAGTCCTATCTCACCTATCTTATTCCTTATTTATCTCAGAGATATGTTCAAGTCAAAGGCAGTGACTTTTCTCTCATATATTGATGATATCTCCATGACAGTCTCATCTCCTAGCTTTAAGAAAAATATCCAAATACTAGAGAGGTAAGTTCAAATCCTGGAAGATCTTGGAAGGCAAAATGCTGTTCAATTTGATATTGCAAAGACAGAACTAATACATTTTGAAGATTCAAAAGCTGCCAGACAATGGTCAATTAAATTACCTGATGGCACTATGAAGGAGCCTTCTCCAGTGGTTAAATGGTTAGGGATCTGGTTTGACAATAGACTTACCTTTAAGCAGCATGTTACAATAAGAGTTGGACAAGCAAAGGCTGCCTTCTATAGAATGGCAAGACTAACTAATTCAGAAAAAGGCCTAAGCCCCATAGCCATGAGGCAGCTATACCTTGCAAGCGTTACCAGTGTTTGTGACTATGCAAGTCAGGTTTGGTGGAAAGGCCAAAAGAACTTCTTAGTTTTTTTACAAAATTTACAAAACTTGGCATTAAGAAAAATTTTAGGTTGTTTTAGAACAACACCAATAAGACCAATGGAGGTGGAGGCATGTTTATGTCCTCCAGATACTCGACTTAATCATTGCAGAAGAAAATATGCTTTGAGAAATTATCAACTGGGACCTAGCCACCCTGTGGCTTATTTATTAAAGGAATACTTAGCTTCTTCTGACCTAGGAAATGACACCACCTATCAAGAAAAGCAGCTAAATCTCATTAACCAATCAGTGGATATAGAAGCTGATCTAGAAAATGTTGAACCTATAATCAACTATGAAAGCCCACCATGGAAGGGAAGTTTACCTTATGATATTTATATTGGTAAGCAACCAAAAGGGGAGGAAGCCCTGATTCATCTAGGAAAAATAAGAGAGTTATCAGGAAGCTCTGCTATTTTTTACTATACAGATGCTTCTTATCATACAGAACCAAATGGAATTGGCGTAGCATTCAAGGCCTTTGATCAACTAAGCTCAGAAACCTGGATGGAGTATAATAATATTGGAATAAAAAATTTGATATTTAATGGTGAACTGGAGGCAATTACAAGCGCCCTTGAACACGCCAACAGAATAGACAAAATAAGAAATCAGATAACTATATATTCAGACAGCCAAGCAGCATTACTTCGACTTAGTTCCCTAAAAGATAAACCTGGACAGTTCTGTGCTACTAGGGCTAGAATTGCTGCAAAAAAACTAAAAGAAAAAGGTGTCAAAGTGATCTTAGAATGGGTTCCTGGCCACTCAGAAATTTCTGGAAATATAGACGTTGATAAGATTGCTAAAGACGCCTCACTAGAGCCACCTGACATAAACTATCCTACAAGTCTAGCTTATGTCAGTCAAATGTTGGAAAATAAGAAAAAGCAAGAATAGATAAACAGTCTCACCAAATTAAAGGAAAGCTATACTGGGAATTCAGGGTCCTATATTAACCGCTTTCCGTGGCTGTTAAGAAAGAAATTATGGACGCCCAGAGGCAGCAAGAAAGAGATATGCTCTTCCTTCTTTCAGCTGAAACTTGGTCATGGGTATTTCAAATCCTATCTTAAAAGAATTGGCAAATTGGATAATGATCAGTGTGTTTGTGGAGCTAGGCAAACACCAAGTCACCTTCTGCTTGAATGTAGAAGATATAGAAAAGAGAGAAGGAAGTTGGAGGACAAGCTTTGTTGTACAAGGCTGACAGTACCACTACTCCTCCACACTAAGAAGGGGGTGGAAGCAACCCTAGAATTTATTAAAACAACAAAAATCTCAACTAGAAGATGGTACCTTGGGGAAACCCAAGAGGAGGACTTCTGGAATTCTTATTCAAACTGAACATTGATGTTTTTTTTCCTTTGTTATGGGTTTGGGGGGGATTTTGCTGGAGTTGGGGTTTGATTTTATTTACTTAAAGAGTCAAGTGCACTCAAATTGTATACATGCACAAGACTGGAATATAAAAATTGGATAAACTTGTAAGTAACAAGTAGTATAGAAAGCACTTCTTTGGAGTGCACACCCTACGATAGTCATAGACTTATATAGGATGTAAATGGAAGAAACAAACAAACAAACTATAACAAAGGAAATAATAACATGTTCAATTTTAATAAGCATCCCAGAAATCCTCTTCCCCAGTCTCTCTGAGGTGCCATCTTCTGGTTGAGATTTTTGTCATTCTTATATATTCCAAGGTTGCATCTACCCCCTTCTTAGTGTGGAGGAGTAGTGGTACTGTCAGCCTTGTACAACAAAGCTTGTCTTCTAACTTCCTTCTCTCTTTTCTATATCTTCTACATTCAAGCAGAAGGTGACTTGGTGTTTGCCTAGCTCCACAAACACACTGATCATTATCCAATTTGCCAATTCTTTTAAGATAGGATTTGAAATACCCATGACCAAGTTTCAGCTGAAAGAAGGAAGAGCATATCTCTTTCTTGCTGCCTCTGGGCGTCCATAATTTCTTTCTTAACAGCCACGGAAAGCGGTTAATATAGGACCCTGAATTCCCAGTATAGCTTTCCTTTAATTTGGTGAGACTGTTTATCTTTTCTTGCTTTTTCTTATTTTCCAACATTTGACTGACATAAGCTAGACTTGTAGGATAGTTTATGTCAGGTGGCTCTAGTGAGGCGTCTTTAGCAATCTTATCAACGTCTATATTTCCAGAAATTTCTGAGTGGCCAGGAACCCATTCTAAGATCACTTTGACACCTTTTTCTTTTAGTTTTTTTGCAGCAATTCTAGCCCTAGTAGCACAGAACTGTCCAGGTTTATCTTTTAGGGAACTAAGTCGAAGTAATGCTGCTTGGCTGTCTGAATATATAGTTATCTGATTTCTTATTTTGTCTATTCTGTTGGCGTGTTCAAGGGCGCTTGTAATTGCCTCCAGTTCACCTTTAAATATCAAATTTTTTATTCCAATATTATTATACTCTATCCAGGTTTCTGAGCTTAGTTGATCAAAGGCCTTGAATGCTACGCCAATTCCATTTGATTCTGTATAATAAGAAGCATCTTTTTTTTTTTTTTAAATCATTTTGTATTGAGCCTTAAAGCTATGACAATTGATCTAAAAAAAATTATATACAAAATTATACAAAATGATTTGACTTAATTCCCCTATGCAAAGGTCCGCATAGCTCATAACTTTATTAATAACCCTGCCAAACTCCCAAACCAACTCCACAAATAAATTAACATAACATTCAGATTCCACTTCAGTTATATCTAATTCCTCCATTCTGTTCCAATGAAATTATCTTCATTTATTTGCATTTTATTTAATTTAGTTTAATATTTTTTTGGTGATTATTTATTTTTTGAGTAATAAGTGATGGTTAAATTTGTATTTGCTGTTTTTCCAGAAATAAGCACTTAGATACCTCGAGGAATCTAAGGAGTTTTTCCCTGCCAACATTAGTATTAAAGAGTATTTGTAAATTAATAGGTTCCAGTCCTTCATAAACCATTTTCCTATCTGCTAAGAAGTGGGGGCAGTGTAATAGCAGATGTTGCATTGTTTGCTTCTTCCTGTGACAGAAGTTGCAAATGTCACTGCTCACTTTTCCAATCAACTTAAGATAGGCCAGGGTGTTGCCAATCCCTGTTCTTGCCTGGAAATATGAGGACTGAGTTCCCCTGGAGTATTTTTGAAGTTTAATTGATTTAAAATTAAGAATAGGAATGGTTTTCCTTGCAGAAATCCTGTAAAATCTCCCTAAGCCCACAGCCTTTCTGCCCTCTTCCTCCCTAAGCACTTGCTTAGTCCAGTCAGAGTTCCAGGCTAATTTGATTCTCTTTCTAATTTCTTCTTTTAAAAAGGAGTGGGATGAAAATTGATCCTTGCTCAGTGCTTGTTGATCTAAACCTTTCCTTGCTAGTTCAAGAAGCATCTGTATAGTACAAAATAGCAGAGCTTCCTGATAACTCTCTTATTTTTCCTAGATGAATCAGGGCTTCCTCCCCTTTTGGTTGCTTACCAATATAAATATCATAAGGTAAACTTCCCTTCCATGGTGGGCTTTCATAGTTGATTATAGGTTCAACATTTTCTAGATCAGCTTCTATATCCACTGATTGGTTAATGAGATTTAGCTGCTTTTCTTGATAGGTGGTGTCATTTCCTAGGTCAGAAGAAGCTAAGTATTCCTTTAATAAATAAGCCACAGGGTGGCTAGGTCCCAGTTGATAATTTCTCAAAGCATATTTTCTTCTGCAATGATTAAGTCGAGTATCTGGAGGACATAAACATGCCTCCACCTCCATTGGTCTTATTGGTGTTGTTCTAAAACAACCTAAAATTTTCTTAATGCCAAGTTTTGTAAATTTTGTAAAAAAACTAAGAAGTTCTTTTGGCCTTTCCACCAAACCTGACTTGCATAGTCACAAACACTGGTAACGCTTGCAAGGTATAGCTGCCTCATGGCTATGGGGCTTAGGCCTTTTTCTGAATTAGTTAGTCTTGCCATTCTATAGAAGGCAGCCTTTGCTTGTCCAACTCTTATTGTAACATGCTGCTTAAAGGTAAGTCTATTGTCAAACCAGATCCCTAACCATTTAACCACTGGAGAAGGCTCCTTCATAGTGCCATCAGGTAATTTAATTGACCATTGTCTGGCAGCTTTTGAATCTTCAAAATGTATTAGTTCTGTCTTTGCAATATCAAATTGAACAGCATTTTGCCTTCCAAGATCTTCCAGGATTTGAACTTCCCTCTCTAGTATTTGGATATTTTTCTTAAAGCTAGGAGATGAGACTGTCAGGGAGATATCATCAATATATGAGAGAAAAGTCACTGCCTTTGACTTGAACATATCTCTGAGATAAATAAGGAATAAGATAGGTGAGATAGGACTTCCTTGAGGAATCCCTGTTTGTATTGGTGAAAATACCTATGTTTTTCCATCAAATGTCAGTCTCAGTACTCGCTGGCTGAGGAATGATGAGACCCATGATAGGAGGCTGAGGGGTAGTCCAAGTTTACTCATTTTAGCCAAAAGTTGGTTCTTTGAAACATGATCAAATGCTCCTTTGACATCTAAGAATAATGTAGTTGTTTTTCTTTTTGCACCCTTTTCTGATTCAATCTTAGCTTGAAGCAGTAAGCAAGCATCCACAGCAGACTTCTTTAATCTTCCACCTATCTGTGAGGGATCTAGAAGGTTAGATGTTTCAGCCAAGTAACCCAATCTCTGGGCTAGGATCCTTTCCAAGGCTTTACCCAAACAGTTAAGTAGGGAAATTACCCTATATGCCTTTGGCTAGGAGTAGTCTGGTTTTGCTGGCTTCCTTATCACAATTCCTGTAGCTTGTCTCCAGCATTTTGGTTGGTATCCTAGATTAAAGTAAAGTGAATAGACTTGAACAAATATTTCCTTATTTGCCTTATATGCTTGCTCAATCATAGACCAGCTGATACCATCTGATCCAGGTGCTTTTCCTTTAGAAGGCCGGCAGCAGGCTTTTTCTACTTCCTCAGGTGTTAGCTCAGGCCATTCCCAATTTCCCTCCACATGTTGGCTCCAATCCATAGGAGTTGACTCTGGAGGTGCTGGAAATAACTTGTCTTTCAATGCCTTAGCTTTCTTTTCAAAATCTTGTGCAAGTTCTCCATTTCCATCTTGTATACTAGGCATTTTTGTTATCTGCTTATTTTTAGTATAAGATAAAGCCTTAAAAATTGAGCCTGGGTCTTCTCTCTCTAAGAACTCATTCCAATGGTTCTTCTTTGCAGTTTTGATTGCCTGGAAGTATGCATTCCTTGCATTCAAGTACTCCTGCTTTAAAGACCCTTCTTTAATTTCTATGCCCATCTTCCTTTGCTTCCTCATCATTGTTTTCCTTAGATTTTTAAGGTCATCAGACCACCATGGCTTAACTTTTGCACCACCCTTGATCTTTGGGATAGTCTTTTCAGATGCCATAAGAATGATTCTATTAAGTTCCTTACCCACTTCATCTAATTGCCTAGTAAGCGTGTTTCTGTCTAGAATATCCTTAGTTTTTCCCTTGCTCAGGCTTTGTAGGTATGTAGGATTGAGAATTTGTGATTGAAAGAAGGACTTCTTAATTTCCTTCTTATATTCAGACCAGTTGGCTTTGTTTGTGTTAAACCTTCTTGATGTAGAAGGCTCATCTTGTATGTCACATTTTCTCCTATTTCGAATAGTAAGTAAGATACCTTCATGATCTGATCCTGTGGTTAAGGTTTGCCAGTCTTCTACTAGCTTGCCAGTACTTTCTGTTGCCAAAGTTAGGTCAAGAACTGATTGGAGTTCCATACCAGCCCTATAGAAGGTTCCTTTTCCAATCTTATTCATTAGAGAAAGACCCTGCTCCTCAAACCAAAACTTCAAGTCCTCTGCATTAGTAGATCTTGGAGAGTAGGGATCCCAGTCTAGATGGTGCTCATTGAAATCTCCTACAACTATGCAATTTTGAGGTATTGTAAGATAATTTTTGATCCTTTCAATAGTCTTCAAATTGTCGCCTCTTTGATTTTTCTGGTTGTAGATATTGACTAATGTTAATATCTGTCCATGGTGTTTCAAATTTACCCCTATTATATCTGAATCTTTTGGACAATCTTCTCATTGAGAAACCATGGACTCTCTGCCTCTTTTGTTTGTTTCTTCCATTTACATCCTATATAAGTCTAAGACTATCGTAGGATATGCACTCCAAAGGAGTGCTTTCTATACTACTTGTTACTTACAAGCTTATCTAATTTGTTTATTCCAGTCTTGTGCATGTATACAATTTGAGTGCACTTGACTCTTTAAGTAAATAAAATCAAACCCCAACTCAAGCAAAACCCCCCCTAAACCCATTACAAAGGACAAAAAAAATCAATGTTCAGTTTCAATAAGCATTCCAGAAGTCCTCCTCTTGAGTTTCCCTAAGGTACCATCTCCTAGTTGAAATTTTGGTTGTTTTAATAAATTCTAGGGTTGCTTCTACTCCCTTGTTTGTGTGAAGAAGTAGTGGTAGTGTCAGCCTTGTGCAACAAAGCTTATCCTCTATCTTCCTTCTCTCATTTCTATATCTTCTACACTCTAGTAAGAGGTGTCCTACTGTTAGTTTTCTCCCACAAACACAATCATCATTTGGTATTTTTCTAATTCTTTTCAGATAGGATTTAAAATATCCATGACCGAGTTTCAGCTAAAAAAAGGAAGAGCATATCTCTTTCTTGCTACCTCTGGGCGTCCATAATTTCTTCCTAATCTGCCATAGAAAGAGATTATTATAAGACTCAGTTTTTCCAGGATATTTTTCCTTTGATTTAGTGAGGTTGTGCATCCAGTATTCTTTTCTTTTAATTGATAATTTCTCTAAGATATGTGCCAACTGGTTGTATAATAAGGGTCAGGAGGCTCTAGTGCCGCATCCTTAGCAAGGCCATCAACTTCAGTATTTCCTGGAATATCACAATGACCAGGTACCCATTCCAGTGATATAGGAACTCCATTCTATTTAAGTTTTTCAGCAGCCTGGATAGACCTACAGACCCACTGTTGTCCAGATCTATCACTAAATGAGCTATGTCGAAGTAAGGCTGCTTGGTTATCTGAATAGATAATAACTTCCTTTCTATTCAGCCTTATCTTAGAGGCATGTTCTAAAGCCCTAGAGATAGCTTCTAGCTCTCCATTAAACACAAGATTATTATGTCCCATGTTATGGAATTCTGCCCAAGTCTGTCTGCTCAACTGATCATATGCTTTGAATGCAACTCCTATCCCTGTTGCATTAGGATATAAGGAGGCATCTGTATAGTAAATGATTGCTGATTTTCCTGCAAGTTGTCTTACTTTTTCCAAGTGAACTTGAGCTTCTTCATCTTTTGTCAATTTACCAATCTGAATTTGGTATGGCAGCTTCTTTTTCCAAGGTGGATATAGATAGTTAATTATTCTTTCAGCATTTCCTAAATCAAATTCAATTGGAAGAGACTTGTTGATCAAGCCAATTTGATCACTTTTTGCTCTTATCTCATCTATATCATAGTAATCTATTTTTTCTTGTAATATTTTTGCCACAACATGGTTTGGTCCTAGTAAGTGACATCGTATAGCATATTTTCTTCTGCTATGGTTAAGTCGTATATCTGGAGGACATAAACATGCCTCTACTTCCATGGGTTTTATTGGTGTTGTCTTAAAACACCCTAGTATTCTCCTCATAGCTATATTCTGCAGACTCTGAAGCATTTCTCTATAGTTATTTTGCCCTTTCCACCATACCTGACTAGCATAGTCTGATATTCTAGTTACACATGCAAGATAGAGCTGTCTCATTGCCACTGGACTAAGT
Organism: Podosphaera xanthii; assembly: GCA_028751805.1. Classification (NCBI taxonomy): domain Eukaryota; kingdom Fungi; phylum Ascomycota; class Leotiomycetes; order Helotiales; family Erysiphaceae; genus Podosphaera; species Podosphaera xanthii. The sequence continues at coordinate 11,037,042 of JAPWIX010000001.1, forward strand.
CCCTTTTCTGCATTAGTTAGTCTGGTCACTCTCTTGAAGGCTGCTTTAGCCTGAGCTACTCTTATAGTAACATGTTGTTTGAAGTTTAGTTTGCTATCAAACCACACCCCTAACCATTTAACAATTTTTTTGGCTCTAAACTTTCACTATTAGTTAAACTTAGTAGGCACTGTCTTGATTCCTTTGTGTCTGCAAAATGAATAAGTTCGGTTTTGGCAATATCAAACTCAACTGCATTTTTTCTTCCTAGGTCTTCTAAGACTTTCATCTCTCTTTCTAGGATTTGGATATTTTTCTTAAAGCTTGTTGATGAGACTGTTAAACTTATATCATCAATGTAGGAAATAAATGATACAGCCTTTGAAGTAAACATCTCTCTAACATATATTAGAAAAAGTATTGGAGATATAGGACTTCCTTGTGGAATCCCAGTCTTAATAGGGTTAAATTCTTCTGTTTGTCCATCATAAGACAGCTTCATTAGTCTGTCACTAAGGAAGGTTTATACCCATGATAGTAGGCTCAGAGGTAGTCCTAGCTTGCTCATAATAGTAAGCAATTGGTTCTTAGACACGTGGTCAAATGCGCCTTTAATGTCTAGGAACAGCGTGCTAGTCTTTCTTTTGGTAGTTTTTTCTGTCTCTACCTTGGCCTGAAGGAGCAGACAGGCATCCACAGCTGATTTTTTCATTCTTCCACCTATCTGTGAAGGATCTAACAAGTTAGTGGTTTCAGCCAAGTACCCAAGGCGACAAGCTAGCATTCTTTCTAAGGCCTTTCCTAAACAGTTAAGTAAGGATATAACCCTATAAGCTTTGGGCTGGGAGTAATCTAGTTTTCTAGGCTTTTTAAGAACAATTCCTGTTGCTTGTCTCCAGCATCTAGGTTGGTAGCCAATGTTGAAGAAGATAGAATAGACTTGAAAAATTATCCCTTGGTTTGCTCTATAAGCATGTTTAATCATTTTCCAATTTATTCCATCCGAGCCAGGTGCTTTTCCTTTTGATGGGCGGCAGCATGCTCTTTCCACTTCATCAAGTGTTAATCTAGGCCAATCCCATTTTCTATCTTCCCTGTGTTGGTACTAATTGAGTGATGGTGATTTTGGTGGTGCTGGGAAAAGCTTGTTTCTCAGTGCCTTTGTTTTCTGTTCAAATGTTTGAGCTAGACTTGTATCCTCATTTTGAATTGCTGGTAATTTGGCATTCCCATACTCTTTAGTATAGGAAAGGGCTTTAAAGATAGAGGTAGGATCTTCCCTTTCTAAGAAATCATTCCAGTGCTTCTTTTTTGCAGTCTTTATCTCTTGGAAGTACTTATTTCTTGCATCTAGGTACTGCCTCTTTGCTCCATCCTGATGCTGTTCTTTAGTCATGTTTCTCTGTGACTTAATCATATCTTTCCTGAGTGACTTCAACTCCTCTGTCCACCAAGGCTTGGCTTTGGCACCCTGCTTGAATGTTGGAATTGAAGATTTGGCAGCTTGGAGTATTATTTTTGTTAGTTCCTCACCAACCTTGTCTAGTTCTTCTGTTAATAAGTTACCTCCTTCTATAATCTCTCTAGTTGTCTTCTGACTCAGAGATTTAAGATAGGTAGTATATAGAATACTGGAGAGTTCCACTAATTCTTGTATGTTAGTTTCAAATTTGGTCCACTCAGCCTTATCAGTATTAAATCTTGACAATTTAGTCAGGGTATCTTGGGATCCTGTTTGACATTGACCCTTTATCACAAATAGTATTCCCTCATGGTCAGACCCAGTATTTATAGTCTGCCAGTCTTCTATCATACCCTCTGACTGCTTTGTAGTCAAAGTTAGATCAAGAACTGAAGAGCAGTCCATACCAGACCTGAAAAATGTTCCTTGACCTATTTCATTCACAAGAGAAAGCCCTTCTCCTTCAAACCAAGATTGTAAACTTTCAGCCCCTGGTGACATAGGGTAGTATGGGTCCAAGTCTGGATGGTGCTCATTAAAGTCTCCAACCATGATACATTGCTGGGGTATCCTAAGCCTATTCTTAATCCTATCAATTGTCATCATGTTATTTTCTTCTTCTTGGTTTTTCTGGTTATAAATGTTGATAATGCTTATGTCCCCTCCTATTCCAGCTAGCTTTAGAGAAATAAAGTCAGGGTCATTTGGGTATTCCACACTCTTTTCCACATTTATTCCTATCTTATTTGAAATATAGAACATTACTCTAGGTCTGAGTTGATTATCTTCTAAAGTTGGAAATAATTGGCTGTATGAGGTGTGTCTTATGGACTGGACGCCCTCATAATTCCTATTTTCTTGATTTGGTGCAAGCCAAGGCTCTTGCACTGCAATTATGTCAATTTTTAGCTCAACTCCAAGTTGAAGAGCATTTTCAGTAGCCTGTATTGATCTGTTCAAGTTACATTGGAGAATTTTAAGACCTCTAATCATAAAATTTCCATGTGGTTGTCTCTAGGTTGTGAATCCTTTGCCTCTGCTGCCTTTGCCTGACAAGCAACGCGGACTTGACAGTTTTCCTTGTCTGCAGTGTGGGCTTCTCCACAGTTAGCACATTTTGGGGTCAGATGTAGGCACTTCTTTCCAATCACATTGCATTGAGTGCAGACATGTTGTTTAGTATTATGGGTCCCTGCACAATACTGGCACCTAGCATCCCATCTACACTTAGCGCTAATATGTCCATATCCTTGACATTGGTTACACTGTGTAGTTGCTGGTATACTCAAATATTTTTCTGCTTTGAGGAATCTTCCAGCCACAATTATCTTCCTTGTAATAGCTTGTTTAGCTTGGTCCTCAGTTTCAAAAGCAACCACAACTGATCCTGCTACTTTATTTCTCCTCTTATCCTCAGGAGTTATCCAGTATGGCTGTCCAATGACTTTCAGACCATGATTGAAAGTTGCAATCTCCTCTGGAATTGTGCTTAAGTCTTCTATTGTCTGGAATTCTGTTGTTGGAATTCCATGAATGATTACTTTGTACCAGGATTCATCCTTCATAGCCAAATAATGAGGTGCTATGTTTTTCCAAATGTCAATTTTTTCTAGAAGGAAATCTGCTGAATAGGGCTCTGTAGTTGTTAAAGCAATATTTTCCTTTCTTGCCTGGGACACAATTGCAACTACTGGACCATTAACACCTCTTGCCTTGAAAGCCTGGTTAATCTTGTCCCTTATCTGTAATGGTGAGAATTTTTCTCTAGTCTGAGGGTCCTGAATGAGTATAAGGCGCCTTATAGTTTTATGTTTAGCTATACTAGGCTTCTTTTTAACTTCTACTTTTGTCCATTCTCTATTTTTCTCTTGACTCTTAGATGGACCTGCTATGGAAGCCCATGTTTTCTTCTCAGCAACAGGTTTATTAGCAGTAGTTTCCTGGGAGATTGTAATAGGATTTCCAGATATCTTGGTACTACTATTCCCATTGACCACAATTTGGTTCTTTTGCTGTCCTGGAGTATTGTATGTGTAAGGGTTAGTCTTCTTTGATTGTTTAACAGCTGTTTCTAAGACTTGAGTTGTCTGTTCAAGCCTTTGAAGCTGAGCTGTAAGTATAGAAGCATCTCTGGGGAGGTTACCATCTCTTTCTATGTATTCTCTGAATACATTTAGGAGGTCTAGGATCTTGGTCTGTTTAGTCCTATAGTTAGTTAAGTGGGCTGCCTTTATAAGTAAGTCTCTAGCAGTAGCAATGCACTCCTCTGGTTCATTTATTTCATCCAGTGTAACAGCTGGGCTCTTTCCCTTGCTTTTCTTCACAGGTTGATCACTCTTATTAAAGGATATTTTTGTTCCATTCCCAGGAACAAACTCAAAGTTCTCTGCCATTATAGGTCTATGTCTTTCAACATAAATCCTAGCACATTCTTCATCAGTGTAGGCTCTTTGATGATTCTCAAAGTCAATGGCTATTGGAGCTTCTGAGAACTCAGGAATGCTGGCCCCAGTCTGTTCTCCAAATCCACCAGGAGTGAAATCATCATCATAATCATTCAGGTCTTTATGATTATTATCAATAAATTCATCCTCTATCTTTATTTCCACATCTTGCCTAGTTGGTATGATATCTTTTCTTGTATTCTTTAAGCCTCCAGATATTTGGGTCAAAGGGTCTTGTGATTCAGACCTCTGCATAATTTAAAATTTTTCCAAATATTTTTTTTATATTTTACCCTATTTATTTTCTGATTTTTTAGATTTTATCCGTTTTATTTTATTTTTTTTTTTGTTATAGATCTTAAAATATTGAAAAAAATAAAATCAACAATAAAAATAAAGTTTTTTTTTTTTTTCTTTTTAGGATTATTTTTTAAATTTTTTTCTAGTTGTTTCTGAATTCTGTATTTTTTTTCGGGTTTTCCGGGTCACGTGACCTCGCTAAATTTCGCTTGAAAACATAACTTTTCCCGTTTTTATTGCTTAACGGTGGCCGCCACAGACCAAGAGTGCAGTTATCTCCCACACAGCAAATTCGCAACTTTGAGGAATTATATCTCCTGTATTTATCGCTCGCAGATGCTGAAAATTTGTAGCCTGTCTTAAATGATTATTTAATGATGGATTCCTAAGTTTTGTAACGAACAGAGATGGTTAGCGTCGTGCGCTGGTGAAGAAGGGAGCTGGACCTTCCAAAAAAAAGCTTTTCACAACCGGACCACCTTTCCTCCTTGATAACTCGACGCTGAGGTGTCTGATCAGAATTTGGAAGAGATATCTGTAATCGCCTTTGTATTCTGCATACAATTGTATAATCAAAAATAATATTTCACGATTTTTGAAAATTCGAAAAGTTTGGTATTCATTGACTCTCTGCCTCTTGATATATAGTACATGGCCCTAGGTCTGGGGTAATCTTCTTGAATTGTTGGAAAAAGTTGAATAAAAGATTTGTGGCTTATAGATTGAATATCTCTATATGTTGTGTTCCCTCTAACTTGTGGAAGCCAAGGTTCTTGGACTGCTAATATTTCAATATTTAGCTCTACTGCTAATTGTAGAGCATTTTCTGTGGCCTGTATACTTCTGTTCAAGTTGCATTGGAGGATTTTAAGTTCTCCAATCATAAAACCTCCATGTCTTCACCTCTAGTTTGTGCTTCATTTGCACTTGCTGTCCTTGCTAGGATAGCAACTCTAACTTGACAGCTGTCCTTGTCAGCTGTATGTGCCTCTCCACAATTAGCACACTTTGGAGTCAGGTGGACACATTTTTTCCCAATACTGTTGCACTGTGTACAGACATGCTGCTTAGTATTGTGGAGTCCTGCACAGTACTGGCATTTAGCCTTCCATCTGCATTTAGTACTTAGATGTCCAAATCCCTGGCATCTATTGCATTGTGTAGAGGAAGGAATATTCATATATTTTTCTGCTTTAAGTGATCTCCCTGCAACAATCAGTTTCCTTGTGATTGCTAGTCTGGCTTGATCTTCAGTTTCAAAGGCCACAACTATTGAACCTGCTACTTGGTTCTTTCTTTATTCCTCTGGGGTAATCCAGTAAGGTTGACCAATGACTTTCAGCCCATGATTAAAGGTTGCAATTTCCTCAGGAATAGTGCTTAAGTCTTCAATAGTTTGGAATTCTGTAGTAGGGATTCCATGGATAATGACTTTATGCCATGCTACATCCTTCATGGCTATTTCATGTGGAGCTAAATTTCTCCAAATATCCACTTTTTCTAATAGGTAGTCAGCTGAGTATGGTCCAGTTGTAGTTAAAGCAATGTTCTCCTTTCTTGTTTTTGATACAATAGCCACAACTGGTTCATTTACACCCTTGGCCTTAAATGCTTGGTTAATCTTGTCTCTTGTTTGAAGGGGAGAGAATGGTTGCCTAGTATTTGGGTCTTGAATAAGGATAAGTCTGTTATTTGTCTTTGATTTAGCAGTGGTGGATCTTTTCTTCTCCTGAACCACTGTCCACTCAGTACTCTTGGCTTGGCCTTGTTGTGGACCAGCTACAGAGGCCCATGTTTTCTTCTCTGGAATAGCCTGGGTATTTCCTTGACCTTTATTAACTTTTAGTGATTGGGATATAACAGGCCTCACAGGTTGCTGAGGAATGATTTTTCCATTTCCATTCCCTTTGGATTGTCTGACTGCTGTTTGCAGGACCTGGGTTGTCTGCTCAAGTCATTGCAGCTGTGCAGTCAGTACTGAAGCATCTCTTGGTAAGTTTCCATCTCTTTCTATAAACTCTCTAAATATATTTAGCAAGTCTAGGATCTTGGTTTGCATAGCTCTGGATTCAGCTAGATGAGCTGCCTTGATTAATAAATCTCTGGCAGTTGCAATGCATTCCTCTGATTTATTTATTTCATCCAATATTATGGCTGGACCCTTTCCCTTATTTCTTTTCACAGGTTGATCATTTGTATAGAATGATCTCTTGGGTCTATTTCCAGATACAAAATCAAAATTTTCTGATAGGATTGGTCCACTAGTCCCTGATAGCTCTGGTTGTAGTTTTCTTTTTATTTCTTCTGGACTCAGATAGTGTGTTCTGTCCCTTTCTTTGTTTAGGAGATCAGAGATGCCTTTATTAGCCATGTCCTGGTCAAAGCCCTAAGATTGCTCTCCATATTTCCCAGACAGTGGAAAAGCATAACTCTCTTCATGGAAATCTGCATCTTCCAGATCATCTAAATGTTGAATTTTATCCAGTGCCATATAATCTGGATCATTAGCTAGTGGATCTGGAGAGTCAGATATAGCCATATTTGTTTTTTTTTTTTTTTTCCTTAAAAAAAATTAGCTGACTAGTAGGTTGTACTGCAAAATTTGAATTATGATTCTGTGGGAAAAAAAATTTTTCTCGCTTAAAGACGACCCAAATAGACCAAATGCGCAAAAGTTTCGCACACACAAATAATTTGATCATTGATCCCTAATTTCTCTTTCAAAATTTGTCATATTCTGCTGAAAATTTTTCTGATGAAAGAGGTTAATTTTCTCAATCAATAATTTTAAAATCAGCTTAAACAGGTAAGGTTTGGGGTTGTTGTTGTTCGAAGAGGTTGGCTCCCCTTTTGAAAAATTGAGAATAACCCTTGTCGAATTTTTAAAATCCAATAACTTTGGAACCTGATATGTCCTTGAGATAAAAATTATAAACTCAGAATGCGCTCGTCAATCTGTATATAATAATACCAAAATCAAGTTGTTATCACGATTTTTGAATATCCGAAAAGTTTGGTGCTGGGTTTATCCATGAGTTACCCTGTAATATTAATATTTTTGACCGGGGAGAACACCAAACTTTTCGAATTTTCAAAAATCGTGAAAAATTATTTTTGATTATATCATTGTATGCAGAATACAAAGGCGATTACAGATATCTCTTCCAAATTCTGATCCGACACCTCGGCGTCGAGTTATCAAGGAGGAAAGGTGGTCCGGTTGTGAAAAGCTTTTTTTTGGAAGGCCCAGCTCCCTTCTTCATCAGCGCACGACGCTAACCATCTCTGTTCGTTACAAAACTTAGGAAACCATTATTAAAAAATTATTCAAGGCAGCCTACAAATTTTCAGCATCTGCGAGCGATAAATACAGGAGATATAATACCTCAAAGTTGCGAATTTGCTATGTGGGAGAAAACTGCACTCTTGGCCTGTGGTGGCCACCGTTAAGCGAGAAAAACGGGACAAACTCCGTTTTCAAGCGAATTTAAGCGAGGTCACGTGACCCTGAAAAAACCGAAAAAAAAAATAAAGAATTCAGAAACAACTAGAAAAAAAAATAAAAAAAATAATCCTAAAAAGATAAAAAAATACTTTATTTTTATTGTTGTTTTAATTTTTAAATATTTTAAGATCTATAAAAAAAAAAAATAAAATAAAATAAAATAAAATAAAATAAAATAAAAATCAGATAAAATCAAAATATATCAGAAAATAAATTGAATAAAATATAAAATAAAAAAAAAAAAAATATTTTGGAAAAGGTTTAAAATTATGCAGAGGTCTGAATCACCAGACCCTTTGACCCAAATGTCTGAGGGATCAAAAAATACAAGAAATGATATTAAACCTTCTAGGCAAGATGTGGAAATGGAGATAGAGGATGAATATATTGATAATAATCACAAAGACCTAGATGATTATGATGATGACTTCACACCTGGTGGATTTGGAGAACAGACTGGAGCCAGCATTCCTGAGTTCTCAGAAGCTCCAATAGCCATTGACTTTGAAAATCATCAAATAGCCTATACTGATGAAGAAAAAGCTAGGATTTATGTTGAAAGACATGGACCTATAATGGCAGAGAACTTTGAGTTTGTTCCTGGGAATGGAATAAAAAGATCTTTTCATACTAATGACCAACCTGTGAAAAGGAATAAAGGAAAGGGCAATTTCACATTACTTGATCAGATTGAACATTCAGAGGAGTGCATTGCTGTGGCACGGGATCTATTGGTCAAGGCAGCTCACCTTGCTGACTCTAGAGCTAGGCAGACCAAAATCCTTGATCTTCTAAATATTTTCCGAGAATTTATAGAAAAAGATGGACAGATTCCTAGGGGGGCATCAATTTTGACAGCACAGCTCCAAAGACTGGAACAAACTGCCCAGGTACTTCAGACTTCAGCTAAACAAGCCAAACAAGGGAGTACTAGAGTAGGCAACTTGGAAAAAATAAATTCAGCCGAAAAACCTCAACAAACTCAGAGATCTCAAGGACCAGAAAAACCTCGGCAATCTCAACCTGATAAACCAGCTAGTGAAAAAAGAGGAGTTTCATGGGCATCAGTGGCATCAGCAGCAAGTGGACCTTCAGGATCCTCAGCCCAATCCAAAGACGTGGAATGGATGAAGGTCACGCCAAGAAAAAAGCCTAGTGAACCCAAGCAGAGGCCAATTAATAGGTTAATTTTGATTTAGGACTCGACAACTAGACAAACTTTTTCCCCTCTACAAATGAGGAATAGAATTAACCAAGAATTTAGAGCAAAAGGGGTAGAAGGTCCTGTGGTGTCTATTGTTTCTCAGACACGAAGTGAAAACATCTCCTTGACAACAACTGGGCCTTATACAGCAGACTTTTTACTAGAGAAAGTAGATATTTGGAGAAATATAGCACCTCACGTCATAGCAATGAAAGATGAACCTTGGTACAAAGTAGTAATTCATGGAGTACCAACTTCGGAGTTTGCGAGCTTTGAGGATCTGAGCTGTATCCCTGAAGAAATTGCAACATTCAATTCTGGATTAAAGGTTATTGGACAGCCATACTGGATCACATCAGAAGAGAAAAGAAAGAATCAAGTAGCTGGATCTGTGGTAGTTGCCTTTGAGAACGAATCACAAGCTAAGAAAGCTATTTCTCAAAAATTAATCTTGGCAGGAAGGTCACTCATGGCAGAAAGATATATGAATATCCCCTCTTTGACTCAATGTACCCATTGTCAAGGATTTGGACATACTAGTATCAAGTGTAGGTGGGATGCAAAATGCCAGTATTGTGGTGGAGCCCATAACACAAAACAGCATGTTTGCACTCAATGCAATGTAATTGGGAAGAAATGTGCTCACTTGGTTCCAAAATGTACAAACTGTGGTGGAGCACACACAGCAGATAAGGAAGACTGCCAATTTCGTGTTTCTATCCTAGCAAGATCAGCAGCAAGTGCATCCCAAGCTAGAGAATCAAGGGAAGAAAGAATATGACTGAACAACTCAAAGTACTCCAATGCAATTTGAACAGAAGTATACAGGCAACAGAAAGTGCTTTACAGCTAGCAGTCGAGCTTAAAATTGATATCCTAGCAGTCCAAGAACTATGGCTGCCACTAGTAAGAGGAAATTCAAGCTCTAGTGAAATCTGCTCAATCAACCATGTATCTTTTATACAAATATTTCCACTTCTCGAAGGAAATACATCTAGACCTAGAACTATGTTTTATGTTTCCCAACAAAGAAGAATGATAGTCAACAGATGCACGGAATACCCAAAGGACCCAGATCTACTGGCAATAAATATCTCGCGGCAAAAATTCAATATAAATATCTTCAATATTTATAATCAAAAGAACCAAGAAGAAGTTAATAACTTGAATACTATGCAGAGAATTCGAGATAGCCTCACTATTCCCTCCAATAGCATTGTAGTAGGAGACTTTAATGAGCATCATCCTGACTGGAACCCTCATTATCTGAAGTCATCCAATGCTGATGAGCTGGCAGGATGGTTTGAGGATCAGCAGCTTCCTTTAGCTAACAAGATAGGGCAGGGGACATTTTTCAGATCTGGAATGGAATATCCTTCAGTATTAGACCTTACTCTCACAACTAAGTGGTCTGAAAGATATTTATATGATTGGCAGACTATTACATCAGGGTCTGATCATGAAGGAATTATCTTTACAATCCTAGATCACAAAATTGAGTATCAAAAAGTTTCAAGACTTCTAGGAAAATTTAATACTAACCAAGCTGACTGGGATAAATTTCAACAAATGAGCCAAGATTTATTTAGGGTATCTAATATACTTAGAGAAGATAACCTGAATAATCTGAGGTTAAGAGTAACTAATGAACTCATTCAAGGAAATTCAGAGCTAGAAGCAGAGTTAGATAAGGTTGGGAAGGAACTAACTGATATCATTCTCTTAGCTGCAAAGTCTACTATTCCAAGGACTAAGCTAGGCGCCAAGATAAAGCCATGGTGGACAAATGATCTTAAAATACTTAGGAAAAAGATGACAAATGCACAAAGAGCTCTCTCTGTCAACTGGAAGGATGATATAAGAAGAAATGATTATCTTAGAGCACGAAACCTATATTTCCAAGAGATAAAGTCAGCCAAGAAGAAGCACTGGGATAGTTTCTTAGAGCAAGAAGACTCAGTATCCATTTTCAAAGCTTTATCTTATACTAAGGAGAGTAAGGCTACACAATTACCACCAATTCAGAAGGAAAATGGAGACCTAGCTATTGAATTTCAAGACAAATCCAATGCACTGAGATCAAAGTTGTTTCCAACCCCACCAGATTCCTCCCCCCTAGATTGGAATGCACACCAAGTCCAGGACACGTGGGACTGGCCTCAGCTTACATCTAAAGAACTGGAACAGGCATGCTGTCATCCCTCTAAAGGAAAAGCCCCAGGGTCAGATGAGATCAACTGGAAAATGATAGAATATTCTTTTAGAGCAAATAAAGATATATTCTTTCAGATATACTCACTTTTTTTCAATATAGGGTATCAACCAATTTGCTGGAGACAAGCCACTGGAATTATCTTGCGCAAACCAGGGAAGCCAGATTACTCTCAGCCAAAGGCATATAGGGTTATATCTCTCCTCAACTGTCTAGGAAAAAGCTTAGAGAAAGTAATTGCAAAAAGACTAGGCTATCTAGCTGAGACAACTCATTTACTGGATCCTTCACAAATTGGGGGAAGATTGAAGAAGTCTGCAGTAGATGCATGCCTTCTCCTTCTTAATAAGATAGAGTCAGAGAAAAGAGCAAAAAGAAAGACATCTACACTCTTCCTGGATGTGAAAGGGGCATTTGACCATGTGGCTAAAAATCAACTTTTGAAGATTATGAGTAAACTTGGCCTACCCTCTGGTCTCTTATATTGGGTTTCTACTTTTCTCAGTGAGAGGAAACTTAGACTGAGTTTTGATGGTAAAGCTGAAGAATTTACATCAATAAGAACTGGAATTCCACAGGGGAGTCCTGCGTCACCAATTCTTTTCTTGATTTACATCAGAGATATGTTTGACTCTAAGGCAGTTCAATTTCTTTCTTATAATGATGATATATCTCTTACAGTGTCTTCTTCAAGCTTTAAGAAGAATATATCTATACTAGAAAGAGAGGTAAAATTATTGGAAGATCTGGGAAGTAAAAATGCAGTTGTATTTGATACTAGCAAGACAGAACTTATTCATTTTGAGGACTCTAAGGAAGCTAATAATAGGTGCTTGACTTTACAAGGAGGAAGCCAAGTTAATCCTTCTAAAGTTGTCAAGTGGCTAGGAGTTTGGTTTGACAACAGACTAACCTTTAAACAGCATGTTGCAACAAGAATATCACAAGCCAAAGCAGCATTTCTTAGAATGACTAGACTAACAAATATAGAGAGAGGTCTGAGTCCATCAGCTATGAGACAGCTCTATCTAGCTTGTGTTACAAGTATATCAGATTATGCTAGCCAGGTCTGGTGGAAAGGTCAGAAAGGGTTTTTGGACAAACTACAAGCACTACAAAATATTGCACTTAGGAAAATACTGGGATGTTTTAGATCATCTCCTATTAAGCCAATGGAAGTAGAGGCCTGTCTTTGTCCTCCTGAAGTTCGACTCAATAATACAAGGAGAAAATATGCACTCAGAAACCTACAACTAATGAAAAAGCATCCGATCTCTCTAGCAATCAAAGAAAAAATGGAATCTGTAGAGCTGGACAATGACAAAAATTCAAGGAAAGATCAATTAGTCCTTATTACTCAATCTCTGCCTGAGGACATTGATTTAGAAGAGATAGAGCCACTTATCAGTAACTACTACCCACCTTGGAAGAAGAAAATACCCTATAGTGTTTTTATTAGCAAGCTAGAAAAAGAAGAGCAAGTACTTATTCACAGGGAAAAGGTCAGAGAATCAACTGGAAAATCTATAATTATCTATTACACAGATGCCTCTGTTTATCCAGATGCTCAAGGAGTAGGTATAGCATTCAAGGCCTATGATCAACAAAGCTCTGAAACTTGGGCAGAATATAACAATATGGGACTTGAAAACATTATATACAATGGAGAACTTGAAGCAATAACTAGAGCACTCGAACATGCTAGCACGAGGGCAAGTTTTCGAGAAAAGATTGTTATATACTCTGATAGTCAAGCAGCTCTCAATCGACTTAAATCAGCAACTGATAATCCTGGGCAGTTTTGGGTCAATAGAGCAATATTGGCAGCAAGGACATTATCAGAGAATGAGACAAATATCACCTTGGAGTGGGTACCAAGTCACTCAGATATCCTTGGAAATGAAGAAGTAGATCAACTAGCTAAAGACGCAGCATCTAAATCACCTGATGGTGATTATCCCTCAAGCTTTGCCTATTTAGCACAGATGATACAACAAGTAAAGAATGAAGAGTGGATGAATAGATTGACTGAGATAAAAGCAAATAGTCCAATTTCAACTAGTTCTTATGGATCCATCTTTCCTTGGCAGATAAGAAAGAAGTTATGGACACCAAGAGGAACAAGAAAAGAGATTTGCTCAGCCTTTTTTCAATTGAAACTTGGTCATGGATATTTCAAATCATACTTAAAAAGAGTAGGAAAAAGAGACGATGATGAATGTACTTGTGGTGCAAAGCAAACACCAAGGCATCTTCTACTGGGGTGTAAAAGATATAGAAAGGAAAGAGAGAGAGTAGAAGACAAGCTGTGTACCAAGAGACTCACACTTCCCCAGCTCCTCCATACAAATAAGGGTGTCAAAGCTACCATGGAATATATTATGAAGACGAAAATAGCAACTCGAAAATGGTATCTAGGTGATACTGAGGATGAGAACTTTTAGAATGAATCATAAAGTTTAGAAATTTCTTTTGTTTGGTTTGGGTTGAGTTATTTTAGGGGGTATTTTGGAGGGTTTGTTTTGATTTTTTGTGGTAGGAATAAATAGAGTCTAGGGCACTCGAGATGTTCAAATGCATAAGACTGGAAAATAAAAATTGGAGCTGCTGTTATTTAGCTAAATATAGAGAATGCACTCCTAAGGGAGTGCACATCCTCCGATAGTCGTAGACTTATATAGGATGAAAATGGATTAAAAAAAAAAAAAAACATAGGACAGTTTGTGGTTCATAGTCTTTAAATGGCGTACTTATTAGTTGCCACTTAGTAAGTAATGTTCTACACATGATAGTACTGAAAATGTACCATTTTTATTTTTTTAAAAAAAAACAATCAGCTAAACATCTACATAGCTTATTTATTTGTTTTTTTTTTTTGAACTTCTGATAATTCTTAGTAATAATATTGTATCGCTTATTTTTCGACTCTAGCAAGTCCCCCACACACACAAACTTTAAATATTTCTCATTATCTCCTCCGAATCCTTCTTTTATCGTAAGCTTTTCACAAACAATTTCATTTCAAATGATTTCACCACAGATCTTTAACCATCAACAGGTAAGTCTGTACTCTGATTAAAATACTTAACTAACAAGTTTATTGACAGTACACCACACACATCTACTCAAATCTAATCTATGTCCACGACCTCAACTTATCTATCCTCTGTCTACGCAAACCATATGCTTCGCCGGCTACGTGTATGAACTAAAAATTGAGACTTATCATCTACATATAGAGATAAGAAACTCCAAGCTATACGGACGGCGCACAAACGCTGTAAAAAAATTGCTTTTAATGAAAAAAAAGTTCCTAAGATTAAAGATTGTAACAAGCACTTTTTTATCCTAGACGCCGCAGTTGTGAGTGCAGTTCCGTATATTACTTAAGACAAACACTGTAAGAGATATAATCAGGCGTAAAAAAACCATATTTGGAAAGAAGAATGTTCTACGAAAAAAAAAGACAGCATCGGTAGCATTATCGCCAAATAGAAAGTTCTTCGTCCACGATCATTCACCATTCATCTAATAGTTGCCACATATTTTAAAGATGGCTATGAAACTCAACTACCATTGGAGGCACCTGATTTACAGGCCCAGCTACTGTTGCTTCACCGAATTGATCCCCGGAGAATTTTTCCGAATTGCAGATGTCTGTGGAACTCAACTTCGTCAGTGCAAGATCCAAGTAGTGCCGATGCAAGCTAAGCTCTGTACCCAACCAGTCATCATTCTTCATCAAGATCGAGGATCTTAATTAATGGTCCTCTTACATCTTTAAAACTACAGATTACTTGTCTATTTCATCTCGACCGACATTATGGGTCAACATTCTACACAGAAGTCCTTGAAATATCCTTTCCAATGCCCGTCTAAACTACCTTTACAGAAAGGACACATAGCCCTCATGTCCATACTACATTAACTGTAATCACAACCTCCACTTGACATTTCACGTTCAGGAATAGACCAACCACTTCCTGGCAAATAAATTATCTTGGTTCAGGCCGAATATGCATAACTGCCATTATATTGAAATGCCACCAACTCATACTTGAGCTTGGCCCAAACGAATACATGTTAAAAGAAATAAAATTATATTCACTTATGATGATAGGAATTATATTTTATGTGTGAGGAGATAATTGTGTGAACGAGTATAATTATAATCGAAGATGAGTTTATATCTTATTGTAGTAAAGACAAAAAAAGATATAGTAGTGATGGTTGTGGATGATGAAGGAATGTGGTGGGAACACCAGATTATATACATTTTGTGTGACAAGGTTTGTGAGAAGAGAAAGTTAAGTTAATAAGGAAAATACAAAAGTGGGAAATCCAAACTATCCCACCGTCAATCACTCTTAGAGTCCAGCTAGCCACATCTTTTCCACTAGTTGCGCTAATGCACATGCTAGTTAGTTAGCGTCAAAGCGCGATCCAACACCTCAACATTTATAAACCCTTGTCTTATCTAGACCCATGCCAAAGTCTATATCCTAGTACATATTCATGCATAATCTAACCCCTGGTACATTTCAACCAAACCATCTTTTGACCCCTTGTATATTTTATTTGTCAAAATAAGCTTTGTCACTTGCATGATATTGATTTCGATAATAAGTCCTTGCTAGATTATTGTACCCTGTACACATCTATGCTAGGTCTGATCCTAGATAGAATTCATAAGTCTCATGCTTTGCTTAAACTTATTTCATAATATTTGTGCATAAGTTTGCACAAATATATATTGCATAATTAATTTCAATAGATTAATTATTGCAATGTTTTAAGTGATTTTATAGTTTGTCACTTATATGATTACATTCAACAATACATGCCTCTTTTCAAGTAACAGATAGAAGTCAGAAATTCTACACTTCTCATCTGGCTCTGATAAAGGCAAAATAATCATTTCTATAAAAATCAAGTAGCAGATTCAAGGTTTAATTGTTTGTGGAAGCGTATACACTTACTGTGAAAATAATTTTTTATGTTTGGCAGTGTATATGTAACCAAGAAATACTTTATGAGAATATTTGTGTATTGGGTAAGGTTTATATTTTGTGGATTATATGTTATGCCATTGTGTCTTTTCCTTGAAAACTTCCTCTATTTATACATAAAGTCATTAGCTAGTCCCAAAATAACTTAGTTTCTAATCCCTCTAAAATGTTCTAAGATATTTTGGCTAAGAGAGAAACTCTTTGACATAGGTGTTGCTATGACTGATGATCTTATTATCCAAGGGATGTTGTGTCTTTGCACATCTGAGTTAAGTCTTAAAGATGTTGTAATGGTCTGTACTGTATTTATTTAGAACCCATGCAAAGACTAGTGCTAGTACTTCTTGTACTATTAATTTTAATATTATTGATCTGCATCATACGTTTGCCAATCTTAGTCTTGTTAGCCCTTGTAATAATAATTTATTTATTTATACCTAATCTATTCAACTGTATAATTTGTATATTTATGTATATTTTATGTATAAAGATAATTAATGTATAATTTATAAGCATTTATAATTTATGTATATAATCTATATTTGTGTTATTTGTGTATATTCATAATTTATGTATTATTTGTGTATATTCATAATTTATGTATTGTTTGTGTATATTCATAATTTATGTATTATTTGTGTTCTTGAGTGTTATTCTTATTGTAGCTCTAATTATAATAATTTTCGGCTAATATTATTCTATATTCTTACAATTTCCAATTCATGTGAATCAAGTAAACTGTAATCTGAAATAACTATTTTCTGCTTCTCGTAAACTGATTTGTACTAAACCTAACTTTGTGAAATGTTTCATATCATTTATTTATATGCACTAACAGCCCCCAGATAGTAAAACATAGATTAAAGCTATTAAAGGTTATAAAATTATATTCACCGTAAAGTAGTAGAATTATATTTTATAAAGTAGATGATAGTGAACAATGGTGTCAGAGTATAAAGATAATTTGGTAATCTTGATAACAACTGATTATGGTTGTGTAGATTGTGAAGGAAAGTGGTGGGAACACCAGACTATATACATATTGGGTGACAGGGTTAATAAGAAGAGAAAGTGAAGTGAATGTGAAAAATACAAATGTGGGAGACCCAAACTATCCCACCGTCAATCTCTCTTAGAGTCCAGCTAGCCATATCTTTTCCACTAGTTGCGCTAATGCACATGCTAGTTAGTTAGCGTCAAAGCGCGATCCAACACCTCAACATTTATAAACCCTTGTCTTATCTAGACCCATGCCAAAGTCTTTATCCTAGTACATATTCATGCATAATCTAACCCCTGGTACATTTCAACAAAACCATAATTTGACCCCTTGTATATTTTATTTGTCAAAATAAGCTTTGTCACTTGCAAGATATTGATTTCAATCATAAGTCCTTGCTAGATTATTATACCCTGTACACATCTATGCTAGGTCTGATCCTAGATAGCATTCATAAGTCTTATACTTTGCTTAAACTTATTCCATAATAATTGTGCATAAGTTTGCACAAATATATATTGCATAATTAATTTCAACAGATTAATTAATGTAATTTCTTAAGTGATTTTATAGTTTGTCACTTATATGATTATATTCAACAAAAGCCATGCCATTCGACTGACACATCAACAACGACATTAACTAACCAAATTCCCATCCATACGTATTCGGTCTGATCCCAAAGATCCATCTATGTCATTATTCATAAAAGTAATCCAAATTATACTTAAGTTTGGCTCATTAAATTTACACGCCTATCCAAGTACCAGATGGAAGCTACAAACTACACGGTTCTCATCTGACTTTACAAAAGGCAAAATCTTCCCATTCATTGCATGTGAACAATGCCAACTAACGCAGAATAACTTAACTAAGATTGCCTTTCCACTTTATGTGAACCATACTAACAACCGTAACTAAAAACAATTCACATGTCCCCTAACATGTGAAACAAGGTTACCGTACTACCCAATACCAACTACCTGCCTCCGCTTCATGTGACAAAGACGTGTTAACCTCCACAGACTAACTCCAACTAACTACATCACAACTCAACAAAACCAGCCACACACTTCCTAAGCGACGCGAGGAACCCTGCCCCGGAGCAAAGCGAAGGGCCTCAGGGCCAGGACCTAGTCTTCTAAAATGTATTGGAATATTTGTGGATACCTTTTCAGTTTTGCGTTGGCCCTAATTGGGTGGGAGAGGGGGGAGGGACGGTGGTTGGTCGGGCAAGCGAGGGGCGACGTCATTTCGTCTGACCGCCCGAAATCGGCAGTAATGATTGGCTCGCAGAGCGTCGGCTGGCTGACTCAGTTCAGAGGGCTAAATGTGGATACCACGAGAAAGTGCGCGCGCTAGACAGAATGAAGCTGTTCCATTGGCCCACGGAGTGTTTTTCCGGCTGACTAAAGCTCATAAGACTAAATGTGAATACCAAGGGAGAATCCGTGAATGCTCATTTGTTGCCGCTAGCGTCCGGACCACGCTAAGAAAATTTTCATCACCTCCCAAAATCCGTCGCTTCTTCTTTCTCTTATACATTCATCATCGTCGTCGTCGAAATTCCGCCACCACATTCAGGTACGTCGTCCTATCCTCATCGCTGACCATTTCACAGGAATAGAGAATTATACATGGCTTCAGGTGAGTAAACGGCACCTTTTTGATCAGCTGACAAACCCACAGGTCGTCGTCGCAGCAGTAATAATTTCGAAATCAGGTACGTCGTCCATTTTTCATCGCTGACAATTAAACAGGTCGCTGCGTCATTATTTCATCGTTTTTAAAACAAGTACAACTTCAAATCAAGCTGATTATTCTTCTCAGGCTTTGAAATCGAAATCACCAGCGAAGAGCTTCAAATGTAAGAAATATCCTCACACAAATTGCTTCACTGACAGTTTTAGGTCGTTCCTGCCCTTCATACTTCGATAACTCTCAGGTACGTCTCAGAATAGCTTTTAGAAGTCATATTAACTGTCCCAGAATTATCAGCAGCGAATACGTGAAATACTTGACACCTGGATTTTTGTCATCCAATAAATAACGCCAACAAATAATATATCACATTTGCTCAGGTACGAATCCAAAAATTACATTACACTCTTCTAACAGGCTTTAGAATCGAAATCACCGCTGCTTGAAATATCAGACATCATTTTAATCAATCCAATGACATTTGTCAGTCTATAGTTTTTTGAACAGACTTTAATATCACCAGGTAAGTTTCAAGTCGAGTTCCAAAACATCCATCAACTAGCTTTAAAAGAATTTTATTCGAAATGCCGACGAGTCTGAACCGATTTTCTGGATGAACTTACCCAATTACTTAAAAAAAAAATAAGAAAGACTACAACTGGCAACAGCCGATGCATCAACTTAAGAGCATCAGAAAACCGATAAGCTTGAGAAGTACAGAGAGTAAAAAAGTCAAATTCAAACCATCCAATTCTAAAAACGATTGCTAACACATACCCAGAACATATTTGTCATTATAAATTACATTCAACTTCGAAAGCTTCAGATGACGTTTTAAACCGATACCAAAAGATCTCCTCAGAGACACCAGTCGCATCTTCCAGAGGAAATTATCTCAGGTATCTGACAATTATCATGGTCGAAATTATGGAAAAGACATTAAGAACATCCTTCATTTGAAAACCTCATCCGAGACATCACTAACAGTTTATGAGTAGGAAATTGACACATTCCATAACGGACTTGACTGAATACCATTTGCGCCTCAACCATACACAGGACCACTTCTAGGAGGACACACTTTCCAACTTCACCAAGTTTCGGACTCTGTAAGGACATTCGTAATGATTTCTCGCAATGACTTTTAAATTTGACATACTAACGTAAAAGCGAAGCTTTCCATAACTTAAAACCAATTATCTGAAAATTCTGAAACTAAAAAGTAAAAGTGTAGAAAGTAATTACATTGTGGCTAAAAATAAAATCGTGATTAGTAATTGAAGAAACGGTACAATTTTAAGCTACGATAATAATCGTAATTTAAATTTAAAATGTATAAATAGAAAAGAACACAAAGTTATGCTATTCATAATTCAATCCAATTCTTTTTATGCAAATAATAAAATGATCATATTAATACACATTCAGTATACACAATTATACCAGCATAATACTAATGAAATGTTTTTTTTTTTTTTAAATAATTTGAAATACATAATTTTGTGCTACTGTAACCATGGCAACTTTCGTCTTCGGTTAAATTGGTATCCATGGCAACAGATTTTTTCGGTTAAATTTGTTAACAAGGGTACCCCAGACATATTATGATATTTTATATAAATTCAATCTCGATTTATGCAGACATTATTTTTATCAACGCATAAATATAACCATGGATACCCCTGACTCTGTAATCTCATATGTCAATTAAGTCTCAGGGGTATCCATGATTGAAATTTAAGAATATCAGAATTTACATGTAGGGATATCCCTGATAGAAAGTTGTATTCAAATAATTCATAATTTGGGATAACGTTCGTAAGCTCGGACTTTTTGCCTGGGTTTATACATGGGTTACCCTGTAATATTAAATTTATGACCCTACACGTGGAGGAATATGCCTAGCATGGCCATTTTTGAACCCCAAATCAGAGTAGGGATATCCCTATTTCGAAAATTATTATACAGAGAGGCTTTCATGGATAGCCCTGAGAATGATTCTTTCAAAAAAATTTATACCCCAAGGGATATCCCAGTCTGTTAGATAATTTATGCAAACTGTGTTAGGGTTTTCCTTGAAAATATATCTTAATATGCAGAATTGCTAATTTTATCATCCCTGACGTAAGTATAATCCATTTTCAGTTGTTAGCATGGATATACCTGACAAGATATTTTTCAAGGTATTATTCTTGAAGGTATCCCTGATTGGATAATGAATTATACATCCTGTTATATTGATGGATCCCTAACAACCAATTGCCCCATGTATACACGCCAGCATGGCTATCCCAGATAAATTATTGAGCTTTTATAATTGATATGACAGCATTTCGTAACTGAATCAAATTTTACTTCATGCAAATTTACAATCATGGGTATGCCACTAGGAACTTTTATACTGTATAAAATTATTTTATTCTATCTCATTTAATTAACATCCGTATAAACCAACGACCACTGATACAGTTATCCCTCTGATTAATTATATGATTGAACGCAGTGAATTAGTTCATCTATCATAGGCATGACTGTACCTTTCTACACCTGAAAAATTTATTTGCATTACTGCTGCGACGCAGAATGCAATTGCCCATCGTACATTTGAAACTCATAGTTATTTCAACATGGTTGTGGGAATGGTTTATCGCGACGTGCTGTCGTTATCATGAGCGTCAAGTTTAGCAGACAACTCTAGGGATAATTTTATGTGAATTTTTCATTGCGGAAGTCGACCAGCAGAGTATAAGACGAATGGGATGAAATGTGCGTAACAAGGGAGTTTGAGCGATGTTCCACCCCTTGCAAATAGTAAGAAGGGCTTTTATTAGCAGAATACTATAACTGGAATACAAGGTTAAGGATCCACCAACGCGGCAGTTCATCAATAACGATATCACATGACACTGCATAATTAAGCGCGATGCATCAAGTTCAGGCTGAGTTCCTCCCCTTGCTGATAGTAATCAGGGCTTGCATGGTTGGAATTCATCCACAGGGATACTATATTGTGGAGCCATTCACGTACAACAACTTCTTATATAACATGCATTGTCGCTAAAGAGACCCTGGGAAATCAAGGATGGTTTTACACCCATGCTACAATAAGCTTGAGGGTTATAGCGGCGATGTGAACATGGATCCTACATTATTAATCCGTCATCTTACCAGATTGACTTACAAGGATGCATTTTTCTGGATCTATCTACGCGTCCTATAGAATCACACGCAGCCAGAACACAAAACTTTTCGAATTTTCAAAAATCGTGAAATATTATTTTTGATTATACCATTGTATGCAGAATACAAAGGCGATTACAGATATTACTTCCAAATTCTGATCCGACACCTCGGCGTCGAGTTATCAAGGAGGAAAGGTGGTCCGGTTGTGAAAAGCTTTTTTTTGGAAGGGCCAGCTCCCTTCTTCATCAGCGCACGACGCTAACCATCTCTGTTCGTTACAAAACTTAGGAAACCATTATTAAAAAATTATTCAAGGCAGCCTACAAATTTTCAGCATCTGCGAGCGATAAATACAGGAGATATAATACCTCAAAGTTGCGAATTTGCTGTGTGGGAGAAAACTGCACTCTTGGCCTGTGGTGGCCACCGTTAAGCGAGAAGAACGGGACAAACTCCGTTTTCAAGCGAATTTAAGCGAGGTCACGTGACCCTGAAAAAACCGAAAAAAAAATAAAGAATTCAGAAACAACTAGAAAAAAAATAAAAAAAATAATCCTAAAAAGATAAAAAAATTCTTTATTTTTATTGTTGTTTTAATTTTTTAAATATTTTAAGATCTATAACAAAAAAAAAATAAAATAAAAATCGGATAAAATCAAAATATATCAGAAAATAAATTAAATAAAATATATAAAAAAAATATATATATATATTTGGAAAAGGTTTAAAATTATGCAGAGGTCTGAATCACCAGACCCTTTGACCCAATTGTCTGAGGGATCAAAAAATACAAGAAATAATATTAAACCTTCTAGGCAAGATGTGGAAATGGAGATAGAGGATGAATATATTGATAATAATCACAAAGACCTAGATAATTATGATGATGACTTCACACCTGGTGGATTTGGAGAACAGACTGGAGCCAGCATTCCTGAGTTCTCAGAAGCTCCAATAGCTATTGACTTTGAAAATCATCAAATAGCCTATACTAATAAAGAAAGAGCTAGGATTTATGTTGAAAGACATGGACCTATAATGGCAGAGAACTTTGAGTTTGTTCCTGGGAATGGAATAAAAAGATCTTTTCATACTAATGACCAACCTGTGAAAAGGAATAAAGGAAAGGGCAATTTCACATTACTTGATCAGATTGAACATTCAGATGAATGCATTGCCACTGCTAGGGATCTACTTATAAAGGCAGCGCACTTGGCAGAATCAAGGTCTAGACAAACTAAGATCTTAGATTTACTAAATGTATTCAGAGAGTACATAGAAAGAGATGGAAATCTACCAAGGGATGCATCTGTACTAACTGCTAAGCTTCAGAGACTAGAGCAAACAGCAAAAGTCCTACAGACCACTGCTAGACAAACCAAGGCCAGCAATCTTGTGAAACAAAATATTCAAGAGCAAAAAGGGGGGAACAATGCTCTGATTGGAAATGTCTCTAGCAAAGAAAAACCCAACATGACTTCTACAAACAATAAAACACCTGGAGCAGACTCTTTACCAGTAAAGAAAACTTGGGCATCTGTTGTTGGACCATCTAAGGGATCAGACAAGAGCAAGGAGTGGACTATTGTACAAGGAAAGAAAAATCCTAGTATACTCAAGCCAAAGACCACCAAAAGATTAATTTTAATTCAAGACAGAAATACTAGGCAACTATTTTCACCTCTTCAAACAAGAGACAAAATCAATCAAGCTTTTAAAGCTAGAGGGGTAGATGGGCCAGTAGTAGCAATAGTCTCACAAACTAGGAAGGAGAACCTTGCTCTAACAACAACTGGACCTTACTCTGCTGACTTTCTTTTGGAAAAAGTTGACATCTGGAAGAACATTGCACCACATGAAATAGCCATGAAAGATGAAGCATGGTTCAAAGTCATAATTCATGGAATTCCAACAACAGAATTCCAGACAATAGAAGACTTGAGCACAATTCCAGAGGAGATTGCAACTTTCAATCATGGTCTGAAAGTCATTGGACAGCCCTACTGGATAACTCCTGAGGATAAGAGGAGAAATCAAGTAGCAGGTTCAATAGTTGTGGCCTTTGAAACTGAAGATCAAGCCAGACTTGCAATCACAAAGAAACTGATTGTTGCAGGGAGATCACTTAAAGCAGAAAAATATATGAATATTCCTTCCTCTACACAATGCAATAGATGCCAGGGATTTGGACATCTAAGCACTAAATGTAGATGGGAGGCTAAATGCCAGTACTGTGCAGGACTCCACAATACTAAGCAGCATGTCTGTACACAGTGCAACAGTATTGGGAAAAAATGTGTCCACCTGACTCCAAAGTGTGCTAATTGTGGAGAGGCACATACAGCTGACAAGGACAGCTGTCAAGTTAGAGTTGCTATCCTAGCAAGGACAGCAAGTGCAAATGAAGCACAAACTAGAGGTGAAGACATGGAGGTTTTATGATTGGAGAACTTAAAATCCTCCAATGCAACTTGAACAGAAGTATACAGGCCACAGAAAATGCTCTACAATTAGCAGTAGAGCTAAATATTGAAATATTAGCAGTCCAAGAACCTTGGCTTCCACAAGTTAGAGGGAACACAACATATAGAGATATTCAATCTATAAGCCACAAATCTTTTATTCAACTTTTTCCAACAATTCAAGAAGATTACCCCAGACCTAGGACCATGTACTATATATCAAGAGGCAGAGAGTCCATGGTTTCTCAATGGGAAGATTGTCCAAAAGATTCAGATATAATAGGGGTAAATTTGAAACACCATGGACAGATATTAACATTAGTCAATATCTACAACCAGAAAAATCAAAGAGGCAACAATTTGAAGACTATTGAAAGGATCAAAATTATCTTACAATACCTCAAAATTGCATAGTTGTAGGAGATTTCAATGAGCACCATCCAGACTGGGATCCCTACTCTCCAAGATCTACTAATGCAGAGGACTTGAAGTTTTGGTTTGAGGAGCAGGGTCTTTCTCTAATGAATAAGATTGGAAAAGGAACCTTCTATAGGGCTGGTATGGAACTCCAATCAGTTCTTGACCTAACTTTGGCAACAGAAAGTACTGGCAAGCTAGTAGAAGACTGGCAAACCTTAACCACAGGATCAGATCATGAAGGTATCTTACTTACTATTCGAAATAGGAGAAAATGTGACATACAAGATGAGCCTTCTACATCAAGAAGGTTTAACACAAACAAAGCCAACTGGTCTGAATATAAGAAGGAAATTAAGAAGTCCTTCTTTCAATCACAAATTCTCAATCCTACATACCTACAAAGCCTGAGCAAGGGAAAAACTAAGGATATTCTAGACAGAAACACGCTTACTAGGCAATTAGATGAAGTGGGTAAGGAACTTAATAGAATCATTCTTATGGCATCTGAAAAGACTATCCCAAAGATCAAGGGTGGTGCAAAAGTTAAGCCATGGTGGTCTGATGACCTTAAAAATCTAAGGAAAACAATGATGAGGAAGCAAAGGAAGATGGGCATAGAAATTAAAGAAGGGTCTTTAAAGCAGGAGTACTTGAATGCAAGGAATGCATACTTCCAGGCAATCAAAACTGCAAAGAAGAACCATTGGAATGAGTTCTTAGAGAGAGAAGACCCAGGCTCAATTTTTAAGGCTTTATCTTATACTAAAAATAAGCAGATAACAAAAATGCCTAGTATACAAGATGGAAATGGAGAACTTGCACAAGATTTTGAAAAGAAAGCTAAGGCATTGAAAGACAAGTTATTTCCAGCACCTCCAGAGTCAACTCCTATGGATTGGAGCCAACATGTGGAGGGAAATTGGGAATGGCCTGAGCTAACACCTGAGGAAGTAGAAAAAGCCTGCTGCCAGCCTTCTAAAGGAAAAGCACCTGGATCAGATGGTATCAGCTGGTCTATGATTGAGCAAGCATATAAGGCAAATAAGGAAATATTTGTTCAAGTCTATTCACTTTACTTTAATCTAGGATACCAACCAAAATGCTGGAGACAAGCTACAGGAATTGTGATAAGGAAGCCAGCAAAACCAGACTACTCCTAGCCAAAGGCATATAGGGTAATTTCCCTACTTAACTGTTTGGGTAAAGCCTTGGAAAGGATCCTAGCCCAGAGATTGGGTTACTTGGCTGAAACATCTAACCTTCTAGATCCCTCACAGATAGGTGGAAGATTAAAGAAGTCTGCTGTGGATGCTTGCTTACTGCTTCAAGCTAAGATTGAATCAGAAAAGGGTGCAAAAAGAAAAACAACTACATTATTCTTAGATGTCAAAGGAGCATTTGATCATGTTTCAAAGAACCAACTTTTGGCTAAAATGAGTAAACTTGGACTACCCCTCAGCCTCCTATCATGGGTCTCATCATTCCTCAGCCAGCGAGTACTGAGACTGACATTTGATGGAAAAACAGAGGGATTTTCACCAATACAAACAGGGATTCCTCAAGGAAGTCCTATCTCACCTATCTTATTCCTTATTTATCTCAGAGATATGTTCAAGTCAAAGGCAGTGACTTTTCTCTCATATATTGATGATATCTCCCTGACAGTCTCATCTCCTAGCTTTAAGAAAAATATCCAAATACTAGAGAGGGAAGTTCAAATCCTGGAAGATCTTGGAAGGCAAAATGCTGTTCAATTTGATATTGCAAAGACAGAACTAATACATTTTGAAGATTCAAAAGCTGCCAGACAATGGTCAATTAAATTACCTGATGGCACTATGAAGGAGCCTTCTCCAGTGGTTAAATGGTTAGGGATCTGGTTTGACAATAGACTTACCTTTAAGCAGCATGTTACAATAAGAGTTGGACAAGCAAAGGCTGCCTTCTATAGAATGGCAAGACTAACTAATTCAGAAAAAGGCCTAAGCCCCATAGCCATGAGGCAGCTATACCTTGCAAGCGTTACCAGTGTTTGTGACTATGCAAGTCAGGTTTGGTGGAAAGGCCAAAAGAACTTCTTAGTTTTTTTACAAAATTTACAAAACTTGGCATTAAGAAAAATTTTAGGTTGTTTTAGAACAACACCAATAAGACCAATGGAGGTGGAGGCATGTTTATGTCCTCCAGATACTCGACTTAATCATTGCAGAAGAAAATATGCTTTGAGAAATTATCAACTGGGACCTAGCCACCCTGTGGCTTATTTATTAAAGGAATACTTAGCTTCTTCTGACCTAGGAAATGACACCACCTATCAAGAAAAGCAGCTAAATCTCATTAACCAATCAGTGGATATAGAAGCTGATCTAGAAAATGTTGAACCTATAATCAACTATGAAAGCCCACTATGGAAGGGAAGTTTACCTTATGATATTTATATTGGTAAGCAACCAAAAGAGGAGGAAGCCCTGATTCATCTAGGAAAAATAAGAGAGTTATCAGGAAGCTCTGCTATTTTTTACTATACAGATGCTTCTTATCATACAGAACCAAATGGAATTGGCGTAGCATTCAAGGCCTTTGATCAACTAAGCTCAGAAACCTGGATGGAGTATAATAATATTGGAATAAAAAATTTGATATTTAATGGTGAACTGGAGGCAATTACAAGCGCCCTTGAACACGCCAACAGAATAGACAAAATAAGAAATCAGATAACTATATATTCAGACAGCCAAGCAGCATTACTTCGACTTAGTTCCCTAAAAGATAAACCTGGACAGTTCTGTGCTACTAGGGCTAGAATTGCTGCAAAAAAACTAAAAGAAAAAGGTGTCAAAGTGATCTTAGAATGGGTTCCTGGCCACTCAGAAATTTCTGGAAATATAGACGTTGATAAGATTGCTAAAGACGCCTCACTAGAGCCACCTGACATAAACTATCCTACAAGTCTAGCTTATGTCAGTCAAATGTTGGAAAATAAGAAAAAGCAAGAATAGATAAACAGTCTCACCAAATTAAAGGAAAGCTATACTGGGAATTCAGGGTCCTATATTAACCGCTTTCCGTGGCTGTTAAGAAAGAAATTATGGACGCCCAGAGGCAGCAAGAAAGAGATATGCTCTTCCTTCTTTCAGCTGAAACTTGGTCATGGGTATTTCAAATCCTATCTTAAAAGAATTGGCAAATTGGATAATGATCAGTGTGTTTGTGGAGCTAGGCAAACACCAAGTCACCTTCTGCTTGAATGTAGAAGATATAGAAAAGAGAGAAGGAAGTTGGAGGACAAGCTTTGTTGTACAAGGCTGACAGTACCACTACTCCTCCACACTAAGAAGGGGGTGGAAGCAACCCTAGAATTTATTAAAACAACAAAAATCTCAACTAGAAGATGGTACCTTGGGGAAACCCAAGAGGTGGACTTCTGGAATTCTTATTCAAACTGAACATTGATGTTTTTTTTCCTTTGTTATGGGTTTGGGGGGGATTTTGCTGGAGTTGGGGTTTGATTTTATTTACTTAAAGAGTCAAGTGCACTCAAATTGTATACATGCACAAGACTGGAATATAAAAATTGGATAAACTTGTAAGTAACAAGTAGTATAGAAAGCACTTCTTTGGAGTGCACACCCTACGATAGTCATAGACTTATATAGGATGTAAATGGAAGAAACAAACAATATAGAATCACACTTGTAGATTTGGGAATATCCGTTGCGACGTCATTACGCCACACCTACTAAATTTGGCAGTTTGTGGATCAAATCATTTAAAAGTAGTTTATTAATTTTCACCTTCGACACGCAACATGAACGCATGCCGTGATAATGATTTAAGGTATTGAATAATCGGATACAAAGATATAAGATGCGATAATCAGTTGTTGTTTTGCAATCATACTCAATTTTTCCCGACGTTCGAAACATGTAGTTTGTGGTCATTGTACTTACGAGGGCCACACTTTGAATGCTCAATACAACGCGAGTCAATGACCCAATATATGGATATCTTTGAAAAACAAAACAAATCTTTATTATACAATTAGATGGCAAGGTCAAAGTTGCTCTATTCTGCTGGCGCAATCATAAGGGTCAGTTTGTGGTTCAGAGTCTTTAAATGGCGTACTTATTAGTTGCCACTTAGCAAGTAATATTCTACACATGATACTACTGAAAATGTACCATATTTTATTTTTTAAAAAAAAATATGATATTCAGCAAAACGGTCACGTGACTTTCTTAATATCTTTTTTTTTTGAACTTTTTGATCATTGTTATGTAATGATTGCGTATCGCTTATTTTTGACGCTAGCAAGTCCACACCCGCACCAACTATAAATATTTCTCATCATCCCGTTCTGCTCACCAGTCTATCTTCAACTTTTCACAAATACTTTTGATCTCAACTGGTTTCGCCATAAATCTTCACCCTTCATCAGGTTGGTCTTTACTTCGATTAAATTACTTATCTAACACGGTTATCGACAGTACAACACACACCCTTTACATTAGTCGAACCTGTATTGAGGACCTCAAGTCGACTATTTTCTGTCTACGCATGAAACATATGCTCCGCTAGCTACGCGTACGACACAAAAATTTAGACCTATGATTGATAAGTAAACGCAAGAAAGCTAAGGCTACAAAGACAGCCCACAGACGCTGCAAAAAATTGTTGCTCCTAAAGAAAAGAGATAATGTATCAAAAAATATAAAACACAACGAGTATTCTATCATCCTACATAAGGTAGCTGTGCACGCAACTGGAATCAATACCTCAGACATATAATATAAGAGACGCTATCGGACGCAAATAAAAATATATATGAACGAAAGATGTCAATAAAAACAGAATAGTATCATCAGGGGTTTAAATTTTTTTTCATCCACCACATCTACCATTCACCTAACATGTGCCATCATTGTCTTAAAGAAGGCTATGGCATTAGACTCCTACTGTAGGCATACGATGCAAAAACTCAGCTACTGTTGCCATATTGTCGAGAACCTCACAGACTCTTCACGATTTGAACATGTCTGTGGAATCACGCACCTCCAGTGCAAGGTCCCTATACTACATATTCATATTGTGTACTCGACCCTACCTATCATCATTCTCCATCAAAATCGTAGATCTAAAGCTATGACCCTTCAGTTAATCCCACAGATTAACGCACTGTTTTAATTCGACAGGTAATATGGGTCTGCATTCTACAAGCAAGACCTAAACACATTATTCCAATGCCCAATTATAATAAATTTACGGGTAAGGGCAAACAGCCTTCAACATCATATTACATGAACTGTAGTCATGCCCTGCACTTGAAATTTCACGTTCAAGGGAATAAACTAACCATTCAATGGCAAATAAATCACCTTGGTTCAGGCCGATTATGCGTAACTGCCATTATATCGTAATGTCACCAACTCCTACTTGAGTTTGGCCCAAACAATACATGCCTCTTTTCAAGTAACAGATAGAAGTTAGTATTTCCACGCTTCTTATCTGGCTCTGATAAAGGCAAAATCATCATCTCCATTCATGTGAATTAAGTAGATCGTTATCTGACATAATTATCTTCTGATTCGTGTAACTGATTTGCACTAACCCTAAACTTTGTGAATTGCTTCATAGTTTTCTTGGAGATGATCTAACAGCTCTCTTGAAGATAGTATAGCATATGTTGAAGCCATGCTTTTCGGTCGACTTCTCCAAGTGATGAAGTCAACTAACTCAATTCTCATCTACACGTTCTCGAACGTATCTCTAAGATTTTTCTATGTCATTCCTCATGATGGCTAATCAACTCTTGCTCAGTTGTGACTCAAAATATTTACACGCCTTTCCCAAGTGCCAGGTGGAGGCTACTAACTACACGGTTCTAATCTGACTTTACAAAAGGCAAAATCTCCTATTCATTGCATGTGAACAATGCCAACTAACGCAGACTAACGTAACTAAGTTCGCATTTCCACTTTATGTGAACCATACCAACAACCGTAAATAAAAACAATCCACATGTCCCCAACATGTGGAGCAAGGTTACCGTACTACCAAATACCAACTACCTGCCTCCGCTTCATGTGACATAGACATGTAATCCTCCACAGACTAATTCCAACTAGCAACATCACAACACTACAAAACCTGTCACCCATTCCGAAGCAACGCGAGGAACCCTGCCCCGGAGCGAAGCGAAGGGCCGCAGGGCCAGGACCTAGTCTATAATGTATTGGAATATTTGTGGATACGTTTTCAGTTTTGCGTTTGCCCTGATTGGGTGGGAGAGGAGGGAGGGACGGTGGTTAGTCAAGCAGGGGAGGAGCGACATCATCTCGTCCGACCGCCTGAAATCGGCAGTAATAATACGCTTGCAGAGCGTCGGTTGGCTGACTCAGTTCAGAGGGCTAAATGTGGATACCACGAGAAAGTGCGCGCGCTAGATAGAATGAAGCTGTTCTATTGGTCCACAGAGCGTCTTTCCGGCTGACTAAAGCCCATCAGACTAAATGTGGATACTTATAGAGAATCCATGAATGCTCATTTGTCGCCACTAGCTTCCGGACCACGCTAAGAAAATTTTTCATCACCTTCCACAATCCGTCGCTTCTTCTTTCACTTTTACATTCATCATTATCGTCGTTGATAATTCCACCACCACCATCAGTTACGTCATCTACAACGCTGATTGCTGACAATTTCACAGGTATATAGATTTACGCATGGCTTTAGGTAAGTAATAGTCTCCATTTTGTATTACTGACAAATCTCTAGGTTCAGACCTAAGCACCAGAGAACACCAAACTTTTCGAATTTTCAAAAATCGTGAAAATTATTTTTGATTATATCATTGTATGCAGAATACAAAGGCGATTACAGATATCTCTTCCAAATTCTGATCCGACACCTCGGCGTCGAGTTATCAAGGAGGAAAGGTGGTCCGGTTGTGAAAAGCTTTTTTTTTGGAAGGCCCAGCTCCCTTCTTCATCAGCGCACGACGCTAACCATCTCTGTTCGTTACAAAACTTAGGAAACCATTATTAAAAAATTATTCAAGGCAGCCTACAAATTTTCAGCATCTGCGAGCGATAAATACAGGAGATATAATACCTCAAAGTTGCGAATTTGCTATGTGGGAGAAAACTGCACTCTTGGCCTGTGGTGGCCACCGTTAAGCGAGAAAAACGGGACAAACTCCGTTTTCAAGCGAATTTAAGCGAGGTCACGTGACCCTGAAAAAACCGAAAAAAAAAAATAAAGAATTCAGAAACAACTAGAAAAAAAATAAAAAAAAATAATCCTAAAAAGATAAAAAAAATACTTTATTTTTATTGTTGTTTTAATTTTTAAATATTTTAAGATCTATAAAAAAAAAATAAAATAAAATAAAATAAAAATCGGATAAAATCAAAATATATCAGAAAATAAATTGAATAAAATATTAAAAAAAAAAAAAAAAAAATTTGGAAAAGGTTTCAAATTATGCAGAGGTCTGAATCACCAGACCCTTTGACCCAAATGTCTGAGGGATCAAAAATACAAGAAATGATATTAAACCTTCTAGGCAAGATGTGGAAATGGAGATAGAGGATGATTATATTGATAATAATCACAAAGACCTAGATGATTATGATGATGACTTCACACCTGGTGGATTTGGAGAACAGACTGGAGCCAGCATTCCTGAGTTCTCAGAAGCTCCAATAGCCATTGACTTTGAAAATCATCAAATAGCCTATACTGATGAAGAAAAAGCTAGGATTTATGTTGAAAGACATGGACCTATAATGGCAGAGAACTTTGAGTTTGTTCCTGGGAATGGAATAAAAAGATCTTTTCATACTAATGACCAACCTGTGAAAAGGAATAAAGGAAAGGGCAATTTCACATTACTTGATCAGATTGAACATTCAGAGGAGTGCATTGCTGTGGCACGGGATCTATTGGTCAAGGCAGCTCACCTTGCTGACTCTAGAGCTAGGCAGACCAAAATCCTTGATCTTCTAAATATTTTCCGAGAATTTATAGAAAAAGATGGACAGATTCCTAGGGGGGCATCAATTTTGACAGCACAGCTCCAAAGACTGGAACAAACTGCCCAGGTACTTCAGACTTCAGCTAAACAAGCCAAACAAGGGAGTACTAGAGTAGGCAACTTGGAAAAATAAATTCAGCCGAAAAACCTCAACAAACTCAGAGATCTCAAGGACCAGAAAAACCTCGGCAATCTCAACCTGATAAACCAGCTAGTGAAAAAAGAGGAGTTTCATGGGCATCAGTGGCATCAGCAGCAAGTGGACCTTCAGGATCCTCAGCCCAATCCAAAGACGTGGAATGGATGAAGGTCACGCCAAGAAAAAAGCCTAGTGAACCCAAGCAGAGGCCAATTAATAGGTTAATTTTGATTTAGGACTCGACAACTAGACAAACTTTTTCCCCTCTACAAATGAGGAATAGAATTAACCAAGAATTTAGAGCAAAAGGGGTAGAAGGTCCTGTGGTGTCTATTGTTTCTCAGACACGAAGTGAAAACATCTCCTTGACAACAACTGGGCCTTATACAGCAGACTTTTTACTAGAGAAAGTAGATATTTGGAGAAATATAGCACCTCACGTCATAGCAATGAAAGATGAACCTTGGTACAAAGTAGTAATTCATGGAGTACCAACTTCGGAGTTTGCGAGCTTTGAGGATCTGAGCTGTATCCCTGAAGAAATTGCAACATTCAATTCTGGATTAAAGGTTATTGGACAGCCATACTGGATCACATCAGAAGAGAAAAGAAAGAATCAAGTAGCTGGATCTGTGGTAGTTGCCTTTGAGAACGAATCACAAGCTAAGAAAGCTATTTCTCAAAAATTAATCTTGGCAGGAAGGTCACTCATGGCAGAAAGATATATGAATATCCCCTCTTTGACTCAATGTACCCATTGTCAAGGATTTGGACATACGAGTATCAAGTGTAGGTGGGATGCAAAATGCCAGTATTGTGGTGGAGCCCATAACACAAAACAGCATGTTTGCACTCAATGCAATGTAATTGGGAAGAAATGTGCTCACTTGGTTCCAAAATGTACAAACTGTGGTGGAGCACACACAGCAGATAAGGAAGACTGCCAAGTTCGTGTTTCTATCCTAGCAAGATCAGCAGCAAGTGCATCCCAAGCTAGAGAATCAAGGGAAGAAAGAATATGACTGAACAACTTAAAGTACTCCAATGCAATTTGAACAGAAGTATACAGGCAACAGAAAGTGCTTTACAGCTAGCAGTCGAGCTTAAAATTGATATCCTAGCAGTCCAAGAACCATGGCTGCCACTAGTAAGAGGAAATTCAAGCTCTAGTGAAATCTGCTCAATCAACCATGTATCTTTTATACAAATATTTCCACTTCTCGAAGGAAATACATCTAGACCTAGAACTATGTTTTATGTTTCCCAACAAAGAAGAATGATAGTTAACAGATGCATGGAATACCCAAAGGACCCAGATCTACTGGCAATAAATATCTCGCGGCAAAAATTCAATATAAATATCTTCAATATTTATAATCAAAAGAACCAAGAAGAAGTTAACAACTTGAAGACTATGCAGAGAATTCGAGATAGCCTCACCATTCCCCAATAGCATTGTAGTAGGAGACTTTAATGAGCATCATCCTGACTGGGACCCTCATTATCCGAAGTCATCCAATGCTGATGAGCTGGCAGGATGGTTTGAGGATCAGCAGCTTTCTTTAGCTAACAAGATAGGGCAGGGGACATTTTTCAGATCTGGAATGGAATATCCTTCAGTATTAGACCTTACTCTCACAACTAAGTGGTCTGAAAGATATTTATATGATTGGCAGACTATTACATCAGGGTCTGATCATGAAGGAATTATCTTTACAATCCTAGATCACAAAATTGAGTATCAAAAAGTTTCAAGACCCCTAGGAAAATTTAATACTAACCAAGCTGACTGGGATAAATTTCAACAAATGAGCCAAGATTTATTTAGGGTATCTAATATACTTAGAGAAGATAACCTGAATAATCTGAGGTTAAGAGTAACTAATGAACTCATTCAAGGAAATTCAGAGCTAGAAGCAGAGTTAGATAAGGTTGGGAAGGAACTAACTGATATCATTCTCTTAGCTGCAAAGTCTACTATTCCAAGGACTAAGCTAGGCGCCAAGATAAAGCCATGGTGGACAAATGATCTTAAAATACTTAGGAAAAAGATGACAAATGCACAAAGAGCTCTCTCTGTCAACTGGAAGGATGATATAAGAAGAAATGATTATCTTAGAGCACGAAACCTATATTTCCAAGAGATAAAGTCAGCCAAGAAGAAGCACTGGGATAGTTTCTTAGAGCAAGAAGACCCAGTATCTATTTTCAAAGCTTTATCTTATACTAAGGAGAGTAAGGCTACACAATTACCACCAATTCAGAAGGAAAATGGAGACCTAGCTATTGAATTTCAAGACAAATCCAATGCACTGAGATCAAAGTTGTTTCCAACCCCACCAGATTCCTCCCCCCTAGATTGGAATGCTCACCAAGTCAAGGACACGTGGGACTGGCCTCAGCTTACATCTGAAGAACTGGAACAGGCATGCTGTCATCCCTCTAAAGGAAAAGCCCCAGGGTCAGATGAGATCAACTGGAAAATGATAGAATATTCTTTTAGAGCAAATAAAGATATATTCTTTCAGATATACTCACTTTTTTTCAATATAGGGTATCAACCAATTTGCTAGAGACAAGTCACTGGAATTATCTTGCGCAAACCAGGGAAGCCAGATTACTCTCAGCCAAAGGCATATAGGGTTATATCTCTCCTGAACTGCCTAGGAAAAAGCTTAGAGAAAGTAATTGCAAAAAGACTAGGCTATCTAGCTGAGACAACTCATTTACTGGATCCTTCACAAATTGGGGGAAGATTGAAGAAGTCTGCAGTAGATGCATGCCTTCTCCTTCTTAATAAGATAGAGTCAGAGAAAAGAGTAAAAAGAAAGACATCTACACTCTTCCTGGATGTGAAAGGGGCATTTGACCATGTGGCTAAAAATCAACTTTTGAAGATTATGAGTAAACTTGGCCTACCCTCTAGTCTCTTATATTGGGTCTCTACTTTTCTCAGTGAGAGGAAACTTAGACTGAGTTTTGATGGTAAAGCTGAAGAATTTACATCAATAAGAACTGGAATTCCACAGGAGTCCTGCGTCACCAATTCTTTTCTTGATTTACATCAGAGATATATTTGACTCTAAGGCAGTTCAATTTCTTTCTTATATTGATGATATATCTCTTACAGTGTCTTCTTCAAGCTTTAAGAAGAATATATCTATACTAGAAAGAGAGGTAAAATTATTGGAAGATCTGGGAAGTAAAAATGCAGTTGTATTTGATACTAGCAAGACAGAACTTATTCATTTTGAGGACTCTAAGGAAGCTAATAATAGGTGCTTGACTTTACAAGGAGGAAGCCAAGTTAATCCTTCTAAAGTTGTCAAGTGGCTAGGAGTTTGGTTTGACAACAGACTAACCTTTAAACAGCATGTTGCAACAAGAATATCACAAGCCAAAGCAGCATTCCTTAGAATGACTAGACTAACAAATATAGAGAGAGGTCTGAGTCCATCAGCTATGAGACAGCTCTATCTAGCTTGTGTTACAAGTATATCAGATTATGCTAGCCAGGTCTGGTGGAAAGGTCAGAAAGGGTTTTTGGACAGACTAAAAGCACTACAAAATATTGCACTTAGGAAAATACTGGGATGTTTTAGATCATCTCCTATTAAGCCAATGGAAGTAGAGGCCTGTCTTTGTCCTCCTGAAGTTCGACTCAATAATACAAGGAGAAAATATGCACTCAGAAACCTACAACTAATGAAAAAGCATCAGATCTCCCTAGCAATCAAAGAAAAAATGGAATCTGTAGAGCTGGACAATGACAAAAATTCAAGGAAAGATCAATAAGTCCTTATTACTCAATCTCTGCCTGAGGACATTGATTTAGAAGAGATAGAGCCACTTATCAGTAACTACTACCCACCTTGGAAGAACAAAATACCCTATAGTGTTTTTATTAGCAAGCTAGAAAAAGAAGAGCAAGTACTTATTCACAGGGAAAAGGTCAGAGAATCAACCGGAAAATCTATAATTATCTATTACACAGATGCCTCTGTTTATCCAGATGCTCAAGGAGTAGGTATAGCATTCAAGGCCTATGATCAACAAAGCTCTGAAACTTGGGCAGAATATACCAATATGGGACTTGAAAACATTATATACAATGGAGAACTTGAAGCAATAACTAGAGCACTCGAACATGCTAGCACGAGGGCAAGTTTTCGAGAAAAGATTGTTATATACTCTGATAGTCAAGCAGCTCTCAATCGACTTAAATCAGCAACTGATAATCCTAGGCAGTTTTGGGTCAATAGAGCAATATTGGCAGCAAGGACATTATCAGAGAATGGGACAAGTATCACTTTGGAGTGGGTACCAAGTCACTCAGATATCCTTGGAAATGAAGAAGTAGATCAACTAGCTAAAGACGCAGCATCTAAATCACCTGATGGTGATTATCCCTCAAGCTTTGCCTATTTAGCACAGATGATACAACAAGTAAAGAATGAAGAGTGGATGAATAGTTTGACTGAGATAAAAGCAAAGAGTCCAATTTCAACTAGTTCTTATGGATCCATCTTTCCTTGGCAGATAAGAAAGAAGTTATGGACACCAAGAGGAACAAGAAAAGAGATTTGCTCAGCCTTTTTTCAATTGAAACTTGGTCATGGATATTTCAAATCATACTTAAAAAGTGTAGGAAAAAGAGACGATGATGAATGTACTTGTGGTGCAAAGCAAACACCAAGGCATCTTCTACTGGGGTGTAAAAGATATAGAAAGGAAAGAGAGAGAGTAGAAGACAAGCTGTGTACCAAGAGACTCACAGTTCCCCAGCTCCTCCATACAAATAAGGGTGTCGAAGCTACCGTGGAATATATTATGAAGACAAAAATAGCAACTCGAAAATGGTATCTAGGTGATACTGAGGATGAGAACTTTTGGAATGAATTATAAAGTTTAGAAATTTCTTTTGTTTGGTTTGGGTTGAGTTATTTTAGGGGGTATTTTGTAGGGTTTGTTTTGATTTTTTGTGGTAGGAATAAATAGAGTCTAGGGCACTCGAGATGTTCAAATGCATAAGACTGGAAAATAAAAATTGGAGCTGCTGTTATTTAGCTAAATATAGAGAATGCACTCCTAAGGGAGTGCACATCCTCCGATAGTCGTAGACTTATATAGGATGAAAATGGATTAAAAAAAAAAAAAGCCCCGTGAAGTGATTGGTTTCAACGAGAAGGTTTCATCCTGTGTAGATGAAGTCGCTGTAAATATTGATTTAGATGGACACAGACAGTCAAAAGTATTTTTATATATTGCTCCAATTTGCTATTACGACATAATTCTGGGAATGCCTTGGATCTTATCACAAGATGCTAAGATTAATAGGCTACGATCTGAAATGGTGATAAGATCCTCAGGAACAATGATAAGAAGCAAGGAATGTTGTGCTGGCTCGGCTGAGGTGCTGGTATCAGTAATGAAAATTGTGCTTGGAAGAGATAGAAGTACATAGAACCTCACACGATCACCAAACTTTTCGAAATTTCAAAAATCGTGATAACAACTTCTATAATGTATTGGAATATTTGTGGATACCTTTTCAGTTTTGCGTTGGCCCTGATTGGGTGGGAGAGGGGGGAGGGACGGTGGTTGGTCGGGCAAGCGAGGAGCGACGTCATTTTGTCTGACCGCCCGAAATCGGCAGTAATGATTGGCTCGCAGAGCGTCGGTTGGCTGACTCAGTTCAGAGGGCTAAATGTGGATACCACGAGAAAGTGCGCGCGCTAGACAGAATGAAGCTGTTCCATTGGCCCACAGAGTGTTTTTCCGGCTGACTAAAGCTCATCAAACTAAATGTGGATACCAAGGGAGAATCCGTGAATGCTCATTCGTCGCCGCTAGCGTCTGGACCACGCTAAGAAAATTTTTCATCACCTCCCACAATCCGTCGCTTCTTCTTTCTCTGTCACATTCATCATCGTCGTCGTCGGTGATTCCACTACCACAACCAGGTATGTCGTCCCATCCTCATCGCTGACAATTTCACAGGAATAAAGAATTACACATGGCATCATGTGAGTAAACGGCACCTTTTTGATCAGCTGACAAACCCACAGGTCGTCGTCGCAGCAGTAATAATTTCGATTTCAGGTACGTCGTCCACTTTTTATCGCTGACAATATACAGGAAGCTTAAGGTAAGTGACAGCAACTACATTCCCGAATTCTAACAATTTAACAGGCCGCTGCGACAAAATTTCATCGCTTTTGAACCAGGTACGTCGTCTCAAACGCTTATTGCTGACAATTTCACAGGAAATAGTATTACACATCGCTTCAGGTGAGTAAATGGCTCCATTATCAATCACTGACAAAACTACAGGTCGTCGTTGCAGCATTAAACATTTCAAATTCAGGTAAGTCGTCAAATTATCATCGCTGACAATGTACAGAAAGCCTCAGATGAGTGTAACCCACCTAATCGTTAACTCTAACAATTTTTTTTTTTTTTTTTTTTTTTTCCATTTACATCCTTTATTAGTCTAAGACTATGTAGGATGTGCATCTAAGATACATTTATAATTTCCTTGCTTGAATATAAAAACCCATATATACCGTTCTAATGAACCCTGGAGTAACACTGACTCAATGATATAACTGCATATAATACCTACATAGAATAATAACCCTTAAATAAAGAAATATTTGCTTAGCCCAAACAATTTATTTAAATCTTCTAATTTATCTTTCAATCAGCTGTCCTCTTTTGCCTCACTCTTCTTATTTCTGGTCACTATACCACCTCCTTGTTGAGATTTTTGTCTTTATGATAAATTCAGTAGTTGCCTCTAATCCTTTACTAGTGTGTAGAAGTAAAGGCATTGTCAATCTGATTCCCTTAAATCTTTCTTTCATATCTTTTCTTTCTCTAGAGTACCTACTACATTGGAGTAATAAGTGCCTTGGTGTCTGCTTAGCTCCACAACTGCAGAGTTCATTTGTTGTTCTCCCTATTCTTTTAAAATAAGCATTAAAGTATCCATGCCCAAGTTTGAGTTGATAAAAAGCTGAGCTAATCTGCTTTTTAAT
This sequence comes from Podosphaera xanthii, assembly GCA_028751805.1. Taxonomy (NCBI): domain Eukaryota; kingdom Fungi; phylum Ascomycota; class Leotiomycetes; order Helotiales; family Erysiphaceae; genus Podosphaera; species Podosphaera xanthii. Next base: position 11,077,137 of record JAPWIX010000001.1, read on the forward strand.
ACCCCTTCCTAACCAAGGTGTCTTCCTAAGGATCCAATTATATTGCTTGGAGTACGTTGAGGAATGCCCTGTCTGTGGCTGACTGTAGGCATCTAAAACATTCTGCCATTCTTCCATTTTGAGTATTTCTATTTCTTTTTTAATTCTGCTGTATGAAAGTGGTATCAATGTTTCATTTTCTTGTTCAAAGAATGGCGCTTCTTTGGCTAATTAGTCTGCTGTGTCATTTCCATAAATATCCAGATGAGCTGGTACCCATTCTAGAGTAATTTTAATCTTTTTCTCTGCAAGTTTTTCTGCTGCAATCATAGCCCTCCTTATCCATGACTGGCCAGGTTTATCATCAGCTGACTTCAGTCTTTGAAGTGCAGCTTGACTGTCAGAATAAATAACTATGTGCTCTTCACTTTCTTGCTGTTGAGCCACATCTTCTAGAGCCAGAGTAATAGCTTCTAACTCTCCATCAAAAACTGTACAGTCTAGTCCAATGTTTTTCTGGTAGAGTATTTTTTCTAAGTTATTCTCTATTTTGAGGCAAGCAATTCCAACTCCTTTTCCTTCTTGGCTCCAGGAGGCGTCAATATAAAAAATTGCCTAGTTTAGGCACCATGAATCTTGAAGCTTGGTTTTATGATGTTTGGCTTGCTCTTCCTTGCTAAGTCCTGAAATAATAACTTGATAGGGTAATTTCCTTTTCCAGGGGGGTTAGAAGTTAGAGATTATTTTCTCCCTATGGCTTAGGTCTAGTTTCTTTGGTAGAGAATCTTGAACTTTTTCAATTTGTAGAGTTTCTCTAATTAGATCTTCTTTTTCTGGGTCCACAAAGTTAAGCTCTTGATTTAAGGCCTTTGTTAGTGGATGGTTCCTAGAAAGAGCCAGTATTCTTATAGCATATTTCCGCCTATTTTAATTCAATCTAATTGCTGGTGGACATAAGCAGGCTTCAACTTCCATTGGCATTATTGGAGAAGTTTTAAAGCAGCCTAAGATCTTTCTCACTGCTATATTTTGGAGTCCTTGTAGCTTTTCTAGGAAATGTTTCTGGCCCCTCCACCATACCTGGCTTGCATAGTCAGATACGCTTATTACACAAGCTAAATAGAGCTGCCTCATAGCTATGTGGCTTAGGCCCCTTTCCGTGTTGGTTAATCTTGCCATCCTCTGAAAGGCTTCTTTTGCTTGTGCCACCCTAGTATCAACATGATACTTAAAGGATAAGGCTTGGTCAAACCAGATTCCTAACCATTTGACCATGCTTTTTGGAGAGACTACAGAACCATTTGTGAGGGTCAGACTGTAATCCCGGCTTGCTTTTGAATTCTCATAATGGATGAGATTAGTCTTTTCCATATCAAATTCAACTGAAGAGTCCAGTCCTAATTCATGCAGCTTTTTTGCCACCCTCTCTAAGATCTCTACATTCTTCTTAAAGCTTGTAGATAAAGCTGTTAGAGAAATATCATCAATATATGACATAAAGGTGACAGAATTTGATGTAAACATTTCCCTTATATAAATCAAGAATAGTATTGGAGAGATGGGACTACCCTGAGGTATTCCAGTTTCAATATCTGTGAATTCTTCTGATTCTCCATCAAAGGCTAGTTTAAGTTTTCTTTGACTTAGAAATGTTGATACCCAACTCAGCAGGCTAAGAGGTAGCTTAAGTCTGCTCATAATTCCTAAAAGTTGGTTCCTAGAGACATGGTCAAAGGCACCCTTGACATCTAGAAAGAGGGTGGAAGTCTTCCTTTAGCTGCCTTTTCAGTCTGTATTTTATTGACTAGAAGTAGGCAAGCATCTACTGCTGACTTTTTTAATCTACCTCCTATCTGAGAGGGATCTAGAAGGTTAGTAGTCTCTGCTAAGTAGCCCAGCCTTACAGCACTAATCCTCTCTAGAGCTTTCCCAAGGCAATTTAGCAATGAGATAATTCTATAGGCTTTTGGCTGAGAATAGTCTGGCTTGCTTGGTTTTCTTAGCACTATTCCTGTAGCTTGTCTCCAACAGGCTGGCTGATATCCAAGGTTGAAATATAAGGAATAGATCTTGAAGAACCACTCCTTATTGGCTTTATATGCATGTTTGATAATTTCCCAATTAATTTGGTCTGGTCCAGGTGCTTTCCCCTTTGAAAGGTGACAGCAAGCCCTCTCTAGCTCTGATTGGGATAACTCTGGCCATTCCCACTTTCCTTCCTTATGAGATGCCCAGTCGAGAGGAACTGTCACTGGAGGATTTGGAAATAACTTTTGTCTTAGAGCTTCAGACTTTTCAGAAAATGTTGTCTTTAAGTTTCCATTGCTGTCTTGAATAGAAGGTAGTTTGCTAAATTGTTGATTCTTAGTAAAAGCCAAGGCTTTGTAGATAGTAGAGGGATCCTCTCCTTCCAGAAAAGCATTCCAATGATTTTTCTTAGCTGTCTTGATATCTTGGAAATATTGGTTTCTTGCATCTAGGTAGTTTCTTTTTTTCTGCATGTTTGCAGAGTCAGCATAGAGGAGTCTCTGGGTCCTCATCATTTTTTTCCTTCTCTCTTTAAGCTGCTCTGTCCACCATGGCTTTGGATTAGGTCCTGATCTTTTCTTTGGTATAGATTTTTCTGCTGCTTGAAGTATAATCTGGGTCATTTCCTGGCCCATTTTGTCTAGTATTGATTGAACTCCTAAGATATTATAAATAATATCTTTAGTAGAAACTCTGGCTAGGTCTATAAATACTTCAGGCCTGAAAAATTCTGACTCCTGGAATAGTTCTTGACTAATCTTTTCAAACTTTGACCAGTCTGCCTTATCTGTCTTAAAACCCTGGGACAATGCTGTGTTTGACCTGGGATATTAGCCTGTTTCAAGACTGTGAATAGAATTCCTTGATGGTCTGACCCTGTGTCAATTGTTTGCCAATCTTGGATTAATTTTTCTGTCTGGTTAGTTCCAAGGGTGAGGTCAATAACTGAAGGACAGCTCATATGTGGTCTATAAAAGGTTCCCACTCCAACAGTATTTACCACCACTAGACCTTGTTCTTCAAACCATAATTTTAAGCTATCTGCCTGAGTTGATTTAGGGTAGAAAGGATCCCAATCTGGGTGATGTTCATTGAAATCTCCCAATACTATGCTCTTTGTTGGAATTTTCATGCCTTCTTTAAACCTTTCAATTGTTGTAAGATTATTCTCTGGACATTGATTTTTTTGATTATATATGTTAGTAAGAATAATATGATAGTCCTTGGTCTGGATATTCCTAGCTATCATATCTGCATCCTCAGGGAACCCTGGAATGCAGCTAACTTGAGGGTTAAAATTTTTAAATATATAAAACATGGTCCTAGGTCTTATTTTTGGATCTCTTAGGAGTGGAAATATTTGGATAAAGCTGGGGTGTGAAATTGTTTTGACATCTTGATATGTATTTCCTTCTCTCAAATTTGGTGTCCATGGTTCTTGCACTGCCACTATTCCTACCCCTAGCTCTAATGCTAGTTGTAGGGTATTTTCTGTTGCCTGTATGCTTCTGTTCAAGTTAGATTGTAAAACTTTGAGTTGTCCTATCATAAAGACTCCTCTCTTTCAGTCCTAGTTTCTTGCTGCTCCTTTGCTACTCTTTCTTGAATAGCTTTTCGAAAGGGGCAGTCTTCCTTGTCAGCTGTGTGGGACCCTGAGCAGTTAGAGCACTTAGGAACTAGGTGAATGCATCTCTTTCCAATTACTTTGCATGTTGAACAGCAATGTTTTTGAGTAATATGTGGACCAGCACATAGCTGGCACTTAACTTCCCATCTGCATTGTTTTTCCAAATGTCCATATCCTTGGCACTTTGGACACTGGCTTGTAACAGGTGTGTTGACATAACTCTCAGCCATCAGTGATCTTCCTCCTATAATCAACCTCTGTCTAATTGCTTGTTTAGCCTCTGCTTCAGTTTCAAAAGCTACTACAATAGAGCCTGCTACTTGATTTTTTCTTCTTTCTTCTGAGGTTATCCAATATGGCATGCCTATAATCTTCATTCCATGATTAAAGACAGCAATTTCTTCACCAATGCTGCTCAAATCCTCCATTGATGCAAATTCAGTGGTTGGCACACAATGAATAACCACTTTGTGCCAGGGCTCATCTTTGATAGCAGTCACATGTGATGCTAAGTTCCTCCAAATATTAACTTTCTCTAATAGAAAATCAGCTGAATATGCTTCTGTTGTTGTCAAGGCTATGTTTTCTTTTCTTGTACTAGAGACTATAGAAATCACTGGTCCCTGGACTCCACGTGATTTAAAAGCCTGATTGATCTTGTCTCTAACTTGTAAGGGGGAAAAGCTTTGTCTTGTAGTGTTGTCTTGAAGTAGAACAATTCTGTTTGACTTCTTCTGCTTTAGTGCTGTTTTCTTGTGCTTGACTTGAGTCCATTCCTTGTCTTGTCTAGCTCCTGGGGTAGCTATCTTACTCCAGAGTTTAGGAGTTGTACTAGATTGGCCTTGAGTATCTTGTTGGGATAGTGTATTGGTTGAGGTTTGGTTAGTTAAATTTACTTGCTGCTGCAAAATTCCTGTCTTGAGGGTAGGTCCTTGGCTGGCTGGGTTATTTCCTTTCCTTGCAGAAGTCTCCAGCATTTGAGCAGTGTTTTCTAGTCTTTGTAATTGTGCTGTTAAAACTGAGACATCCCTAGGTAGGTTGCCATCTTTCTCCATATATTAACTGAAAATATTTAATAGATCAAGGATCTTTGTCTGTTTAGCTCTAGATTCTGCCATGTGTGCTACCTTAATTAAAAAATCTCTGGCAGTAGCAATGCAATCATCAGAGCCATTGATAAGCTCTGTAACTTTGATTGTTACTGGTCCAGTATGTTTCTTTGAAGTATTTTCTGAAAAGTTTACTTTTCTTTTTTGGCTAGTACCTGACATCTCTGGTTGTAACTTCCTTTTCACTTCTTCTGGGCTCATATATTGTGTTCTATCTCTCTCTTTGTTGAGGAGATCAGAGATGCCTTTGTTAGCCATATCCTGGTCAAATCCCTCAGATGATTCTCCATATTTGCCAGGAAATGGAAAAGCACCACTCTCCTCATAAAAATCTGCATCTTCCAGGTCATCTAAATGTTGAAATGTATCCAGGGCCATATGGTCTGGATTGTTAGATAGTTGATCTGGAGAATCAGACCTATCCATTTTTGTTTTATTTTTTTATTTTTATTTTTATTTTATTTTATTATATATATATATTTTTTTATTTTTTTTTTATTAATATCTTATATTTTGGCTGATTTGATTTTTGTAGGAAAAAAAATAAGAAAAAAAAAAAAAAAACAAAACAAAAAACAAATCTTTAGTGGGTTTTTTTTTTTTTTTTTTTTTTTTGCAAAGTATTTGCTGACTAGATGGTTGTAAAGTAAAATTTGAAATTATGATTTTGTGGGAAAAAATTTTCTCGCTTAATGGCGGCCCGCAGAGACCAAGAGCGCAAAAGTTTCGCACACACCAATAATTCAAACTTTGATTCCTGATAACTCTTTCAAAATTTGTTGTATTCTGCTGAAATTTTTTCTGCTGAGAGAAAATATTTTCCACAAAGTGTAATGTCAATTTCAGCTTAAATAAGTAAGGTTTGGGGTGTTTGTTGTTGGAAGAGGTAGGTTCCCCTTGTTAAAATGATAAAATTATATTCACTATGATGATAGGAATTATATTTTATGTGTGAGGAGATAATTGTGTGAACGAGTATAATAATAATAGAAGATAAGTTTATATCTTATTGTAGTAAAGACAATAAGTGATATAGTAGTGATGGTTGTGAATTATTAAACCCTGTACACAGCTATGCATGACTGATCCTTGATAGTATTCATTGTTGAATTTAATCATATAAGTGACAAACTGTGAAATCACTCAATGCATTGTAATAATTAATTTGTTGAAATTAATTATGCAAGGAATATTTGTGCAAGCTTATGCACAAATATTATGGAATAAGTTTATGCAAAGTATAAGACTTATGAATACTATCTAGGATCAGATCATGCATAGCTGTGTACAGGGTTTAATAATCTAGCAAGGATCTGAGATAGACATCAATATTGTGTTGGAAAATTGATATTAGGATCAACATGAATATTGTGGTGGAAAGTTAATATTAGGATCAGCATCAATATTGTGCTTTGACACAAACAAACTAGTTTGTGCCTAAGCGCCACTAATGTAAATTGTGGGGCTTGCTAGGCGCTAAGAATGATCGTCAGTGGGATAGTTTGGGTTTCCCACTTTTGTATTTTCCTTATTTACTTCACTTTCTCTTCTTACAAACCTTGTCACACAAAATGTATATAATCTGGTGTTCTCACCACATTCCTTCATTATCCACAACCATCACTACAATATCTTTTATTGTCTTTACTACAATAAGATATAAACTTATCTTCGATTATAATTATACTCGTTCACACAATTATCTCCTCACACATAAAATATAATTCCTATCATCATAAGTGAATATAATTTTATTTCTTTTAACAGGTTATGAGCCCGGTGCTCTAAACTGCCATTATAACCTCACTTTAAGGAGATCGAACGCTAATCTTTTGACAATCCAGACTTAAACCACTTCAAGATGGACCCATCCAGAACCTCTATTGCCAAACTTTCAGGCACAACAAACTATCAAGTATGGGCAATCAAAATGAAGTCATATCTAATTGCTCAAGACCTTTGGGAGGTTATTGAACCAAAGTCAATGTCTTCAGCAGCATCAACCATGAAGTCTGCAAACTCAAAAGCCATGTCACTGATTATACTATCTTGCGAAGATCATGTTATCAGGTTGTTGGATCCAGATGATTTGGCATGCTCAGTTTGGAGAAAACTGGAGAAGCAATATGGGCATGTTGGATTTAGTGCACGACATCTAGCATTCCAGTCACTAGTTTCAACAAATATATCTTCTTGCGAATCTACAGACCAGTTCATTGATCAATTCAGAACAAACATGAACACACTTAGCCAGATGACTACCAATACTTTGCCCCAATGGCTACTACTATCAATCTTTATCAATAATGTGTCATGTAAATATGAAGCTTGGACTCAATCTGTAATGCAACAAGTCCGCTCAAAGTCTATATCAGAGGACTCACGCACATATTTGGATGAGATTATAGCAAGTTTGATTGATGAAGCAAGGAGAACAAACCAAATGTCAGATAATGGAAACTCTGCAATGATTGCAAGAAGAGGTGGAAATGGTGGAAATGGAAAACCTAAGCCAATTTCCAAACACTGTGGAAAAGTACACAAATCAGAAAACTGTTGGCAAATGTTCCCAGAAAAACGACGAAGTGGGCGGGTTCAATCATCAAACCATGCTCAGGCTGAATCTACTTTTAATTTACCATCTTCTGACAATATTGCTTTCCTTTCCAGCAATAAAGATGGTCAACACCAAGCATGGATAATTGACAGTGGTGCCACACAGCACATGTGTAACGACAAATCTCAATTTCTGAATATGGAAAAATTTACGACAACAATTACCACAGCTAATAATAGCCAAATAAGTGCAACTGGCCGCGGAAATGTCAGAATTAATCCAAAAACAGGCAAAAGTTTCACACTCAATAATGTTCTCTATGTTCCACAACTTGCATCTAATCTTATCTCAGTATGTTATGCAACACGAAATCCTGATATTAGATTCAATTTTGCCAACATAAAATGCTATATAATACATCAAAATCATACTATTGCAACTGCCATTCTTGTTGATTCTCTTCTAGTTCTTGAAACAATCAGCACTCATGCCTACTATTCAAAGCCTATTGATTCTTTAACATGGCATAAACGTCTAGGACATATTAACAAAGAATATATGTCAAAAGGCCCAATCAAGTCAATCATAGGGCAAGTTGGCGAATTTTCATGTGAAAGTTGTTTACAAAACAAGTCAACTAGGATTATCTCCAGAGAGCAACCAGCTAAAGCCAAACGTCCACTGGAAAAGATTCACACTGACTTAGCAGGACCTATAACACCAACTTCACTAGGTAAAAATAAATATTTTATAACATTCACAGATGACTTCAGTCGATTTTTGTGGGTATATCCATGTATGGAAAAATCAAATTGTCTTAAAATTTTCCAGACATTTAAAAAGGCAGTGGAAACTGAACTAGACCTAAAAATAGCATTTTTACATTGCGACAATGGAGGCGAATATTCTAGTCTAGCTTTCAAAAACTTTGCACAACAAGAATGTTTCCAAATTCTGTACACTGTTCCACACACACCAGAGCAGAATGGAGTTGCAGAACGCCTAAACCGAACACTCTTCAACACCACACGTTGTTTTCTAAATGAGTCATCTAACCTCATAAAACCTTTATGGGCAGAGCTTGTTAATACTGCTTGTTATATTAAAAACCGCATAACATCAAGTTCAAATGAAGGATTCCTTTCTCCATTTTTTTTTTTTAATCCATTTTCATCCTATATAAGTCTACGACTATCGGAGGATGTGCACTCCCTTAGGAGTGCATTCTCTATATTTAGCTAAATAACAGCAGCTCCAATTTTTATTTTCCAGTCTTATGCATTTGAACATCTCGAGTGCCCTAGACTCTATTTATTCCTACCACAAAAAATCAAAACAAACCCTCCAAAATACCCCCTAAAATAACTTAACCCAAACCAAACAAAAGAAATTTCTAAACTTTATGATTCATTCCAAAAGTTCTCATCCTCAGTATCACCTAGATACCATTTTCGAGTTGCTATTTTTGTCTTCATAATATATTCCACAGTAGCTTCGACACCCTTATTTGTATGGAGGAGCTGGGGAAGTGTGAGTCTCTTGGTACACAGCTTGTCTTCTACTCTCTCTCTTTCCTTTCTATATCTTTTACACCCCAGTAGAAGATGCCTTGGTGTTTGCTTTGCACCACAAGTACATTCATCATTGTCTCTTTTTCCTACACTTTTTAAGTATGATTTGAAATATCCATGACCAAGTTTCAATTGAAAAAAGGCTGAGCAAATCTCTTTTCTTGTTCCTCTTGGTGTCCATAACTTCTTTCTTATCTGCCAAGGAAAGATGGATCCATAAGAACTAGTTGAAATTGGACTCTTTGCTTTTATCTTAGTCAATCTATTCATCCACTCTTCATTCTTTACTTGTTGTATCATCTGTGCTAAATAGGCAAAGCTTGAGGGATAATCACCATCAGGTGATTTAGATGCTGCGTCTTTAGCTAGTTGATCTACTTCTTCATTTCCAAGGATATCTGAGTGACTTGGTACCCACTCCAAGGTGATATTTGTCCCATTCTCTGATAATGTCCTTGCTGCCAATATTGCTCTATTGACCCAAAACTGCCCAGGATTATCAGTTGCTGATTTAAGTCGATTGAGAGCTGCTTGACTATCAGAGTATATAACAATCTTTTCTCGAAAACTTGCCCTCGTGCTAGCATGTTCGAGTGCTCTAGTTATTGCTTCAAGTTCTCCATTGTATATAATGTTTTCAAGTCCCATATTGTTATATTCTGCCCAAGTTTCAGAGCTTTGTTGATCATAGGCCTTGAATGCTATACCTACTCCTTGAGCATCTGGATAAACAGAGGCATCTGTGTAATAGATAATTATAGATTTTCCGGTTGATTCTCTGACCTTTTCCCTGTGAATAAGTACTTGCTCTTCTTTTTCTAGCTTGCTAATAAAAACACTATAGGGTATTTTCTTCTTCCAAGGTGGGTAGTAGTTACTGATAAGTGGCTCTATCTCTTCTAAATCAATGTCCTCAGGCAGAGATTGAGTAATAAGGACTAATTGATCTTTCCTTGAATTTTTGTCATTGTCCAGTTCTACAGATTCCATTTTTCTTTGATTGCTAGAGAGATCGGATGCTTTTTCATTAATTGTAGGTTTCTGAGTGCATATTTTCTCCTTGTATTATTGAGTCGAACTTCAGGAGGACAAAGACAGGCCTCTACTTCCATTGGCTTAATAGGAGATGATCTAAAACATCCCAGTATTTTCCTAAGTGCAATATTTTGTAGTGCTTGTAGTTTGTCCAAAAACCCTTTCTGACCTTTCCACCAGACCTGGCTAGCATAATCTGATATACTTGTAACACAAGCTAGATAGAGCTGTCTCATAGCTGATGGACTCAGACCTCTCTCTATATTTGTTAGTCTAGTCATTCTAAGAAATGCTGCTTTGGCTTGTGATATTCTTGTTGCAACATGCTGTTTAAAGGTTAGTCTGTTGTCAAACCAAACTCCTAGCCACTTGACAACTTTAGAAGGATTAACTTGGCTTCCTCCTTGTAAACTCAAGCACCTATTATTAGCTTCCTTAGAGTCCTCAAAATGAATAAGTTCTGTCTTGCTAGTATCAAATACAACTGCATTTTTACTTCCCAGATCTTCCAATAATTTTACCTCTCTTTCTAGTATAGATATATTCTTTTTAAAGCTTGAAGAAGACACTGTAAGAGATATATCATCAATATAAGAAAGAAATTGAACTGCCTTAGAGTCAAACATATCTCTGATGTAAATCAAGAAAAGAATTGGTGACGCAGGACTCCCCTGTGGAATTCCAGTTCTTATTGATGTAAATTCTTCAGCTTTACCATCAAAACTCAGTCTAAGTTTCCTCTCACTGAGAAAAGTAGAGACCCAATATAAGAGACTAGAGGGTAGGCCAAGTTTACTCATAATCTTCAAAAGTTGATTTTTAGCCACATGGTCAAATGCCCCTTTCACATCCAGGAAGAGTGTAGATGTCTTTCTTTTGTTCTTTTCTCTGACTCTATCTTATTAAGAAGGAGAAGGCATGCATCTACTGCAGACTTCTTCAATCTTCCCCCAATTTGTGAAGGATCCAGTAAATGAGTTGTCTCAGCTAGATAGCCTAGTCTTTTTGCAATTACTTTCTCTAAGCTTTTTCCTAGACAGTTGAGGAGAGATATAACCCTATATGCCTTTGGCTGAGAGTAATCTGGCTTCCCTGGTTTGCGCAAGATAATTCCAGTGGCTTGTCTCCAGCAAATTGGTTGATACCCTATATTGAAAAAAAGTGAGTATATCTGAAAGAATAAATCTTTATTTGCTCTAAAAGAATATTCTATCATTTTCCAGTTGATCTCATCTGACCCTGGGGCTTTTCCTTTAGAGGGATGACAGCATGCCTGTTCCAGTTCTTCAGATGTAAGCTGAGGCCAGTCCCACGTGTCCTTGACTTGGTGAGCATTCCAATCTAGGGGTGGAATCTGGTGGGGTTGGAAACAACTTTGATCTCAGTGCATTGGATTTGTCTTGAAATTCAATAGCTAGGTCTCCATTTTCCTTCTGAATTGGTGGTAATTGTGTAGCCTTACTCTCCTTAGTATAAGATAAAGCTTTGAAAATAGATACTGGGTCTTCTTGCTCTAAGAAACTATCCCAGTGCTTCTTCTTGGCTGACTTTATCTCTTGGAAATATAGGTTTCGTGCTCTAAGATAATCATTTCTTCTTATATCATCCTTCCAGTTGACAGAGAGAGCTCTTTGTGCCTTTGTCATCTTTTTCCTAAGTATTTTAAGATCATTTGTCCACCATGGCTTTATCTTGGCGCCTAGCTTAGTCCTTGGAATAGTAGACTTTGCAGCTAAGAGAATGATATCAGTTAGTTCCTTCCCAACCTTATCTAACTCTGCTTCTAGCTCTGAATTTCCTTGAATGAGTTCATTAGTTACTCTTAACCTCAGATTATTCAGGTTATCTTCTCTAAGTATATTAGATACCCTAAATAAATCTTGGCTCATTTGTTGAAATTTATCCCAGTCAGCTTGGTTAGTATTAAATTTTCCTAGAGGTCTTGAAACTTTTTGATACTCAATTTTGTGATCTAGGATTGTAAAGATAATTCCTTCATGATCAGACCCTGATGTAATAGTCTGCCAATCATATAAATATCTTTCAGACCACTTAGTTGTGAGAGTAAGGTCTAATACTGAAGGATATTCCATTCCAGATCTGAAAAATGTCCCCTGCCCTATCTTGTTAGCTAAAGAAAGCTGCTGATCCTCAAACCATCCTGCCAGCTCATCAGCATTGGATGACTTCGGATAATGAGGGTCCCAGTCAGGATGATGCTCATTAAAGTCTCCTACTACAATGCTATTGGGGGGAATGGTGAGGCTATCTCGAATTCTCTGCATAGTCTTCAAGTTGTTAACTTCTTCTTGGTTCTTTTGATTATAAATATTGAAGATATTTATATTGAATTTTTGCCGCGAGATATTTATTGCCAGTAGATCTGGGTCCTTTGGGTATTCCATGCATCTGTTAACTATCATTCTTCTTTGTTGGGAAACATAAAACATAGTTCTAGGTCTAGATGTATTTCCTTCGAGAAGTGGAAATATTTGTATAAAAGATACATGGTTGATTGAGCAGATTTCACTAGAGCTTGAATTTCCTCTTACTAGTGGCAGCCATGGTTCTTGGACTGCTAGGATATCAATTTTAAGCTCGACTGCTAGCTGTAAAGCACTTTCTGTTGCCTGTATACTTCTGTTCAAATTGCATTGGAGTACTTTAAGTTGTTCAGTCATATTCTTTCTTCCCTTGATTCTCTAGCTTGGGATGCACTTGCTGCTGATCTTGCTAGGATAGAAACACGAACTTGGCAGTCTTCCTTATCTGCTGTGTGTGCTCCACCACAGTTTGTACATTTTGGAACCAAGTGAGCACATTTCTTCCCAATTACATTGCATTGAGTGCAAACATGCTGTTTTGTGTTATGGGCTCCACCACAATACTGGCATTTTGCATCCCACCTACACTTGATACTCGTATGTCCAAATCCTTGACAATGGGTACATTGAGTCGAAGAGGGGATATTCATATATCTTTCTGCCATGAGTGACCTTCCTGCCAAGATTAATTTTTGAGAAATAGCTTTCTTAGCTTGTGATTCGTTCTCAAAGGCAACTACCACAGATCCAGCTACTTGATTCTTTCTTTTCTCTTCTGATGTGATCCAGTATGGCTGTCCAATAACCTTTAATCCAGAATTGAATGTTGCAATTTCTTCAGGGATACAGCTCAGATCCTCAAAGCTCGCAAACTCCGAAGTTGGTACTCCATGAATTACTACTTTGTACCAAGGTTCATCTTTCATTGCTATGACGTGAGGTGCTATATTTCTCCAAATATCTACTTTCTCTAGTAAAAAGTCTGCTGTATAAGGCCCAGTTGTTGTCAAGGAGATGTTTTCACTTCGTGTCTGAGAAACAATAGACACCACAGGACCTTCTACCCCTTTTGCTCTAAATTCTTGGTTAATTCTATTCCTCATTTGTAGAGGGGAAAAGGTTTGTCTAGTTGTCGAGTCCTGAATCAAAATTAACCTATTAATTAGCCTCTGCTTGGGTTCACTAGGCTTTTTTCTTGGCGTGACCTTGGTCCATTCCACATCTTTGGATTGGGCTGAGGATCCTGAAGGTCCACTTGCTGCTGATGCCACTGATGCCCATGAAACTCCTCTTTTTTCACTAGCTGGTTTATCAGGTTGAGATTGCCGAGGTTTTTCTGGTCCTTGAGATCTCTGAGTTTGTTGAGGTTTTTCGGCTGAATTTATTTTTTCCAAGTTGCCTACTCTACTACTCCCTTGTTTGGCTTGTTTAGCTGAAGTCTGAAGTACCTGGGCAGTTTGTTCCAGTCTTTGGAGCTGTGCTGTCAAAATTGATGCCCCCCTAGGAATCTGTCCATCTATTTCTATAAATTCTCGGAAAATATTTAGAAGATCAAGGATTTTGGTCTGCCTAGCTCTAGAGTCAGCAAGGTGAGCTGCCTTGACCAATAGATCCCGTGCCACAGCAATGCACTCCTCTGAATGTTCAATCTGATCAAGTAATGTGAAATTGCCCTTTCCTTTATTCCTTTTCACAGGTTGGTCATTAGTATGAAAAGATCTTTTTATTCCATTCCCAGGAACAAACTCAAAGTTCTCTGCCATTATAGGTCCATGTCTTTCAACATAAATCCTAGCTCTTTCTTCATCAGTATAGGCTATTTGATGATTTTCAAAGTCAATGGCTATTGGAGCTTCTGAGAACTCAGGAATGCTGGCTCCAGTCTGTTCTCCAAATCCACCAGGTGTGAAGTCATCATCATAATCATCTAGGTCTTTGTGATTATTATCAATATATTCATCCTCTATCTCCATTTCCACATCTTGCCTAGAAGGTTTAATATCATTTCTTGTATTTTTTGATCCCTCAGACATTTGGGTCAAAGGGTCTGGTGATTCAGACCTCTGCATAATTTGAAACCTTTCCAAATTTTTTTTTTTTTTTTTTTTTAATATTTTATTCAATTTATTTTCTGATATATTTTGATTTTATCCGATTTTTATTTTATTTTATTTTATTTTTTTTTTATAGATCTTAAAATATTTAAAAATTAAAACAACAATAAAAATAAAGTATTTTTTTTATCTTTTTAGGATTATTTTTTTTTATTTTTTTTCTAGTTGTTTCTGAATTCTTTATTTTTTTTTTTCGGTTTTTTCAGGGTCACGTGACCTCGCTTAAATTCGCTTGAAAACGGAGTTTGTCCCGTTTTTCTCGCTTAACGGTGGCCACCACAGGCCAAGAGTGCAGTTTTCTCCCACACAGCAAATTCGCAACTTTGAGGTATTATATCTCCTGTATTTATCGCTCGCAGATGCTGAAAATTTGTAGGCTGCCTTGAATAATTTTTTAATAATGGTTTCCTAAGTTTTGTAACGAACAGAGATGGTTAGCGTCGTGCGCTGATGAAGAAGGGAGCTGGGCCTTCCAAAAAAAAAGCTTTTCACAACCGGACCACCTTTCCTCCTTGATAACTCGACGCCGAGGTGTCGGATCAGAATTTGGAAGAGATATCTGTAATCGCCTTTGTATTCTGCATACAATGATATAATCAAAAATAATTTTTCACGATTTTTGAAAATTCGAAAAGTTTGGTGTACTCTGTCCTTTCTCCATTTGAAAAGCTCTACAGACGTCAACCATCTATTAATCATCTTAGGATTATTGGTTCAAAATGCTATAATCACAAAACTGGTAAAATCACTGGTAAACTTGAATCAAGAGCTACAGAATGTATCCTTGTTGGATACGAAGGACACAATATCTATCGAATTTATGATCCAACAAGCCGCAAGGTTATACGAAGTCGTGATTTAATTATCCAAGAACAGTCTACACAACTTGAACAACAACTAGAACCTTCTCAGGATGTTGAATTTGATAGCAATCTTCCACAATCAAATTATAATAATGCCAGAAATGGGGCTTTTCCAAATTCCCCATCAATTATCCATCCAGAACAATCACCTTCTATGAGTCAATACCACACTGCTGAGTCTATTCAACTTCCTGAAGTTGACTCATCTTAAAATTCATCATTCGACGAGCTTGCAGATCCTAAGTACGAAAGATATGCAACTTCTTATAGAGATCCATTCCTCCCAAAAGCTTTTGTGGCCAAGTGTCTTGCGGCTGCTGACTCTAACAATAACTTCATTCCTGATACCCTTGAGCAAGCAATGCAATGTCCTCAATCTAGGCTCTGGGCGGCAAGTATGAGGGAAGGAATAAGATCAATATATGAAAATTCAACATGGTCATTGGTTAATACATCAAACAACAATACCAATGTGATTCAAGGAAGATGGGTTTTTAGGACAAAATCAGATGTAAATGGAAACATTATTAAATAAAAGTAAAGATGGGTTGTTCGTGGTTTTCAGCAAAAAGATGGAAGCATCTCTGACACATATGCAAGCGTGGTAAAACCAATGTCAAACAAAATACTTTTCAGCCTTGCTGCATCACTTGATTTGGACATTGAGCAAATGGATGTCAAAACAGCATTCTTAAACAGTCCAATTGAAGAAGATGTCTTTGTAGAACAGCCACATGGTTTTGAAGTGGAATCTCAAAATGACCTCAGCATATTGAAGCAAGAATTATTCAAACATACAAAATTAAGTCAAGAATCAAATATGTATCCCACGCATAAACGAAAAAATGTTAAATTTGTCTGCAAATTGGACAGGGCCTTATATGGATTGAAAAAGGCACCGCGTGCGTGGTATAAGACACTTGCATCATTTATGGCAGAAGCCAAACTTAAACCACTGATGAGTGACTATGTTGTTTTTGCAAACAACAATCGAAGTTTATTAGTTGCAGTATATGTTGATGACCTTTTAATTTTTGGCATAGACAAAGTTCAAATTCAAGACATCAAAAACAAGCTCAAGAATCAATTCCAGATGACAGACTTAGGACCAGCTCATTTATATCTTGGAATGCAAATAACTCGAGATAGAGGCACTCGAGATGTTCAAATGCATAAGACTGGAAAATAAAAATTGGAGCTGCTGTTATTTAGCTAAATATAGAGAATGCACTCCTAAGGGAGTGCACATCTTCCGATAGTCGTAGACTTATATAGGATGAAAATGGATTTAAGAAAATAAAAAACTCGAGATAGAGTAAATCGGACGTTACACCTTTTTTTTTTTTTTTTGTCCATTTACATCCTTTATTAGTCTAAGACTATGTAGGATGTGCATCTAAGATACATTTATAATTTCCTTGCTTGAATATAAAAACCCATATATACCATTCTAATGAACCCTGGAGTAACACTGACTCAATGAAATAACTGCATATAATACCTGCATAGAATAATAACCCTTAAATAAAGAAATATTTGCTTAGCCCAAACAATTTATTTAAATCTTCCAATTTATCTTTCAATCAGCTGTCCTCTTTTGCCTCACCCTTCTTATTCCTGGTCACTATACCACCTCCTTGTTGAGATTTTTGTCTTTATGATAAATTCAGTAGTTGCCTCTAATCCTTTACTAGTGTGTAGAAGTAAAGGCATTGTCAATCTGATTCCCTTAAATCTTTCTTTCATATCTTTTCTTTCTCTAGAGTACCTACTACATTGGAGTAATAAGTGCCTTGGTGTCTGCTTAGCTCCACAACTGCAGAGTTCATTTGTTGTTCTACCTATTCTTTTAAAATAAGCATTAAAGTATCCATGCCCAAGTTTGAGTTGATAAAAAGCTGAGCTAATCTGCTTTTTAATACCCCTTCCTAACCAAGGTGTCTTCCTAAGGATCCAATTATATTGCTTGGAGTACGTTGAGGAATGCCCTGTCTGTGGCTGACTGTAGGCATCTAAAACATTCTGCCATTCTTCTATTTTGAGTATTTCTATTTCTTTTTTAATTCTGCTGTATGTAAGTGGTATCAATGTTTCATTTTCTTGTTCAAAGAATGACGCTTCTTTGGCTAATTTGTCTGCTGTGTCATTTCCATAAATATCCAGATGAGCTGGAACCCATTCTAGAGTAATTTTAATCTTTTTCTCTGCAAGTTTTTCTGCTGCAATCATAGCCCTCCTTATCCATGACTGGCCAGGTTTATCATCAGCTGACTTCAGTCTTTGAAGTGCAGCTTGACTGTCAGAATAAATAACTATGTGCTCTTCACTTTCTTGCTGTTGAGCCACATCTTCTAGAGCCAGAGTAATAGCTTCTAACTCTCCATCAAATACTGTACAGTCTGGTCCAATGTTTTTCTGGTAGAGTATTTTTTCTAAGTTATTCTCTATTTTGAGGCAAGCAATTCCAACTCCTTTTCCTTCTTGGCTCCAGGAGGCGTCAGTATAAAAAATTGCCTGGTTTAGGCACCATGAATCTTGAAGCTTGGTTTTATGATGTTTGGCTTGCTCTTCCTTGCTAAGTCCTGAAATAATAACTTGATAGGGTAATTTCCTTTTCCAGGGGGGGTAGAAGTTAGAGATTATTTTCTCCCTATGGCTTAGGTCTAGTTTCTTTGGTAGAGAATCTTGAACTTTTTCAATTTGTAGAGTTTCTCTAATTAGATCTTCTTTTTCTGGGTCCACAAAGTTAAGCTCTTGATTTAAGGCCTTTGTTAGTGGATGGTTCCTAGAAAGAGCCAGTATTCTTATAGCATATTTCCGCCTATTTTGCTTCAATCTAATTGCTGGTGGACATAAGCAGGCTTCAACTTCCATTGGCATTATTGGAGAAGTTTTAAAGCAGCCTAAGATCTTTCTCACTGCTATATTTTGGAGTCCTTGTAGCTTTTCTAGGAAATGTTTCTGGCCCCTCCACCATACCTGGCTTGCATAGTCAGATACGCTTATTACACAAGCTAAATAGAGCTGCCTCATAGCTATGTGGCTTAGGCCCCTTTCCGTGTTGGTTAATCTTGCCATCCTCTGGAAGGCTTCTTTTGCTTGTGCCACCCTAGTATCAACATGATACTTAAAGGATAAGGCTTGGTCAAACCAGATTCCTAACCATTTGACCATGCTTTTTGGAGAGACTACAGAACCATTTGGGAGGGTCAGACTGTAATCCCGGCTTGCTTTTGAGTTCTCATAATGGATGAGATCAGTCTTTTCCATATCAAATTCAACTGCAGAGTCCAGTCCTAATTCATGCAGCTTTTTTGCCTCCCTCTCTAAGATCTCTACATTCTTCTTTAAGCTTGTAGATGAAGCTGTTAGAGAAATATCATCAATGTATGACATAAAGGTGACAGAATTTGATGTAAACATTTCCCTTATATAAATCAAGAATAGTATTGGAGAGATGGGACTACCCTGAGGTATTCCAGTTTCAATATCTGTGAATTCTTCTGATTCTCCATCAAAGGCTAGTTTAAGTTTTCTTTGACTTAGAAATGTTGATACCCAACTCAGCAGGCTAAGAGGTAGCTTAAGTCTGCTCATAATTCCTAAAAGTTGGTTCCTAGAGACATGGTCAAAGGCACCCTTGACATCTAGAAAGAGGGTGGAAGTCTTCCTTTTAGCTGCCTTTTCAGTCTGTATTTTATTGACTAGAAGTAGGCAAGCATCTACTGCTGACTTTTTTAATCTACCTCCTATCTGAGAGGGATCTAGAAGGTTAGTAGTCTCTGCTAAGTAGCCCAGCCTTACAGCACTAATCCTCTCTAGAGCTTTCCCAAGGCAATTTAGCAATGAGATAATTCTATAGGCTTTTGGCTGAGAATAGTCTGGCTTGCTTGGTTTTCTTAGCACTATTCCTGTAGCTTGTCTCCAACAGGCTGGCTGATATCCAAGGTTGAAATATAAGGAATAGATCTTGAAGAACCACTCCTTATTGGCTTTATATGCATGTTTGATAATTTCCCAATTAATTTGGTCTGGTCCAGGTGCTTTCCCCTTTGAAAGGTGACAGCAAGCCCTCTCTAGCTCTGATTGGGATAACTCTGGCCATTCCCACTTTCCTTCCTTATGAGATGCCCAGTCGAGAGGAACTGTCACTGGAGGATTTGGAAATAACTTTTGTCTTAGAGCTTCAGACTTTTCAGAAAATGTTGTCTTTAAGTTTCCATTGCTGTCTTGAATAGAAGGTAGTTTGCTAAATTGTTGATTCTTAGTAAAAGCCAAGGCTTTGTAGATAGTAGAGGGATCCTCTCCTTCCAGAAAAGCATTCCAATGATTTTTCTTAGCTGTCTTGATATCTTGGAAATATTGGTTTCTTGCATCTAGGTAGTTTCTTTTTTCTGCATGTTTGCAGAGTCAGCATAGAGGAGTCTCTGGGTCCTCATCATTTATTTCCTTCTCTCTTTAAGCTGCTCTGTCCACCATGGCTTTGGATTAGGTCCTGATCTTTTCTTTGGTATAGATTTTTCTGCTGCTTGAAGTATAATCTGGGTCATTTCCTGGCCCATTTTGTCTAGTATTAATTGAACTCCTAAGATATTATAAATAATATCTTTAGTAGAAACTCTGGCTAGGTCTATAAATACTTCAGGCCTGAAAAATTCTGACTCCTGGAATAGTTCTTGACTAATCTTTTCAAACTTTGACCAGTCTGCCTTATCTGTCTTAAAACCCTGGGACAATGCTGTGTTTTGACCTGGGATATTGGCCTGTTTCAAGACTGTGAATAGAATTCCTTGATGGTCTGACCCTGTGTCAATTGTTTGCCAATCTTGGATTAATTTTTCTGTCTGGTTAGTTCCAAGGGTGAGGTCAATAACTGAAGGACAGCTCATATGTGGTCTATAAAAGGTTCCCACTCCAACAGTATTTACCACCACTAGACCTTGTTCTTCAAACCATAATTTTAAGCTATCTGCCTGAGTTGATTTAGGGTAGAAAGGATCCCAATCTGGGTGATGTTCATTGAAATCTCCCAATACTATGCTCTTTGTTGGAATTTTCATGCCTTCTTTAAACCTTTCAATTGTTGTAAGATTATTCTCTTGACATTGATTTTTTTGATTATATATGTTAGTAAGAATAATATGATAGTCCTTGGTCTGGATATTACTAGATATCATATCTGCATCCTCAGGGAACCCTGGAATGCAGCTAACTTGAGGGTTAAATTTTTTCAATATATAAAACATGGTCCTAGGTCTTATTTTTGGATCTCTTAGGAGTGGAAATATTTGGATAAAGCTGGGGTGTGAAATTGACTTGACATCTTGATATGTATTTCCTTCTCTCAAATTTGGTGTCCATGGTTCTTGCACTGCCACTATTCCTACCCCTAGCTCTAATGCTAGTTGTAGGGTATTTTCTGTTGCCTGTATGCTTCTGTTCAAGTTAGATTGTAAAACTTTGAGTTGTCCTATCATAAAGACTCCTCTCTTTCAGTCCTAGTTTCTTGCTGCTCCTTTGCTACTCTTTCTTGAATAGCTTTTCGAAAGGGGCAGTCCTCCTTGTCAGCTGTGTGGGACCCTGAGCAGTTAGAGCACTTAGGAACTAGGTGAATGCATCTCTTTCCAATTACTTTGCATGTTGAACAGCAATGTTTTTGAGTAATATGTGGACCAGCACATAGCTGGCACTTAACTTCCCATCTGCATTGTTTTTCCAAATGTCCATATCCTTGGCACTTTGGACACTGGCTTGTAACAGGTGTGTTGACATACCTCTCAGCCATCAGTGATCTTCCTCCTATAATCAACCTCTGTCTAATTGCTTGTTTAGCCTCTGCTTCAGTTTCAAAAGCTACTACAATAGAGCCTGCTACTTGATTTTTTCTTCTTTCTTCTGAGGTTATCCAATATGGCATGCCTATAATCTTCATTCCATTATTAAAGACAGCAATTTCTTCACCAATGCTGCTCAAATCCTCCATTGATGCAAATTCAGTGGTTGGCACACCATGAATAACCACTTTGTGCCAGGGCTCATCTTTGATAGCAGTCACATGTGGTGCTAAGTTCCTCCAAATATCAACTTTCTCTAATAGAAAATCAGCTGAATATGCTTCTGTTGTTGTCAAGGCTATGTTTTCTTTTCTTGTACTAGAGACTATAGAAATCACTGGTCCCTGGACTCCACGTGATTTAAAAGCCTGATTGATCTTGTCTCTAACTTGTAAGGGGGAAAAGCTTTGTCTTGTAGTGTTGTCTTGAAGTAGAACAATTCTGTTTGACTTCTTCTGCTTTAGTGCTGTTTTCTTGTGCTTGACTTGAGTCCATTCCTTGTCTTGTCTAGCTCCTGGGGTAGCTATCTTACTCCAGAGTTTAGGAGTTGTACTAGATTGGCCTTGAGTATCTTGTTGGGATAGTGTATTGGTTGAGGTTTGGTTAGTTAAATTTACTTGCTGCTGCAAAATTCCTGTCTTGAGGGTAGGTCCTTGGCTGGCTGGGTTATTTCCTTTCCTTGCAGAAGTCTCCAGCATTTGAGCAGTGTTTTCTAGTCTTTGTAATTGTGCTGTTAAAACTGAGACATCCCTAGGTAGGTTGCCATCTTTCTCCATATATTCCCTGAAAATATTTAATAGATCAAGGATCTTTGTCTGTTTAGCTCTAGATTCTGCCATGTGTGCTGCCTTAATTAAAAAATCTCTGGCAGTAGCAATGCAATCATCAGAGCCATTGATAAGCTCTGTAACTTTGATTGTTCCTGGTCCAGTATGTTTCTTTGAAGCATTTTCTGAAAAGTTTACTTTTCTTTTTTGGCTAGTACCTGACATCTCTGGTTGTAACTTCCTTTTCACTTCTTTTGGGCTCATATATTGTGTTCTATCTCTCTCTTTGTTGAGGAGATCAGAGATGCCTTTGTTAGCCATATCCTGGTCAAATCCCTCAGATGATTCTCCATATTTGCCAGGAAATGGAAAAGCACCACTCTCCTCATAAAAATCTGCATCTTCCAGGTCATCTAAATGTTGAAATGTATCCAGGGCCATATGGTCTGGATTGTTAGATAGTGGATCTGGAGAATCAGACCTATCCATTTTTGTTTTATTTTTTTTATTATATATGTATATTTTTTTTTTTTTTATTAATATCTTATATTTTGGCTGATTTGATTTTTGTAGGAAAAAAAAATAAGAAAAAAAAAAAAAAAAAAAAATATTTTGTGTTTTTTTTTTTTTTTTTTTTTTTTTTTTTTTTCAAAGTATTTGCTGACTATATGGTTGTAAAGTAAAATTTGAAATTATGATTTTGTGGGAAAAAAATTTTCTCGCTTAATGGCGGCCCGCAGAGACCAAGAGCGCAAAAGTTTCGCACACACCAATAATTCAAACTTTGATTCCTGATAACTCTTTCAAAATTTGTTGTATTCTGCTGAAAATTTTTCTGCTGAGAGAAAATATTTTCCACAAAGTGTAATGTCAATTTCAGCTTAAATAAGTAAGGTTTGGGGTGTTTGTTGTTGGAAGAGGTAGGTTCCCCTTATGAAAAATTTAGAACCCTTGCTAAATTTTCAAAGTCAAATAACTTTTGAACCAGATATTTTCTTGAGATAAAAATTATATTCTCAGAATGCGCTTGTCAATCTGTATATAATGATACTAAAATCAAGTTGTTATCACGATTTTGAAATTTCGAAAAGTTTGGTGATCCTGTAGTCTTAGACTTATATAGGATGTGATGGGGGAGTGTTGAATTTAATCATATAAGTGACAAACTGTGAAATCACTCAATGCATTGTAATAATTAATTTGTTGAAATTAATTATGCAAGGAATATTTGTGCAAGCTTATGCACAAATATTATGGAATAAGTTTATGCAAAGTATAAGACTTATGAATACTATCTAGGATCAGATCATGCATAGCTGTGTACAGGGTTTAATAATCTAGCAAGGATCTGAGATAGACATCAATATTGTGTTGGAAAATTGATATTAGGATCAACATCTATAATGTATTGGAATATTTGTGGATACCTTTTCAGATTTGCGTTAGCCCTGATTGGGTGGGAGAGGGGGGAGGGACGGTGTTTGGTTGGGCAAGCGAGGGGCGACGTCATTTTGTCTGACCGCCTGAAATCGGCAGTAATGATTGGCTCGCAGAGCGTCGGTTGGCTGACTCAGTTCAGAGGGCTAAATGTGGATACCACGAGAAAGTGTGCGCGCTAGACAGAATGAAGCTGTTCCATTGGCCCACGGAGTGTTTTTCCGGCTGACTAAAGCTCATCAGACTAAATGTGGATACCAAGAGAGAATCCGTGAATGCTCATTCGTCGCTTCTAGCGTCCGGACCACGCTAAGAAAATTTTCATCACCTCCCACAATCCGTCGCTTCCTCTTTCTCTTCCACATTCATCATCGTCGTCGTCGATAATCCCGCCACCACATACAGGTACGTCGTCCTATTCTCATTGCTGACAATTTCACAGGAAACAGTATTACACATGGCTTCAGGTGAGTCAATGACTCCATTCTAATACGCTGATAAACTCACAGGTCGTTGTCTCAGCATTAACAATTCCGAAATCAGGTACGTCGTCCATTTTTCATCGCTGACAATTAAACAGGTCGCTGCTTCATTATTTCATTGTTTTTAAAACAAGTACAACTTCAAATCAAGCTGATTATTCTTCTCAGGCTTTGAAATCAAAATCACCAGCGAAGAGCTTCAAATGTAAGAAATATCCTCACACAAATTGCTTCACTGACAGTTTTAGGTCGTTCCTGCCCTTCATACTTCGATAACTCTCAGGTACGTCTCAGAATAGCTTTTAGAAGTCATATTAACTGTCCCAGAATTATCAGCAGCGAATACGTGAAATACTTGACACCTGGATTTTTGTCATCCAATAAATAACGCCAACGAATAATATATCACAGTTGCTCAGGTACGAATCCAAAAATTACATTACACCCTTCTAACAGGCTTTAGAATCGAAATCACCGCTGCTTGAAATATCAGACATCATTTTAATCGATCCAATGACATTCGTCAGTCTATAGTTTTTTGAACAGACTTTAATATCACCAGGTAAGTTTCAAGTCGAGTTCCAAAACATCCATCAACTAGCTTTAAAAGAATTTTATTCGAAATGCCGACGAGTCTGAACCGATTTTCTGGATGAACTTACCCAATTACTTAAAAGAAAAATAAGAAAGACTACAACTGGCAACAGCCGATGCATCAACTTAAGAGCATCAGAAAACCAATAAGCTTGAGAAGTACAGAGAGTAAAAAGATCAAATTCAAACAATCCTGTTCTAAAAAAGATTGCTAACACATACCCAGAACATATTCGTCATTATAAATTACATTCAACTTCGAAAGCTTCAGATGACGTTTTAAACCGATACCAAAAGATCTCCTCAGAGACACCAGTCGCATCTTCCAGAGGAAATTATCTCAGGTATCTGACAATTATCATGGTCGAAATTATGGAAAAGACATTAAGAACATCCTTCATTTGAAAACCTCATCCGAGACATCACTAACAGTTTATGAGTAGGAAATTGACACATTCCATAACGGACTTGACTGGATACCATTTGCGCCTCAACCATACACAGGACCACTTCCAGGAGGACACACTTTCCAACTTCACCAAGTTTCGGACTCTGTAAGGACATTCGTAATGATTTCTCGCAATGACTTTTAAATTTGACATACTAACGTAAAAGCGAAGCTTTCCATAACTTAAAACCAATTAACTGAAAATTCTGAAACTAAAAAGTAAAAGTGTAGAAAGTAATTACATTGTGGCTAAAAATAAAATCGTGATTAGTAATTGAAGTAACGGTACAATTGTAAGCTACGATAATAATTGTAATTTAAATTTAAAATGTATAAATAGAAAAGAACACAAAGTTATGCTATTCATAATTCAATCTAATTCTTTTTATGCAAATAATAAAATGAACATATTAATACACATTCAGTATACACAATTATACCAGTATAATACTAATGAAATGTTTTGTGCAGACATAAATAATTTGAAATACATAATTTTGTGTTACTGTAACCATGGCAACTTTCGTCTTCGGTTAAATTGGTATCCATGGCAACATATTATTTTGGTTAATTTGTTAACAAGGGTACCCCAGACATATTATGATATTTTATATAAATTCAATCTCGATTTATGCAGACATTATTTTTATCAACGCATAAATATAACCATGGATACCCCTGACTCTGTAATTTCATATGTCAATTAAGTCTCAGGGGTATCCATGATTGAAATTTAAGAATATCAGAATTTACATGTAGGGATATCCCTGATAGAAAGTTGTATTCAAATAATTCATAATTTGGGATAACGTTTGTAAGCTCGGACTTTTTGCCTGGTTTTATCCATGGGTTAGCCTGTAATATTAAATTTATGACCCTACACATGGAGGGATATGCCTAGCATGGCCATTTTTGAACCCCGAATCAGAGTAGGGATATCCCTATTTCGAAAATTATTATACAGAGAGGCTTTCATGGATAGCCGTGAGAATGATTCTTTCATAAAAATTTATACCCCAAGGGATATCCCAGTCTGTTAGATAATTTATGCAAACTGTGTTAGGGTTTTCCTTGAAAATATATCTTAATATGCAGAATTGCTAATTTTATCATCCCTGACGTAAGTATAACCCATTTTCAGTTGTTAGCATGGATATACCTGACAAGATATTTTTCAAGGTATTATTCTTGAAGGTATCCCTGATCGGATTATGAATTATGCATCCTGTTATATTGATGGATCCCTAACAACCAATTGCCCCATGTATACACGCCAGCATGGCTATCCCAGATAAATTATTGAGCTTTTATAATTGATATGACAGCATTTCGTACCTGAATCAAATTTTACTTCATGCAAATTTACAATCATGGGTATGCCACTAGGAACTTTTATACTGTATAAAATTATTTTATTCTATCTCATTTAATTAACATCCGTATAAACCAACGACTACTGATACAGTTATCCCTCTGATTAATTATATGATTGAACGCAGTGAATTAGTTCATCTATCAGAGGCATGACTGTACCTTTCTACACCTGAAAAATTTATTTGCATTACTGCTGCGACGCATAATGCAATCGCCCATCATACATTTGAAACTCATAGTTGTTTCAACATAGTTGTGGGAATGGTTTGTCGCGACGTGCTGTCGTTTTCATGAGTGTCAAGTTTAGCAGACAACTCTAGGGATAATTTTATGTGAATTTTTCAATGCGGAAGTTGACCAGCAGAGTATAAGACGAATGGGATGAAATGTGCGTAACAAGGGAGTTTGAGCGATGTTCCGCCCATTGCGAATAGTAAGAAGGGCTTTTATTAGCAGAATACTATAACTGGAATACAAGGTTAAGGATCCACCAACGCGGCAGTTCGTCAATAACGATATCACACGACACTGCATAATTAAGCGCAATGCATCAAGTTCAGGCTGAGTTCCGCCCCTTGCTGATAGTAATCAGGGCTTGCATGGTCGGGATTCATCCACAGGGATACTATATTGTGGAGCCATTCACGTACAACAACTTCTTATTTAACATGCATTGTCGCTAAAGAGACTCTGGGAAATCAAGGATGGTTTTACACCCATGCTACAATAAGCTTGAGGGTTATAAAAGTGATATGAACATGGTTCCTTCATTATTTATCCGTCATCGCAACAGAATGACTTACAAGGATGCACATTCTGGATCCATCTACGCGTCCATTAGATTCACACCTGTAGATTTCGGCATACCCATTGCGACGTCATTACGCCACACCTACTAAAATTGGCAGTTTGTGGATCGAGTCTTTTAAAAGTGATATACTAATTCTCACCTTCGACACGCAACATAGACGCATGCCGTGATAATGGTTTAAGGTATTGGGTAATCGGATACAATGAAATAAGATGCGATAATTAGTTGTCTTATTGCAATCATACTCAATTTTGCCCGCCGTTCGAAACACGTAGTTTGTGGTAATTTTATTTATGGGTGCTACACATTGAATACTTAATAAAACGCGAGTGAGGAACCCAATATTTGGATATCTTTGAAAAACAAATCAAATCTTCATTATACGATTAGATGGCAAGGTCAAAGTTGCGCGATGTTGCCAACGTGATCACAAAGAACAGTTTGTGGTTCAGAGTCATTAAATTGCGATGTATTGAATTGTTGTCACTTAGTGAGGCATATTCCACACATGTTACTGCTGAACATGTTACATTTTTTATTTTTTTAAAAAAAAATATGTTATTCAGCAAAAAGGTCACGCGACTTTCCTAACATCTTTTTTTTTGAACTTCTTGATGATTCTTATGTAATGATTGCGTATTGCTTATTTTTGACGCTAGCAAGTCTCCACCCACACAAACTATAAATATTTCTCATCATCCGGTCCCTCCCACCAGTTAACCATCAACTTTCAAATTTACTTTTTGATCTAAAACGGTTTTACCATAGATCTTCACCCATCATTAGGTTGGTCTTTACTCCAATTAAAATACTTAACTAACAAGTTTATCGACAGTACACTACACACCTATTAGGTTGGTTGAACCTGTATCGACGACCTCAAGTCAACTAATTTCTGTCTACGCACATAACATATGTGCCACTGTCTACGTGTATGAAACAAAAAAAGATATATCATTGACATGTAAAGAGAAGAAAGTCAATGCTACAAAGACAGCCCACAGACGCTGCAAAAAAACGTTACTCCTAAAGAAAAGGAATAATCTACTAAAAACTAAAAATACGAGTATTTTATAATCCTACATGCGGTAGCTGTGTACACATCTGGAATCAATACCTCAGACACATAACACAAGAGACGTTATCGGTCTCAAATAAAATTATACATGAACGAAAAATGTCAACAAAATCAGAATAGTATCATCAGGGGTTAAAAAAAATTTCATCCACCACATCTACCATTCACCTAACATGTGCCATCATTGTCTTAAAGAAGGCTATGGCATTAGACTCCTACTGTAGGCATACGATACACAAAATCAGCTACTGTTGCCATATCGTCGAGAACCTCACAGACTCTTCACGATTTGAACATGTCTGGAATTACACTCCTCCAGTGCAAAGTCCTTTTACCACATGCATATTGTGTACTCGACCCTACCTATCATCATTCTCAATCAATATCGAGGATCTAAAGCTATGACCCTCTTCAGCTAATCCTACAGATTAACGCACTGTCTTAATTCGACAGGCATTATAGGTCTGCATTCTACAAGCAAGACCTAAACACATTATTCCAATGCCCGATTATAATACCTTTACGGGAAAGGGCAAACAGCCTTCAACATCATACTACATGAACTGTAGTCATGTCCTGCACTTGAAATTTCACGTTCAGGGAATAGACTAACCATTCCCTGGCGAATAAATCACCTTGGTTCAGGCCGAACATGCGTAACTGCCATTATATCGTAATGCCAACAACTCCTACTTGATTGTGGCCCAAACAATTATACGCCTCTTTTCAAGGTACAGATAGAAGTTAGTATTTCCACGCTTTTTATCTGGCTCTGATAAAGGCAAAATCATCATCTTCAATTCAAGTGAATTAAGTAGACCGTAATCCGACATAATTATCTTCTGATTCTTGTAACTGATTTGCACTAAGCCTAAACTTTGTGAATTGCTTCATAGTTTTCTTGGAGATGATCTAACAGCTCTCTTGAAGATAGTTTAGCATATGTTGAAGCCATGCTTTTCGGTCGACTTCTTCAAGTGATGAAGTCAACTAACTCAATTCTCATCTACACGTTCTCGAACGTATCTCTAAGATTTTTCTATGTCATTCCTCATGATGGCTAATCAACTCTTGCTCAGTTATGACTCAAAATATTTACACGCCTTTCCCAAGTGCCAGGTGGAAGCTACTAACTACACAGTTCTCATCTGACTTTACAAAAGGCAAAATCTCCTATTCATTGCATGTGAACAATGCCAACTAACGCAGACTAACGTAACTAAGTTCGTATTTCCACTTTATGTGAACCATACTAACAACCGTAAATAAAAACAATCCACATGTCCCCAACATGTGGTGCAAAGTTACCGTACTACCAAATACCAACTACCTGCCTCCGCTTCATGTGACATAGACATGTAAGCCTCCACAGACTAATTCCAACTATCAACATCACAACACTACAAAACCCGTCACCCATTCCGAAACAACGCGAGGAACCCTGCCCCGGAGCGAAGCGAAGGGCCGCAGGGCCAGGACCTAGTTAATGTTGTGTTGGAATATTGATATTAGGATCGGCATCAATAGTGTGCTTTGACACAAACAAACTAGTTTGTGCCTGAGCGCCACTAATGTAAATTGTGGGGCTTGCTAGGCGCTAAAAAAGATCCTCGGTGGGATAGTTTGGGTTTCCCACTTCTGTATTTTCCTTATTAACTTCACTTTCTCTTCTTACAAACCTTGTCACACAAAATGTATATAATCTGGTGTTCCCACCACATTCCTTCATCATCCACAACCATCACTACTATATCTATTATTGTCTTTACTACAATAAGATATAAACTTATCTTCCATTATAATTATACTCGTTCACACAATTATCTCCTCACACATAAAATATAATTCCTATCATCATAAGTGAATATAATTTTATTTCTTTTAACAGTGATAATTAATTTGTTGAAATTAATTATGCAAGGAATATTTGTGCAAGCTTATGCACAAATATTATGGAATAAGTTTATGCAAAGTATAAGACTTATGAATACTATCTAGGATCAGATCATGCATAGCTGTGTACAGGGTTTAATAATCTAGCAAGGATCTGAGATAGACATCAATATTGTGTTGGAAAATTGATATTAGGATCAACATTAATGTTGTGTTGGAATATTAATATTAGGATCGGCATCAATAGTGTGCTTTGACACAAAAAAACTAGTTTGTGCCTAAGCGCCACTAGTGTAAATTGTGGGGCTTGCTAGGAGCTAAGAATGATTGTCGGTGGGATAGTTTGGGTTTCCCACTTTTGTATTTTCCTTATTCACTTCACTTTCTCTTCTTACAAACCTTGTCACACAAAATGTATATAATCTAGTATTCCCACCACATTCCTTCATCATCCACAACCATCACTACTATATCTTTTATTGTCTTTACTACAATAAGATATAAACTTATCTTCGATTATAATTATACTCGTTCACACAATTATCTCCTCACACATAAAATATAATTCCTATCATCATAAGTGAATATAATTTTATTTCTTTTAACATCTAGATGCTCTATTGCCAAACTTTTAGGCAAAAGAAACTATCAAGTATGGGCTATAAAAATTAAGTCATATCTTATTGCACAAGAACTTTGGGAGGTTATTGAACCAAAACCAATGTCATCAGCAACATCAACTATGAAGTCTGCAAACTCAAAAGCTATGTCATTTATAATACTTTCTTTTGAAGATAGTGTGATCAAGTTGTTGGATCAAGATGATTTGGCATGCTCAGCATGGAGAAAATTGGAGAAGCAATATGGGCATGTTGGATTTAGTGCACAACATCTAGCATTTCAGTCTTTGGTTTCAACAAAATTATCTTCTTGTGAATCTACGGACCAGTTCATTGATCAATTCAGAACAAACATGAACACAATTAGCCAGATGACGACAAATACTTTGCCACATTGGCTTTTATTGTCAATCTTCATCAATAATGTGTCAAGCAAATTCGAAGCCTGGACTCAATCAGTAATTCAACAAGTCATTTTAAAGACTATTTCAGAAGACTCAGGCAACCCACCTTTGAAGAAGAAAATACCCTATAGTGTTCTTATTAGCAAGCTAGAAAAAGAAGAGCAAGTACTTATTCACAGGGAAAAGGTCAGAGAATCAACCGGAAAATCTATAATTATCTATTACACAGATGCCTCTGTTTATCCAGATGCTCAAGGAGTAGGTATAGCATTCAAGGCCTATGATCAACAAAGCTCTGAAACTTGGGCAGAATATAACAATATGGGACTTGAAAACATTATATACAATGGAGAACTTGAAGCAATAACTAGAGCACTCGAACATGCTAGCACGAGGGCAAGTTTTCAAGAAACGATTGTTATATACTCTGATAGTCAAGCAGCTCTCAATCGACTTAAATCAGCAACTGATAATCCTGGGCAGTTTTGGGTCAATAGAGCAATATTGGTAGCAAGGACATTATCAGAGAATGGGACAAGTATCATCTTGGAGTGGGTACCAAGTCACTCAGATATCCTTGGAAATGAAGAAGTAGATCAACTAGCTAAAGACGCAGCATCTAAATCACCTGATGGTGATTATCCCTCAAGCTTTGCCTATTTAGCACAGATGATACAACAAGTAAAGAATGAAGAGTGGATGAATAGATTGACTAAGATAAAAGCAAAGAGTCCAATTTCAACTAGTTCTTATGGATCCATCTTTCCTTGGCAGATAAGAAAGAAGTTATGGACACCAAGAGGAACAAGAAAAGAGATTTGCTCAGCCTTTTTTCAATTGAAACTTGGTCATGGATATTTCAAATCATACTTAAAAAGAGTAGGAAAAAGAGACAATGATGAATGTACTTGTGGTGCAAAGCAAACACCAAGGCATCTTCTACTGGGGTGTAAAAGATATAGAAAGGAAAGAGAGAGAGTAGAAGACAAGCTGTGTTCCTAGAGACTCACACTTCCCCAGCTCCTCCATACAAATAAGGGTGTCGAAGCTACTGTGGAATATATTATGAAGACAAATATAGCAACTCGAAAATGGTATCTAGGTGATACTGAGGATGAGAACTTTTGGAATGAATCATAAAGTTTAGAAATTTCTTTTGTTTGGTTTGGGTTAAGTTATTTTAGGGGGTATTTTGGAGGGTTTGTTTTGATTTTTTGTGGTAGGAATAAATAGAGTCTAGGGCACTCGAGATGTTCAAATGCATAAGACTGGAAAATAAAAATTGGAGCTGCTGTTATTTAGCTAAATATAGAGAATGCACTCCTAAAGGAGTGCACATCCTCCGATAGTGGTAGACTTATATAGGATGAAAATGGATTTAAAAAAAAAAAAAATGCCAATTCTAATATTAACTTTCTAACACAATATTGATGTTGATCCTAATATTAATTTTCCAACAGACTATTGATCTCGATCTCAGATCCTTGCTAGATTATTAAACCCTGTACACAGCTATGCATGATCTGATCTTAGATAGAATTCATAAATCTTATACTTTGCATAAACTTTTTTCATAATATTTGTGAATAATTTTTCACAAATATTACTTGCATAATTAATTTAAATAAATCATTTATTTTGATGCCATAAGTCATTTCATAGTTTGTAACTTAAATGATTAAATTTAACAGTTTAAGTCAGCAGCTGCAATACAAATTACAATAAAAGCTTTTGGAAGAAATTAATCCCTGTAATAGGTTGCATATCGATCATATTGAGGATCTCCCAGCTCATCCATTGATGAATCTTCAGTTAAGTCAACTTCTGGAAGTTGAATAGACTCCGCAGTGTGGTATTGATTCATAGAAGGTGACTGATCTGGATGGATTATTGGTGGGGTGTTTTGATAAATCTAGCTTCTGACATTATTATAGTTTGATTTTAAAAAACCGTGATCAAATTCAACATCTTGAATAGGTTCTAGCTTATGTTCAATTTTTGTAGACTCTTCTTGGATAACTGGATTGCAACTTTGTATAACCTTACGGCGAGTTGGATTATATACTCGATAGATATTGTTTGCTATAGGTACTGCTAAGTTGGTATGGATATTTTCTATAGGAAGTTTGGCTTTAACTGGTTGCTGTTTAGATATTCTTCGAGTTGACTTGTTTTGTAAACAATTTTTACATGAAAGTTTGCTAACTTGCCCTATTTGTGATCTAAGAGGCTCTTTTGACATATATTTTTTATTAATATATCCTAGTTATTTATGTCTTGTTGGATAATTCATAGGCTTTGAAATGTTGTAATAATTAGTAATTGTCTCAAGAACAAGAAGAGAATCAATAAGGTTGGCTGTAGCAATGATGTTATTTTGATAGATAATATGACAATTTTTGTTTGCAAATTTGAATTGAATGTTAGGATTTTGTGTTGCACAACATACTGAGATAAGATTAGATGAAAGTTGTGGAACATAGAGAACATTTTTCAGTGTGAAACTTTTGCCTTTTCTAGGATTGATTCTGACATTTCCGCGGCCTGTTGCACTTATTTGGGTATTGTTGGCCGTGGTTAGTGTTGTAGAAAACTTTTCCATGTTCAGAAATTTTGATTTATCATTACACATGTGCTGTGTGGCACCACTGTTAATGATCCATGCTTGTTGTCGTCTATTTTTGTTGCTAGAAAGAAAAGCAATATTGACAGATGATTGTATGTTGTGAAAATATTTCAACTTAGCGTTATTTGAGGATGGAATTCGCTGACTTGGCCGTTTTTCTGGAAACATTTGCCAACAATTTTCTGATTTATGTATTTTTCCACAATGTTTGCATATTGGCTTTGGTTTTCTATTTCCCCGATATCTATCCCTTTGTGCAATCATTGCAAAATTTCCATTATCTGTCATTTGGTTAGTTCTTCTATCTTCATCAATAAAACTTGCAACAACATCATCCTTATATGTGCCTGAGTCTTCTTTTTTCTTTTTAAATCCATTTTCATCCTATATAAGTCTACGACTATCGGAGGATGTGCACTCCCTTAGGAGTGCATTCTCTATATTTAGCTAAATAACAGCAGCTCCAATTTTTATTTTCCAGTCTTATGCATTTGAACATCTCGAGTGCCCTAGACTCTATTTATTCCTACCACAAAAAATCAAAACAAACCCTACAAAATACCCCCTAAAATAACTAAACCCAAACCAAACAAAAGAAATTTCTAAACTTTATGATTCATTCCAAAAGTTCTCATCCTCAGTATCACCTAGATACCATTTTCGAGTTGCTATTTTCGTCTTCATAATATATTCCACGGTAGCTTCGACACCCTTATTTGTATGGAGGAGCTGGGGAAGTGTGAGTCTCTTGGTACACAGCTTGTCTTCTACTCTCTCTCTTTCCTTTCTATATCTTTTACACCCCAGTAGAAGATGCCTTGGTGTTTGCTTTGCACCACAAGTACATTCATCATTGTCTCTTTTTCCTACTCTTTTTAAGTATGATTTGAAATATCCATGACCAAGTTTCAATTGAAAAAAGGCTGAGCAAATCTCTTTTCTTGTTCCTCTTGGTGTCCATAACTTCTTTCTTATCTGCCAAGGAAAGATGGATCCATAAGAACTAGTTGAAATTGGACTCTTTGCTTTTATCTCAGTCAATCTATTCATCCACTCTTCATTCTTTACTTTTTGTATCATCTGTGCTAAATAGGCAAAGCTTGAGGGATAATCACCATCAGGTGATTTAGATGCTGAATCTTTAGCTAGTTGATCTACTTCTTCATTTCCAAGGATATCTGAGTGACTTTGTGACCACTCTAAGGTGATATTTGTCCCATTCTCTGATAATGTCCTTGCTGCCAATATTGCTCTATTGACCCAAAACTGCCTAGGATTATCAGTTGCTGATTTAAGTCAATTGAGAGCTGCTTGACTATCAGAGTATATAAAAATCTTTTCTCGAAAACTTGCCCTCGTGCTAGCATGTTCGAGTGCTCTAGTTATTGCTTCAAGTTCTCCATTGTATATAATGTTTTCAAGTCCCATATTGTTATATTCTGCCCAAGTTTCAGAGCTTTGTTGATCATAGGCCTTGAATGCTATACCTACTCCTTGAGCATCTGGATAAACAGAGGTATCTATGTAATAGATAATTATAGATTTTCCGGTTGATTCTCTGACCTTTTCCCTGTGAATAAGTACTTGCTCTTCTTTTTCTAGCTTGCTAATAAAAACACTTTAGGGTATTTTCTTCTTCAAAGGTGGGTTGCCTGAGTCTTCTGAAATAGTCTTTAAAATGACTTGTTGAATTACTGATTGAGTCCAGGCTTCGAATTTGCTTGACACATTATTAATGAAGATTGACAATAAAAGCCAATGTGGCAAAGTATTTGTCGTCATCTGGCTAATTGTGTTCATGTTTGTTCTGAATTGATCAATGAACTGGTCCGTAGATTCACAAGAAGATAATTTTGTTGAAACCAAAGACTGAAATGCTAGATGTCGTGCACTAAATCCAACATGCCCATATTGCTACTCCAATTTTCTCCATGCTGAGCATGCCAAATCATCTTGATCCAACAACCTGATCACACTATCTTCACAAGAAAGTATTATAAATGACATAGCTTTTGAGTTTGCAGACTTCATAGTTGATGTTGCTGATGACATTGGTTTTGGTTCAATAACCTCCCAAAGTTCTTGTGCAATAAGATATGACTTCATTTTTATAGCCCATACTTGATAGTTTCTTTTGCCTGAAAGTTTGGCAATAGAGCATCTGGATGGGTCCATCTTGAAGTGGTTAAAGTCTGGATTGTCAAAAGATTAGCGTTCAATCTCCTGAAAGTTATGATATAATGGCAGTTTTAGAGCACCCGGCTCATAACCTGTTAAAATGATAAAATTATATTCACTATAATGATAGGAATTATATTTTATGTGAGGAGATAATTTATTGAACAAGTAAAATTGTAATTTAAAATAAATAAAGTAATAGTGATGGTTGTGGATTTTGAAGGAAAGTGGTAGAAACACAAGATTATATACACTTTTGGTGACAGGGTTGGTTAGAAGAGAAAGTAAAGTGAATAAGGAAAATACAAAAGTGGGAAACCCAAATTATCCCACCGACGATCATTCTTGGCGCCTAGCAAGCCCGACAATTTTTACTAGTGGCGCTTAGGCACAAACTAGTTTTTTAGTGTCAAAGCACACTATTGATGCCGATCTTAATATTAACTTTCCAACACAATATTGATGTCGATCCTAATATTAATTTTCAAACAGACTATTGATGTCGAACTCAGATCATTGCTAGATTATTAAAACCTGAACACAGCTATGCATGATCTGATCCTAGATAGTATTCATAAGTCTTATACTTTGCTTTAACTTATTCCATATTATTTGTGC
Source organism: Podosphaera xanthii (assembly GCA_028751805.1). NCBI lineage: Eukaryota > Fungi > Ascomycota > Leotiomycetes > Helotiales > Erysiphaceae > Podosphaera > Podosphaera xanthii. The sequence continues at coordinate 11,113,508 of JAPWIX010000001.1, forward strand.
ATATGTTTGCACAAATATTACTTGCATAATTAATTTCAACAAACTAATTATTACAATGTATTAAGTGATTTCACAGTTTGTCATTTATATGATTAGATTTAACAAAGTGAATTTATAGTTTGTCACTTATATGATTACATTCAACACTCCCCCATAATCATTAAGTAACATTCTTTCCGTTCTTTTTAATCTTTTATTTCAACAATTTTTCCATGCATGAACTCACAAAACTTTACATGCTTTTGTCAACTAAGTGGTTTACTTAAACCATCAGCAGCCATATCAGTTGATCCAATGAATTTTAATATTATAGTCTTTTGTTCAACTTGTAGATGAAGAAACTGATTATGGATGTCTACATATTTTGATCTGGAATGGGATTCGGGATTGCGTTAGAGTGATATTGCTGCTTGATTGTCACAATAGATAGTTGTTGGGTTTTGTTGTTTATATCCTATTTCTTCCAAAATATTTCGTAAGAAGATTGCTTCTTTTGATGCTTGTAGAGCTGTATGCATTTCAGCTCCTGCACTACTTAGAGCTACTGTTGGTTGCTTTTTTGACATATGTGAGATCAGATTATGATTGAGATAAAAACAGTACCCTCCAATTGATTTCCTATCAGTTGAATCTCCAGCTCAGTACGCATCTGTATAGCCAATAAGTTCAAACTTGTCACTCTTTTCCCCCCACAGAATACAAGGCAGTAGTTCAAGGAACCTTTGAGATAGCGTAGAATTCTTTTTGCGGCATTAAAGTGACTTGAATCTGGATTGGATGCGAATTGAGCAAGTTTGTGAACTGGAAATGTGATATCTGGTCTAGTAGCAATTGCTGCATATTCTAAACAGCCCATTTACTTTTGATATTCATTAATTTCTTTTGGAGATGCTTGATCTTCCCTATGCTTAAGTTTAAGTCCAGTTTCCATTGGTGTGCTAACAGGATTGCAATCAGACAGCTTAAATCTTTCTAGAACAATTTCCAAGTATTTCTTTTAGTCGAGGTGTAATGTCCGATTTACTCTATCTCGAGTGATTTGCATTCCAAGATATAAATGAGCTGGTCCTAAGTCTGTCATCTGGAATTGATTCTTGAGCTTGTTTTTGATGTCTTGAATTTGAACTTTGTCTTTGCCAAAAATTAAAAGGTCATCAACATATACTGCAACTAATAAACTTCAATTGTTATTTGCAAAAACAGCATAGTCACTCATCAGTGGTTTAAGTTTGGCTTCTGCCATAAATAATGCAAGTGTCTTATACCACACACGCGGTGCCTGTTTCAATCCATATAAGGCCCTGTCCAATTTGCAGACTAATTTAACATTTTTTTTTCATTTATGCGTGGGATACATATTTGATTCTTGACTTGATTTTGTATGTTGGAATAATTCTTGCTTCAATATGCTGAGGTCATTTTAAGATTCCACTTCAAAACCATGTTGCTGTTCTACAAAGATATCTTCTTCAATTGGACTGTTTAAGAATGCTGTTTTGACATCCATTTGCTCAATGTCCAAATAAAGTGATGCAGCAAGGCTGAAAAGTATTTTGTATGAGATTGGTTTTACCACGCTTGCATATGTGTCAGAGATGCTTCCATCTTTTTGCTGAAAACCACGAACAACCCATCTTGACTTGTATTTAATAATGTTTCCTAATACATCTGATTTTGTCCTAAACATCCATCTTCCTTGAATCACATTGGTATTGTTCTTTGATAAATTAACCAATGACCATGTTGAATTTTCATATATTGATCTTATTTCTCCCCTCATATTTGCCGCCCAGAGCCTAGATTGAGGACATTGCATTGCTTGCTCAAGGGTATCAGGAATGAAGTTATTGTTAGAGTCAGCAGCCGCAAGACACTTGGCCACAAAAGCTCTTGGGAGGAATGGATCTCTATAAGAAGTTGCATATCTTTCGTATTTTGGCGGAAATATGCTATAAGAATACTGGCTCTTTCTAGGAACCATCTACTAACAAAGGCCTTAAGTCAAGAGCTTAACTTTGTGGACCCAGAAAAAGAAGATCTAATTAGAGAAACTCTACAAATTGAAAAAGTTCAAGATTCTCTACCAAAGAAACTAGACTAAGCCATAGGGAGAAAATAATCTCTAACTTCTACCCCCCATGGAAAAGGAAATTACCCTATCAAGTTATTATTTCAGGACTTAGCAAGGAAGAGCAAGCCAAACATCATAATACTAAGCTTCAAGATTCATGGTGCCTAAACCAGGCAATTTTTTATACTGACGCCTCCTAGAGCGAAGAAGGAAAAGGAATTGGAATTGCTTGCCTCAAAATAGAGAATAACTTAGAAAAAATACTCTACCAGAAAAACATTGGACCAGACTGTACAGTATTTGATGGAGAGTTAGAAGCTATTACTCTGGCTCTAGAAGATGTGGCTCAACAGCAAGAAAGTGAAGAGCACATAGTTATTTATTCTGACAGTCAAGCTGAACTTCAAAGACTGAAGTCAGCTGATAATAAACCTGGCCAGTCATGGATAAGGAGGGCTATGATTGCAGCAGAAAAACTTGCAGAGAAAAAGATTAAAATTACTCTAGAATGGGTACCAGCTCATCTGGATATTTATGGAAATGACACAGCAGACAAATTAGCCAAAGAAGCGTCATTCTTTGAACAAGAAAATGAAACATTGATACCACTTACATACAGCAGAATTAAAAAAGAAATAGAAATACTCAAAATAGAAGAATGGCAGAATGTTTTAGATGCCTACAGTCAGCCACAGACAGGGCATTCCTCAACATACTCCAAGCAATATAATTGGATCCTTAGGAAGACACCTTGGTTAGGAAGGGGTATTAAAAAGCAGATTAGCTCAGCTTTTTATCAACTCAAACTTGGGCATGGATACTTTAATGCTTATTTTAAAAGAATAGGGAGAACAACAAATGAACTCTGCAGTTGTGGAGCTAAGCAGACACCAAGGCACTTATTACTCCAATGTAGTAGGTACTCTAGAGAAAGAAAAGATATGAAAGAAAGATTTAAGGGAATCAGATTGACAATGCCTTTACTTCTACACACTAGTAAAGGATTAGAGGCAACTACTGAATTTATCATAAAGACAAAAATCTCAACAAGGAGGTGGTATAGTGACCAGGAATAAGAAGAGTGAGGCAAAAGAGGACAGCTGATTGAAAGATAAATTGGAAGATTTAAATAAATTGTTTGGGCTAAGCAAATATTTCTTTATTTAAGGGTTATTATTCTATGTAGGTATTATATGCAGTTATATCATTGAGTCAGTGTTACTCCAGGGTTCATTAGAACGGTATATATGGGTTTTTATATTCAAGCAAGGAAATTATAAATGTATCTTAGATGCACATCCTACATAGTCTTAGACTAATAAAGGATGTAAATGGAAAAAAAAAAAAAAATATCTTTCGTACTTAGGATCTGCAAGCTCGTCGATTGATGAATTTTCAGATGAGTCAACTTCAGGAAGTTGAATAGACTCAGCAGTGTGGTATTCACTCATAGAAGGTGATTGTTCTGGATGGATAATTGATGGGGAATTTGGAAAAGCCCCATTTCTGGCATTATTCTGATTTGATTGTGGAAGATTGCTATCAAATTCAACATCCTGAGAAGGTTCTAGTTGTTGTTCAAGTTGTGTAGACTGTTCTTGGATAATTAAATCACGACTTCGTATAACCTTGCGGCTTGTTGGATCATAAACTCGATAGATATTGTGTCCTTCGTTTCCAACAAGGATACATTCTGTAGCTCTTGATTCAAGTTTACCAGTGATTTTATCAGTTTTGTGATTATAGCATTCTGAACCAATAATCCTTAGATGATTAATAGATGGTTGACGTCTGTAGAGCTTTTCAAATGGAGAAAGGAATCCTTCATTTGAACTTGATGGTATTCGGTTTTTAATATAACAAGCAGTATTAACAAGCTCTGCCCATAAAGGTTTTATGAGGTTAGATGACTCATTTAGAAAACAACGTGTGGTGTTGAAGAGTGTTCGGTTTAGGCGTTCTGCAACTCCATTCTGCTCTGGTGTGTGTGGAACAGTGTACAGAATTTGGAAACCTTCTTGTTGTGCAAAGTTTTTGAAAGCTAGACTAGAATATTCGCCTCCATTGTCGCAATGTAAAAATGCTATTTTTAGGTCTAGTTCAGTTTCCACTGCCTTTTTAAATGTCTGGAAAATTTTAAGACAATTTGATTTTTCCATACATGGATATACCCACGAAAATCGACTGAAGTCATCTGTGAATGTTATAACATATTTATTTTGACCTAGTGAAGTTGGTGATATAGGTCCTGCTAAGTCAGTGTGAATCTTTTCCAGTGGACGTTTGGCTTTAGATGGTTGCTGTCTGGAGATAATCTTAGTTGACTTGTTTTGTAAACAACTTTCACATGAAAATTCGCCAACTTGCCCTACGAGTGATTTGATTGGGCCTTTTTACATATATTCTTTGTTAATATGTCCTAAACGTTTATGCCATGTTAAAGAATCAATAGGCTTTGAATAGTAGGCATGAGTGCTGATTGTCTCAAGAACTAGAAGAGAATCAACAAGAATGGCAGTTGCAATAGTATGATTTTAATGTATTATATAGCATTTTGTGTTGGCAAAGTTGAATCTAATATCAGGATTTCGTGTTGCACAACATACTGAGATAAGATTAGATGCAAGTTGTGGAACATAGAGAACATTATTGAGTGTGAAACTTTTGCCCGTTTTTGGATTAATTCTGACATTTCCGCGGCCAGTTGCACTCATTTGGCTATTATTAGCTGTGGTAATTGTTGTCGTAAATTTTTCCATGTTCAGAAATTGAGATTTGTCGTTACACATGTGCTGTGTGGCATCACTGTCAATTATCCATGCTTGGTGTTGACCATCTTTATTGCTGGAAAGAAAAGCAATATTGTCAGAAGATGGTAAATTAAAAGTAGATTCAGCCTGAGCATGGTTTGATGATTGAACCCGCCCACTTGGTCGTTTTTCTGGGAACATTTGCCAACAGTTTTCTGATTTGTGTACTTTTCCAGTGTTTGCAAATTGGCTTAGGTTTTCCGTTTCCACCATTTCCACCTCTTCTTGCAATCATTGCAGAGTTTCCATTATCTGACATTTGGTTTGTTCTCCTTGCTTTATCAATCAAACTTGCTATGATCTCATCCAAATATGTGCGTGAGTCCTCTGATATGAAATTTAAGCGGACTTGTTGCATTACAGATTGAGTCCAAGCTTCATATTTACATGACAAATTATTGATAAAGATTGATAGTAGTAGCCATTGGGGCAAAGTATTGGTAGTCATCTGGCTAAGTTTGTTCATGTTTGTTCTGAATTGATCAATGAACTGGTCCGTAGATTCGCAAGAAGATATATTTGTTGAAACTAGTGACTGGAATGCTAGATGTCGTGCACTAAATCCAACATGCCCATATTGCTTCTCCAGTTTTCTCCAAGCTGAGCATGCCAAATCATCTGGATCCAACAACCTGATAACATGATCTTCGCAAGATAGTATAATCAGTGACATGGCTTTTGAGTTTGCAGACTTCATGGTTTTTTTTTTTTTTTTTTTAATCCATTTTCATCCTATATAAGTCTACGACTATCGGAGGATGTGCACTCCCTTAGGAGTGCATTCTCTATATTTAGCTAAATAACAGCAGCTCCAATTTTTATTTTCCAGTCTTATGCATTTGAACATCTCGAGTGCCCTAGACTCTATTTATTCCTACCACAAAAAATCAAAACAAACCCTCCAAAATACCCCCTAAAATAACTTAACCCAAACCAAACAAAAGAAATTTCTAAACTTTATGATTCATTCCAAAAGTTCTCATCCTCAGTATCACCTAGATACCATTTTCGAGTTGCTATTTTTGTCTTCATAATATATTCCACAGTAGCTTCGACACCCTTATTTGTATGGAGGAGCTGGGGAAGTGTGAGTCTCTTGGTACACAGCTTGTCTTCTACTCTCTCTCTTTCCTTTCTATATCTTTTACACCCCAGTAGAAGATGCCTTGGTGTTTGCTTTGCACCACAAGTACATTCATCATTGTCTCTTTTTCCTACACTTTTTAAGTATGATTTGAAATATCCATGACCAAGTTTCAATTGAAAAAAGGCTGAGCAAATCTCTTTTCTTGTTCCTCTTGGTGTCCATAACTTCTTTCTTATCTGCCAAGGAAAGATGGATCCATAAGAACTAGTTGAAATTGGACTCTTTGCTTTTATCTTAGTCAATCTATTCATCCACTCTTCATTCTTTACTTGTTGTATCATCTGTGCTAAATAGGCAAAGCTTGAGGGATAATCACCATCAGGTGATTTAGATGCTGCGTCTTTAGCTAGTTGATCTACTTCTTCATTTCCAAGGATATCTGAGTGACTTGGTACCCACTCCAAGGTGATATTTGTCCCATTCTCTGATAATGTCCTTGCTGCCAATATTGCTCTATTGACCCAAAACTGCCTAGGATTATCAGTTGCTGATTTAAGTCAATTGAGAGCTGCTTGACTATCAGAGTATATAAAAATCTTTTCTCGAAAACTTGCCCTCGTGCTAGCATGTTCGAGTGCTCTAGTTATTGCTTCAAGTTCTCCATTGTATATAATGTTTTCAAGTCCCATATTGTTATATTCTGCCCAAGTTTCAGAGCTTTGTTGATCATAGGCCTTGAATGCTATACCTACTCCTTGAGCATCTGGATAAACAGAGGTATCTATGTAATAGATAATTATAGATTTTCCGGTTGATTCTCTGACCTTTTCCCTGTGAATAAGTACTTGCTCTTCTTTTTCTAGCTTGCTAATAAAAACACTTTAGGGTATTTTCTTCTTCAAAGGTGGGTTGCCTGAGTCTTCTGAAATAGTCTTTAAAATGACTTGTTGAATTACTGATTGAGTCCAGGCTTCGAATTTGCTTGACACATTATTAATGAAGATTGACAATAAAAGCCAATGTGGCAAAGTATTTGTCGTCATCTGGCTAATTGTGTTCATGTTTGTTCTGAATTGATCAATGAACTGGTCCGTAGATTCACAAGAAGATAATTTTGTTGAAACCAAAGACTGAAATGCTAGATGTCGTGCACTAAATCCAACATGCCCATATTGCTACTCCAATTTTCTCCATGCTGAGCATGCCAAATCATCTTGATCCAACAACCTGATCACACTATCTTCACAAGAAAGTATTATAAATGACATAGCTTTTGAGTTTGCAGACTTCATAGTTGATGTTGCTGATGACATTGGTTTTGGTTCAATAACCTCCCAAAGTTCTTGTGCAATAAGATATGACTTCATTTTTATAGCCCATACTTGATAGTTTCTTTTGCCTGAAAGTTTGGCAATAGAGCATCTGGATGGGTCCATCTTGAAGTGGTTAAAGTCTGGATTGTCAAAAGATTAGCGTTCAATCTCCTGAAAGTTATGATATAATGGCAGTTTTAGAGCACCCGGCTCATAACCTGTTAAAATGATAAAATTATATTCACTATAATGATAGGAATTATATTTTATGTGAGGAGATAATTTATTGAACAAGTAAAATTGTAATTTAAAATAAATAAAGTAATAGTGATGGTTGTGGATTTTGAAGGAAAGTGGTAGAAACACAAGATTATATACACTTTTGGTGACAGGGTTGGTTAGAAGAGAAAGTAAAGTGAATAAGGAAAATACAAAAGTGGGAAACCCAAATTATCCCACCGACGATCATTCTTGGCGCCTAGCAAGCCCGACAATTTTTACTAGTGGCGCTTAGGCACAAACTAGTTTTTTAGTGTCAAAGCACACTATTGATGCCGATCTTAATATTAACTTTCCAACACAATATTGATGTCGATCCTAATATTAATTTTCAAACAGACTATTGATGTCGAACTCAGATCATTGCTAGATTATTAAAACCTGAACACAGCTATGCATGATCTGATCCTAGATAGTATTCATAAGTCTTATACTTTGCTTTAACTTATTCCATATTATTTGTGCATATGTTTGCACAAATATTACTTGCATAATTAATTTCAACAAACTAATTATTACAATGTATTAAGTGATTTCACAGTTTGTCATTTATATGATTAGATTTAACAAAGTGAATTTATAGTTTGTCACTTATATGATTACATTCAACACTCCCCATAATCATTAAGTAACATTCTTTCCGTTCTTTTTAATCTTTTATTTCAACAATTTTTCCATGCATGAACTCACAAAACTTTACATGCTTTTGTCAACTAAGTGGTTTACTTAAACCATCAGCAGCCATATCAGTTGATCCAATGAATTTTAATATTATAGTCTTTTGTTCAACTTGTAGATGAAGAAACTGATTATGGATGTCTACATATTTTGATCTGGAATGGGATTCGGGATTGCGTTAGAGTGATATTGCTGCTTGATTGTCACAATAGATAGTTGTTGGGTTTTGTTGTTTATATCCTATTTCTTCCAAAATATTTCGTAAGAAGATTGCTTCTTTTGATGCTTGTAGAGCTGTATGCATTTCAGCTCCTGCACTACTTAGAGCTACTGTTGGTTGCTTTTTTGACATATGTGAGATCAGATTATGATTGAGATAAAAACAGTACCCTCCAATTGATTTCCTATCAGTTGAATCTCCAGCTCAGTACGCATCTGTATAGCCAATAAGTTCAAACTTGTCACTCTTTTCCCCCCACAGAATACAAGGCAGTAGTTCAAGGAACCTTTGAGATAGCGTAGAATTCTTTTTGCGGCATTAAAGTGACTTGAATCTGGATTGGATGCGAATTGAGCAAGTTTGTGAACTGGAAATGTGATATCTGGTCTAGTAGCAATTGCTGCATATTCTAAACAGCCCATTTACTTTTGATATTCATTAATTTCTTTTGGAGATGCTTGATCTTCCCTATGCTTAAGTTTAAGTCCAGTTTCCATTGGTGTGCTAACAGGATTGCAATCAGACAGCTTAAATCTTTCTAGAACAATTTCCAAGTATTTCTTTTAGTCGAGGTGTAATGTCCGATTTACTCTATCTCGAGTGATTTGCATTCCAAGATATAAATGAGCTGGTCCTAAGTCTGTCATCTGGAATTGATTCTTGAGCTTGTTTTTGATGTCTTGAATTTGAACTTTGTCTTTGCCAAAAATTAAAAGGTCATCAACATATACTGCAACTAATAAACTTCAATTGTTATTTGCAAAAACAGCATAGTCACTCATCAGTGGTTTAAGTTTGGCTTCTGCCATAAATAATGCAAGTGTCTTATACCACACACGCGGTGCCTGTTTCAATCCATATAAGGCCCTGTCCAATTTGCAGACTAATTTAACATTTTTTTTTCATTTATGCGTGGGATACATATTTGATTCTTGACTTGATTTTGTATGTTGGAATAATTCTTGCTTCAATATGCTGAGGTCATTTTAAGATTCCACTTCAAAACCATGTTGCTGTTCTACAAAGATATCTTCTTCAATTGGACTGTTTAAGAATGCTGTTTTGACATCCATTTGCTCAATGTCCAAATAAAGTGATGCAGCAAGGCTGAAAAGTATTTTGTATGAGATTGGTTTTACCACGCTTGCATATGTGTCAGAGATGCTTCCATCTTTTTGCTGAAAACCACGAACAACCCATCTTGACTTGTATTTAATAATGTTTCCTAATACATCTGATTTTGTCCTAAACATCCATCTTCCTTGAATCACATTGGTATTGTTCTTTGATAAATTAACCAATGACCATGTTGAATTTTCATATATTGATCTTATTTCTCCCCTCATATTTGCCGCCCAGAGCCTAGATTGAGGACATTGCATTGCTTGCTCAAGGGTATCAGGAATGAAGTTATTGTTAGAGTCAGCAGCCGCAAGACACTTGGCCACAAAAGCTCTTGGGAGGAATGGATCTCTATAAGAAGTTGCATATCTTTCGTATTTTGGCGGAAATATGCTATAAGAATACTGGCTCTTTCTAGGAACCATCTACTAACAAAGGCCTTAAGTCAAGAGCTTAACTTTGTGGACCCAGAAAAAGAAGATCTAATTAGAGAAACTCTACAAATTGAAAAAGTTCAAGATTCTCTACCAAAGAAACTAGACTAAGCCATAGGGAGAAAATAATCTCTAACTTCTACCCCCCATGGAAAAGGAAATTACCCTATCAAGTTATTATTTCAGGACTTAGCAAGGAAGAGCAAGCCAAACATCATAATACTAAGCTTCAAGATTCATGGTGCCTAAACCAGGCAATTTTTTATACTGACGCCTCCTAGAGCGAAGAAGGAAAAGGAATTGGAATTGCTTGCCTCAAAATAGAGAATAACTTAGAAAAAATACTCTACCAGAAAAACATTGGACCAGACTGTACAGTATTTGATGGAGAGTTAGAAGCTATTACTCTGGCTCTAGAAGATGTGGCTCAACAGCAAGAAAGTGAAGAGCACATAGTTATTTATTCTGACAGTCAAGCTGAACTTCAAAGACTGAAGTCAGCTGATAATAAACCTGGCCAGTCATGGATAAGGAGGGCTATGATTGCAGCAGAAAAACTTGCAGAGAAAAAGATTAAAATCACTCTAGAATGGGTACCAGCTCATCTGGATATTTATGGAAATGACACAGCAGACAAATTAGCCAAAGAAGCGTCATTCTTTGAACAAGAAAATGAAACATTGATACCACTTACATACAGCAGAATTAAAAAAGAAATAGAAATACTCAAAATAGAAGAATGGCAGAATGTTTTAGATGCCTACAGTCAGCCACAGACAGGGCATTCCTCAACATACTCCAAGCAATATAATTGGATCCTTAGGAAGACACCTTGGTTAGGAAGGGGTATTAAAAAGCAGATTAGCTCAGCTTTTTATCAACTCAAACTTGGGCATGGATACTTTAATGCTTATTTTAAAAGAATAGGGAGAACAACAAATGAACTCTGCAGTTGTGGAGCTAAGCAGACACCAAGGCACTTATTACTCCAATGTAGTAGGTACTCTAGAGAAAGAAAAGATATGAAAGAAAGATTTAAGGGAATCAGATTGACAATGCCTTTACTTCTACACACTAGTAAAGGATTAGAGGCAACTACTGAATTTATCATAAAGACAAAAATCTCAACAAGGAGGTGGTATAGTGACCAGGAATAAGAAGAGTGAGGCAAAAGAGGACAGCTGATTGAAAGATAAATTGGAAGATTTAAATAAATTGTTTGGGCTAAGCAAATATTTCTTTATTTAAGGGTTATTATTCTATGTAGGTATTATATGCAGTTATATCATTGAGTCAGTGTTACTCCAGGGTTCATTAGAACGGTATATATGGGTTTTTATATTCAAGCAAGGAAATTATAAATGTATCTTAGATGCACATCCTACATAGTCTTAGACTAATAAAGGATGTAAATGGAAAAAAAAAAAAAAATATCTTTCGTACTTAGGATCTGCAAGCTCGTCGATTGATGAATTTTCAGATGAGTCAACTTCAGGAAGTTGAATAGACTCAGCAGTGTGGTATTCACTCATAGAAGGTGATTGTTCTGGATGGATAATTGATGGGGAATTTGGAAAAGCCCCATTTCTGGCATTATTCTGATTTGATTGTGGAAGATTGCTATCAAATTCAACATCCTGAGAAGGTTCTAGTTGTTGTTCAAGTTGTGTAGACTGTTCTTGGATAATTAAATCACGACTTCGTATAACCTTGCGGCTTGTTGGATCATAAACTCGATAGATATTGTGTCCTTCGTTTCCAACAAGGATACATTCTGTAGCTCTTGATTCAAGTTTACCAGTGATTTTATCAGTTTTGTGATTATAGCATTCTGAACCAATAATCCTTAGATGATTAATAGATGGTTGACGTCTGTAGAGCTTTTCAAATGGAGAAAGGAATCCTTCATTTGAACTTGATGGTATTCGGTTTTTAATATAACAAGCAGTATTAACAAGCTCTGCCCATAAAGGTTTTATGAGGTTAGATGACTCATTTAGAAAACAACGTGTGGTGTTGAAGAGTGTTCGGTTTAGGCGTTCTGCAACTCCATTCTGCTCTGGTGTGTGTGGAACAGTGTACAGAATTTGGAAACCTTCTTGTTGTGCAAAGTTTTTGAAAGCTAGACTAGAATATTCGCCTCCATTGTCGCAATGTAAAAATGCTATTTTTAGGTCTAGTTCAGTTTCCACTGCCTTTTTAAATGTCTGGAAAATTTTAAGACAATTTGATTTTTCCATACATGGATATACCCACGAAAATCGACTGAAGTCATCTGTGAATGTTATAACATATTTATTTTGACCTAGTGAAGTTGGTGATATAGGTCCTGCTAAGTCAGTGTGAATCTTTTCCAGTGGACGTTTGGCTTTAGATGGTTGCTGTCTGGAGATAATCTTAGTTGACTTGTTTTGTAAACAACTTTCACATGAAAATTCGCCAACTTGCCCTACGAGTGATTTGATTGGGCCTTTTTACATATATTCTTTGTTAATATGTCCTAAACGTTTATGCCATGTTAAAGAATCAATAGGCTTTGAATAGTAGGCATGAGTGCTGATTGTCTCAAGAACTAGAAGAGAATCAACAAGAATGGCAGTTGCAATAGTATGATTTTAATGTATTATATAGCATTTTGTGTTGGCAAAGTTGAATCTAATATCAGGATTTCGTGTTGCACAACATACTGAGATAAGATTAGATGCAAGTTGTGGAACATAGAGAACATTATTGAGTGTGAAACTTTTGCCCGTTTTTGGATTAATTCTGACATTTCCGCGGCCAGTTGCACTCATTTGGCTATTATTAGCTGTGGTAATTGTTGTCGTAAATTTTTCCATGTTCAGAAATTGAGATTTGTCGTTACACATGTGCTGTGTGGCATCACTGTCAATTATCCATGCTTGGTGTTGACCATCTTTATTGCTGGAAAGAAAAGCAATATTGTCAGAAGATGGTAAATTAAAAGTAGATTCAGCCTGAGCATGGTTTGATGATTGAACCCGCCCACTTGGTCGTTTTTCTGGGAACATTTGCCAACAGTTTTCTGATTTGTGTACTTTTCCAGTGTTTGCAAATTGGCTTAGGTTTTCCGTTTCCACCATTTCCACCTCTTCTTGCAATCATTGCAGAGTTTCCATTATCTGACATTTGGTTTGTTCTCCTTGCTTTATCAATCAAACTTGCTATGATCTCATCCAAATATGTGCGTGAGTCCTCTGATATGAAATTTAAGCGGACTTGTTGCATTACAGATTGAGTCCAAGCTTCATATTTACATGACAAATTATTGATAAAGATTGATAGTAGTAGCCATTGGGGCAAAGTATTGGTAGTCATCTGGCTAAGTTTGTTCATGTTTGTTCTGAATTGATCAATGAACTGGTCCGTAGATTCGCAAGAAGATATATTTGTTGAAACTAGTGACTGGAATGCTAGATGTCGTGCACTAAATCCAACATGCCCATATTGCTTCTCCAGTTTTCTCCAAGCTGAGCATGCCAAATCATCTGGATCCAACAACCTGATAACATGATCTTCGCAAGATAGTATAATCAGTGACATGGCTTTTGAGTTTGCAGACTTCATGGTTTTTTTTTTTTTTTTTTTAATCCATTTTCATCCTATATAAGTCTACGACTATCGGAGGATGTGCACTCCCTTAGGAGTGCATTCTCTATATTTAGCTAAATAACAGCAGCTCCAATTTTTATTTTCCAGTCTTATGCATTTGAACATCTCGAGTGCCCTAGACTCTATTTATTCCTACCACAAAAAATCAATAAAAACCCTCCAAAATAACCCCTAAAATAACTTAACCCAAACCAAACAAAAGAAATTTCTAAACTTTATGATTCATTCCAAAAGTTCTCATCCTCAGTATCACCTAGATACCATTTTCGAGTTGCTATTTTTGTCTTCATAATATATTCCACAGTAGCTTCGACACCCTTATTTGTATGGAGGAGCTGGGGAAGTGTGAGTCTCTTGGTACACAGCTTGTCTTCTACTCTCTCTCTTTCCTTTCTATATCTTTTACACCCCAGTAGAAGATGCCTTGGTGTTTGCTTTGCACCACAAGTACATTCATCATTGTCTCTTTTTCCTACACTTTTTAAGTATGATTTGAAATATCCATGACCAAGTTTCAATTGAAAAAAGGCTGAGCAAATCTCTTTTCTTGTTCCTCTTGGTGTCCATAACTTCTTTCTTATCTGCCAAGGAAAGATGGATCCATAAGAACTAGTTGAAATTGGACTCTTTGCTTTTATCTTAGTCAATCTATTCATCCACTCTTCATTCTTTACTTGTTGTATCATCTGTGCTAAATAGGCAAAGCTTGAGGGATAATCACCATCAGGTGATTTAGATGCTGCGTCTTTAGCTAGTTGATCTACTTCTTCATTTCCAAGGATATCTGAGTGACTTGGTACCCACTCCAAGGTGATATTTGTCCCATTCTCTGATAATGTCCTTGCTGCCAATATTGCTCTATTGACCCAAAACTGCCCAGGATTATCAGTTGCTGATTTAAGTCGATTGAGAGCTGCTTGACTATCAGAGTATATAACAATCTTTTCTCGAAAACTTGCCCTCGTGCTAGCATGTTCGAGTGCTCTAGTTATTGCTTCAAGTTCTCCATTGTATATAATGTTTTCAAGTCCCATATTGTTATATTCTGCCCAAGTTTCAGAGCTTTGTTGATCATAGGCCTTGAATGCTATACCTACTCCTTGAGCATCTGGATAAACAGAGGCATCTGTGTAATAGATAATTATAGATTTTCCGGTTGATTCTCTGACCTTTTCCCTGTGAATAAGTACTTGCTCTTCTTTTTCTAGCTTGCTAATAAAAACACTATAGGGTATTTTCTTCTTCCAAGGTGGGTAGTAGTTACTGATAAGTGGCTCTATCTCTTCTAAATCAATGTCCTCAGGCAGAGATTGAGTAATAAGGACTAATTGATCTTTCCTTGAATTTTTGTCATTGTCCAGTTCTATAGATTCCATTTTTTCTTTGATTGCTAGAGAGATCGGATGCTTTTTCATTAATTGTAGGTTTCTGAGTGCATATTTTCTCCTTGTATTATTGAGTCGAACTTCAGGAGGACAAAGACAGGCCTCTACTTCCATTGGCTTAATAGGAGATGATCTAAAACATCCGAGTATTTTCCTAAGTGCAATATTTTGTAGTGCTTGTAGTTTGTCCAAAAACCCTTTCTGACCTTTCCACCAAACCTGGCTAGCATAATCTGATATACTTGTAACACAAGCTAGATAGAGCTGTCTCATAGCTGATGGACTCAGACCTCTCTCTATATTTGTTAGTCTAGTCATTCTAAGAAATGCTGCTTT
Source organism: Podosphaera xanthii (assembly GCA_028751805.1). NCBI lineage: Eukaryota > Fungi > Ascomycota > Leotiomycetes > Helotiales > Erysiphaceae > Podosphaera > Podosphaera xanthii. The sequence goes on from JAPWIX010000001.1 coordinate 11,128,876, forward strand.
GGCTTGTGATATTCTTCTTGCAACATGCTGTTTAAAGGTTAGTCTGTTGTCAAACCAAACTCCTAGCCACTTGACAACTTTAGAAGGATTAACTTGGCTTCCTCCTTGTAAAGTCAAGCACCTATTATTAGCTTCCTTAGAGTCCTCAAAATGAATAAGTTCTGTCTTGCTAGTATCAAATACAACTGCATTTTTACTTCCCAGATCTTCCAATAATTTTACCTCTCTTTCTAGTATAGATATATTCTTCTTAAAGCTTGAAGAAGACACTGTAAGAGATATATCATCAATATAAGAAAGAAATTGAACTGCCTTAGAGTCAAACATATCTCTGATGTAAATCAAGAAAAGAATTGGTGACGCAGGACTCCCCTGTGGAATTCCAGTTCTTATTGATGTAAATTCTTCAGCTTTACCATCAAAACTCAGTCTAAGTTTCCTCTCACTGAGAAAAGTAGAGACCCAATATAAGAGACTAGAGGGTAGGCCAAGTTTACTCATAATCTTCAAAAGTTGATTTTTAGCCACATGGTCAAATGCCCCTTTCACATCCAGGAAGAGTGTAGATGTCTTTCTTTTGTTCTTTTCTCTGACTCTATCTTATTAAGAAGGAGAAGGCATGCATCTACTGCAGACTTCTTCAATCTTCCCCCAATTTGTGAAGGATCCAGTAAATGAGTTGTCTCAGCTAGATAGCCTAGTCTTTTTGCAATTACTTTCTCTAAGCTTTTTCCTAGACAGTTGAGGAGAGATATAACCCTATATGCCTTTGGCTGAGAGTAATCTGGCTTCCCTGGTTTGCGCAAGATAATTCCAGTGGCTTGTCTCCAGCAAATTGGTTGATACCCTATATTGAAAAAAAGTGAGTATATCTGAAAGAATAAATCTTTATTTGCTCTAAAAGAATATTCTATCATTTTCCAGTTGATCTCATCTGACCCTGGGGCTTTTCCTTTAGAGGGATGACAGCATGCCTGTTCCAGTTCTTCAGATGTAAGCTGAGGCCAGTCCCACGTGTCCTTGACTTGGTGAGCATTCCAATCTAGGGGGGAGGAATCTGGTGGGGTTGGAAACAACTTTGATCTCAGTGCATTGGATTTGTCTTGAAATTCAATAGCTAGGTCTCCATTTTCCTTCTGAATTGGTGGTAATTGTGTAGCCTTACTCTCCTTAGTATAAGATAAAGCTTTGAAAATAGATACTGGGTCTTCTTGCTCTAAGAAACTATCCCAGTGCTTCTTCTTGGCTGACTTTATCTCTTGGAAATATAGGTTTCGTGCTCTAAGATAATCATTTCTTCTTATATCATCCTTCCAGTTGACAGAGAGAGCTCTTTGTGCCTTTGTCATCTTTTTCCTAAGTATTTTAAGATCATTTGTCCACCATGGCTTTATCTTGGCGCCTAGCTTAGTCCTTGGAATAGTAGACTTTGCAGCTAAGAGAATGATATCAGTTAGTTCCTTCCCAACCTTATCTAACTCTGCTTCTAGCTCTGAATTTCCTTGAATGAGTTCATTAGTTACTCTTAACCTCAGATTATTCAGGTTATCTTCTCTAAGTATATTAGATACCCATAAATAAATCTTGGCTCATTTGTTGAAATTTATCCCAGTCAGCTTGGTTAGTATTAAATTTTCCTAGAGGTCTTGAAACTTTTTGATACTCAATTTTGTGATCTAGGATTGTAAAGATAATTCCTTCATGATCAGACCCTGATGTAATAGTCTGCCAATCATATAAATATCTTTCAGACCACTTAGTTGTGAGAGTAAGGTCTAATACTGAAGGATATTCCATTCCAGATCTGAAAAATGTCCCCTGCCCTATCTTGTTAGCTAAAGAAAGCTGCTGATCCTCAAACCATCCTGCCAGCTCATCAGCATTGGATGACTTCGGATAATGAGGGTCCCAGTCAGGATGATGCTCATTAAAGTCTCCTACTACAATGCTATTGGGGGGAATGGTGAGGCTATCTCGAATTCTCTGCATAGTCTTCAAGTTGTTAACTTCTTCTTGGTTCTTTTGATTATAAATATTGAAGATATTTATATTGAATTTTACTAGATATTTATATTGAATTTTGCCGCGAGATATTTATTGCCAGTAGATCTGGGTCCTTTGGGTATTCCATGCATCTGTTAACTATCATTCTTCTTTGTTGGGAAACATAAAACATAGTTCTAGGTCTAGATGTATTTCCTTCGAGAAGTGGAAATATTTGTATAAAAGATACATGGTTGATTGAGCAGATTTCACTAGAGCTTGAATTTCCTCTTACTAGTGGCAGCCATGGTTCTTGGACTGCTAGGATATCAATTTTAAGCTCGACTGCTAGCTGTAAAGCACTTTCTGTTGCCTGTATACTTCTGTTCAAATTGCATTGGAGTACTTTAAGTTGTTCAGTCATATTCTTTCTTCCCTTGATTCTCTAGCTTGGGATGCACTTGCTGCTGATCTTGCTAGGATAGAAACACGAACTTGGCAGTCTTCCTTATCTGCTGTGTGTGCTCCACCACAGTTTGTACATTTTGGAACCAAGTGAGCACATTTCTTCCCAATTACATTGCATTGAGTGCAAACATGCTGTTTTGTGTTATGGGCTCCACCACAATACTGGCATTTTGCATCCCACCTACACTTGATACTCGTATGTCCAAATCCTTGACAATGGGTACATTGAGTCGAAGAGGGTATATTCATATATCTTTCTGCCATGAGTGACCTTCCTGCCAAGATTAATTTTTGAGAAATAGCTTTCTTAGCTTGTGATTCGTTCTCAAAGGCAACTACCACAGATCCAGCTACTTGATTCTTTCTTTTCTCTTCTGATGTGATCCAGTATGGCTGTCCAATAACCTTTAATCCAGAATTGAATGTTGCAATTTCTTCAGGGATACAGCTCAGATCCTCAAAGCTCGCAAACTCCGAAGTTGGTACTCCATGAATTACTACTTTGTACCAAGGTTCATCTTTCATTGCTATGACGTGAGGTGCTATATTTCTCCAAATATCTACTTTCTCTAGTAAAAAGTCTGCTGTATAAGGCCCAGTTGTTGTCAAGGAGATGTTTTCACTTCGTGTCTGAGAAACAATAGACACCACAGGACCTTCTACCCCTTTTGCTCTAAATTCTTGGTTAATTCTATTCCTCATTTGTAGAGGGGAAAAGGTTTGTCTAGTTGTCGAGTCCTGAATCAAAATTAACCTATTAATTAGCCTCTGCTTGGGTTCACTAGGCTTTTTTCTTGGCGTGACCTTGGTCCATTCCACATCTTTGGATTGGGCTGAGGATCCTGAAGGTCCACTTGCTGCTGATGCCACTGATGCCCATGAAACTCCTCTTTTTTCACTAGCTGGTTTATCAGGTTGAGATTGCCGAGGTTTTTCTGGTCCTTGAGATCTCTGAGTTTGTTGAGGTTTTTCGGCTGAATTTATTTTTTCCAAGTTGCCTACTCTACTACTCCCTTGTTTGGCTTGTTTAGCTGAAGTCTGAAGTACCTGGGCAGTTTGTTCCAGTCTTTGGAGCTGTGCTGTCAAAATTGATGCCCCCCTAGGAATCTGTCCATCTTTTTCTATAAATTCTCGGAAAATATTTAGAAGATCAAGGATTTTGGTCTGCCTAGCTCTAGAGTCAGCAAGGTGAGCTGCCTTGACCAATAGATCCCGTGCCACAGCAATGCACTCCTCTGAATGTTCAATCTGATCAAGTAATGTGAAATTGCCCTTTCCTTTATTCCTTTTCACAGGTTGGTCATTAGTATGAAAAGATCTTTTTATTCCATTCCCAGGAACAAACTCAAAGTTCTCTGCCATTATAGGTCCATGTCTTTCAACATAAATCCTAGCTCTTTCTTCATCAGTATAGGCTATTTGATGATTTTCAAAGTCAATGGCTATTGGAGCTTCTGAGAACTCAGGAATGCTGGCTCCAGTCTGTTCTCCAAATCCACCAGGTGTGAAGTCATCATCATAATCATCTAGGTCTTTGTGATTATTATCAATATATTCATCCTCTATCTCCATTTCCACATCTTGCCTAGAAGGTTTAATATTATTTCTTGTATTTTTTGATCCCTCAGACATTTGGGTCAAAGGGTCTGGTGATTCAGACCTCTGCATAATTTGAAACCTTTCCCAAATTTTTTTTTTTTTTTTTTTTTTAATATTTTATTCAATTTATTTTCTGATATATTTTGATTTTATCCGATTTTTATTTTATTTTATTTTATTTTTTTTTTATAGATCTTAAAATATTTAAAAATTAAAACAACAATAAAAATAAAGTATTTTTTTTATCTTTTTAGGATTATTTTTTTTTATTTTTTTTCTAGTTGTTTCTGAATTCTTTATTTTTTTTTTTTTTCGGTTTTTTCAGGGTCACGTGACCTCGCTTAAATTCGCTTGAAAACGGAGTTTGTCCCGTTTTTCTCGCTTAACGGTGGCCACCACAGGCCAAGAGTGCAGTTTTCTCCCACACAGCAAATTCGCAACTTTGAGGTATTATATCTCCTGTATTTATCGCTCGCAGATGCTGAAAATTTGTAGGCTGCCTTGAATAATTTTTTAATAATGGTTTCCTAAGTTTTGTAACGAACAGAGATGGTTAGCGTCGTGCGCTGATGAAGAAGGGAGCTGGGCCTTCCAAAAAAAAAGCTTTTCACAACCGGACCACCTTTCCTCCTTGATAACTCGACGCCGAGGTGTCGGATCAGAATTTGGAAGAGATATCTGTAATCGCCTTTGTATTCTGCATACAATGATATAATTAAAAATAATTTTTCACGATTTTTGAAAATTCGAAAAGTTTGGTGTACTCTGATAGGAAATCAATTGGAGGGTACTGTTTTTATCTCAATCATAATCTGATCTCACATATGTCAAAAAAAAGCAACCAACAGTAGCTCTAAGTAGTGCAGAAGCTGAAATGCATGCAGCTCTACAAGCATCAAAAGAAGCAATCTGGTTACGAAATATTTTGGAAGAAATAGGATATAAACAACAAAACCCAACAACTATCTATTGTGACAATCAAGCAGCAATATCACTCTCACGCAATCCCGAATTCCATTCCAGATCTAAACATGTAGACATCAATTATCAATTTCTTCGTCTACAAGTTGAATAAAAGATAATTATATTAAAAATCATTGGATCCACTGATATGGCTGCTGATGGTTTAACTAAACCACTTAGTCGACAAAAGCATGAAAAATTTTGTGAATTCATGCAAGGAAAAATTGTCGAAATAAAAGATCAAACAGAATAGAAAAAATGTCACTTCATGATTATGGGGGAGTGTTGAATATAATCATATAAGTGACAAACTATAAAATCACTTAAGACATTGCATTAATTAATCTGTTGAAATTAATTATGCAATATATATTTGTGCAAACTTATGCACAATTATTATGGAATAAGTTTAAGCAAAGTATAAGACTTATGAATGCTATCTAGGATCAGACCTAGCATAGATGTGTACAGGGTATAATAATCTAGCAAGGACTTATCATTGAAATCAATATCTTGCAAGTGACAAAGCTTATTTTGACAAATAAAATATACAAGGGGTCAAATTATGGTTTTGTTGAAATGTACCAGGGGTTAGATTATGCATGAATATGTACTAGGATAAAGACTTTGGCATGGGTCTAGATAAGACAAGGGTTTGTAAATGTTGAGGTGTTGGATCGCGCTTTGACGCTAACTAACTAGCATGTGCATTAGCGCAACTAGTGGAAAAGATATGGCTAGCTGGACTCTAAGAGAGATCGACGGTGGGATAGTTTGGGTCTCCCACATTTGTATTTTTCACATTCACTTCACTTTCTCTTCTTATTAACCCTGTCACCCAATATGTATATAGTCTGGTATTCCCACCACTTTCCTTCATCATCTTCACAACCATAATCACTTATTATCAAGATTACTAAATTATCTTTATACTCTGACACCATTGTTCACTATCATCTACTTTATAAAATATAATTCTACTACTTTACGGTGAATATAATTTTATAACCTTTAATAGAATTATTCCAACATACAAAATTAAGTCAAGAATCAAATATGTATCCCACGCATAAACGAAAAAATGTTAAATTAGTCTGCAAATTGGACAGGGCATTATATGGATTGAAACAGGCACCACGTGCGTGGTATAAGACACTTGCATCATTTATGGCAGAAGCCAAACTTTAACCACTGATGAGTGACTATGCTGTTTTTGCAAACAACAATCGAAGTTTATTAGTTGCAGTATATGTTGATGACCTTTTAATTTTTGGCAAAGACAAAGTTCAAATTCAAGACATCAAAAACAAGCTCAAGAATCAATTCCAGATGACAGACTTAGGACCAGCTCATTTATATCTTGGAATGCAAATCACTCGAGATAGAGTAAATCGGACATTACACCTTGACCAAAAGAAATACTTGGAAATTGTTCTAGAAAGATTTAAGCTGTCTGATTGCAATCCTGTTAGCACACCAATGGAATCTGGACTTAAACTTCAGCATAGAGAAGATCAAGCATCTCCAAAAGAAATTAATGAATATCAAAAGTTAATGGGCTGTTTAGAATATGCAGCAATTGCCACTAGACCAGATATCACATTTCCAGTTCACAAACTTGCTCAATTCGCATCCAATCCAGATTCAAGTCACTTTAATGCCGCAAAAAGAATTCTACGCTATCTCAAAGGTTCCTTGAACTACTGCCTTGTATTCTGTGGGGGGAAGAAGAGTGACCAGTTTGAACTTATTAGCTATACAGATGCGGACTGGGCTGGAGATTCAACTGATAGGAAATCAATTAGAGGGTACTATTTTTATCTCAATCATAATCTGATCTCACATATGTCAAAAAAGCAACCAACAGTAGCTCTAAGTAGTGCAGAAGCTGAAATGCATGCAGCTCTACAAGCATCAAAAGAAGCAATCTGGTTACGAAATATTTTGGAAGAAATAGGATATAAACAACAAAACCCAACAACTATCTATTGTGACAATTAAGCAGCAATATCACTCTCACGCAATCCCGAATTCCATTCCAGATCAAAACATGTAGACATCCATTATCAGTTTCTTCGTCTACAAGTTGAACAAAAGACTATCATATTAAAATTCATTGGATCAACTGATATGGCTGCTGATGGTTTAACCTATTAAAAGAAATAAAATTATATTCACTTATGATGATAGGAATTATATTTTATGTGTGAGGAGATAATTGTGTGAACGAGTATAATTATAATCGAAGATAAGTTTATATCTTATTGTAGTAAAGACAATGAAAGATATAGTAGTGATGGTTGTGGATGATGAAGGAATGTGGTGGGAACACCAGATTATATACATTTTGTGTGACAAGGTTTGTAAGAAGAGAAAGTGAAGTGAATAAGGAAAATACAAAAGTGGGAAACCCAAACTATCCCACCGACGATCATTCTTAGCGCCTAGCAAGCCCCACAATTTACATTAGTGGCGCTTAGGCACAAACTAGTTTGTTAGTGTCAAAGCACACTATTGATGCAGATCCTAATATCAATATTCCAACACAAGATTAATGTTGATCCTAATATCAATTTTCCAACAAAATATTGATGTCTTTCTCAGATCCTTGCTAGATTATTAAACCCTGTACACAGCTATGCATAATCTGATCCTAGATAGTATTCATAAGTCTTATACTTTGCATAAACTTATTCCATAATATTTGTGCATAAGCTTGCATAAATATTCCTTGCATAATTAATTTAAACAAATTAATTATTACAATGCATTGAGTGATTTCACAGTTTGTCACTTATATGATTAAATTCAACACTCCCCCATAATCATTAAGTGACATTCTTTCTGTTCTTTTTAATCTTTTAGTTCAACAATTTTTCCATGCATGAACTCACAAAACTTTACATGCTTTTGTCGACTAAGTGGTTTAGTTAAACCATCAGCAGCCATATCAGTTGATCCAATGAATTTTAATATGATAGTCTTTTGTTCAACTTGTAGACGAAGAAACTGATAATGGATGTCTACATGTTTTGATCTGGAATGGAATTCGGGATTGCGTGAGAGTGATATTGCTGCTTGATTGTCACAATAGATAGTTGTTGGGTTTTGTTGTTTATATCCTATTTCTTCCAAAATATTTCGTAACCAGATTGCTTCTTTTGATGCTTGTAGAGCTGCATGCATTTCAGCTTCTGCACTACTTAGAGCTACTGTTGGTTGCTTTTTTGACATATGTGAGATCAGATTATGATTGAGATAAAAACAGTACCCTCCAATTGATTTCCTATCAGTTGAATCTCCAGCCCAGTCCGCATCTGTATAGCTAATAAGTTCAAACTGGTCACTCTTCTTCCCCCCACAGAATACAAGGCAGTAGTTCAAGGAACTTTGAGATAGCGTAGAATTCTTTTTGCGGCATTAAAGTGACTTTAATCTGGATTGGATGAGAATTGATCAAGTTTGTGAACTGGAAATGTGATATCTGGTCTAGTGGCAATTGCTGCATATTCTAAACAGCCCATTAACTTTTGATATTCATTAATTTCTTTTGGAGATGCTTGATCTTCTCTATGCTGAAGTTTAAGTCTAGTTTCCATTGGTGTGCTAACAGGATTGCAATCAGACAGCTTAAATCTTTCTAGAACAATTTCCAAGTATTTCTTTTGGTCAAGGTGTAATGTCCGATTTACTCTATCTCGAGTGATTTGCATTCCAAGATATAAATGAGCTGGTCCTAAGTCTGTCATCTGGAATTGATTCTTGAGCTTGTTTTTGATGTCTTGAATTTGAACTTTGTCTTTGCCAAAAATAAAAAGGTCATCAACATATACTGCAACTAATAAACTTTGATTGTTATTTGCAAAAACAGCATAGTCACTCATCAGTGGTTTAAGTTTGGCTTCTGCCATAAATGATGCAAGTGTCTTATACCACGCACGTGGTGCCTGTTTTAATCCATATAAGGCCCTGTCCAATTTGCAGACTAATTTAACATTTTTTCGTTTATGCGTGGGATACATATTTGATTCTTGACTTGATTTTGTATGTTGGAATAATTCTTGCTTCAATATGCTGAGTTCATTTTTGTTAAAAAGATAAAATTATATTCACTATGATGATAGGAATTATATTTTATGTATGAGGAGATAATTGTTTGAACGAGTATAATTATAATTGAAGATAAATAAAGTAGTAGTGATGGTTGTGGATGATGAAGGAATGTGGTAGGAACACCAGATTATATACATTTTGTGTGACAAGGTTTGTGAGAAGAGAAAGTTAAGTGAATAAGGAAAATACAAAAGTTGGAAATCCAAACTATCCCACCGTCAATCACTCTTAGAGTCCAGCTAGCCACATCTTTTCCACTTGTTGCGCTAATGCACATGCTAGTTAGTTAGCGTCAAAGCGCGATCCAACACCTCAACATTTATAAACCCTTGTCTTATCTAGACCCATGCCAAAGTCAATATCCTAGTACATATTCATGCATAATCTAATCCCTGGTACATTTCAACCAAACCATCTTTTGAACCCTTGTATATTTTATTTGTCAAAATAAGCTTTGTCACTTGCATGATATTGATTTTGATAATAAGTCCTTGCTAGATTATTGTACCCTGTACACATCTATGCTAGGTCTGATCCTAGATAGAATTCATAAGTCTCATGCTTTGCTTAAACTTATTTCATAATATTTGTGCATAAGTTTGCACAAATATATATTGCATAATTAATTTCAATAGATTAATTATTGCAATGTTTTAAGTGTTTTATAGTTTGTCACTTATATGATTACATTCAACAATTTTGAGATTCCACTTCAAAACCATGTGGCTGTTCTACAAAGACATCTTCTTCAATTGGACTGTTTAAGAATGCTGTTTTGATATCCATTTGCTCAATGTCCAAATCAAGTGATGCAGCAAGGCTGAAAAGTATTTTGTATGACATTGGTTTTACCACGCTTGCATATGTGTCAGAGATGCTTCCATCTTTTTGCTGAAAACCACGAACAACCCATCTTGACTTGTATTTTATAATGTTTCCATTTACATCTGATTTTGTCCTAAACACCCATCTTCCTTGAATCACATTGGTATTGTTGTTTGATGTATTAACCAATAACCATGTTGAATTTTCATATATTGATCTTATTTCTTCCCTAATATTTGCCGCCCAGAGCCTAGATTGAGGACATTGCATTGCTTGCTCAAGGGTATCAGGAATGTAGTTATTGTTAGAGTCAGCAGCCGCAAGACACTTGGCCACAAAAGCTTTTGGGAGGAATGGATCTCTATAAGAAGTTGCATATCTTTCGTACTTAGGATCTGCAAGCTCGTCGATTGATGAATTTTCAGATGAGTCAAATTCAGGAAGTTGAATAGACTCAGCAGTGTGGTATTGACTCATAGAAGGTGATTGTTCTGGATGGATAATTGATGGGGAATTTGGAAAAGCCCCATTTCTGGCATTATTCTGATTTGATTGTGGAAGATTGCTATCAAATTCAACATCCTGAGAAGGTTCTAGTTGTTGTTCAAGTTGTGTAGACTGTTCTTGGATAATTAAATCACGACTTCGTATAACCTTGCGGCTTGTTGGATCATAAACTCGATAGATATTGTGTCCTTCGTATCCAACAAGGATATATTCTGTATCTCTTGATTCAAGTTTACCAGTGATTTTACCAGTTTTGTGATTATAGCATTTTGAACCAATAATCCTAAGATGATTAATAGATGGTTGACGTCTGTAGAGCTTTTCAAATGGAGAAAGGAATCCTTCATTTGAACTTGATGGTATGCGGTTTTTAATATAACAAGCAGTATTAACAAGCTCTGCCCATAAAGGTTTTATGAGGTTAGATGACTCATTTAGAAAACAACGTGTGGTGTTGAAGAGTGTTTGGTTTAGGCGTTCTACAACTCCATTCTGCTCTGGTGTGTGTGGAACAGTGTACAGAATTTGGAAACCTTCTTGTTGTGCAAAATTTTTGAAAGCTAGACTAGAATATTCGCCTCCATTGTCGCAATGTAAAAATGCTATTTTTAGGTCTAGTTCAGTTTTCACTGCCTTTTTAAATGTCTGGAAAATTTTAAGACAATTTCATTTTTCCATACATGGATATACCCACGAAAATCAACTTAAGTCATCTGTGAATGTTATAACATATTTATTTTGACCTAGTGAAGTTGGTGTTATAGGTCCTGCTAAGTCAGTGTGAATCTTTTCCAGTGGACGTTTGGCTTTAGCTGGTTGCTGTCTGGAGATAATCCTAGTTGACTTGTTTTGTAAACAACTTTCACATGAAAATTCGCCAACTTGCCCTATGATTGACTTGATTGTGCCTTTTGACATATATTCTTTGTTAATATGTCCTAGACGTTTATGCCATGTTAAAGAATCAATAGGCTTTGAATAGTAGGCATGAGTGCTGATTGTCTCAAGAACTAGAAGAGAATCAACAAGAATGGCAGTTGCAATAGTATGATTTTGATGTATTATATAGCATTTTATGTTGGCAAAGTTGAATCTAATATCGGGATTTCGTGTTGCACAAAATACTGAGATAAGATTAGATGCAAGTTGTGGAACATAGAGAACATTATTGAGTGTGAAACTTTTGCCTGTTTTTGGATTAATTCTGACATTTCCGCGGCCAGTTGCACTCATTTGGCTATTATAAGCTGTGGTAATTGTTGTTGTAAAATTTTCCATGTTCAGAAATTGAGATTTGTCGTTACACATGTGCTGTGTGGCACCACTGTCAATTATCCATGCTTGGTGTCGACCATCTTAATTGCTAGAAAGAAAAGCAATATTGTCAGAACATGGTAAATTAAAAGTAGATTCAGCCTGAGCATGGTTTGATGATTGAACCCGCTCACTTGGTCGTTTTTCTGGGAACATTTGCCAACAGTTTTCTGATTTGTGTACTTTTCCACAGTGTTTGGAAATTGGCTTAGGTTTTCCGTTTCCACCATTTCCACCTCTTCTTGCAATCATTGCAGAGTTTCCATTATCTGACATTTGGTTTGTTCTCCTTGCTCATCAATCAAACTTGCTATAATCTCATCCAAATATGTGCGTGAGTCCTCTGATATGGACTTTGAGCGGACTTGTTGCATTACAGATTGAGTCCAAGCTTCATATTTACATGACACATTATTGATAAAGATTGATAGTAGTAGCCATTGGGGCAAAGTATTGGTAGTCATCTGGCTAAGTGTGTTCATGTTTGTTCTGAATTGATCAATGAACTGGTCCGTAGATTCGCAAGAAGATATATTTGTTGAAACTAGTGACTGGAATGCTAGATGTCGTGCACTAAATCCAACATGCCTATATTGTTTCTCCAGTTTTCTCCAAGCTGAGCATGCCAAATCATCTGGATCCAACAACCTGATAACATGATCTTCGCAAGATAGTATAATCAGTGACATGGCTTTTGAGTTTGCAGACTTCATGGTTGATGCTGCTGAAGACATTGACTTTGGTTCAATAACCTCCCAAAGGTCTTGAGCAATTAGATATGACTTCATTTTGATTGCCCATACTTGAGATTTTGTTGTGCCTGAAAGTTTGGCAATAGAGGTTCTGGATGTGTCCATCTTGAAGTGGTTTAAGTCTGGATTGTCAAAAGATTAGCGTTCGATCTCCTTAAAGTGAGGTTATAATGGCAGTTTAGAGCACCGGGCTCATAACCTGTTAAAAGAAATAAAATTATATTCACTTATGATGATAGGAATTATATTTTATGTGTGAGGAGATAATTGTGTGAACGAGTATAATTATAATCGAAGATAAGTTTATATCTTATTGTAGTAAAGACAATGAAAGATATAGTAGTGATGGTTGTGGATGATGAAGGAATGTGGTAGGAACACCAGATTATATACATTTTGTGTGACAAGGTTTGTAAGAAGAGAATGTTAAGTGAATAAGGAAAATACAAAAGTGGGAAACCCAAACTATCCCACCAACAATCATTCTTAGCGCTTAACAAGCCCCACAATTTACATAAGTGGCGCTTAGGCACAAACTAGTTTGTTAGTGTCAAAGCACACTATTGATGCAGATCCTAATATCAATATTCCAACACAAGATTAATGTTGATCCTAATATCAATTTTCCAACAAAATATTGATGTCTATCTCAGATCCTTGCTAGATTATTAAACCCTGTACACAGCTATGCATGATCTGATCCTAGATAGTATTCATAAGTCTTATACTTTGCATAAACTTATTCCATAATATTTGTGCATAAGCTTGCACAAATATTCCTTGCATAATTAATTTCAACAAATTAATTATTACAATGCATTGAGTGATTTCACAGTTTGTCACTTATATGATTAAATTCAACATAACCAAACCACTTAGTCGACAAAAGCATGTAAAGTTTTGTGAGTTCATGCATGGAAAAATTGTTGAACTAAAAGATTAAAAAGAACAGAAAGAATGTCACTTAATGATTATGGGGGAGTGTTGAATTTAATCATATAAGTGACAAGCTGTGAAATCACTTAATGCATTGTAATAATTAATTTGTTGAAATTAATTTTGCAAGGAATATATTTGCAAGCTTATGCACAAATATTATGGAATAAGTTTATGCAAAGTATAAGACTTATGAATATTATCTAGGATCAGATCATGCATAGCTGTGTACAGGGTTTAATAATCTAGCAAGGATCTGAGATAAACATCAATATTGTGTTGGAAAATTGATATTAGGATCAACATTAATGTTGTGTTGGAATATTAATATTAGGATCGGCATCAATAGTGTGCTTTGACACTAACAAACTAGTTTGTGCCTAAGCGCCACTAATGTAAATTGTGGGGCTTGCTAGGCGCTAAGAATGATCGTCGGTGGGATAGTTTGGGTTTCCCACTTTTGTATTTTCCTTATTCACTTCACTTTCTCTTCTTACAAACCTTGTAACACAAAATGTATATAATCTGGTGTTCCCACCACATTCCTTCATCATCCACAACCATCACTACTATATCTTTCATTGTCTTTACTACAATAAGATATAAACTTATCTTCGATTATAATTATACTCGTTCACACAATTATCTACTCAAACATAAAATATAATTCCTATCATCATAAGTGAATATAATTTTATTTCTTTTAACATAACAAAGGAAAAAAAAACATCAATGTTCAGTTTGAATAAGAATTCCAGAAGTCCTCCTCTTGGGTTTCCCTAAGGTACCATATTCTAGTTTAGATTTTTGTTGTTTTAATAAATTCTAGTGTTGCTTCCACCCCCTTCTTAGTGTGGAGGAGTAGTGGTACTGTCAGCCTTGTACAACAAAGCTTGTCCTCCAACTTCCTTCTCTCTTTTCTATATCTTCTACATTCAAGCAGAAGGTAACTTGGTGTTTGCCTAGCTCCACAAACACACATATCATTATCCAATTTGCCAATTTTTTTAAGATAGGATTTGAAATACCCATGACCAAGTTTCAGCTGAAAGAAGGATGAGCATATCTCTTTCTTGCTGTTTCTGGGCGTCAATAATTTCTTTCTTAACAGCCACGGAAAGAGGTTAATATATGACCCTGAATTCCCAGTATAGCTTTTCTTTAATTTGGTGAGACTCTTCATCCATTCTTCCTTTTTCTTATTTTCCAACATTTGACTGACATAAGCTAGACTGGTAGGATAGTTTATGTCAGGTGGCTCTAGTGAGGCGTCTTTAGCAATCTTATCAACGTCTATATTTCCCGAAATTTCTGAGTGGCCAGGAACCCATTCTAAGATCACTTTGACACCTTTTTCTTTTAGTTTTTTTGCAGCAATTCTAGCCCTAGTAGCACAGAACTGTCCAGGTTTATCTTTTAGGGAACTAAGTCGAAGTAATGCTGCTTGGCTGTCTGAATATATAGTTATCTAATTTCTTAATTTGTCTATTCTGTTGGCGTGTTCAAGGGCGCTTGTAATTGCCTCCAGTTCACCATTAAATATCAAATTTTTTATTCCAATATTATTATACTCTATCCAGGTTTCTGAGCTTAGTTGATCAAAGCCCTTGAATGCTACGCCAATTCCATTTGATTCTGTATGATAAGAAGCATCTGTATAGTACAAAATAGCAGAGCTTCCTGATAACTCTCTTATTTTTCCTAGATGAATCAGGGCTTCCTCCTCTTTTGGTTGCTTACAAATATAAATATCATAAGGTAAACTTCCCTTCCATGGTGGGCTTTCATAGTTGATTATAGGTTCAACATTTTCTAGATCAGCTTCTATATCCACTGATTGGTTAATGAGATTTAGCTGCTTTCCTTGATAGGTGGTGTCATTTCCTAGGTCAGAAGAAGCTAAGTATTCCTTTAATAAATAAGCCACAGGGTGGCTAGGTCCCAGTTGATAATTTCTCAAAGCATATTTTCTTCTGCAATGATTAAGTCGAGTATCTGGAGGACATAAACATGCCTCCACCTCCATTGGTCTTATTGGTGTTGTTCTAAAACAACCTAAAATTTTTCTTAATGCCAAGTTTTGTAAATTTTGTAACAAAACTAAGAAGTTCTTTCGGCCTTTCCACCAAACCTGACTTGCGTAGTCACAAACACTAGTAACGCTTGCAAGGTATAGCTGCCTCATGGCTATAGGGCTTAGGCCTTTTTCTGAATTAGTTAGTCTTGCCATTCTATAGAAGGCAGCCTTTGCTTGTCCAACTCTTATTGTAACATGCTGCTTAAAGGTAAGTCTATTGTCAAACCAGATCCCTAGCCATTTAATCACTGGAGAAGGCTCCTTCATAGTGCCATCAGGTAATTTAATTGACCATTGTCTGGCAGCTTTTGAATCTTTAAAATGTATTAGTTCTGTCTTTGCAATATCAAATTGAACAGCATTTTGCCTTCTAAGATCTTCCAGGATTTGAACTTCCCCCTCTAGTATTTGGATATTTTTCTTAAAGCTAGGAGATGAGACTGTCAGGGAGATATCATCAATATATGAGAGAAAAGTCACTGCCTTTGACTTGAACACATCTCTGAGATAAATAAGGAATAAGATAGGTGAGATAAGACTTCCTTGAGGAATCCCTGTTTGTATTGGTGAGAATCCCTCTGTTTTTTCATCAAATGTCAGTCTCAGTACTCGCTGGCTGAGGAATGATGAGACCCATGATAGGAGGCTGAGGGGTAGTCCAAGTTTACTCATTTTAGCCAAAAGTTGGTTCTTTGAAACATGATCAAATGCTCCTTTGACATCTAAGAATAATGTAGTTGTTTTTCTTTTTGCACCCTTTTCTGATTCAATCTTAGCTTGAAGCAGTAAGCAAGCATCCACAGCAGACTTCTTTAATCTTCCACCTATCTGTGAGGGATCTAGAAGGTTAGATGTTTCAGCCAAGTAACCCAATCTCTGGGCTAGGATCCTTTCCAAGGCTTTACCCAAACAGTTAAGTAGGGAAATTACCCTATATGCCTTTGGCTGGGAGTAGTCTGGTTTTGCTGGCTTCCTTAGCACAATTCCTGTGGCTTGTCTCCAGCATTTTGGTTGGTATCCTAGATTAAAGTAAAGTGAATAGACTTGAACAAATATTTCCTTATTTGCCTTATATGCTTGCTCAATCATAGACCAGCTGATACCATCTGATCCAGGTGCTTTTCCTTTAGAAGGCCGGCAGCAGGCTTTTTCTACTTCCTCAGGTGTTAGCTCAGGCTATTCCCAATTTCCCTCCACATGTTGGCTCCAATCCATAGGAGTTGACTCTGGAGGTGCTGGAAATAACTTGTCTTTCAATGCCTTAGCTTTCTCTTCAAAATCTTGTGCAAGTTCTCCATTTCCATCTTGTATACTATGCATTTTTGTTATCTGCTTATTTTTAGTTTAAGATAAAGCCTTAAAAATTGAGCCTGGGTCTTCTCTCTCTAAGAACTCATTCCAATGGTTCTTCTTTGCAGTTTTGATTGCCTGGAAGTATGCATTCCTTGCATTCAAGTACTCCTGCTTTAAAGACCCTTCTTTAATTTCTATGCCTATCTTCCTTTGCTTCCTCATCATTGTTTTCCTTAGATTTTTAAGGTCATCAGACCACCATGGCTCAACTTTTGCACCACCCTTGATCTTTGGGATAGTCTTTTCAGATGCCATAAGAATGATTCTATTAAGTTCCTCACCCACTTCATCTAATTGCCTAGTAAGCGTGTTTCCGTCTAGAATATCCTTAGTTTTTCCCTTGCTCAGGCTTTGTAGGTATGTAGGATTGAGAATTTGTGATTGAAAGAAGGACTTCTTAATTTCCTTCTTATATTCAGACCAGTTGGCTTTGTCTGTGTTAAACCTTCTTGATATAGAAGGCTCATCTTGTATGTCACAATTTCTCCTATTTCGAATAGTAAATAAGATACCTTCATGATCTTATCCTGTGGTTAAGGTTTGCCAGTCTTCTACTAGCTTGCCAGTACTTTCTGTTGCCAAAGTTAGGTCAAGAACTGATTGGAGTTCCATACCAGCCCTATAGAAGGTTCCTTTTCCAATCTTATTTATTAGAGAAAGACCCTGCTCCTCAAACCAAAACTTCAAG
This sequence comes from Podosphaera xanthii, assembly GCA_028751805.1. NCBI lineage: Eukaryota > Fungi > Ascomycota > Leotiomycetes > Helotiales > Erysiphaceae > Podosphaera > Podosphaera xanthii. The sequence continues at coordinate 11,146,454 of JAPWIX010000001.1, forward strand.
TCCTCTGCATTAGTAGATCTTGGAGAGTAGGGATCCCAGTCTGGATGGTGCTCATTGAAATCTCCTACAACTATGCAATTTTGAGGTATTGTAAGATAATTTTTGATCCTTTCAATAGTCTTCAAATTGTCGCCTCTTTGATTTTTCTGGTTGTAGATATTGACTAATGTTAATATCTGTCCATGGTGTTTCAAATTTACCCCTATTATATCTGAATCTTTTGGACAATCTTCCCATTGAGAAACCATGGACTCTCTGCCTCTTGATATATAGTACATAGCCCTAGGTCTGGGGTAATCTCCTTGAATTGTTGGAAAAAGTTGAATAAAAGATTTGTGGCTTATAGATTGAATATCTCTATATGTTGTGTTCCCTCTAACTTGTGGAAGCCAAGGTTCTTGGACTGCTAATATTTCAATATTTAGCTCTACTGCTAATTGTAGAGCATTTTCTGTGGCCTGTATACTTCTGTTCAAGTTGCATTGGAGGATTTTAAGTTCTCCAATCATAAAACCTCCATGTCTTCACCTCTAGTTTGTGCTTCATTTGCACTTGCTGTCCTTGCTAGGATAGCAACTCTAACTTGACAGCTGTCCTTGTCAGCTGTATGTGCCTCTCCACAATTAGCACACTTTGGAGTCAGGTGGACTCATTTTTTCCCAATACTGTTGCACTGTGTACAGACATGCTGCTTAGTATTGTGGAGTCCTGCACAGTACTGGCATTTAGCCTCCCATCTACATTTAGTACTTAGATGTCCAAATCCCTGGCATCTATTGCATTGTGTAGAGGAAGGAATATTCATATATTTTTCTGCTTTAAGTGATCTCCCTGCAACAATCAGTTTCTTTGTAATTGCTAGTCTGGCTTCATCTTCAGTTTCAAAGGCCACAACTATTGAACCTGCTACTTGATTTCTCCTCTTATCCTCAGGAGTTATCCAGTAGGGCTGTCCAATGACTTTCAGACAATGATTGAAAGTTGCAATCTCCTCTGGAATTGTGCTCAAGTCTTCTATTGTCTGGAATTCTGTTGTTGGAATTCCATGAATTAAGACTTTGAACCATGCTTCATCTTTCATGGCTATTTCATGTGGTGCAATGTTCTTCCAGATGTCAACTTTTTCCAAAAGAAAGTCAGCAGAGTAAGGTCCAGTTGTTGTTAGAGCAAGGTTCTCCTTCCTAGTTTGTGAGACTATTGCTACTACTGGCCCATCTACCCCTCTAGCTTTAAAAGCTTGATTGATTTTGTCTCTTGTTTGAAGAGGTGAAAATGGTTGCCTAGTATTTCTGTCTTGAATTAAAATTAATCTTTTGGTGGTCTTTGGCTTGAGTATACTAGGATTTTTCTTTCCTTGTACAATAGTCCACTCCTTGCTCTTGTCTGATCCCTTAGATGGTCCAACAACAGATGCCCAAGTTTTCTTTACTGGTAAAGAGTCTGCTCCAGGTGTTTTATTGTTTGTAGAAGTCATGTTGGGTTTTTCTTTGCTAGAGACATTTCCAATCAGAGCATTGTTCCCCCCTTTTTGCTCTTGAATATTTTGTTTCACAAGATTGCTGGCCTTGGTTTGTCTGGCAGTGGTCTGTAGGACTTTTGCTGTTTGCTCTAGTCTCTGAAGCTGTGCAGTTAGTACAGATGCATCCCTTGGTAGATTTCCATCTCTTTCTATGTACTCTCTGAATACATTTAGTAAATCTAAGATCTTAGTTTGTTTAGACCTTGATTCTGCCAAGTGCGCTGCCTTTATAAGTAGATCCCTAGCAGTGGCAATGCATTCATCTGAATGTTCAATCTGATCAAGTAATGTGAAATTGCCCTTTCCTTTATTCCTTTTCACAGGTTGGTCATTAGTATGAAAAGATCTTTTTATTCCATTCCCAGGAACAAACTCAAAGTTCTCTGCCATTATAGGTCCATGTCTTTCAACATAAATCCTAGCTCTTTCTTCATCAGTATAGGCTATTTGATGATTTTCAAAGTCAATGGCTATTGGTGCTTCTGAGAACTCAGGAATGCTGGCTCCAGTCTGTTCTCCAAATCCACCTGGTGTGAAGTCATCATCATAATCATCTAGGTCTTTGTGATTATTATCAATATATTCATCCTCTATCTCCATTTCCACATCTTGCCTAGAAGGTTTAATATCAATTCTTGTATTTTTTGATCCCTCAGACATTTGGGTCAAAGGGTCTGGTGATTCAGACCTCTGCATAATTTTAAATCTTTTCCAAATATATTTTTTTTTTTTAATATTTTATTCAATTTAGTTTCTGATATATTTTGATTTTATCCGATTTTTATTTTATTTTTTTTTGTTATAGATCTTAAAATATTTAAAAAATTAAAACAACAATAAAAATAAAGTATTTTTTTATCTTTTTAGGATTATTTTTTTTATTTTTTTTCTAGTTGTTTCTGAATTCTTTATTTTTTTTTTTTTCAGTTTCTTCAGAGTCACGTGACCTCGCTTAAATTCGCTTGAAAACGGAGTTTGTCCCGTTTTTCTCGCTTAACGGTGGCCACCACAGGCCAAGAGTGTAGTTTTATCTCACACATCAAATTCGCAACTTTGAGGTATTATATCTCCTGTATTTATCGCTCGCAGATGCTGAAAATTTGTAGGCTGCCTTGAATAATTTTTTAATAATGGTTTCCTAAGTTTTGTAACGAACAGAGATGGTTAGCGTCGTGCGCTGATGAAGAAGGGAGCTGGGCCTTCCAAAAAAAAGCTTTTCACAACCGGACCACCTTTCCTCCTTGATAACTCGACGCCGAGGTGTCGGATCAGAATTTGGAAGAGATATCTGTAATCGCCTTTGTATTCTGCATACAATGATATAATCAAAAATAATTTTTCACGATTTTTGAAAATTCGAAAAGTTTGGTGTTCTCATATGAATGATTGTCAGTGGGATAGTTTGGGTTTCCCACTTTTGTATTTTCCTTGTTAACTTAACTTTCTCTTCTCACAAACCTTGTCACACAAAATTTATATAATCTGGTGTTCCCACCACTTTCCTTTATCATCCACAACCATCACTACTATATCTTTTATTGTCTTTACTACAATAAGATATAAACTCATCTTCTATTATAATTATACTCGTTCACACAATTATCTCACACATAAAATATAATTCCTATCATCATAAGTGAATATAATTTTATTTCTATTTACAGGTTATGAGTCCGTATTAAAGGTTATAAAATTATATTTACCGTAAAGTAGTAGAATTATATTTTATAAAGTAGATGATAGTGAACAATGGTGTCAGAGTATAAAGATAATTTGGTAATCTTGATAATAAGTGATTATGGTTGTGAAGATAATGAAGGAAAGTGGTGGGAAGACCAGACTATATACATATTGGGTGACAGGGTTAATAAGAAGAGAAAGTGAAGTGAATGTGAAAAATAGAAATGTGGGAGACCCAAACTATCCCAACGACGATCACTCTTAGCGTCGAGCTGGTCACATCTTTTCCACTAGTGGCGCTTATGCGCATGCTAGTTAGTTAGCGTCAAAGCGCAATCCAATACCTCAACATTTATAAAACCTTGTCTTATCTGGACCCATGCCAAAGTCTATATCCTAGTACATACTCATGCATAATCTAACCCCTGGTACATTTCAACCAAACCATAATTTGACCCCTTGTATATTTTATTTGTCAAAATAAGCTTTGTCACTTGCATGATATTGATTTCGATAATAAGTCCTTGCTAGATTATTGTACCCTGTACACATCTATGCTAGGTCTGATCCTAGATAGAATTCATAAGTCTCATGCTTTGCTTAAACTTATTTCATAATATTTGTGCATAAGTTTGCACAAATATATATTGCATAATTAATTTCAATAGGTTAATTATTGCAATGTTTTAAGTGATTTTATAGTTTGTCACTTATATGATTACATTCAACAATAAGCACTGCTACAAACAGAACCCTTTGCTTTTAGGCTCAATACAAAATTATTTAAAAAAAAAAAAAAAAAAACAGAAACCTGATCTTGCCCTCGCCAGGTATGGCAATAAATAGAGATACGGCAAGAGTAAAGCTGAAGATAAGGGCAAAGGAAAAGCTGTTGCTAAAGTTGACGTTGATGAAATTTTTGATAAAGATGAGAAGGAGTTTTGGGAGTATATTATTGTAATTAAGAGCTAGGAGGGGTATGGCAATTATATTACTCTGCTCTCCTTCGGCAGAATTACACGGGCTCGGGTGCGGTGGTGAGTTGCAGAATAATGCTCTCACACTGGATTTACAGCACGATGGATAAATGATGATCTATAAAGGAGATATTTGTTGCGCACTCCAACGATGGATGATATCTTCTAATGGATGGTGGGAAGAATGATATTCATGTATATGAGATAGATACAAACTTAAAATAGAAGGTAAAGAGATTCTGTCGTACATTGACAACGTCCGTGCGCCAGCCTGTCTTACACCATTTCCTTATTCAACAGCAATTCATCCTTCTCCCTGTTCTGGCACGTTTCTACCAAGTCAGCACAACATATATGGACTTTTTATTTGATGAGAAAACAGGATGTCGGAAAGAATCTGCAAAATAGCGGCAACAGGCGCGTCATTTAAGTCTAATAAATTTTCTGCCATCTATGATACTGGTGTGTCACAGTCTAGACAAGAGCGCCTGCGCAGCTAAATGTGTAGAGGTAGTTAATAATTAATTCTATGATCCAGTAACTAACTCGCAATTTACTAGTACATGTAGATATATACATTTCCCTCGAGCTGAACTACTCGCCCCATCTTGACACTATTTTTGGATTGTAATATTTTCATGAAACAGAAGGTCTTCTTGTGCCACACAACCTCCCTGTATTGTGAAGCCGCCACGTAATAGCAAGTCTCCGAATAGAAGTCAGTCCGCTTGTATTAGCAAGTTTCAGTATAATTGAAACACCCTGCAGGACCAGGCCGTGCACAATTCACTATCTATGTAAAGTCTGTGCACGCCTATGCACAGCATAGGCTATAGGCATAAACCAGCTTACCAGCTGCTATAATTTTCCTTCTCATTCTGATGGTCTTTTAGCTAGCCTTTTTGACCGTCGCTGCCAAAGTGTTTGAGGCTCCGCCGGTCCCACAAATCCACCAGCTTCATTGACCATTGGTCCGTTGTTGTCACGAATCAATGATGTCAGCTAGAGCTTGATGTTAAAGATATTCTAGATTTAATTTCAAATTCTACTAAAGATTAAACTATGTTATAATTGTGTCTACTTATATTCCCATACGTTCTCCTCCAATACCCGTCCGCACGTGCTATTGCATTATTTTCCACCTCGCAAATGTCATCGCTCCCCTGCCGCCTAATGCATGTTGAGAAGCAATTATTTTGCATAGCATGCACTCTATCACCTGCATGGTGTTGACCATCTTCTGCAGGTTTCGGTTGGAAGTTAGAAGCTCCGACTTTTACTAGCCCTGTGTGGATCCCCCTTGAGTCACCCAAAGAGGCTCGCGTTGCATAACGTGAGCTACAGAGTTTATTTGGACTACGTGCCGTTACAATCCCCCTTTTCCCCTTCCTGTTTTCCTGACGTTTAATTTTAGTGTGCCTTTCTGCAGGACTAACAAAGGTTCCCGCTGACTTGGTGATTGGGCCATTGTTCTCGATTATAGGGCCATATTCTTCTTCGAATTTGTCTAAGGCTTTAGTATCCATCACATATTCTATCAGTTCCCATGAGGGTTCAACCCAGCCTGCCCATTTAACCAATGCCTATCTGTATCGTCCGCGACCTTGACGTATTATTCTAGCCCTTAAAATTGATTCTATTTCATATTCAGGTTCATTAAGGTCATCGTTGTAAGGGGGTCGCTAAAAGGTTGTTATTCACAAACAAATCGGATACCAAATGAAGATAATAAATTCTCTTGGAGTTTACATACTGGCCATGTTAAAAGAAATAAAATTATATTCACTTATGATGATAGGAATTATATTTTATGTGTGAGGAGATAATTGTGTGAACGAGTATAATTATAATCGAAGATAAGTTTATATCTTATTGTAGTAAAGACAATGAAAGATATAGTAGTGATGGTTGTGGATGATGAAGGAATGTGGTGGGAACACCAGATTATATACATTTTGTGTTACAAGGTTTGTAAGAAGAGAAAGTGAAGTGAATAAGGAAAATACAAAAGTGGGAAACCCAAAATATCCCACCGACGATCATTCTTAGCGCTTAGCAAGCCCCACAATTTACATTAGTGGCGCTTAGGCACAAACTAGTTTGTTAGTGTCAAAGCACACTATTGATGCAGATCCTAATATCAATATTCCAACACAACATTAATGTTGATCCTAATATCAATTTTCCAACAAAATATTGATGTCTATCTCAGATCCTTGCTAGATTATTAAACCCTGTACACAGCTATGCATGATCTGATCCTAGATAGTATTCATAAGTCTTATACTTTGCATAAACTTATTCCATAATATTTGTGCATAAGCTTGCACAAATATTCCTTGCATAATTAATTTCAACAAATTAATTATTACAATGCATTGAGTGATTTCACAGTTTGTCACTTATATGATTAAATTCAACAGGCCACTCCTCTTACTAAATACTACAGTGGTTCCCCTAGTATGACATAACTCTCAGTCCCCATCGCAACCCTCGTAACGCCCCCAAACTCCTTTCCCTGTAGCCCTGAGTTCCTCCACTAGACCTAGTTGCGAATCCCCCAACATCCTGGGTTCCTGAGAGCGGTGTCGGAGCGCATCCATTACCGTCCGACCTTCGAGGGCGGCAATCCTCTTTTCCGGTGGTCCGTGGATAACCTCCGCACCTGAACGCCGATACGTACCCGGACGCCGACATGCACCTGGATGTCGATATGCACCCATGCTCAAGTTTAGGCTGGGATGGTCCTTGTGACCATCCCTTAGAAGGGCACAGCCTGTAACAATTGTAGATAGCTTCATTCTGGGCGTCATCTCGTTTTTGGCTAGGAAAGGGGTCATTGCTTGCTCGTTTAACTAGCTCCACGTGAAATCTTTTGTGGACGTTACCTGGTACGTTCAACTCAACAATTAACGGATAAGGGACTGCCGTGACCTCAAACTTTGCGTGCAGCCACGCTAGTTTTTTTGAGAGTTGAGGAGTATTTACATTTCGTAAGTTCAACCATACCTTGTCACCTACCCTGAATGCTTCTGGTTGTCTACGATAGCGGTTTGCGTTGTCTTTATATTGTTGCTAAGATGACGCCATGGCGGCTTGTGCGAATTCTTGGGCTTCCTTAAGTTGTGTAACAAACCTCTCACCTGACTTCTTCCCTGGATGTTTAGAATGGCTTTCCACATCTGTTAGTTCTGAAATCAGACTAATATTGTATCTGTGGCGGAGGAAGAAGGGGCTCATGTTACCAATCACCGTATTTTGACGTGAATTCAGAGCAAGCTGTGCCATTGGCAACATATCAACCCAGTCATCTTGAGCATAACACGTAAAGACTCTCAAATATTTGTACATTTCCTGATTAGCTCTTTTGCTCGCATTTGTCTGTGGATGGAAAGCCGTCTTTAAGCGTTGAGTCATTCCTACAATATTGCAGAACGTCCTCCAAAAATAGCTTAGCTAGTCGCTACCCCTATCGCTTGTTAAAAATTTGGGGAATCTGTAATATTGTAATGATCCACGGGATATTGATGCCTCAGGCACTGCCATCGCCGTTACATAACCCTCGATTAATTCTACCAGCTCCATCAGTTCTAAGACAGCCGTACTGACCACACGCCGGGCTATACCATTCACTTTTGTTAGTTTTCTGTTATCCTCTGTTAGCGTATAATTTAGCGGCACAGCTGCATTTCTTTTGTCTTTAATAGCAGCAAAACCCACACTGTAATTTAGATTCTTCATTATAGAAAAACAATTGAAAGCCGCTTTTTGATGCTCCACGCTCTTGAACCGTGAAGCCTTACAAATATCTGTAGTAACAATCAATGAACACGCGTGCGCATGTTTCCGCATCCATAGACTTTGTGGCGAACAGAAACACATCTTTGCTTAGGCGATCTGTTATTACCATGACGTTTGTGCACCCCTGTGACATAGGTAAGTCGGTCACAAAGTCAATTTTTAATTCGGTTCCTATTCGTTCCGGAATAAGGATGGATTTAAGAAACCCTGCCTTAGCTTCACGCCATACCGTGGTTTGTCCACACATGTCGCAGTTCTGTATGAACTTGCAGACCGAGTCTCTCATCTTAGGCCAGAAAAAACGTCGTAATAGAATAATTGTCATTGTATTATTGTTTTACTAGGTATATGATGGGGTACGTACAATTGCGCAGAGTTACTAAAAGGATTCAGATGCTTGAGTAGAGCAGGCAATTGCGCGTATGGCAGGAATGTAAGATTGAATTAAAAGATGATAAGAATGATGATAAAATATTTACAATGTGGCAGACTTCAGCCTATTTATACCAAGAATATGTCTGTGTGTGACCAGATCAAATGCAGCAAACACAGATATTCTTTATGTGCCGAACATCGCTTAACTTATCCAAACACTCCAGCCCGACTGCAGCCGCATCGGCTCTTCCGTGACCCCAGCGTACTCTGCCGTGTACCACTCCGTCTAAGCTCCTGCTGCCAGAACGAGCACGTTCACCGAAGCTCGGCATAACACTCCCTCTGTCGGTAACGACTATTTCTAAGCTTCTCAGTGAATTTCCACAGGTGACTTGACCTTTATCAGTGCGTCAGCAAGCTGAAGATTTGATGGGACAAAGGTGACAGTTATCTTCCCATTTTGATGCTTCTCGCGGCAGTAGGAGTTCCTGAGCGCTATATGCTTAGACCGCTTATGATTGTCATTGTTTTTGATCAGTGAGATTGCTGATTGGTTGTCGACGTGAAGGTTGGTACATGCTGCCCCATTAATGCGGTTAGTGATACCTAGTTCTTGAATGAGTGACTTGACCCATTGGAGCTGGCGGCAGGTTTCAGTAGCTGCCAAGTATTCTACCTCAGTGGTGGACAGGACCACCTCCCGTTGCAGATGTGATTTCCAGCTGATAGGACCTGATGATAATCTGATTAGCATTCCAGATGTCGATCGGCTGGTTGATGGGTCGGCTGCAAAGTCTGCGTCCGAATATGCTTCGAGAGTTGCTTGATGGTTGTTTCGAGTGAATTCTATACCTTGGTCAGGGTCCTTCGCAATATACCGGAGTACTTGACGTGCGGCTTGCATGTGTTCGTTCGATGGGTTGACCAGGAATCTTGCGAGATGGTTTACCGCGAATGCAATGTCTGGTCTCGTGTTGTTTGAGAGATACTGTAGTCCTCCAATGCATGAGTTGTACTCTGTCTTTTCATGCGGAAGGCACGTCACGTTGTTTGGTTCCATCATGCGTTCCAATGGCGTGTTTGCTGACTTGCAGTCTGAGAGACCGTGTCTGTTAAGAAGAGTGCGTGCGTATTGTCCTTGAGAGAGCTTCAGAACCGTAGTTGATGGGTGGCTGATCTCTTTGCCAAGGAACAGATCAGTGCTGACAGTCTTGAGGTTATATTTACGATATAATGCACTCATTAGTTGGTCTATTTTTGACTGATGTGGACTCACTACTTGAAAGTCGTCAACATGCATCAGTACAAAAAGATCCTTTTCACTGTTAGTGTAGAGACAAATGTCAGATGTGGTGGGAAATAAACCCAGCTGGGCAAGTGTTGACTTAGCATCATCATACCATAAAGCCGCTGCTTGCTTGAGTCCATAAAGGCCTTTGCAGAGTCGGATGACATAGCCATCTTTCTCGTATCCTTTTGGAAGTTCCATAAACAAGTCTATTTTAAGGTCAGGGTTAAGAAATGCAGTTGGTACGTCACCTTGTTTTCTGTGCCAGCCTAGTTGGTGTGCAAGATGGTGTGCAAGAACGAGAATGATTCGTCCTGTTTCAGGTCTAGGTGTGGGTGCGAAGGTTTCATGGTAGTCAATGCCTTGTCGCTGAGTAAAGCCCTTAGCTGTGCAGCGAGCCTTATATTTTTCTATGTCGCCGTTTGCGAGAAACTTCTTTTTAAATACCCACTTGCATTTCATGGGCTTGCGGCCTTTGGGTAGTTGCGAGTTCGGGATTATTTGTATGGCTCCCTTCTGCTTCAGAGATTGGAATTCTTCTTCAGCTGCTCTTTTCCAATGTGGGGCTTCTGGGCTGGACATTGCTTCGTCCCATGTTTGTGGGTCAGTTGATGCTTGTGCAGTCATGCCATGGTGTAGTCGATAATAGTCAACACGCTTGACTGCTCTACCGCGTTGTGACCTAGTAATGCCGTCTTCTGGTGAGTGAGGACGCTTGGTACCGGCCACTGGTTGTACTGGATCCCATCCAGTCATGACGTGGTCAAGATGTTCATCCTGCTCAGTCGATTCTGCTTCATTGTCCGAAATTTCCGCAGCGGGTATCTCCCTCTGATCCGCAAGTTGGTGGCTTGGCCTTGAAACGACTTGCAGATCTGTTGAATGCGAAGGAAAATTATCAGATTCTGGCGAATTGGGGACAGTATGAATATCGTGTGAATCTGATTGATGGTTGATGATAGAGTTTGGTGGATGTGAGTCATGTGAGTCATATGACTCTACAGATTCCATGGTGACTGTGGGGTGGTGAGGTGTAGACGGCGGATGCTCCCTCTGATTTTCTGCAGTGAATTGATGGGGTGCCGATGGTTGTGAAGTGGGTTGAGGCCGTGATGGTGTGTTGTTGCTCGTATGGTCATGCGATGGGTATGGCGGCTGGGTCGATGGTGGCTCCGAGAAGATGGAACTGAGATTTGCCCAGTAGCTGGTAGTATGCTGGCGTTCTATAGAGTTTAGTTCATCGCCAAAAACTGTGTCTTCGTTAAAGGATGCGTGAGGGGTGATGCTTTCAGACCATTTCCACCCTTGCGCTGGTGTCCAATGGGGGTGATAAATGAGAAAGTTTTTGTTAGTATTCTTTTGAAATCCTACAAACCAGCCCATTTCTGCCCTTGGCTCGAATTTGCCTGGTTTAGGGTCAATGAGTTTATATGCACGACAACCAAAGCGTGGAAGGTTGGTAAAATCAATTTGGTCTGAGTGAGGCTGCTTCAAACCTTTGAGAAAGTCTATTAACGGCACCGATTTTGTGCGGAGGCAATATAGACGATTAGTGATGAAGCATGCGTGTTAGACCGCCCACGGCCAGTAACATGCAGGCATTCGTGCATCTATGAGCATAGATCTTGCTCTTCTCAGAATGACCTTGTTGGATGCTTCAGATGTCCCGTTTTGTTCAGGCGTATAAGGTGCGGAGACGTCTGTCCTAATCCCGTGTTGTTCACAGTAGGATTTTATGCGGAAGAATTCGGAGCCCCCGTCTCTAAAAATAGTCCGGACTCTTTTGCCGTACTGATGATGTTGATGCTCGACCCATTTTACTAACTGGGGTGCAATTTGGTCTTTGGTGCACGTGGAAATGGCCCATCTCATACGTGATTTTGCGTCGGTAATGATAACAGCGTACTGTTGCCCATTACATGCCGTGGTTAGTTTTCCAACAGTGTCAATGAAGACCTCATCAAGGGGATCAAATGGTGTAGGCCTCGGTTCTCGTGAGACATGCCGTTGTGCTTTGCTGAGGTGACAGGTCTCACAAGTAGATAATTCACTTGTGTTTAATCCTTCCATGCCTTTAGAGCATTGTGCTGTCTTCTTTAGAATCTTCTGCCCGGTGTGACCTAATCTCTGATGCCATCTCTGTGCACTGGAAGTGTTGGAGACTCTGGCCACTCCTGGGGCTGCTATAAGTGGTTGATCATGATGACTAGGCAGGGAGTGGATATAATACACATCATTCTTCCTAATTAATCTGGCTATTGGTATACACTGGCCTTGTGGAGTTCTTCTTGCGAGTGTTGTCATATTATTGTCAGGCGTTATAGAGCCCAATCTTTGGAGTCTTCCGGCCGATATGATTATACAGGAGGAATTGGGGGAATATAAACAGTCATGGAGATCAAGGGTAGTACTACCAATGACGATGCGTGCGGTACCTTGTCTTGTGAGTGATGTTTTTCCTACTGCTTGGTCAAACTTGATGGGCTTATGCCTGGTAAATATGTCACGGAACATGGATTCACATGGGACAAAGTGGTGCGATGCACTGGTATCATAGATAGCAAAGCGTGTATTGGATGAGGAAGATGCGGAGGCAGCTACTGCTACTCCGTCCTCAGACTCACTATCACTATCAATACAGGGATTGGCGACAGAGATAACGTTAGACTTCCCCTTCCCTTTGCCTTTGCCAATAGCTTTCCAAGCTAAATATCGCTCACCAACTGGTCCGACAGCCAATTCGGGATGTTGTTTAAAACACTCTCTATTGAGGTGTCTATGCTTACATCTCTTGCATTCGGCGTCAGGGTCATTGGCTACATTTGAGCCTTGGGCTGCCATAGCGTGGTTAGTTTCGGCAGCTGTGGTGGTCCTATGACCATCAACAACCCTAAGAGTCGACATCATAGTTTCCAAAGACGTGTAAGAATTATTGTCGTTACATGCCCTTAGATCTCGCCATGTACCTAACCATGGCACATGCTTGGTGCCGAGAACAAAGACGGCAGCGGCTTGGCCCTTGGTCACATGGTACTCAGTCCCTGTGGCTGCATGTAGAGATTCGGCAGCCTCGTTGAGAGACTGAAGATGTACCTGGAAACAATTAATATAGTCATCTGCAGTGTTAACAAACCTTGTCCTCAGGAACGTTTCCAATGCGCGCGCGTATGGTGCGGTGGCTGTTTCATTTCGGGTGTCGGCGATGCTATTGTATAACTCGAGAGCTGTCATCTGATCATATGATCTAGGACACATCGAGGGATCGAGTCTGCTGATGATTATGTTCTTTGCAGAAATTTCTCCAAGAGTCCATATCTCTAGAGCCCTGAGATGTTCGTCAAGTGCGGTTGAGAAACCCGGATCTTCAGGGCTCATTTCCGCAGTGGTGTCGGCGGGTCGAAGGATTGGGCGGATGCCAGGGAAATTATGGAATACATGTCCTATGACATTATTCTTGGCTAATTTCGCCTGGAGACAACTTTTCCACTTCGCAAGTGGAACGCCTTGAGAGAGAACAACCTTGGAGGTGTCGCGGTGCATGGATTGGAACATGGTGGTGTGGAACCTGGAGCAATCTATTTACTATTAGTAATGCTTCTATGCGTGGTACAGCGCCGGGCTCATAACCTGTTTTACTAGGTATAAGATGGGGTACGTACAATTGCGCAGAGTTACTAAAAGGATTCAGATGCTTGAGTAGAGCAGGCAATTGCGCGTATGGCAGGAATGTAAGATTGAATTAAAAGATGATAAGAATGATGATAAAATATTTACAATGTGGCAGACTTCAGCCTATTTATACCAAGAATATGTCTGTGTGTGACCAGATCAAATGCAGCAAACACAGATATTCTTTGTGTGCCGAACATCGCTTAACTTATCCAAACACTCCAGCCCGACTGCAGCCGCATCGGCTCTTCCGTGACCCCAGCGTACTCTGCCGTGTACCGCTCCGTCTAAGCTCCTGCTGCCGGAACGAGCACGTTCACCGAAGCTCGGCATAACAATTATTGCCAGGATGACCCGTCAAATGACTATTATGCATCTTTTGCATGATTGCTGTGCGGAGTGGTTCGTAATCTGGTACCCACACTCTGTTTTCACGACCCCTGAGTACATTGTCTGCAGCCACGGTACATGCGGCGATGTTAGCTGAAAGTTTGTGCGCTAAATCCGGAGGGAAAGATCTTTCACCTGACTTTACTCCATATCTAGACCTTTGCCAATTGGCGTCGGCGTTGACTCTACGTTTCCATAGCTCGTTAAATTTGTCGTCGTCAAACAACGCTGCTCTTGAAGCTGGGTTGTTGTTTTATTCACACTAGGGCCTTGCATGACTATGACACCACTGATGTCATATACATGGCCTAATTGAGCACAGTCATATAACCATATGTGTTTGCACTATTTGCACTGTTTGCATGATTAGTAAGAATGTATGTATGATTAGTAAGAGTGCTAGCCAGACTATAAGTAGAGAGACTCCTTTATTGTCATAATGATATAGCAAGTCACTACTCCACATCTTCTAGCAACAGCCTTGTGCAATCTCTCTAAAACGTGAACACTCGTAGCTCCTCCCACAAATGTATGTACCCGCTTCTCATACCTGTCACAACATGGGTCCTGGCGTCAATTTTCTACCTTGTTCAGTATTTGGCTTGTATTAACTGGTAACAATGATTTTGGTGTTATTAGCTGCATTATTCGTCCGATTGTTTGTTTGTTGTCCATCCCCTTTGGCCTGTCCTGATCTCTTTGTGAAAGGGCGTCGGGTCTCTCACAAGTCCGGCCTGGTTGCCACTCAAGCTTGAAATTGAACCTTTGAAGGACGTTGTTATATCTCACCTAAGGCTCGTTTAGCAGGCGTTTTGTCGTAAAGTAACTCAGATTTTTATGATCCGTAATTATAGTGAATGGCTGTGTTACCAAAGTCAGTTCGGCCTGCCACTCTTGAAGGCAAGTTACAATTACGTGCATCTCTTTGTCGTGTATCAGATAATTCACCTCGGCGCTCTTAAGCTTTTTCGAGTAATATGCCACGGGCCTCAGATAGCCAAAATCGTCTTCCTGGGATAAGCAGCCTCCCAGCGCATAGCCCGAACAATCTGCTTCTAGGACTGTGTGCCTCTCCCGGTCCCATTGTGCCAGGATGGGTTCTGATGCAAATATATGTTTAAGTTTTTAAAAAGCGTCATTTTCGTCAGGTCCCCATTTCCATATTGTACCCTTCTTTGTCAAATTTGTGAGAGAAGCCGCGATTTCAGAGAAGCTGTTCAAAAAGCAACGATAGAAATTAGCAAATCCTAGAAACAAACAGACACCCTTGACAGAGGTTAGGGGTTGCCATTCTAGGATTGACTTGACTTTAGCAGGATCCACAGTGATCCCTTGCCCAGCCCAAACTATGAAACCTAGATACTTCACTTCCCTGCGTCTGAACTCGCATTTGTCTATATCCAAGTAGAGACCAGCCTGGACGAGTTTCTGGAGGACCTTTCATACCGATTCCCAATGATCTTCCTCCGTGCTGCTCGTGTATATCAAAACGTCATCCATATACGCTGTTTTGTCGTAGTCTAAGTGCTCTTTTAAGTGCTCGTTAATATAGCGCTGGAACGTTGCTGGTGTGTTCACCAACCCGAATAGTGTTACTAGCCACTCGAAGAGTCCAAGCCGGCACCTTAATGCCGTCATCCACTCATCCCCTTCCCGTATTTGTATTTAGTGGAAGGCCGACTTAACGTCCAGTTTTGTGAACAACCGAGCTTTAGTTAATTGTCTCAGAGTTGTTGAAAATAGTAGGGAATTTTGAATCAATCTCAATTGATTAATCACGTGTCACTTAGAGAGAATAAGAAGACTGAAGTATTTTTGTCAGAAACGCACGGTGGAGTTGTTATTTTTTACAATCCGGATCTAACCAGACTGTATATACTACCAATATGTAAAACTGACTAACAGGGTTTACGTGATTAGCAATAAATACGGTTAAGCGCATTTAGTAAGTGCATTAATTAGTATGTGTGCACTAAGGTAGGTATTCCCTTTAGTACGCATGACAATTAGTAAATCACTAATGAAACCCTCATTTCCAACATCCCTCCTCACTTTGTACCAAAGATACAGGTGCACAAGTGGTTCAATTGCGGGCTAGGCAAACCTTTTGTACAAATATCTGCCAAGTTATCAACAGATGGTACGTGTAATAAGGTAAGAGTTCCGTCTTTGACACGTTCTCTTGTGAAATGGTAAGCAATTGAAATGTGCTTTGTAGCATTACTTAGTTTTGGATTGTTTGCTAGATTGATAGCAGCGTTGTTGTCTGTTAATAAGGAAGTGGGTATGTCTGTGTTTGCAAACTGATGAAGTCCATGCACAATCCATATGAACTGTTTGGATGCCAAGGACAGTGCCATGTATTCAGCTTCACAATTGGAGTGCGCAACGGTACGTTGTTTGCGAGATTTCGAACTAAATGTAGATTCACCTAGTTGAAATAAATAACCAGAAAAACTTCGACAAGTATCAAGACAATTACCGTATGATGCATCACAGTATCCATTTAGTACGAGGGGAGAGTTATACTTAAAAAGCAATTTTTGTTCTCTAGTTCCCTTTAGGTACCGTAATATTCGTTTTGCTGCATTTAAGTGAGTAAAAGACGGATCTGTATTGTATTGTGAGAGATGAGTAATTGGATATGCTAGGTCAGGATGTGTTCTAGAGACAATGTACATGATAGAGCCGATAATTATCTGATACAGAGTGGCATTAACCCTGACATCTCCTTTATCAGCTGCCATGAGCCGTTGGTTGACATCAATGGGCGTAGAGACTAGGTTGCTATCTTGCATAGTAAATCGAGTCAGAATTCTATCTATGTATGCCATTTGGGACAAGTTAATACCTGCATTGGAATACTCAATTTAAATGCCTAATAGCCAATGAAGATCCCCCATGTCATTGACTTGAACTCAGATTTGAGTAAGTTGACAGTGTCATCCATTAGTGAGCATTTTTCACCAAAGAGTATTATGTCATCCACATAGATAGCAATAATCAAATTACCTATATTGTGGATTAAGACACATGGGTCTAATAGGGTAGAAACAAAGCCTTGCGGAATGATATGCTCGACCAACCTGAAGTACCATTCTTGGGGTGATTGTTTCAGTCCGTAAATACACCTTTTTAAGCGTGCTACTTGGTTATCTTGCCTGTACCCTTCAGGAAGTTCCATGTAAATTTCTTCAATTAAGACGCCATATAAAAATGCAGTCTTAATATCAAGTTGCCTTGGTTTCCAACGTTTGAGTGCTGAAAGTGCTAAGAGTAATTGAAGTGAATCCAGGCGAACAACTGGAGTAAATGTTTCATCGTAGTGCAAGCCTTTAGTTTGGGAAAATCCTTTTGCCACATATCATGCTTTAAATCTTTCGACTTCTCCTTGAGCATTCCCTTTCACTTTACACACCCATTTACTGCTGCAGATCTTACAACCTTCAGGTCAATGTAAAACTTGCCATACTTCATTCTCATGAAGTGATTTCATTTCATCTTCAAATGCATTTCTCTGATTAGGCCAATTAGGAGAACGTTCTGCTTTGTTATAGCTCCGAGGCTCCAATATTTCTAATATACTAATTAATGCACTTTCTTCTTCAGTAGTCCAAATTAATTGGTTGTCCTTGAAGAGTTTGTGTTTGTGCACGAGACCTTTTCCACTACTCCCCCATAATCGTGTCATCAAACACGCGAGGGCGAATTAGGCGATTAGATCTAGTATGTAAAGGAGTATTTGTTTGATTTAATGATCTTTTATTCTTGGCAATTTTGTTGTTTTCATTTCTTGTATTGGACTTGATAGGACAACTAGCAAATCAGGATGCGTAGAGCTAGGATTGAATTTATGCTAATTAGAGGAAATTTCTTTTGAAGTATTGTTTCCATCCTCTGTTAGAGGAAATCTCACATCAGCTGATACTACAATTTTCCCATTGTTGGGGGTGAAGATTCAATATTGATGTAGCAGTTTAGTGTATCTGACAAATATGCCTTTCTCTGCTGTTGGAAGAAGCTTACCACCTGAAGGACGCTTAGCCTTGGGGATATGTAAATAGCATTCTCTTCCAAAAGGTTGAAGGTGATTTAAAGTGGGGTTTATATTAAAAAACGCTTCATAGGGTGTCTGCCCACAAACAGAACTATGTGAAAGACGGTTTTTGGTGTAGATGAATATTTGTACTGCTTCAGTCCACAGGCGCTTTTCAGCTATGGGTACTAACATGACGTGTATACCTTCACTAACAGAGAGATTTAACCGTTCAGCAACGCCATTGGACTCAGGTGAATATGGAGGGGTTAAATCGTGAACAATCCCCTCTTGAGCCAAGTACTTATTGAGTCTTTCATTTATATATTCACCACAATTATCAGTTTTAAAAGCCTTAATTTGACAGCCATATTGTGTTTTATATTCATTGACCATGTTTATAATTTCTTGAGAGGCATCCAGTTTTGTCTTGAGAAATCGTACAGTTGAATATCGTGTAGCATCATTAACAAAACTTATATAATACAGAGCATTACCTATGGAAGATACAGGAAATGGGCCGCAAAGGTCATAGTGGATATATTCTCCTTTGACTAAGACTTTCCTTTCTGAATGTTTGGGTTTCTTGTGAGTTGATTTTGATAACTTACAAGGCTCACAATAGAAATCCTTAGGGCATTGTGGTATATTACATTCTACTAATTTCTCTGTTTTCATAATAGATGAAGGTGCAGAATGGCATAATGCTTTATGCCAAAAGGTATAAGATAAGAAAGCATTTTCTTGTTTACAGGAATGAGTTTCCTTGATAACAGGAAGTTGTCCATTAAAATCAGTTTCAAGACATATTTTATCTCCTTTAAGAATACAAAATTTATCACCATTATCATAAAGGGTGTAACCGTTTAATCTTTCTTTCTTCCAAGAAAACAAGGGATGACAAAGTTTAGGAACGTAAAGAACATCATATAAGATAAATTTATTAATAGTTTTATTATTAATAATACAATTTAAGATAAAAGTTCCTTTTCCCAAAACTTCCATTGTCTCCCCGGAGCTTGATATCACAGAGCCGGAACATGCAGAGATGTTATCGAATTGTTCTGTGTTCGGGCACATGTGAGTACTTGCGCACGTATCTAGAAAGAATTTTTGGTTCCTCACCTCCTCCGATGCAGTCATCATTGCTTCAGTGTGGACATTTTGAGCATTCCGGTTATTAAATGCAGTTCTATTCTTCTTTTTGTCCTCCTTTAGCCTCGGACAATTATACCAGTGGTGATTGTGGTTCGCCTTTGGATAATATTTCTTGCAATAAGAATATACATTATTGTAGCTTTTAGATACACCTGAGGGCCGAGACAATACAGGTTTCTATAATTTCACACTGCCTGTTACCAGAGCAGTTTCAGAGGTTTCTTCATAATCAATATCAAGGTGTTGCTTAACTGCTGCGAATGTTAAATTTGACTTAGTAGTCAAATTATCAACAACATTTTTCTTGTGTCGACTCAGAAAACCAAGTAAGAAATCCCGTGCCGCCAAATCTTTTTGAAGAAATTTGGCAAAGTCTTGTTGATACTCCCCGCTTGAGTCTTTTGCAAGACGGTATAACTTATTCCACTCGGACTCGAACAATTGGATATATTCAGAGAGGTTTTTAACTGTCCTATATGCGTTGACAAGTTGACACAGTGTCCCAACTTGATACACCAGAGCAAAAGCCGAGTCTCGTTTATATTTAGTAACCAGGTACCACCACATAAGATGGGGGTAAGAATATTCGAGTACGACTTTAAGCAGGTCTGATGATATCACTTGAAGAAGTATGCCCATTGCTGCATTGTATAGAAGACTGTAAGACCTATGCTCTTCTTTATCCGCCTTGCTTGAAGGCTTCTGTCCGTCAACCACTAGTTCTGCCATCCCGTTTGTTCTCCATATTGTCATCATGAAAATAAACCAAGTCTCATAATTTGCTTAGCCTATAAGGAGAACGACGATTGTTAGAGGATACGTTTTTATTGGATGATCTTTTAGAATCGTCGTGAAGAAAGTAGGGTCTTCACTCTCAGAGGGAAAAGGTTTGTTTGCGCTAGACATTTTTTATCTGTTGAAAATAGTAAGTGTTAGCAACAGTTCAGTCAAATTGTGACAAGAAATTTCTCTTAGCCAAGTGAATGATTGCCAAAAAGTGGCACCGGGTCATAACCTGTTAAAAATAGTAGAGAATTTTGAATCAATCTCAATTGATTAATCACGTGTCACTTGGAGAGAATAAGAAGACTGAATTATTTTTGTCAGAAACGCACGGTGAAGTTGTTATTTTTTACAATCCGGATCTAACCAGACTATATATACTACCAATATGTAAAACTGACTAACAGGGTTTACGTGATTAGCGATAAATACGGTTAAGCGCATTTAGTAAGTGCATTAATTAGTATGTGTGCACTAAGGTAGGTATTCCCTTTAGTACGCATGACAATTACTAAATCACTAATGAAACCCTCATTTCCAACGAGAGTCTCCTTAAACAGGGGGATTGGATACCGGTCTGGTATTGTTACCGCGTTAAGCCCCCGGTAGTCTACACAAAAGCACAGTCCCCCGTTAGGTTTCTTAGCAAATAGAATAGGTGCTGCTGCTGGTGAAATATTTGGGCAAATCCACCCTTTCAAAGTAAGGTCCGTCAAAGTCTTTCTGAGCACCAACAATTCTTCTCGTGACATACTATACAGTGGTCCCCAAGGGGGCTAAGCACGTGATCCATCTGCGTTCTGGATGTTGATGGCGTGGTCAAGGTGACCACGGTGTTAGGGTAGGTTCTCTGCACCTGTGTCATCCGCAAATAACTTAGCAAATTCCCTAAGCTGTACAGGGAGTCTAATTCTTGCGTCGTGCTCTGATAGCCCTGGCTTTGCACGAAGGGATTTATTAATATCTTCTATAGTTGCCTTGCATACTGGGACGGTCTTCAGCATGCTTGTCATCGTATCAATTGTTACTGGCTCGGGCCGAGAGGTTCCACTCATATCTTTTCTCTAACGCCTGGCGCTATAAACAAAGCCACCCTGCTTGCGTAGATGGAGCATCTGTTTCTTAGCATGGATTACAATATCTTGATCTTCTAACCATTTTTTTCCTAATATTAGTAGATAGCTGCATCGTGGAACTACGTACAATGGAAGCTCAGACGTAAGGTAACCATCCACGTTGATGGATGCAAATGCAACATGTTGTATCATAGGTTTGTTATGGGTGGCATCTTCTACAGTCTCCAGTGGGCGCAGAGGTATAGATGTACGTCTTAAGTTTAGTTTACTCGCAAATTTCTTGTTTATCACTCCGGAACACAAACAGCCACTATCAACTAGGGCTTGTATCGTGGCTACATCATTCACGAGTGTATTCACGAGGAAAGGCGATGAAGTCATCGAAGATTCTAAACGACTTGATTTTATCTCCTAAACGCGACTATGTACAGGAGAATCTAGTTTTCCTCCACGATATTAAATTCTTCGTCCCGTGTTACAGCAGGACGTTCATTAGCAGGAACGGGTGCAAGGGCAGTGGAATTTACTTTACGTGGATTCTCAGCCGGCAACATGGGACACCTTCTCGTATTACAACCTCTACGTTCACATTGGTAGCAACGCCGTTCACACCACCCATCCTGATGTCTCTGTCGTAATCTCTTCTTCCTGCAGGCGCAGCACCAGTACAGACGTCTTTGTTGCCTATATGGGCACGAACCGCGAAGTTTCCTTTGAGTCCCACCGTTCGTGGGTTTCGTGGGTTTCTAGACGTCATGTCCTCAACTTGATGAGCTACTTGTCCTACTATACGTACCCACTCGGAATAATTATCGCGCAGAAGCAGGTGATTCCCAGAGAGGGCCCGCCGCATAGGGTCATTCAGTGCGTTTTGTAGAATTGTAATCTTTGTTTCGTCTGTCCACGCGTATCGGGAAATCGGCTTTAGTTGGGAATAGAATAGCTATTCAAAAGACTCAAAATACAAAATGCGCGTAAGACAAAGTAGTTCATTCAATTAATTCTATTCTATCTATCTTTCCCTCCAACGCGTTGCTAATATACAGAGTTGCAATGGACGCGCAATGTCACGTGGCAAACGTCCAGACAACGCGTCACCCCTGGCTTTGGTTAGTTTTGCAGCCTATGTCAAGAAAAAGGAGGACCAGCGCTGGTTATCTGCTATGCGCAGCGCGTATAGTTGGTCACATGCGCGATTGCTCCTTGAGCTGTCAAGATTTCCCCAGTCAAGGAAGGCGATGAAGTCCTCAGGTTGTTTCGTGCCGTTGATACCTCCGGTTTTGTAGAATGGACCGGCCTTTGTTCTGGCTTCCCCTTTGAGTGACGTATATATATGTTGTGCTATCGACATTGGCGATCTACAAAACTGTGATGTGGATCGCATCAGGTGCACCATACCGCACGTGTAAGGTCAGGTGCTAAGTGGATCATAATATGTTTGATGTGTTTAACACGATGGGTCAAACACTAAGCGAGAATATTCGTATATAAATAGTGGGCTCTCCGCACAATGTATTTAGATATATTGATCATTCATTACACATCAATTATTACACATTATCTTCTCATACAATCTCCTGCAATACCATAGTGACATCTTTGCATAGGTCAGCACATGATGATACCCCCCAAATCTCATAACTGTAACAATATAAGAAGAAACGCCCGCGTGTTCGTGTAGCCGAAGGTGTGCCAGTCCATCCGGAAAATATACAGGACTGCCTGTCTCCAGCCTGGGTAGTTCAACTTATTGCAGTCGTATTCAGGCAAAGCTGTCAGTCTGAACTGCCTACCATATGGTGCAGGCGGATCTTTAGCAATCAAAACAGTTTTAGGGACAAGGGAGGGGGATTGGGAGTCTTGCAACGCTACCACTTGCTCTCGCAGGCTGTCCAGCTGTCGCCGGAGTTCTGGAATTTCGTTATTGGATTCGTCGTCAGAAATTGGATCGTGAAAGGTCGTCATAATGAAATTATTGAAAAATAAAATAAATAAATAAATTGAGTCGTGACGTTCCGTCGAATCTTGAGGAGAATTCGAAATATGTCACAAATCAATGATGTCAGCTAGAGCTTGATGTTAAAGATATTGCAGATTTAATTTCAAATTCTACTGAAGATTAAACTATGTTATAATTGTGTCTACTTATATTCCCATACGTTCTCCTCCAATACCCGTCCGCACGTGCTATTGCGTTATTTTCCACCTCGCAAATGTCATCGCTCCCCTGCCGCCTAATGCATGTTGAGAAGCAATTATTCTGCATAGCATGTACTCTATCACCTGCATGGTGTTGACCATCTTCTGCAGGTTTCTGTTGGAAGTTAGAAGCTCCGACTTTTACTAGTCCTGTGTGGATCCCTCTTCAGTCACCCAAAGAGGCTCGCGTTGCATAACGTGAACTACAGGGTTTATTTGGACTACCGGCCGTTACCGTTGTGCAAATCAATTGGTCTATACTTCGCTTCGAATTCCTGTAAGGCCTCCGTATCCTGTACATACTTGATAGGTTCCCAAGTAGGGTCAGCCGAGCTAACCCATTTAACTAGTGCTTGTCAAAATTTTCCTCTTCCGCGTGATTTAGTTTGTGCTCGTAGAATAGATTCAACTTGATACTCAGGCTCTGCTAGGTCATCTATTATTGGCGGATTTTGAGTATCATCACGTGATTGACTCGGGAATGGATCATCTCCGGCTCGCTTAACTAATTCGACATGAAATTGGTTATGGATGTTTCCTGGTACATTTAACTCAACTGTAAATGCGTTAGGTACTGCAGTGACTTCATACTTCGCGTGCTGCTAGGCTAATTTCTTTGACAGCTGCGGCGTTTTGATATGTCTCAAGTCAAGCTAGACCTTGTCACCGACTAGAAAGCGTTCTGGCTGCCGACGAACTCGGTTGGCATTATTTTCATATCGTTGTTGGGCAGACGCCATTGCTGCTTGTGCGAAGTCTTGCGCTTCTCGCAAGCGCTGCAAATACTTTTGACCTGCTATCAATCCCGGATGCCGTATTTTGTTTTTCTCTGGTGTCGGCTCCCCAAGTGGCTCTAAGTTATAGCCATTGCGCAGATAAAATGGACTGAGACCTCTAATTGCAGAATTAGGCCGAGAGTTTAGGGCTAATTGAGCCATAGGAAGCAATTTCATCCAATCATTCTGAGCGTAACAACTGAAAGCCCGCAAATATTTATACAGCTCTTGGTTTGCTCTCTCACTCGCGTTTGCTTGAGGGTGATATGTGTTGTAACAATGCGCTGACCACACTGATCTCGGTTAGGATCGGTAAAAGTAAGTATGACTAGAATTAGTTTAAACCACTGATAGAAATAGTATCATCTGGAATGCTCTAGAAGTAACTGGCTTTAATGTGTTAATTATGGATTTGCTACGAAGCTTCTAGAATTGGTGGATCTTATATATATAAATATGTCTGTATCTAGTTGGATTAGTTAAATAAGAAGAAAAACTTGAGATAACTTTCGCGTCTATAAAAACACCTCAGCCATCACCACCCAAGCACTCTCCAAACCCCACGAAGCAAGTAGTCCTCCTTTGATTGAATCCCCCAAGTGCATATACAATATACACCCTCCAAAATTCAATAATATGCTGTCGTAAGTCGCTGTTTAATGCCTGATAATTTACAGAACAACTTCCAGAAGTAGCTTAACCAGTCGCTACCCCTATCGCTTGTTAAATAATTAGGAAATCCGTGATATAGGCAGTACCTATCGATTAATATTTCAGCACACGTTTCTGCCTTCATTGAGTTGGTCCCAAATAGAAATACATCCTTTGAAAGCCTATCTGTAATGACCATCACGTTAGTGCAACCCTGCGATTCTGGCAGGTTTGTAATAAAATCAATCGTCAATTCACTGCCTATTCGCTCTGGAATTGGCAGGGATTTTAGGAACCCTGCCTTTGCTTCACGCCACACGGTTGTCTTTCCACAGATGTCACAGTTTTGGATGAAGCGTCTGACTGACTCCCTCATTTTCGGCCAAAATCATCGTCGTAAAAGTATCCTAACCATTTTATCTCTTCCGGGATGACCCGTGAGGAAACTGTCGTGGGTCTTTTGCATTATGGCAGTGCCTAAAGGCTCATAGTCTGGAACCCAGATCCGGCTTTCTCTTCCACAAAGTACCCCATTTGCTGTGACTGAACATTCAGCGATGTTGGCGCTGATATCTGGTCCTGGATGTGAACTGGGTACAAGGAGACTGTTGGGAGAAGCTGCAATATCCGTCCAGCCGTTCTCTTGTCTGTTATTCCACGAGGCCTGTCTTGTTCTTGTCTTGACAGTTCATCAGGTCGAATGCAAGCTTTACCCGGACGCCACTGAAGATTGAATCTGAATTCTTGCAAAATATTGTTGTAACGTACCTGCCTTTGGTTCAACAATCACTTTGTCGTAAAATAGCTTAAGTTTTGATGGTCTCTTAGGATGGTAAAAGATTTGGAGACCAAAGTTAGCTCAGGCTTCCATTCTTGCAGACAAGTTATGATCAACAGCATTTCTTTGTCGTGAATGGGATAGTTCAATTCGGCACTATTTAGTTGTCTGGAAAGGTATGCAACTGGCCTCAACCTCCCCTGCCTATCCACCTGAGAAAGACATCCTCCAATTGCGTATCCCGAGCTATCTGCCTCTAGGAATGTCTCACGATCAGGATCCCATTGCAACAATACCGGCTCAGAAGCAAAAACTTTCTTCAATGTCTCAAAAGCTTCATTTTCTACATTTCCCCACATCCAAGGCACATCTTTCTTTGTTAAATCTATAAGTGGCGCTGCAATCTCGGAAAATTTATCAATGAAGCATCGATAGAAGTTAGCAAACCCGAGAAACGACCGCACTCCTCTTACTGATGTTGGCGCTTTCCATTCCAAAATCGCCTTTACTTTTGCTGGATCAACTGTGATACCTTGTCCTGCCTTTATAATAAATCTAAGATACTTTACTTGTTCGCAGAGAAAGTCACATTTGTCGATATCCAGGTATAAGCCTGCCTTGTCCAATTTATTTAAAACACTTCGCACTGTTTTCCAGTGGTCTTCCTTGGTGCCATCTGTGTAAGCTAGGACATCATCTATGTACGCTCTTGCGTCAAGATCTAAATGCTCTCTGAGGTGCTCTCTGAGGTGCTCCTTAATATATCTCTGAAATGTTGCAGGAGCGTTGATCAGTCCAAACAGATTTACAAGCCATTCAAAGAGTCCTAATCTGCATTAGAATGCTGTTAACCACTCATCACCCTCTCGTACCCTGACTCGATGGAATGCTGATTTAACATCTAACTTGCTGAACCATCTTGCTTTTGAAAGTTGCCGGAGAGTCTCTTTGAACAATGGTAAAGGATATCAATCGGGAATCGTAATTGCGTTTAGCCCGCGATAGTGAACGCAAAATCGCAATCCTCCACTAGGCTTTTTTGCAAACAATACCAGTGATGCTGCTGATGAATTGCTAGGTCTAATCCATCCTTTGCTCAAAGATCTGTCAAAGTCTTACGCAGCACTAGTAACTCTTCCCGGGACATGTTGTAAATGTTCTAAAATAAACAGTCCAGCATCCCACGCGATGCGCGTCTCACACCGACTCGTACACTGTCACACAATTGTCATCATCTCATATGTTATATTTAGATTTCCCACTTAATGTTTATTTATATCATCTATAACTATGGATGGTACGAGCTAACAGCTACACATATAAGCATCTTACACCTAAGTATTCTGGGGGAAACATTCAGGTTTAGGACTTACTCATACCATGATAATATTGTTATATTGGGACATCAATGTCTATCATGAATAATGCTAATTAAAGTCCCATAAGGGTTACACTCCTGTATATAACGAGCTCTCTTCTCCTTCAGAATTCTTCAGTCAATCACATTGCTGAATATCTCTGAAGAAATCTCTCTCTCTGTCATCTCACCTATTCTATAATAGCCTCACTTATCTCAAACACTACGCTGCTTCTCTTATAGAGATATCTTGACGTCTCGCCTCTCCGATCTGTCCCCATTACATTAGTAAAGAGGTCCCCATGGTGGTATCAATGGTTTTCCCCGTTCTTGTTGTAGGTTGATTGCATGGTCCAGCTCTCCCCGTGACGTTGGCAGAATGTCAGCTCCACTGTCGTCTGCAAATAGATGGGCAAAATCTTTAATTTGAACAGGTAGGCGATTGCGTGCCTCCTCTAGCGTCAGTTTTGGTTTTCCACGCAGAGCTTTCCCTATATCTTCAATAGATGCCTTACAAACTGGAACATTTTGTATCAGTGATGTCATTTCTTTTACCAAAGAATTCTTTGGACTAGCCACGTTTCGAAAGCTTTGTCGCCATTTTTTTACGCTGTAGACCAAACCTTTCTGTTTCCGAAGCTCTAAACATTGTTCTTTTGAATGTATAACTGCATCTTGGTCTTCCAGCCATTTCTTACCAAGTATCATAGGATGGCTGCTTTGAGGAACAATATACAACCATAACTTCTCTGTGAAATATCCGTCCAGATCTGATGAGATGAAGGTGATATATTCTACGACTGGCTTATTTTTTGTTGAAATCTCGGCTGTTTTGAGATATCTGGGGGTTATTGGTATGCGCGGCAGGTCAAGTTTAGTCGTCAGGGCATCATCAATAATTCAAAAACACAAACATCCATTATCTTTCAGTACTTGAATCATTAATTTATCATTCAATAATGCATTCACTAAAAATGGCAAAGTATTCAAACTATTAACTTGTCCTATTCCTGCAACTGGCTCCCGGGAGGGTCTATTCTTGGGAGCGTCTAGTTTTCCGATGTTTCTGACTTATCTGAATTTTCCAACGGGTAAAAAACCGAAGGATTGATATCTGGGAGGTCCACCGCATTTACCCTTGGGCCCATTCCATTAGGTCTTCGCGCAGGTAGAAGGGGGCACGATCGGCTAGTACACCCCTGCCTCTTGCACCGAAAACACTTGCCCTCTTCCCTTAGCCAATCTATCTGGGCCCTGGTCTTCCACTTTGCTCGACCTTTAACTTTTCCGGCTACCTTAGTCATATTAATTCCTCCCATAATAATGTCTCCGTCGGCATCCCTGGAATTCACCAAATCTAATCCGAATTGGCTCCCAGACACACTTTCCCTCTCACCAGCGGCGCTCGAAATTTCAACGTTACTATCACCAGGCATATTCCTCCTTGGGCCTAGACTCGGTGCCTGCTCAAGTTCTCCGTTGTTTGGAGTCCACCCTATCCTTTTTTCTGCTCTTTCACCCTCTGGGCCACTTTGTTAACAATTTGTATCCATTCAGCTAGGTCGTCGTCGGGAAGTAGATCATTGGAGACCAAAGCTCTAGTCAGCTTCCTATTTATGGTATTTTGAAGCATCGAGATTTTATTTTCGTCCGGCCAGAAATCACCCCGGGCTTCCGTCAATTTATTGGACCAAGCCGCAAGAAAATCAGCCCATCGCTCATTCTCTCTCATTTTCATAGCATGGAGATCTAAATTAGCCTGCGAGACTCGAGTTGCATCTAAGTAAAGCCTATCCAAAAACTCAATAAAATCCTCCAGATCTCTGGTCTTATTGATCCCCCTGCCTCATAAAAGGGGCCAGCTTTTTCTAGAGCCCCACCCATTAATGCGTTATAGATCATTAGGAAGGCTCAAGAATTATCATATCCGAACATATTCCAGTCCATTCGAAAGGTATCAGAGATGGCTGTCCGCCAGGCTGGGTATTGGATTCTACTACCATATAAATCTAAGAGATTTGTAGGTTTGATTTTCCTTGCAAACTCATTGGGAGGGTCTTTTTCTATCTTTACTCTTGTACTGGAAGGATTGCTTGCCGCCGACTTCTTTGAGGCCAACTCGTTGAGCTGACGCTTTAACTCAAGGAATTCATTCAGCGAAACCGTTTTTGCTGATGATTCCGGTGCTGACATGTTGGCAGGGCAAAAATCTGATCAAGTGAAAGTAAGTATAAGTAAATCTGAAAGTCTGAAGTCTGAAGATCTGAAGTCTAAAGTCTGAAAGCCTGATGAGATAGAATTAATTATATGTCACAGTTTAGACAAGAGCGCCTGCACAGCTAAATGTGTAGAGGTAGTGTTGATCATGATTTCCTTTTGTTTAATTGGTTAAATGCTACTCCTTAAAAGTCTAAATATTTTATGCATATATGTACTATATTTAGCTCCTTTTCTAAGTGTCGGTTAAGCGGCTTTTGCGTAAGCTTGGTATCGGGATCACCAAGCAGTTAGGAAAGGGGGTCAGAATAACAAAGTTCGAGCAAGCATGGGGAATACCCAGGTTAGAGGCTTGACATCACTGACTCTTGAGATGTAGTCGGCTTCACCAAAGTACTGATAGCAGAGTTGTTCTAGAACAAAGAAAAGGAGAAGGAAAAAGGATTGGCAAAGTTTAATGTCTACATAAAAGGCTAGATAGATCCAGAAAGAAAGCACCGCACTTCTGAAATAAAAAAACATTGACTGAAATCTTTCCAATTGACAGTTATCAGCACCATTTGCAGCAAAAGCACCAACACATCAGCTCACCCAATCCCTATTCCAACTTCTATTCTAATCCCCAACTCAATCTCATTTTTAGACTAAACATCACCCTCATCTTGATTTAACTCTTCATCACATTTATATATTTCAACATGTATTATGCATCAAATTTATCAAAACTCCGAGGAAATCTCCTCCAAAAAGATATATTTGGTTGATCATTCAACCTGGCTGCCATGGATAATCATTATCAAGGCAAAAGCGTTGAGAGGATGTATCAAATACGTTTGGCAATATATTGACCCAAATAAACCATCTGAGCCAGAACTTCCAGCAATACCTGAAGTGCCGCAACCAGAAGATATGAAACCTGGCGCTAATACAATTATGGATCTTGACTTGAATCAGTTTGCAATGCTTCAATATCCAGAGAAACGCCACTCCATTAAAGTCAATCAAAACAATCAAATCCTGAAATCCATTCGAGAAATAGACAGCTATATTATGGGAAGTATTCAGTTTGACAATGAGCTTTGGACCCGTAATGCCACCTCAACTTGGGCTCTGCTTAGAGCACTTCAAAAAAGACTTGCCCCAACTGATCACTCTACTAAACTGGAAGTTATCAGATCTTACAACGCTATCAAAGCATACAATAAAAATCAGACTGTGGAGAGATATTTATAAGAATGGGAAAGGATTTATGGTATTGCCACGTCAATCAACCTTCTAGATGTGATGGAAGAGCGACAGCTATATGATTTTGCACTTGCTGTAGAAAGTATCAATCAGTCCTACGCAACCAATCTCGAATTAAGAATAGATGAAAACATTAAGCAGCGGACCATAAATAATTCAGTGAGACTTATCCAACTTGAGGATATCATTGAAGAATTCAGAAATTATATTAAAGGTATATTTGACTTGAAACTGTATGTCGTGACTCCTTGTACTTGGATCTTGATGGTTTAGCTTGGGCTTGATCTTGGTGAACAATCTCTTGAAATACTGAATACCTGGAACTCTGGGACATTGACAATACCAGATAATTTCACGTAAGCTTTTGTAACAAATGACAAGTGTAGATGTGGATAACCTGACTTCTTGAATCCTGACTAGACTAGATGCGTAGAATAAATACAAGACTGAAAGCTGGAGAGCTTTCAATTAGAAGGCCTAACCACTATTTATACATGAGTCCACCTGGTACATTCCCTAGTACTGGTTACTAGAACCCCATCCCATCAAACGCCAGCAAATATTGTAGAACACCCAAAATACTGTCAATTGAAACAGAATTCCATAGAACTATGCAATGCCTGGAATTCAATTGTTGTTAATAACAATCAACAGGAAAAATCAAACAATAATAACAATAATAAGTAATTAGTGACAATCGGCAAAATAATTTATCAACGTCATTGAAGCCATTGATGAAGATCGACAAAATGCATGAAAACTCACGCCAATTAATTAAAGACAATATGTGAATAAAATTTATGCAAAAGAACTAAATGAATTCATGCAGAAACGACTAGCTTCAGCGGGCCGTTCCGTGACACTGTACTGCTGGTAAATCTCTTTAATTCTACTACATAAAAATTGTATATATATATATATATATATATATATATATATATTTTGTTCTCTAAGCTCTACATCTAATGGCATTTTCCCAAATGCGCTAGTTAAGCCCTGCTGACAAAGTAAGTCACATGCCTTCCATGGCTGAGTGACTGATACTTTAACACACCCCTTCAGTCTGAAGCCGTGACTAGGACTTTTAAGATAAACCTAACTCAATCCAATTCCATAACTCTTAAATTTAACAACTCAACAAATTTTGTGTGTTTCTTTTGTGAGAGTGACTTAGTCAATCCGTCAGCTGCCATTTCATGGGTTGATATATAGCGAGCATCTACTCTTCTAGAATCAATATGTTCACGTATAAAGTGATGCTTAATATCAATGTGTTTAGTCCGCTGGTGAAGTTCGGGATTATTGCCAAGAGCAATGCTACTCTGATTGTCTGAGTATATACGCGTCGACACTATATCTTTTCCTGAGCATTGCATCTGGGCCATTACTTGTTGAATCCACAAGAGCTCTTGTGTAGATGAACTATACAAATAGTACTCTGCTTCCGTTGATGATAGGGAGACATTTGGTTGGCTTTTAGAAGAAGCTGATATCACCCCTCCAGCCAGAAAAAATACACTCCCACCAGTGGATCGGCGCGTGCCTTTATCACCGCTCCAGTCCGAGTCATAATAACCATGGAAATGTGGGTTTAGGTTGTTGCCATCATACATGATCCCTAAATTAATGGTGCCCTTGATATAGCAAAGTATTCTATTAACGCCTTTGAGATGTTGTGGCAAAGGATTTGATAAGTATATAGAGAACGCCGAGCAAGCGAAAGCTATGTCTGGCCGAGCGTGGACGGCTAGGTAGAGTAGTGAGCCAACTTTAGATTGGTACTGCTTGATCTGGGCTGATGTTGCGGTACTGTCATTTGGAACGAGGAATTTTTCAAATCCGGCAGCCATAGGTGTGTCTGCTGGTCGGCAGTTTTCGAGGCCAAACCTATCAAGAATTTGGCAGGCGTAGGCGTCTTGAGATAAGTAGATTCGCTTTCGAGCGCGATTTCTTGTTACACAAAAACTGAGGTAGTAGCTGGCCGGTCCGAGATCCTCAAGTTGAAATTTTTTTGCAAGTTTCTTTTTCAGTCGATTGATGTGGTTGATATTTTTTCCAATTACTAGGAAGTCATCTACATACGTAACAATGAGAATTCCTGTCTGCTTATTTAGATAGAGACAATTGTCGGAAGCTAGTGGCTCAAACTCTACTTCAGCCAGACATTTTTGGAGATGCTTTTGCCACAGTCTGGGAGCTTGCTTTAGGCCGTACAAAGCCTTTTGAAGCTTACATACAAACGGATAAGTTGAGGCAGTACCCGGTTCTATCCATCCTGGTGGTATTTCGACATAAATATCGTCATCAGCGTCACTGTTAAGAAAAGCTGTGACGGCATCCATCTGCTCAATCTCTAAGTTAAACTCAGCTGCTAAGGCGATGGCAATTTTCCAGGTTGTATTACGGCAAACACCAGCGTAGGTTTGTGTGTAATCACGTCCGTGCTGTTGCTCAAATCCTCTCACAACCCAACGTGCTTTATATTTAAGGATTTTGCCTTCTTTTCCACGTTTTGTCCTCAGAACTAATTTACCTGTTAGAACTTTCGTATTACAAGGCAGATTTGATCGTCGGACAAGAGACCAAGTTCTTTTGTTTGCAAGCGATCTATATTCGCGATCAATTGCCATTTTCAAATTTCTGGAGTTCTCACAACTCATAGCTTCCACAAGAATCTTTGGATCGGACTTGTTGTCGACAGTGATAAGGGACTGTGACGCGGCCACAAAATTGAGAAATGCTGCTTCTTGATCAGGCGCAGAGCTAGTAACTGTGCTGCAGGTGACTCGATTTACTTTCTGATACACCTTGTTCTTACTTCCAGGCAGCCTACCGCGTCTTGTAACTGTTGCCACTGGCAGATCCTCAAGGTTTTCTGTTACTAAGGTTTCTTCGGCTAATATTTCTTGCGCTTGCAAGTTATCTTCACTTAAGTTTTCTTCCACTTGAACGTGGTCATCTTCAGATAATTTTAATTGAGATATTCCACTTTGTTCTTCATCACCAATTTCACTATTTTTATCTTCCAAATCTTCAGGTTCCTTGTCGTGTTGATGTCTATCAAAATTTAGGTACTCAAAGGGGCTGAGAAGATCTCGGGACAATTAATGTTGATCGGAGGTGCTTATCTCCCCCCCATAACTTTCGTCAACGTGAATATTTGGTGAGTAGGATATTGTATTCCAGTGTTCTTCATCAGGAGAAATAGATGTAATACAACTATTCTCGTCAAACCTCACTGTTGAAGATCGAATCACTTTACCTCCGGAGGGAATGTAGACACGATAAATGTGCTGTCCTTCATAGCCGACCAGTATACCGATTTCCGCTTGCTTGTCTAGCTTTCGAGAAAGAACTCTTTTTTCCACTGGAATTTGAACGTAGACTTTGCAACCTAGAACTCTTAGATTGCTCAAGTCGGGCTTTTCGTCAATTCCAATCGTGTAACGGTTGAATGCTTGAATGGTTGTTTCACCGTTAAGCACTGAGGTGGCAGTTCGATTTGCTATTTGTATTTGGGATCTTACCAACTCAGGCCAAAGAAACTTTGGAATATTATTTTCAACACAGACTGTTCGAACTCTGGATATAATAATGCCAATAGAACGCTTTGCTTGTCCATCTTGTTCCGGAAAATAAGGAGTTGTGGTTTCGATTATTTGACCTAGGTCAGCAGCCAAATTTCCAATCAACTTTGGTGAATATTCCTTGCCACCATCTAGTCTCCAGACTTTTACTACAGCATTAAACTGAGTCTTCATGAGGGAATTGCAATATTTAATTGCTTCTGTTGCACCACTCTTTTCCTTGTGGAAATACCCCCATCGTAATGAAGTTGCTGCATCTGTAAACATTGTACAATATTGTACTGAGATCCAGGAATCATTAATTAAAATTTTCCCGGTTGGATTGATGACTACAACGTCTACTGAGACCGAGTCTAGAGGATTGCGAGGTTGAGATGAAGCATTCTTTCTAACATGTCGGAGAGGTTTGGATAATTCGCATGATTCACAAAGACTAGATGAAGTAGTTGCCGTGACTGTGGGTTCAAAAGATATCCCTGTGGTTATTTTTGCAGTTTCTTTGACATTTCTTACTCCTAGGTGACCAAGTCAACGGTGCTATAGGTCGAGGGTAGGTTTTGATTGGTCAACTAATGCGGGTAATGCAACAGTAACAAATGATTCGTTGATATGAAGCGAATTGCTGTATGTTGCAAGCTCAACTCCATTGGGCCCGTACATTTTGCCATCTTTCATATATCCACCTGCCCTGAGTGATTTGTCGCCACTAAATAGATTGATGGGGCACTCTGGTAGATACATTACGTCTTTCAACTTAAACGGATTATTCTTTCTATTTGACAATTTACACTGGAGAGTGACAGTGCCTAAGCCACGCGGTTGTATAGGTCCATTTGCAGTAATTATTGGAGGAAGATTAGGAACTTCGTTGTAAGAGTCAAATTTATCTAGAGAGTTTGCAATGTGTGAAGTTGCACCCGTATCAGGAAGCCAACAATCAGAGTTTTTTGCAATAAAGACAGACATGTCAATACAGGCAAGACCTCCAAATTGTGGAGTGTCATCATTGCTGTCAACGTCTTTTATTTTCCCCTTTTCACTCGAATTTCCATTACTTTGATCCTTGAACCTTATCCACTTTTTCTTGTGCTTGGCTTCCCACTGCTTGAGAAGCCCTTTATTTCTGGGATCCTTAAAGCACTTTTCTTTGGCATGCCGTGCCTTTGGATTTCCGCAGATTTTATATTCTATGGGCTTCGGTCTGGATTTGTCCTTCCCATTTACTTTTGATTCTTTCTTGTTATCAGAGTTGTTGTGACTCCTATAGAGCGCCATTTGATTTCCAGCAGGTTTATTTTCGGCCCGCGCTTCATCCTTAATATTGTGAACTAATTTGCTGAGAGTGATTAAACTTCTCTCCCTGCAGGCCGCTCGTTGCCTTTTAGTCCAGATAGGAAATGAGTCTTTTAATGCTTCTAAGAAGACAAGGGGGTGCCATGAATCAGGAGGCGCGATATCTAAGCGGTTCAAAGTATCAATAGAATTTTTGAAAGCTATTATGAATTCATCTATCGATGTATAATCCGAATACCTTATTCTAATATACTTCGCTATGGCCTGCTGATTCAAAACAATTCCAGAACTTTCGTACTAATTTGCTAGTGTGTCCCACATTTCTTTGGCAGTATTGAGGCTGTTAAGCTGGCATGAAATTGACGGCGAGACATTGTTTGCTATGCACAGTTTCATCTTTGAGTTGCCTCTGGCCCAGTCATCATATTTTCTGAAATCTTTGACAGATATACTTTTGTCAAATTGATCTACAAAATTAGGAGGAGCAGGTGCTTTCGGATGATAGAATCTTCGGAGGCCATGAACGCGAGCATGGTTTTCGATTGTAAACTTCCATTGCTGATAGTTTTCTTCACCCCTAAGCTTCAAGTTTGAGGCTAACAGCAAGCTAGCACCAGATTCCTAAGACATTGTAGGTTGAGTGAATGATTTTGGAGTTGCGAAACTTTCCTCTTTCTTTATAGTTTTATCCTCTGCCATAGGTCGGAGACCTCTGATGGTTCAGTCAAGATAACAAGTAGTAAGTTGGAGATTTATGACGCGAAGCAGTGATAGTTTCTATGAGCAATTTGGTCTAATAATCTATTAAAGGTATATTTGACTTGAAACTGTACTGCTGGTAAATCTCTTTAATTGTACTACATAAAAATTGTATATATATATATTTTGTTCTCTAAGCTCTACATCTAATGGCATTTTCCCAAACGTGCTAGTTAAGCCCTGCTGACAAAGTAAGTCACATCTCTTCCATAGCTGAGTGACTGATACTTCAACAAATTATTACAATAGGCATAAGCTATCCCGCCATAATCTAATCCCTGCATTATTTGCAACTTCTCATAATGAGCCAAAATTGGATTCAAGGACATGCGTTTGTGGAAACTATCACTTGTTTAAGGACTGCTATTACTTGAACCCTGATCTAAGGCCTTCAGGTTATTATGGAAAAGAGTTAATATATCATAAAATCAATCAGGCGCTCGCAGATCCTCGCAGAGAAAAAATTAAAATTTTAATATCCAAAAGATTCAAATATGATGGTGAATTTAAAGGAACTGGCAGCACAGACTTAGGTCCTAAGCAAAAAAATGAGATATCAGCAAACGCTATTACTGAAATCCATGAGACAGAAGAACTTCAGAATATTTATAGAAATGATCATTTAAATTTTGCAACACTTGCTGCGACAGATTCTAAAAATCTCCTCAAGGACGCTTGGATTTTAGATGGAGGATCAGACATTCATGTTTATAACGACGCCAATAAGTGGAAATTCGAATTATCAAAACCAGCGAGAAAGGGGGAGATGATAAGAGCCAG
The DNA here is from genome assembly GCA_028751805.1 of Podosphaera xanthii. NCBI lineage: Eukaryota > Fungi > Ascomycota > Leotiomycetes > Helotiales > Erysiphaceae > Podosphaera > Podosphaera xanthii. Next base: position 11,182,848 of record JAPWIX010000001.1, read on the forward strand.
CAATTCTACAATTCCAATCGAAGCCTATGGAACAGTTCGAGTTAGTGTTGACACGCCCACCGGAAAAAAACACATCACGCTAAATGATGTAGGTTTAGCTCATAGGTTTCTGACCAATATTTTTTCAATGCAGTTGTTGAACCAAGCTGGATTTCATTGGAATAGTAGAACCCCGACTAAACTAGAATGTGAAAATCAGTCCATTGTTTGTACGTTGTATCAAAACAGGGGACATATACTTTTCAACAGCCCGCAAAACGTAAATTGTCACGATGTAGCCCTCATGGCCAAAGTGAATTATGATCCGGTCCTCCGTACAATAACTGAGGCCAATCTACATAAGATATTATCGCATGCAAATTCAGAAGTTTTGTCGCACATCAACGAACCAGATTATAAAATAAACATAGATAAATCCGACCCAACGCCAGAAAGCAAAAAATGTGTATCATGTTCTCTAGCCAAGTCAAAAAGACTAATTTCAAGAAGACCAGGCTCAGAAATTCCACGCACTGGAACTCCTTTTCATACACTTTGTTAGGACGCAATAATAATGGAAGAAGCCTACAATGGTGATAGATATATTAGTTATTTTTACTGTCCTGATAGTCACTTTAATTTTGTTTTTACTTGCAGGATGAAAACAGAATTCAAACTCACAATACAAACTGTCCTTTAAATCATCAAGACGCAATAGAAATACGAAGTACATTTATTCCGCTTAGACGGCGAAACCTCTCTCATTCAAGAATGCAAGAATCTTGTCACCAAGCACGGAATTATTTGTCAAATTTCAGCTGCCGATACCCTGGAACAGAATGGTGCTGCTGAGCGCTCTGAAGGAGTGATAGTAGTCAAGGCTTTATTGATAAGTTTAGATGCCTTATTTCCAACAAGCCTCTGGCCGGAAACTGTGAAGTATGCAGGTTTCATTGCAAATCGGACCCCAATTCGACAACTTCAGTGGAAAACACCATTTGAAATGATACACAAGGTTAAACCGAGTTACGGACACTTGCATATCTTTGGTTGTCAAGCTTGTGCCCTGGATAAACATATACCAAAGTCAAAGAAGTTAAGCCCAAGAGCGCACATTGGGCATCTTGTAGGATACGACTCAACTAACATATTTAAGATTTGGATTCCAAGCAAGAGCAAGACAATAAGGACTAGAGACATCACGTTCAATGACACAAAATTCTATGAACCCAGGGAGCTTGATCTAGGGTCATTAGTGTGGGAATTCGCCGAAAACTTAATCAATGCAATTGAAATGCCAGAATGGAAAGACGTGAGCCTGGAAATAGAATCAGAAAATAACAATATCATCGTGGATGTACCACTCAACCCCGGAGGAAGCGATAAATCAAAATTAATGAAAATAAAGTTGGACAATATTCCAGAGTTACTCCCAGTAACACACCCCGACTATTATATGAAAACAGCTGAAAGCCCGAAAAACATCAATAGTGATATAAGCGAGAACAACATTATTCAAGGGAAAAGAAAGTGCAAGCAAGCAAATTTTACTGTGTTTCACAACGCGTTTGCAGCAGGAAAGAAAGTTGTTGAGTCAAATAAAATCCATTGAAATAACTTACCTCAGCCTCCAAAAAGTCATCAAGAAGTACTTAAACATGAATACTCAGCTGGATTCAAGGCAGCGGAAATAAAAGAATTCAATACACTGTTTGAGAAAGATCTGTGTAAAAAAGTCAGCCAAGAGGAAATAGGGATTATGGAAGCACGCGGAAATTTAGAACTAGGCAAAAAGCCTTTGCTGTTAATGTGGGTATATACCTACAAATTTGACGCTGATGGCTATTTGCTATTGTTCAAAGCAAGACTTGTAGCCAGAGGAGACTTACAAAAGACAAATGAGGAAACTTATGCAACAACCTTGGCTGCGCAAGTATTCAGAGCATCAATGGCAATTTCCGCTGTTTACGAGTACAAGATACGCCAGTACGATGTTGTTGCAGCATACACTAATGCTACACTCGCAAAACCATTAGTTGCTTACCTACCTGACGGTTTTCGAGCAAGTGGATTTTTTCTATTGATAAAAAAGGGATTATACGGTTTACCCGAGTCAGCGTTACTTTGGCAAAGCCATCTTCAGTCGACACTTATGAGTATAGGCCTTGCCCCAGTGCCTGGTATCAACTGTCTATTTGTTGGTAAAAATCTCATCACATTATTCTATGTGGATGATATTATCGTCATCTATCACGAACGTGATATTGCAGATGTGAATTATTTCTAAGAACAGTTGATGAGAAAATATCAAACTAAGCCTCTAGGACAAATTAATCACTTCCTGGGTATCAGAGTGGTTAGAAATGAATCAACACAATAGATATAGCTTGTTCAGAATGCTTACCTGGAAAATTTAGCAAAAGAATTCAACATAGACAAAAAAGGAGTGAAATCCCCAACAACGCCTCTACCAATATCTCCGTTATACCCTAACTCAGGACAAGCTACAGCCAGAGAAATACACATTTTTCAACAACGTGTTGGAAAGTTAAATTACGCAGCTGTTGTAACTAGGCCGGATATTGCCCATGTAGTATCAAAACTCTCAGAATTCCTGCAAAATCCATTGAGAGAACACATAGAAGCTGCAGACCATGTGATTAGATATTTATGTGGAACTAAGTATAGGGGCATCAAATACGGCGGGAACGTAACTGACACTTCATGTCGAACCTTTGTGGCATCGAGCGATGCATTATTTGCAGATGATCCAGAAACTAGATATAGCTCCAACAGATTCTGCCTTCAATTATTTAATGGAATGATACATTGGAAGGCAACAAAGCAAAAATCCGTTACAACATTGAGCACAGAAGCTGAGCTGCTGGCGCTAAAAATCACAGTAAAAGAGTACATTTGGTGGATACGTCTCTTTCAAAATCTGCATTTGGACATTCAATCACCAGTAATCTTCTGTGATAATCAATAAACGCTTAGATTGCTGAAAAAAGAAACTCCAAAGCTAGCAACTCGCTTAAAGCATGTCGACATCCATCAATGCTGGCTCAGACAAGAGGTACAGGAAGGTAGAATAAACGTCAAATGGATCCAATCCAACAAAATGATTGCTGATGTCAAGGGTCGTCACAATCGCAGTCGCGCTGATGAGTTCAAATTAAGTTTATATTATATCTAAGGGAAGAAATCTAACTATGAAGACAAGAACCGGTTTTATGCTACCGTTAGCTTTCAAAAGCAAATAATCAGAGCCAGATTAACTCAGGATCTAGCCAACCAGGCAATAGCCTGTAACAGCTGATGGTTTTACGAAAATACTCCCAGCTCAGAAACACCAAATCTTTGTCAAACAAATGAATTTGCTTGATGTGGAAATTGCTAAATATAATAAACACTGTGCAATAACGGACTCAGATTCAGGTTGTGAATGATTTCACACTTTTTTGGATAACATTATCTGAGTACAGTTCAGTTTTGTGTCTTTACCATCAAAACTGGGGAGGGTGTGTTGATCATGATTTCCTTTTGTTTAATTGGTTAAATGCTACTCCTTAAAAGTCTAAATATTTTATGCATATATGTACTATATTTAGCTCCTTTTCTAAGTGTCGGTTAAGCAGCTTTTGCGTAAGCTCAGTATCTGGCTCACCAAGCAGTTAGGAAAGGGGGTCAGAATAACAAAGTTCGAGCAAGCATGGGGAATACCGAGGTTAGAGGCTTGACGTCACTAACTCTTGAGATGTAGTCGGCTTCACCGAAGTACTGATAGCAGAGTTGTTCTAGAACAAAGAAAAGGAGAAGGAAAAAGGATTGGCAAAGTTTAATGTCTACATAAAAGGCTAGATAGATCCAGAAGGAAAGGACCGCACTTCTGAAATAAAAAAACATTGACTAAAATCTTTCCGATTGACAGGTAGTTAACAATTAATTCTATGATCCAGTAACTAACTCGCAATTTACAAGTACATGTAGATTTATACATTTCCCTCGAGCTGAACTACTCGCCCCACCTTGACACTATTCATGGATCGTAATATTCTCATGAAACAGAAGGTCTTCTCGTGCCACACAACCTCCATGTATTGTGAAGCCGCCACGTAATAGCAAGTCTCCGAATATAATGTTTTAGATGCCTACAGTCAGCCACAGACAGGGCATTCCTCAACGTACTCCAAGCAATATAATTGGATCCTTAGGAAGACACCTTGGTTAGGAAGGGGTATTAAAAAGCAGATTAGCTCAGCTTTTTATCAACTCAAACTTGGGCATGGATACTTTAATGCTTATTTTAAAAGAATAGGGAGAACAACAAATGAACTCTGCAGTTGTGGAGCTAAGCAGACACCAAGGCACTTATTACTCCAATGTAGTAGGTACTCTAGAGAAAGAAAAGATATGAAAGAAAGATTTAAGGGAATCAGATTGACAATGCCTTTACTTCTACACACTAGTAAAGGATTAGAGGCAACTACTGAATTTATCATAAAGACAAAAATCTCAACAAGGAGGTGGTATAGTGACCAGGAATAAGAAGGGTGAGGCAAAAGAGGACAGCTGATTGAAAGATAAATTGGAAGATTTAAATAAATTGTTTGGGCTAAGCAAATATTTCTTTATTTAAGGGTTATTATTCTATGCAGGTATTATATGCAGTTATTTCATTGAGTCAGTGTTACTCCAGGGTTCATTAGAATGGTATATATGGGTTTTTATATTCAAGCAAGGAAATTATAAATGTATCTTAGATGCACATCCTACATAGTCTTAGACTAATAAAGGATGTAAATGGAAAAAAAAAAAAAAAAAAAAAAAAGTCTCCGAATAGAAGTTGGTCCGCTTGTATTAGCAAGTTTCAGTATAATTGAACATCCTGCAGGACCAGGTTGTGCACAATTCAATATCTATGTAAACTCTGTGCACGCCTATGCACAACATAGGCTACAGGCAAAAACCAGCCTACCAGCTGCTACATGGTGCATTGTACCACTTTCTCCCTGTGAGATCTATGTTTAATAATCTTTCCAAGCGCTACCAACCCTTTCACTTTGACCAAGCCGTAGGTATCTCGTCATTAAATCAACAAGGTACAGCACACGTAAAATATGGAAATCACTCTTATACTACAGGATGCATTATACTCCCCAAAATCATCATCAGGAATTATATCTGCAGGGAGACTACAAAGACTAGTAAACATATTTCCTGACTATAAGAACAAAATGCTAATTAGACACATAAACGGCAAACCAGATGAACCCATAGCGCGACTTTCACTTTACAATGATGTGTTTTATATCTGGCCTCTCTAGACAGGAGAATTAAACTGTCATGAGCGGCATTTAGACATTGGCGGACAAGAGCAAGAACAAGACAAGACCCGTGATTTCAGGCTATGGATGCTGTCCTACATAATACACGAGATAGTTGCATTACCACTTGGCTAAAAGACCAGACCAGGAATCATAGAACACTATGCACTGGCTATCTCCATATATATATTATACAACAGAGGCATTCCTGACATAAGCAACACTAACACTACAGCACCGGGTGTTGCCTGAATACCAACAACAGATAGCACTCAAGGCTGGCACCAACAATTTGGACATATCGGCCAACAGATTCTAAAACAGACCAAAGATCTCACATTAGGTCTCGAGGGAATTGATACCTGTTGTAAATATGGTATGATGGAGGATGTGGCTACTGAACTTATGATGATGATATTGCCCTTCTTTCACGCAATTGAATATATGATGAGAACGATTAGTTTGATTGTATATACTGAATATGCGTATATCTCTGATGAATCTGTAATGAATTGTCTGACCTATTACTGACAGGTGAAAGATGGTACTATATACATTATGGTGAATATCTCTAGATCATTCTACTCTCTTCTACCTCATTCCATCTTATTCCATTACCATTCCAACATTACAACTAAATGTTTCTAAGATATTCCTTTATGGAATATGGTGATTGACAATAATGATTGTTGTCTAGGTCACTTCATTATTCCGTTCCGTCAAATCCCTGCTAGTCTATGTGTAATATCCGAGCAAGCATAACAATACCAGCAAGCTGGAAACCTGTGAAACATGTCACCTGAGCAAAGCACAACAATTTGTTTCTAGAGAACCACGGCCAACCATCCTCTCAACAAAGTGTTCATCAATACTGTGGGAAAGCTAGTCCCATCCACAGACAATATGCAATACGCCACAATTATTACCAATGCCAAAACTCGGATGAGCTGGGTGCTCACCACTACTAACAAGGATCAAATAGCATCGACATTAGTTAACTGGGTACTAAGTATGCACCACCAATATAATAGGTGCATCCGGAAAATTTTCCGAGATGGAGGCTCCGAATTCATCAATATCAGACAATTCTGTGAGCAACAAGGCATTTGAATTGACACATCAGCTCTAAATACACCTGAGCAGAATGGACCCTCTGAAGCCGCAAATAAAGTTATTCTCAGAGTTGCGAGGTCAATGCTGATTGACGCCAATATGCCACCATGTTACTGGAGTTGGGTTATGCGACACGCATGTTTCGTCGTCAATCAACTATACTGTATCTGAACTAAGAATCTGCCCATCATCGACTTCCTATCAGGGCTACAGCAACCGCATTTGGAGAAAATTGATCTCAGAATACTACGACAATTCGGATGCCGTGTATTTAAACTAATACACCCTAAGCCAGGCAAGTTCGAACCGAGAGAGGACAAAGGATGGTTTCTAGGATTTCAACAAAATACATCCAAGAACTTTCTCATATTGCATCCCTACATAACACCAGTCCAAGGGCTCAAATAGGCTGTGAGCTTCACCCCTCACGCGTCTTTTAATGAAGACATCATGTTTGGAGACGAAATAAACCCTATTGATAAGCAAGGAACCACCAGCCATTGGACAAATGATACGTTAGCAACATTGTTTCCCACTGCGCAGCCCAACAAACCAATTCTCACTGCAGACTTAAATAATCACAATCCACCAGCTCTCAACGACAACATACCTCAATCTTCCGGAAATACGCGATCTTCATCGCATCTGAACAACTTTTCAAATCTAACGGACCCAATTATATTGGATAGCATCTCACATACCCAGTCTTATTAAAGTAGCAATCATCAACAAGATTACAACACACAAAACTCACAAACACCAACTATTCTATTGTCAACATGGATCAAATCTAATCCAAGCCCCCTTTGATAAATACTAAGCCGGATCCAACTGAGACATCGGAGCATTATGAACTTCATACTCCGCATCAAACATGTGAAAACATTATCTCACCTACTGAACATGAAAACAAAGTTTGCTATGATCAAGTGATCACTGGTTAGGATCCAATCCCACAGATAGCTGGTCAGAAAAGAGCTCACTCGCCAGATTCAAATCCATCCAATAAAGACAATAGGCACAACATAGCAATCAAAAATAACTACGAAGACTAGGACAACAACACAGAAATCGAACAGTCACAAACCACACCACACTCTGACAATTCACAAGCTGATGATTTGATAATGACCGGATAGGATCCCATAAGATCTCTAGCTGGCCAAAAACAAGCCCACTTGCCAGAGGGAAAATTGATGCGCACCAAGAGGGGTCGAGCAGTAAAACGTATTGATTACTATCAACTACATCACGGAAAAGCTGCACTTAATTCAAACGATCCAAAAACTTGGGAAGAGGCTATGTCATGTCCAGAAGCCCACCTATGGAAAACTGCTACATTAGAAGAATTCCAATTACTTATGAATACAAAAACTTTTGAAATTATAAACCTCGATGCGTTACCCAAAGGTCGAAAGCCAATCAAATGTAAATAGGTCTTTAAAAAGAAATTTCTGGCAGACGGTTGTCACGGAACAGCCCGCTGAAGCTAGTTGTTTTGGCTTGAATTCATTTAGTTCTTTTGCATAAATTTTATTCACATATTGTCTTTAATTAATTGACGTGAGTTTTTATGCATTTTGTCGATCTTCATCAATGGCTTCAATGACGTTGAAAAATTATTTTGCCTATCATCACTAATTACTTAATATTGTTATTATTGTTGGATTTTTCCTGTTGATTGTTATTAACAATAATTGAATTCCAAGCATTGCATAGTTCTTTGGATTTCTGTTTCAATTGACAGTATTTTGCGTGTTCTACAATATTTGCTGGCGTTTGATGGGATGGGGTTCAAGTAACCAGTACTAGGGAATGTACTAGGTGGACTCATGTATAAATAGTGGTTAGGCCTTCTATTTGAAAGCTCTCCAGCTTTCAGTCTTGTATTTATTCTACGCATCTAGTCTAGTCAGGATTCAAGAAGTCAGGTTATCCACATCTACACTTGTCATTTGTTACAAAAGCTTACGTGACATTATCTGGTATCGTCAGTCTCCCAGAATTCCACGTATTTAGTATTTCAAGAGATTGTTCACCAAGATCAAGCCCAAGCTAAACCATCAAGATCCAAGTACAAGGAGTCACAACAACGGTAGTGTTGACAAATATAAAGCTCGATGCACCGCAAAAGGCTACACACAGAGGCCTGGAATTGATTATTATGAAACATTCGCACCAAAACCTAGACCAGAAACAGGACGCATTATGCTTGTATTGTCCCATTATCTTAACTGGCATAGATGCCAAGGTGTCAGAATTTTCCAAGATCTGGATTAGGATTCTTAGGATTGGGATTGGGATTAGGATTACGAGAACACTAGACAAATCTCGCTTAAGGATTCACGGATTTGTTTACTTTGGGCTATTTTTTCAATGCATCCATAGGAAACATTTGTTGATATTGTTTACTTGGATTACTCTGCTTGTCAGTCATAGGGCAAGACATGTGTATATATAGCTAACAAGAACTGCAGAGTTCTTGTTCTAATTATTCATACCATACCTTCAGTCTCTGTGCCATAGAGCCCACCAGTCCTATTGCTTTCGAGCCCTTCAGCCTTCACTTAGCTCATCTACACAGTCATTATCGCCTACGTGCCTTCAGCATACTGACATTACTAAACATCAAAAGGAAGAGTCGAAGGATCTTTATTTTGTCTCTTAAAAACCCTATTAAACGCTAAATGAATATTTTCAGAACCCCCATTGACTCTATTGACAGATCAATGTCTAGCTCACTAGAAACGACCCAAGTCGGCCTAACTACACCATTCCCCGTACCTATAACTTTAACAGCTTTTAACACACAACAAATGCCCACTCCTACGGCACCCCAGGAAGTAAAACTCATCCCTTCACATCTTTGGAACTTAAATTACCTGCTTCGTGTACCTCATATCATGCCTGCAGCCTCAGAGATCAATCCAGGCCGAGTCAGCAAAATATTTGCTGCCTCTGCCCAAATTAACCAGAGTCAACCGCCTACTCCACCACTTGCGCCTGCTTTAACTCCTCACCTGCCATCTTTTCGCATATCAGCCCCAGCCATTACTCCTTACGATGGAGAGCATATCAATCTCCGCCCTTTTTGCTCTCAACTAATGAATCAAATCCTCGGGTCTTCGGACCAACTCCCCAACAAAATGGCTAAGGTTAGGTTTGCTTACCAGTGTTTGGGCCCTGGAGCTCTACAAAAAATGAGATCATTATTCTAATGCTTGGAGGACCCTTTAGTGAGTCCCGAAATTACCACCTTGACAGATTCTCTATCAGCTCTCAGACAACGATGCCAAGATCCAGGTCTCGAAGAAAAAGCGAGTCGGGCAGCGGAGTCACTTTACTAGAAGAAAAGACCGTTTCATGAATTTATCACCCTTTTTGAGGATTATATGGCCGATTCATCCTACGCCCACTAGGAAAAATCACAATGGAAAATAATGCTGCGTAGATGTCTTTCGCCCAAATTACGTGATGCCCTTGTCATGGCTAGTGATATCCACAAGGACTATCACAAATTCGAAAATTATCTCCGAAAAAAAGACGACGGCTTTCAGGAGGTTCGGGCCTCAACCATGGCATTATCTTCTTCAGCACTCTCTGCCCCTGTCTATGCAGCTTCGCGTATGACATATCCAGCAAATTATCAAAATTTCACTCCGCCTGTGCCCCCAATCCTTCGCGAACCAACGGTATCTCAAGTTGGATCTGCAATGGACCTTGACTTTGTGTCTCGCCAAAGAGGCATAGATGGTCGCCTCACTTCCCAAGCGAAAGATGCACGTCGGGCTCTCAGTCGCTGTGTTTGGTGCAACATGGTAGGACATATTGCTTAGGATTGCCCACGTGGCTCACGAACCGTCGCCTCTGCAATTATCCAGCCCTCAAATACCATGCAGGAAGAGTTAAAAGCGGAACTCCAGCACTAAGTCGCTTGTTGGAGTCACTATCAGTGGGACAAGCGGGGCTTAACAAGGTTTCTGGCTCAAGACACATGTATATAAATGCCAAAATAGAAAACGTACCTCTCATTGCTCTCGTTGACACTGGCGCATCCGGAACAGCATTTATTTCTAAGTCTATGTGTGATTGTCTTCATTTAAGCACACGCAAACTCAAACGCCCTATAAATATTATTGGATTCGAGGGCAAGCAAGGTGCTCAAATCTCCAAACAAATATCTTTCCAACTTGCCCTTGACAGACATTGTGAAACCCTTTCTGCCTATGTCATCCATCCCTGTAAACATGATCTGATCTTAGGCCTGCCCTAGCTTTAGATGCACTCACCATACGTTGATTAGAAGGGCCACACCATCACTTTAGGCAAAGTTTGCCTGGAAAACAGCTGCTGCAAATTCAAAATACTATCCCTTACATCAACTCCAAAGCCTTGAATTACTATCCTATTATTGATGAGGGGGCCTCGAATCAACACGACCCATCAGAATCACTAGCACCCGCTTGGCTACCCTCTAAGCAAATGTCATCATCGGCTTTCACAACCATATCTCGTAGATCTGAGAATCAAAACTTTATTCATAGCCTTCAGGATCTGGACTTAGAATCGAAGATTCAATGGAACAACAGCCCACACTTCAGATTTGTGATTCGGCCCTGGTAATCCCGAAAGATGCAGATCCAAAAAACTTCTTACCTTCCCAATACCACAATTTTTCCGATGTTTTCGATTAACAAAAAGTAAGCACATTACTACCACATAGACCCTGGGATCACGCTATCGACCTCCAACCTGGCAAACAGCCACCAGCCTCGCGTCCCTATTCTATGAATTAGCATGAGCTCAAAGCTCTCTGCGACTACCTTGACCGAGAGCTCGATAAAGGCTTCATACGCGTATCTCGTTCCCCTGCTGCAGCGCCCGTACTTTTTGTCAAAAAGTCGAATAGTGACCTTCGTTTCTGCATTGACTACCGAGGACTCAACGCTATCACCATTAAGAATTGTTACTCTCTTCCCCTTATATCTGAGACGCTAAACCAATTAGCGAATGCAAAGTTCTACACTAAGCTAGACGTAATATCCGCTTTTAACAAGCTCCATATAAAATCAGGTGATGAATGGAAGGCCGCCTTCACTTGCTGTTATGGGTTATTCAAACCTGTCGTCCTTCCCTTTGGACTCTGTAACGGCCAGCCTCGTTCCAGGCGTATATAAACCATGCGCTAAGGGGACTGCTAGATCAATTCTGTACAGCTTACATGAATGATATCCTGATATACTCTAATACCCTTCAGAAAAATAGGCGCCACGTCCAAACAATCCTCTAAAGACTTCGCGAGCATGGTCTACAAGTTGATATATCGAAGTGCAGTTTCGAGGCGACTCAAGTGACCTACTTAGGCCTGATCATCTCAACGGAGGGAATTTGTATGTATCCTAAAAAGGTAGCTTGCATTCAAGAATGGCCCCGACCGTGCTCTGTGAAAGATATTCAAAGATTCATTGGTTTCGCCAATTTTTACCGCCGTTTTATCCCGGAATTCTCTCGTATAGCTAACCCTCTAGTCAATTTAACTAAAAAGGATGTGCCCTTTGTGTGGGATGATAGATGCGAAGCTTTGTTTTTCCAAATCAAACAGTCATTCAAGGAGGGGACAATGCTTTCACATTTTGACCCCAAGCCCCAGACAGTTCTCGAAACAGACGCCTCCGACTTTGTGACAGCTGCTGTCCTCTCTCAGTACGAAAGATCTGGAACCCTCCGTCTGGTGGCCTTTATGTCAAAGAAAATGCTTCCTGCCGAATGTAACTACGAAATTTTCAACAAAGAGTTGCTAGCCATTGTAAACGCCTTTGAACACTTGATAGCAGAACTCAGGTCTGTAGAATCTTCAACTCTCATTTTAAACAATCACAAAAACCTCGAGCACTTCATCACTACCAAAAAGTTGAACAGGAGACAAGCCCGTTGGAACAAATTACTAGCTGACAACAATTTTAAAATTGTTTTTCGACCCGGGAAGCAAGGAGGAAAGCCAGACAAACGAAATTGATATCAGCACCAAACGCTCTTAAAGCCCTGCAAGATTCTTCAAAGAGATGATATAATGACGCTAGATAAAGATGACGGATCAGAACAGCCGTCCACGTCGGAAATGTCTTTGGAAAATTGGAAAAATGCATGTGACACTGATTCATATTGTCAGGAAATTCGGAAAGCACTCGCAAACCCTGCATCTACTCATAAAGATATTCAACTGGCTAACTGTAAGCTCACGCCACAGTCCTTTAGCTTTGACACTTAAGAATACTTACCTGTCACTATTCGCGAAACAATCATTTGAGAACTCCACAATACTCCCCTTTACAGCCATCGAGGAGCAGCAGCATTATATAGCCTCCTCTCTCGAAGATATTGGTGGCCGAACTGCCATCAGGATTCATCAAAGTATGCCTGCGGATGCGAAGCCTGTCAAAGAAATAATCCATCGGTAACAAAACCTTACGGCCACCTCCAACCCTTACCCGCTCCAAAAGCTGCTTTTAGACACCTTACCCTTGATTATGTTGGGCCGCTACCCAGTTGCGTAGTCAAAAATACTACATATCGCTTCATCCTCCAAATTGTTGATCGCCTCACAAAGAGAGTGTGGATAATTCCTATGGAGAGACCATCCGCTCAAGAAACAGCCGAAGCCTTTTTTAATCACGTGATTCGTTTCGCAGGGCTACCTGACTCATTAGTATCCGATCAAGGTCAAGCATTTATTGACAGAACCTGGAAAGACATATGCAGCTGTTTGCAAATAAGCCATAAATTATCCACATCCTATCACCCACAGACGGACGGTCAAACAGAACAAGCGAATAAGACTCTCAAAGTATATCTACGCCATTACGTAAATTACTACCAAAATGACTGGGTCAAACATTTAGCAATCGCAGAGTTTTGTGTGAATAACTCTCAGAGAGAGAGTAATCGGCGTTCCGTGGGGCACTTGTGAAGGAGGTAAATGTGATAACGAGATCTGAGGCAAGATAATGGATGTGGTCTTCCCAAGGGAAAGACAAAGTGAGGAAGAAGCGTAAGGAGAAAAGTAAGGATTTGGAATTGAAGTAAATCAGTCTTCCCAAGGAAGAGATGTGAAATGTATGTGGTTAATGTATATTCAGAAGACGTTGCGTGCAGAGGAAATCTCTCACACGCTTAACCTACATATATATACATATATATATACATATATATATACATATATATATACATATATATATACATATATATATACATATATATATACATATATATATACATATATATATACATATATATATACATATATATATACATATATATATACATATATATATACATATATATATACATATATATATATATATATATACATATATATATACATACATATATATATATATATATATATAATATATACATATATATATACATATATATATATATATATATATATATATATATATATATATATATATATATACATACATATATTTATTTATATATATATACATACATATATTTATATATATATATATATATATATATATATATACATGACCTCCTCTACTACACTGCATAACCATACCAGATAATTCAAGGACTTGCCTAATAGAACTAGATTAACCTTATTATTCTCTGCTTCCTGACTAGTGATCTCATTTCCAACCTCTATGCATGGTTGACTCGTATTGATCCAATTACTCGAAACTAATCATCCGACAACAGAATTAATATCAGCATCAAGTGCACTAATCTATGAAAGTAGCCCCCCTTTTTAATCTCGAGCTCCTGCGAGGTTGAGTTTGCGGCTTGCTACCAAGCGGGCCTGGCTTGTGTGGATATCTATCGTGGAAGACTGTAACAGCAGTGGTTTTGTCAAGGTTTACGGCTGGCTCCCATGTGATTTCATTTTCTCCCCGCCATTTGACAAGATATTGTAAACCATACTGCTTTGTAATACGTGAGTCGTAAATTTCTTCAACAACATATTCCTTCTCATTGTCGATAATAACAGGAGGAGGCAGTTGCAGTTGCCCAGGGACGGGATCATTTGTGGCAGGGTGCAGCAATGACACATGGAAAACTGGGTGAATCTTCATTGAAGTAGGAAGCTTGAGTCGATATGCACATAACAAAACTACGTTATTTATAGGAAAGGGACCCAGCCTTCTCCAGTCTAGCTTTCGGGAGTTGCGCGTAGTTCTAATGTTTTTCGCTGAGAGGAACACTAAATCTCCCACCTGGTAGTTGGGGGCTGGTGTTCTGTGACAATTAGTAACTTGCTCTTGCTGGTCTTGAGCCCACCTTATATTTGTTCTCAAATGGCTGTGTAAATCCTTCATTTTGAGGGCAAAGTTTCTTGCGTCAATTCCTGGTAAAGACTTGGTGAATTGTGGATGAAACCCATAGTTGCTGAAGAATGGCGTTGACTTTGTTGTGTTAGAAACTTGATCATTAGCAGCAAATTCAGCCATAGGGAGCCATTGAACCCAATTATCTTGCTGATACGAGATGTAACTACGTAAGTATTGTTCCATGACGGCGTTAAATCTTTCAGTCTGCCCGTCGGTTTCAGGATGAAAAGCTGTTGACATTCTTGACTTTATTCCAATGTGCTTGCAGAGTAGTTTCCAAAATTTGGCTGTGAATTGAGTACCTCTGTCGGATGTGATATGGGTTGGTAGACCATGGAGTTTCCAAAAATTGGTTAGATATAGCCGGGCGACGTCTTCAGAGCTACTAGATGCCGTACAGGGTATTAAATGCCGCATTTTAGTAAGCCAATCAACAACGACCAATATTGCATCGTATCCTTCACTTACAGGTAAGCCTGTCACAAAATCTATTGATACTTCTTGCCAAGGCTGCTGCGCGATGGGCAACGGTTTCAAGAATCCAAATTTGGCTTTGCTACTGGGTTTAGATCTGACACATGTAAAGCAGTTGCGGACATATTGAGCTATATAGTTACGCATTTGTGGCCAATAGTAGTCTCTACTCACGAGTTCAAATGTTTTTTCACGTCCAAGGTGTCCAGCTGAAGGAATATTGTGAAAATTTTTTAGGAAGTGAAGTTTTAGCGGGTCGTGATCCGGGACATAAAATGTACCCTTGTAGGTTAACCTACCCTTGACTTCGGCGCAGTCGACTATTGACAGGAGGTGTTAGTGACGTACGGCTTTCCTAATTAGGCTTAGTATTTCTGATGGAATTGGATCCCCGCTATAACCTTCCTCAAACAAGATTTCGAGCTTTGTATTTGCCGTACGACCATTGTGAATTAAAGACAACAATAATTGAAGTGGTTGTTCCAGATTTTCTTTCTTTAAAATTATTTGACTTTGATGGAGTCTTCTTATGTCGTTTGCATCAGGTAAGTCCTCTGATCTTCGGGTTAATGCGTTGGGTTTGCCTCCTTGCCTACCAGGTCTATATTTGATAATAAAGTTGAATCGTGAAAGGTACTCCGCCCAGCGGGCTTGTCTACAATTGAGTTGTTTAGTGCTCATGAAAAACTCCAAGTTTTTATGGTCGGAAATCACTTTGATTGGATGGGTTGCGCCTTCGAGCTCTGGTCTCCATTCTTCAAATGCTCGAATAATTGCAAGAAGTTCTTTATCATATATCTCGTAATTGCATTCTGCCGGCGAATGTTTTTTCGAAAAATACGCGATGGGTCGAAGGGTGTGGCTTTCGTCATACTGGGATAGGATGCCAGCAGCGACATAATCTGATGCGTCAGTTTCAACGACAATCTCCTTTTCTGGGTCAAAGTGTGCGGGAATTGGTGCTGTGATAAAGGCGTTTCTCAGAGTCTTGAAGGCATTGTCTGCTTGGGTATCCCACAAAAAAGGTGAGTTTTTACGAGTTAGTTTAGTGAGTGGAAGAGCTTATGCCGAGAATCCGCGGATGAATCGTCGATAGAAGTTGGCAAAGCCCAAGAAAGCTTGAACATCTTTTAATGTCTTAGGAACTGTCCAGTTCTTAGCAGCCTCTACCTTTTTGGGATCCATATTGACACCTCCAGATTCGATTACAAGCCCTAAGTATGTCGTGCTTTTTGTGTGGAATTGGCACTTTTCTGGTTTTAATAACACACCGTTCTGCTTTAGGGCATCCAAAACTTTTCTAACGTGGGTGTGATGTTCTTCCAAAGTTTCACTGTAGATAAGTATATTGTCCAAGTAAGCGGTGCAAAATACGTCGAGATATTGACGGATACAGTCATTTATGAAATGCTGGAAGTTTGCTGGGGCATTAGTTAATTCAAATGGCATTATGGTATATTCAAAGTGTCCATATCTTGTACGGAAAGCTGTTTTCCACTCTTCGCCTTTCGCCATTCTGATCTGGTTATAAACCTGGCGAAGATCCAGTTTAGTGAAGTATTTCACTTTGGATAGTCGGTCCAGAGTTTCCCTTACTAACGGTAGAGGGTAGCAATTCTTAATGGTGATCTCTTTCAGCCCTTGATAATTGACACAAAGGCGTAGTGTGCCATCTGCTTTCTTGACAAAGAGGACTGGGGCTCCGGCGGGTGATGAGCTAGCTCGAATAAATCCTTTTTCAAGATTCTCCTGGATATAATCCTTCAAAACTACTAGCTCTTCTCTTGACATGCCGTATAAAGGCCCAAAAGGTGGCTCTCTTCCTTCCTTGACAGGTATTCTAAGGTCATATGGTCGGCGTGGTGGCAACTGCTTCGCAAGTGATTTGTCCATCATGTCACTGTATTTATGATATTGAGTCAGGATGTGTTTTTTCCAATCTTCCATAAGAGTCGGAAGTACATCTTTGCTTGGGAGATGCATAAGAGCTGCCGAGCTAATTACATGCGCCTGTTTCTTTGGTATAATCCCTTTGATCGGAGTGGGATTTGCAGTGAAATTGCATTTTGACTGAGACAGGTCAGAATTAAAGAGAATAGTATTATCCTTGAACCTCAATAGTGGGTCGTGAAGCTGAAGCCATGGAATTCCGAGTACAAGAGGGTACGAGCCGAGTTTCGTGACAAAGAAGGTGATAACCTCTTGATGGGAATTGATTATTAATGGAAGTTGGCAGACATGGGTAACATTACCAGAGGAGATAGGCCTACCATTGATCACTTGAAGCGTACGGGGAGACTTTAATGGGTAAAATGGTAATTTATGTTGGCTCGCAAAGGTCTTATCAATAAATGCAAATCCTGAGCAACCGGTATCTATGAGTGCATGGCTTGGAATGAATGTATTATTGACTGCTAATTTACATGCAGCTACTAAATGATCACCATCCAGCTTGTCCTCCATGCGAGAAACCGAGAAGTTTGAGATAGAAAATGCACCAACTGAAG
Organism: Podosphaera xanthii; assembly: GCA_028751805.1. Lineage (NCBI taxonomy): Eukaryota > Fungi > Ascomycota > Leotiomycetes > Helotiales > Erysiphaceae > Podosphaera > Podosphaera xanthii. The sequence goes on from JAPWIX010000001.1 coordinate 11,200,599, forward strand.
AGAAATTTGAAGGTCCCGGATCAGGGCTATTAATCAAATCCGGGACTACTGAAAACCCGATTCCTGAGTGACAAATGTACGAATTGCGGCTGGCTTGTCGCTTGTCGATTCTGGGACTAAAAGGGCTCCTGTTATTGTTGTTTGGCCATTTCTTGGGCAGTTGGCTGAAGGGCAATTGTTAAAGGCATGTCCCAACCCCGCGCAATACATACAGAGATTATTTTCGCGCCGCCATTGCTTCTCTGCTACCGTTGTTTTTCTGACTCCATTTACAAAGGTGTATCTTTGCTCCATAGGTGGTCGTGAGGCGGGCCGTCTTTGGAGAGCCGAGAGATCCATCAGGGCAAGGCCGCCTGGTACATGCGACGGGTGTGGAGTGTGAGGCGCTGAGAACTGACCCATCGGCGCTCGGAGTGGGCTTTGTTCAGCTTTTCGGCTACGGATTCGGTTATCAATAGTCATTAACACCGTTGCGAACTGTTCAAGCTTATCGCGTTTTCCTATTCGATACATCATGGCATCTTTTAGGTCATTTGAAAGTCCCTCGGCAAGCGCATCTATCTTTGCAGCCTCATTGTAATCTAAGTAGGCAATGATACGCAAGAACTTGGAGTAGTAATCGGCGAAGTCTCCGCTTCCTTGCTTGAGGGCAACGAGCTCACGACGTGCCGTTCCCCCTTGGATCTGGGTCCCCAAATGATGCCTCTAGATGAGCGATGAAAGCGGATGTTGACGAGAAAGGCGCGGAAGGCTTAGCATTCGCTAGCGGAACAACTTGATCGAGAGCTCTACCCTCTAATCTGCTTATAGAGTAAATAACTTTAGATGACTCGTTGCGAAAGCGGTCATGATTAACCTCAAGTTTCATTCGAAGCTGGTTAATGAAGCCGGGGAGCTTAGCACAACTTCTGTTGAATTTCTCTGGGTCTGGGAATTTTTGGGACCGGAAAGTGGAGGTATTGATTGGCTCTCCAGCATTTGAAGCACTAGCTGCCCCAGTATGGCCAGCTCTTGCAATGTTTAGGTCGACGTTCAATTGGGTGGCCTGCTCCTCCAAGTTGTAGATTGCTTTATTAGCAGCGTCGAGTAATGTGCGTGCAGCGTCCCTTTCCCCGCGGTATTGACTCGCTTGTTCATTGATGTTTGCGAAAAGGGTTAGAAGGCGGGTATAAAGATTTTGGGGCTCAGTATTGAATTGGTGGCTAAATTCTTCGAATGAAGACGGAGGACTCCATTCAGACAATTCTGGAGGGTTCATGTTGTGCGGCACGGATGAGGACGCAACATAATCTCAGAGAGAGAGTAATCGGCGTTCCGTGGGGCACTGGCGAAGGAGGTAAATGTGATAACGAGATCTGAGGCAAGATAATGGATGTGGTCTTCACAAGGGAAAGACAAAGTGAGGAAGAAGCGTAAGGAGAAAAGTAAGGATTTGGAATTGAAGTAAATCGGTCTTCCCAAGGAAGAGATGTGAAAGGTATGTGGTGAATGTATATTCAGAAGACGTTGCGTGCAGAGGAAATCTCTCACACGCTTAACTTACATATATATATACATGACCTCCTCTACTACACTGCATAACCATGCCAGATAATTCAAGGACTTGCCTAATAGAACTAGATTGATCTTATTATCCTCTGCTTCCTGACTAGTGATCTCATTTCCAACCTCTATGCATGGTTAACTCGTATTGATCCAATTACTCGAGAAACTAATCATCCGACAACAGAATTAATATCAGCATCAAGTTCACTAATCTATGAAAATAACAATGTAAACTCGTCCACTGGTGTTACTCCCTTCTTTGCTACATTCGGCCACCATCCAAGGCTCGACTTTCGCCCAGACTCAGATGCGCCTGACCAGCGAGATGTCCCTGAATTTGTAGCACGTATGAAAAGCGTCATGAATCAATGTTCTAAAAATATGACCCTAGCCCAAGTCTTTCAATGCAGTTACGCTAACAAAAAACGTCTTCCAGCCCACCGCTATCAGGTGGGAGATAGGGTATACTTATCTTTAAATAACCTTGCTCAATCCCGACCTATGAAAAAACTTGACCATCTTCGAGCAGGCCCATGGCGCATCACTGCTATGAAAAGCCCCCTCGTAGCAAAGCTTGACATCCCTTTCCAATCCAGAATAGATAATAATTTCCATGTGTCTCTCTTACGTCCGGCATATACCGGCTTTCAATCCCAACAACAAACTAACCCACCGTCATTGGAACATGAAGGCTATGGTCCAGATATTTACGAAGTGGAAGCTGTTTTAGACTCTCGTGTTCGAAGAAGGAAAGTACAATACCTCATCCGCTGGACAGGCTGTGAGGACTCAACCTGGGAACTAGAAGAAAATCTAGAAGGCTGTCAAGAACTAATTTCCGACTTTTACAACACCTATCCTGAAGCTCCACGCTCGCGGGAGCTCGCACCCTCAAAGAAAGGAGGAGGGTAATGTCAGAATTTTCCGAGATCTGGATTAGGATTATTAGGATTGGGATTGGGATTAGAATTGCGAGAACACTAGACAAATCTCGCTTAAGGATTCACGGATTTGTTTACTGTGGGCTATTTTTTCAATGCATCCATAGGAAACATTTGTTGATATTGTTTACTTGGATTACTCTGCTTGTCAGTCATAGGGCAAGACATGTGTATGTATAGCTAACAAGAACTGCAGAGTTCTTGTTCTAATTATTCATACCATACCTTCAGTCTCTGTGCCTTAGAGCCCACCAGTCCTATTGCTTTCGAGCCCTTCAGCCTTCCCTTAGCTCATCTACCCAGTCATTATCGCCTCCGTGCCTTCAGCATACTGACACAAGTTGACGTCCCCACAGCCTTCCTAAATCCAAACTTGAACATTGAGTTATACATGGAAATGCCTAAAGGATTGAAAAAGCATGGATACATTCGACTCAGGAAGGGACTTTATGACCTCAAGCAAGCTGCTGCACTCCGGTATTATGACGACAAAGCAACTCTGGCAGCGTTGGGGCTCTACCCAACAACATCAGATATATGCTTCTACACCAATAAGCCACATGATCTATTTGTACTCCTACACGTTGACGACTTTCAGGTCATGGGACCAAATCGCGACAAAATAAACAAACTAATGTTTGCTCTACACAAAAAATACAAGTTAAAACCTGTCAACACAGACTTATTCCTCGGAATCAACATTTCGTAACACAATAATACACTTACTCTTTCCCAAGGTCAATACGCTCGCACACTACTACAAAGGCATGGCCTAGAGAACTGCAAGCCGGCGAGCTCACCATTAGATAAACTCACAGATGCTAACACTTCAAAATTTCATAATAAAGATAATCATGAGTACAACTTGATGATCGAAGGACTACAATATCTCTCCAACAATACTCGCCCTGACATTAGTTTTGCAGTTAATCATCTAGCCCGCTTCTTAGCAAACCCATTCACTGAACAAATTCAGGCCGCACGCCATATTCTTTGGTATATTGCAAAACAGCCAGATAAAGGCATAACCTTCACTAAAGGCACTATTAAACCAATTCTGGAAGCATACTCGGATGCAGACTTCACAACAGACACATCAACCAGCAGGTCAACATCAGGCTCACTAATAAGGCTTGCATTAGCACTAATATTTTGGAAATCACGCCTTCAAAAGGAGGTAGTCCTCTCAACAACCGAGGCGGAATACCTAGCCGCGACCGAAACTTGTAGACAGCTGTGTTAGAGTTATGAGCGCTTACGGGGTATATTACTACCTTGAAGGTGAAATGGTAATGATGTCGAGGAATGACTTGTAACTGTTGTAAACTCAGAATAGAATAACTAAAACACTTTCGTTACAATAGAGGGAATGGACCTCATAATATATACATGCTCTTGCCAGGGTCCATTCACCGTGATCGAGTGTTCACCCGATCCCCAAACCATGTTATTCCATTCCATTCTATTCCATACTCAATTACAAGTCTGGCGTACCCTAGTTCTCAGGCTAGTGCACGACCCCATGTACCCGGGCTTATGCCAACCAGCTAATATGCTGATCCCTGCATAAAGTTACAGATTACAACAAGCTGCAGTAGATCAAGTCTCTGTTCCAAGAACTCCAACTAGTGAGTCTTATAGAAGGAGCAAGCTGCACTAATCTCCGCGTAGATAATAAATCGGCAATATCTTTGATCAAGAACTATGACAACCACAAACAATCAAAGCACATTGCCCTTAGGAACCACTACTGCAGAGAACAATATCAAAACGGACAGATAGCAATAGTCTACGTCCCATCAGATAGACAATTGTCAGATGCTCTGACTAAACTTAAATCACAGGTTAAAATCAGCTAGCTAGCAGCCATCCAACCACAAATCCAGACGCTCCAAGTCAGCACATCGACAGAGGGAGTGTTGTGATCTTCTGTTATAGTTATGAGCTTACGGAGGACAGGATGTTGGCCACTGAATCTGTTGCAGTATACACAGATAATGGTATATATTGATGATGGCTGTATACACAGAGGATAGTGTATACTGATGGTGAGAATAGATATAGAATGAATACTGTATGCATATTATAATGAATGATCTGATAATCTGCCTAATGATATGATGAGAGAAAGATATGTCTTATATACATTAAGATTATAGTTGCACACCGTCCCATTACTCCTGATCATGGCCTCTGGAATCTTCTAGCATCTACTTGTGTTCTCTATAGAACAGAGTCGATGCTTCTGCTGACTTCCATGAGGTTCCATGTACTTCCATCTCATCCAAGCACAATTATCATTACTGATACCAGCACCTCTGCCGAGCCAGCACAACATCTTCACTTACAATTGAGATCCTCACATCACTATCTGATAATTGGTTATCCCCAATTGGTTGATCACTAGTGTTGATGTATGCACGTTATTGATCGAACCACCCATAGATCTGTGTTAAGTTGTTGAGTGTATCTAACACTGGTTGAAGAAGCACATATCAGCCTGGCATGTATATTGCTATCTCACCTTCCACCTGTAACTAGTTATTGAATCCATCTTCTCTATTCTCATCTTACACACATTACTAAGTAACCATTCTCCATCACTCTACAGGTCAGTCACACATAGTCCCCACACATCCCAAATAAATCAGTATCCTTATCTGTATCTCCCTAATATCCCATAGTCCAGATATCCTCTTTACATTAATACCACCATCGCTCAGGTAGTGGCGCTCTTTCCTCAGGAGACAGTATAATGCTAGAATATCTGTAAACAATGAGAATTCATCTTGGTAAAAAGGGCCAACTTAGTCTAATCCATCACCACAATAACAGGATCTGGGTACGCCCCGGAAACTCATTTGGGTGACTTTTTCTCCATAACCGAGTAATGCGTGTTTCTGTTAGCTCTGAAAATAAACTTCAGGTTTGTAGGAGACACCACATACAGGTAGAAACGCCGTCTTTGTCCCCCTATGCGGTGCCAGTCGAGAAAAAGCAGTTTGTGATGTCAAATAGTACGGCCCGGAAGGAAGGACTATTGGCACGAGTCACCAGAGCCGCATGGAGAATTGCTGGGTTCAGCTCACACAATCCAAACATTCTTCAGTTGAGGTTTTTGGTGGTACCAATATTAAAGCTGATTGATATCACATGCACGAGTTGCCTCAAGGTTCCAACCATAAATTCTATAGTAAAACTTTAAGGCTTATTCTTCGTAACCCCCCCTGATGTGGGCGCTCTCCCGTATTTTTTCCTAGTATGACATAATTAGGACTTGTCTCTAACTGTTGAGCAGTCTATTATACTTTTTAACAATAGAACCCCCTGCTAGTGCATAACCATGACGCAGGCGAGTTGTTAGTCAACTAGTATCCTCAATATCCCCTTTCTCCACTTGAGCTGTCCGCAGCTCAATAGTACTAAATCAATAAATAAGTATGTGTATGAAAATCTTAGAAAATTGACATAGGAAATTTGTTAATGTAGATTATTTGTTGTTCATAACTGATATGCCAGCGTTTTGTTTTAAATTTTTTCTGCCTTGTTCAAACATCTGTTGAGTTTAGGAAAGATATATTTCCTTAAGCATATCAAATCTAAAGAAGTAATTTTTATTTTATCAACAAGATACCAATATATATATATATATATACATATCTACAAGAGCCAATTCTCAGCATTCAGCTTCGCGTCTATAACCCCCAGAGTCTCAACCTCCAACCGGATGAATATCAAAAAATTACCTGTAGGACTGTAGTCGCGTGCTTAAAGAAATCTTGAAGGATTCCGGACAAATGCCTAAATGATCACTAATGGTTAACAATAATATTTGTTAATTATTGTTATATAGGTAAAGTAATTGGCTCAGTGATAATCCGATTGGTCCAAGCCTGGACGGTAGCGGGTGCAAGGACAGGGTAGTTAGCTGTAGTGAATGGCGTCGCTTTTATGCTGAGCAGACGGTGCGGATATTGATCCAGGTAACTAAGTTGGGAGGCGTTCCAAGCAAGTGACCCGGGAGATGTTCCGATCTCGCCTAAATCTAACATCCTTTTGCTACCGGACCATAAACTTCAAACAGGATGTTTGTCCTGCACATAAGCCGGAAATAAATTTGAACTATTGTATTGGTTGCTTAATTTGTATCCTCTGGATGAAATTGGATAATTCGTGTTCCCGCTATGGCATCCAGATATTGCCCAAGGACTACCATAAAAGGGTTCAAATTTATGTTTTTGTTGTTAAACCCGCAGGACCCAGTTGCCTGCTCCGTAGATCCTCAATATGGCTTTCTTTTCTTGCAAGTACGAACGGTTTCAATCTCGAATTGCTTTTAGACTGCCGTCATAGGAACGAGCTAGTGGCGCGGTGTGCATTACTCCTAATTCCTTTTCCACTACTACTGCTCATGTTCAACAGGTTCTCTGGTATATTCCGGATACGCAGGTTCCTCTTCAGGTCGCTGCATGCCAAATAGAAGAAAAAATAGACTGTATCCACTTGGGGATACTCTTCTATCATAAATAAGTATTGCACAAGAATGTGCAGGAGGCAGAGATATGTTTGGAAGGTCTAAAAGAATTTGAGTAAGTATAAATTTAATGATACTGTTTGCTAGCTCAACTTTTCCATTTGCTTGAGGTCTAGATAGAGTTGTATGGGTAAAGCTGAGGCCATAACGCTTTTGGAATTGTTGAGACTTGATTCCACCAAAACAGCCTACATTGTTGCTAATTATTTGTTTTGGGATGCCGAATGTTTGAATTATGTATAATAACAATGGTGAAGTGTTTAGAAAGTCTACGGCTGGTACTAACCTTGACTCCAGCCAGCCAGTGGCATATTCAATAGCGTTTGAAATAATTTGAGAACCAATTTATGTGTGGTCTTATGCTGGATCCGGAGGTTTCATAAGTTGACAAGATTTACAGCTTAGAATGACATTATGTGTGGCTAATAATATTTCCGGGTGCCAGTATTGTCAAATCGCCCTACGCATTGTTGTTCCTACTGATGGGTGTCCTAGATCTTTGTGGAGAGGTTTTAAAGTGTTGATTAAATCAGTGTATTGAAGAATTTTGAGCAGGACAATTGCTACAAAGGGGTTTGAAGTGTTACAGGTTGAAACCCTAAATAGAACACTGGCTGTGCCAGTGTCATTTAAGTCACGTGTAGTTTAAAGAACAGTGATCAAAATTTTTGAGGTTAGAGCAGGGGTAAAATATGGCCATGTACATAATTATACAGGGAGAGGGAGTTCAAGGTCATGGTTCTGTAGATTTTAATAATTAACTGATTTTATTTGGGACTTGCTCTGTCGGCAGCGACGACAACTGATCCCGCAACGAATTGTTAATATCTCCTATTTTACAATTATAGTCAAAGTGCATGAAGTTTGAAGTCCCTTCAGATTCAAACATAGACTCAAGTGCCTATAGCATTAATTCTGAATACTTTAATTCTTTCGAGTACCTCCAACCCGACTGGACATCCCCTAACATTCAAGCAAATCTCAATATGTCTGATACACCCATGAAGGACAACAACTCTTCCAGCTCTCAGCGGGCTCCTGTTGAACAAATGAACAGAGACGTTAACTTCGGACAGTAGTATGACAAGCCTCATACTTGGCTTACACACTTCCAACTTCTCAAAGTACAATGCCAAGTATACCTGCCTTTCCAGGTCACTGGGATAGCTATTTGCATGAAAATTTATCAAACCATACCGGAGCCTCAAGAGCAGCGAATTCGTGGTTATTGGCTAAAATGTGGTCGTGATTAGGTTTACAATTGAGAGGAATTTCTCGAGGAATGTGATAATGTATATTTTGACAAGGTTGGATCAGAGAAGGCAGAAACAAAGCTTCACTCTATGAAGCAGGGGGAAGTCCAAGTCTTTCGGAAATTTCTTCAAGAATGGGAACTACAGCTCGAGTTTGCCAGAGGAGATGATTGGCCAGAAAAGTTTAAGATCAACCAACTTTGCCAATCCCTAAGTGAAAAACTTTTGGATAAGATTAACGTCTTAATATTGCCCAAAGATAATTATCATAAATGGGTTGAAACCGTGAGCAACATTGCTTCCAATATGGAAATGCGCAATAATTTGTGCAAAAAGGGGAACTGCAAGCTACCCAGTACACCACCCGTCGGAGCGTCTAAAATATTAGTGAAGCGTATGCAAGACCACCAAACCGCGACACCTTTAATTTATCTGCACCTGCACCAATAGATCACGAGGGTGATGTCACGATGGGGGGTATGAAGCTGGACCTGAGACAGTTAGTTGCGGCATTAAGTAGCAACGCCAACTTTAAAAACGGTGGAAGTAAAAGCCCAAAGCCACCTGCCCCCTGGCGTACTAAAGAGCAAGTGGCACACTTACGCTAAAACAAGCTGTGCATAAGATGCAAAAAGCCGGCACAAATGGCTAAGTTTTGCAGGAAATCTGGACCCCCAAAAAAACCTACACAGATCAATAATTTGGAGGATCTAAGTAGATTTTTGGAACAAGGCACTTTGGGAAAAGACTAGCCTCCAGACAAAGTCGCGACTGGAGGAAAATAGGTTTGGGAAATAATTGTATATTAGCAAAAATATTACAGAATATAGTTGGCAATTACATGGTAAACCAGTCCTAGTGGATGCAATAATAAATTCATCTTCAGTGCCTTTATTAGTAGATCTAGGTTGCACCATTTATTCTGTTTTCAGTAATAATATCGCCAATTGTCTCAAACTTCCGAGCTTGAAAGTTCACCCAAAGGAGCTAAGACTAACTAAAGAATTTGAAAATAAATCAAAAATTGTAGTTAGCGAAGTCTGCTGGGCAGATGTCGATTTAGATGGAAAGCAAAGTAGCATCTGTAGATACGTGATTCCCGGATTAGCTCACGACCTCATCTTAGGTGAGCTGTGGATGAGACACAATGATGTCATCTACAAAGCACGAGACCGAGTATTATTTTTGGAGAAAGAAAAACACTTTATCCGCACTCATAGCTCACTATTGCCAAGGTTAGAAGTCTCCATGATTAGACATACAGCAATGTTGGCCTATCTTAAACGTTCCAAACGAGAACAAAAATTTGAAGACAAGAAAGAAACTCTTTCAATATATGCCGCATTAGTAAATGATATAAATAAAATGTTGGCACCAAAGAAACCAATCACCAGAGAGGAGATACTAGCGAGACTTCCTGAAAAATTACGGCATAACTATTATGCTTTTGAGGCCAATAAATATAATAGCACTGACTTCCTACCCCACCGGCCAGGGGTTGGCTTGGCAATTGAGAACAAAAAAGATGATCAAGGTCAAACCAAAGAGCCACCGAGGGGACCCTTGTATGGGATGTCACAAGACTAATTACTTTGTCTTTGTAAAGAAATAACCAAACTACTGGATTGAAATTTGATTAGAGCCAGCAGTTCCCCAGGAGGGGCCCCAGTCTTGTTTGTCAAAAAACCTGGGAGGGCTGCCCTTTTGCGTCGATTATCGCGCTTTAAATACTTTTACAAGAAAAGATCAATATCCTCTTCCACTGGTGAAGGAGACATTTCAGACAATCTCTAAAGCCCGCTGGTTCACAAAAATTGATGTCAGCGCGGCATTTTACCAGCTCCAAATTAAAAAAGGAGACAAATGGAAGGCTGCATTGCAAACGCGTCTTGGCAAATTTGAATGGTTAGTAATGCCTTTTGGCCTAACAGGTGTGCCAGCTGCATAGCAGCGATGGATTAATAGCCTTCATGGTTATCTAGACAATTTTTGTACGGCATATCTGGATGATGTTCTTATCTGAAGCAATGGATCTCAAGAAGATCATCTACTAAAGGTCAAAAAGGTACTAGAGCGCCTGGCAAAGGCAGGATTAAAATTGGATCTAAAAAAGTGCGAATTTGTGACAAAAGAGGTAAAGTATTTAGGATTTATTGTTACCACAGAAAAGGGTATCTCAGTGGATCTAGATAAGATTGAAGCTGTAAAAAGATGAGAACTTCCTCAAACTCAAGCTGGGGTTTGCAGCTTCCTAGGATTCGTAAATTTTTACCAAGACTTTGTTGATAAATTTGCCAGTTTAAGTGCGCCCCTTCAGTGCTACAATCAAAAAGGAATTTTCTGGGAAAAGGAGATTTCTAATTGGATCAAAAAGCTCGAGAAGCGTTCAAAAAATTAAAAAAATATTTTGTCTCAGCACTTATACTCGTTATTTTTGACCCAGAGCTCAAAGCAGTGCTCGAGACAGATTGCTCAGGATGGGCTATGGGCAGTTGTTTATCGCAGTTTGACAAGGCAGGTAAACTACGGCTGTAAGGATACTTCTCCAAAAAATTATCATCAAGTGAATGTAATTACGACATCCATAACAAAGAGAAATTGGCTTTCATCTGTGCAGTGTAATTCTGGCGATCCGAGTCTCATGAGTGGCATGTAGACAGCAGGCAAGAATAAGACAAGACCCGTGATGCCAGGCTATGGATGCTGTGCTACATAATACACGAGATAGATGCATTACCACCTGGCTAAAAGATCAAACTAGAAATCATAAAACGCTATGTTATAGCTATCTCCATATATATATTATATAACAGAGGCATTCCTGACACCAAGTTGATGTCCTTAAAAAAGGAAGTAGAAATCCTAACAAACCACAAAAACCTACAATACTTTATGGGCAAAAGGACTCAGTCAGAAAGACAAATCCGGTAGAAATCTCGACTAGATAGTCTTCCTGGAATTAAGTTAACCCACAAACCAGGAAAGGAAGCAGCTAGACCTAACGCTCTCTCGCGCCCCAAACAGGATGCTCAAACTGATCCCAATGAACCGTGTCTCAGAGATCGTGAAATGCAACTAATAAATACTGATTGGCTAGCGGTAACTGAAGAATCATCACCTGGTCTTGAGCTTAATACAGCTAAAAATATAGATGTACCATTTGAGGACTGTCAGAGTTTCAGCACCATTTGTTCTGCGACCTTTGAGTTTGGTTGTATTGGATGTCTTGGCTAGCCTCGCATTACTGTTTTATTCGGCGTTTTGGCTAATTAGAGCCAGTGTTGACATACCCCTGCTATTTTCATTTGTCACCTTTGTGGCCTAGGTGTTACTGTTTATGACTCTGTAGTTACTTCACTTGAATTAAGCTACGTACTAGTTTGTCAGGAGCCTTTTCTTATTTGTATTTAGTTAAGTTAGATAGGCACACAGAGCGACTCACGCTTTGTTTTCAGTCAACTTCTCTACCCCAAACTTCTCAGAGTTCACCACTCTACCACTCGTACCACTAGACCATTCGTACCACTCTACCATTTGTACCACTCTACCATTTGTACCACTCTACCATTCGGACTTCTCTATCATTCATCCTCCTACAATCCCTATTCATCCCTGGAACCCCTTTTCCT